>CM062295.1:340076562-340676562 GCA_031216915.1 Pictodentalium vernedei
GGGCAATGGGGATTAAGTGTCTTGCCCAAGGACACAACGCGGTTGCCGCAGGTGGGATTCGAACCGAGGACCTCTCGGCTTGCAGAGTGCATCTCTACCTACTGAGCCACCACTCTCCCAGCCGCTGTCAGATAATTATTCATTGAAAAGTTTTATCAGTATACTCGTCTAAATGGAACTCTGGTGGTTGGGGGATACGACTGTTATAAGCTGATTTATTTTCTATATAAGACAGGCTGTTGTTTTCCGATGTTATTAAATAGTTTGAAACCTTTCTTATCTAAATAGAAAGGGAATGAATAGGTAGATTACATCATGATATCACAAACCATTATCATAAAACGTTCTACAGTGTATTAATTCTTAACTCTTTCAAATTCAAACCTTCCGTTTTTGGTCAAGCGGTTATAATTATTCAGAAGAACCCACTTAACCCTTTACCCAACGTAACGGCCAAAACCATCCAGCGCTATTCTCAAAAATTTTCATTATATTTTCATTTTTTGTCTCAAAAACATAGGTTATGACCCCTCGTTGGAACGAGCTCGTCGAGCTCGTTGCAATGAGGGTTTCACAACCTATGTTTTTGAGACAAAAAATGAAAAAAAATAGTTATTCAAGAATTTTTTTTGCAAGTGTCGTCTGCTTTTCATGTTAGGTAAATGGTTAACTGAATTGTCACTTAATTTGCGGTGAAAAATATTCGATTAACAGGAATATATAATTAACCAGAATTTGGTCATTTCCTGTGATAAATTGAGTATTCATTCCATTATATCTTGTTCGACAGAGCTTGTTGAGCATTGTCAAACAAGATATGAAACAATAAATGTTTGTACTGGCCACAGTGGGGGCAAAGGAGCCTATGAAGCTGGGAATTTAGAAATAGTTTGAAGACTTGTTCGATAGTTCCCAATCTTATTCATTCAATTAACATGGATTAACTCTATGTGCAGTTAAGAGGTAAAATTTGTACTTTAGATACGGTATTTAATTAGGCATTTCGAAATTATATGCAGTTAATTAGGTTATTATCATCCGTCACACAGTAGGATAGGGAAGGTATAAAAATGTGCTTCATCCGTCGGTCGTTCCCCATTACATGTCATCACATTTTAAAGAAAACCGTTTTTCCCAAATTTAAAAAAAACATTTTGGCGATAATATCATAAACGGTATTGCGAAGCAGTTGAGGCCAAGTATTTCTTCAAAGAGGTTTTTTTTTGCATTTTGTTATTACATCACCATTTCTTCTCATCACAGTTTTAAAAAAAAAAGTTCAAGATTTTGTATCCTTCCAAATTTAATATTTAGCAATTTGGTGATAATGAAATGAATGTGATTGCGACTCAGTCGGGTTCAAATATCCAGAGTTGCTGCCCTTGTTAGATGAACTTTGGGTTCCATTGTTGATATTTCACATTTGTTAAATGCAGCTTGCATGTACTGACAGACGCAACTTCACTCACGTACGTTTCCCACACAGGATTGTAATGAATAGGGTTCTAACCACTACGGATGTGGCGAAAGAAATCAAGATGCACCCTCTCCCTCTGTATTTAAAAAATATGACTTTTGGGTTCTCGAGTTGAAAATCGTCTCTTGCGTGTAACAAGGCGTCCCCGCAATGCTTTGCGGATGGCACCTTGTTGCACACACGAGGCGAGCTATTTATTTATTTATTTATTTATTTATTTATTTATTTATTTATTTATTTATTTATTTATTTATTTATTTATTTATTTATTGGGGTTTAACGACACTTTCGACAGCCGCCTCGTGTCGGACACTTGTACGGGTGGAGGAAGCCTGAGTACCCGGAGAGAACCGCCGAGCAACGGCGAGCAACTGTCAGGCTCCTCAACATACTAACTCCACACAAGCAGGGTTAAAATTGGTTGAAGACAAGTGCACCATCGACGTGCAGTACGCCTTAGTACACAACGCCACCGTGTCCCCACATGAGCAATGGGGTGAATTGTCTTGCCCAAGGACACAACGCGGTTGACGCAAGTGGGATTCAAACCGAGGACCTCTCGTCTTGCAGCATACATCTCTACCTACTGAGCCACCGCGCCCCCATGAGGAGAGCTGGTAACTCCAGTTAGGTTGTCCCACGAAATGTAGTGCACAAATGACAAAATGTCCGCTACAAAATGCCGCATATACATATAAAATTCCACGACATCTACTACCACATATCGAACTGTTGGTGTATTGAGGCTTAGCGTTTATAACTGTACTACTCAAAGTTTGCTAAGCACCAAGTATATCCAACTACCTGTTTTACGTTTTAGTTGAAATATTGTGATGAAAAGTGTATATATTTTTTATTTAATTATATCTTTAATGATTTAAGTACAGAAATTAAGATTTTGTTTGTGTTTGACATTATTTTTTCGCTTTTGATTACGATAAACAATGAAAATTCCAGTACATTTACATTACTTTCCACGAATGGCATGTATAAATTTCAGTGGTTTTCCATGACAGCAAATATATGTCAAAGAATAAGCATATGTATTCCTTAGCCCTCTGCACACCGATGTCAAAATTCCAGAATTTCAAAGTACAATTTTTTCCCATAATCCAACAAGGAATTTAACCAATTCAATCTTCTTTGACAGAGCTCCGTTAGCTCTGTCAGACAAGATTGAAGTGGTTAAATACACATTTGCATTATGAGAAAAATCTGCTGTTTGGAATGTCAGTATTTTGACATCAGAGTGCAGAGGGTTAAACTAAAAGGGCCTGCAGATAAAAGTAGCAATTTTTTGTAAGTTATTGAATACCAAGGAAGTTTTCATCGAAATTAAAAAGAATTTGGTTTAATTTATTCCACATATCGAACTGCTGGTGTATTGAGGCTTAGCGTTTATATCTATTTACAATTTGGATGGGGTGAGACAGCCTTACCCTTTACCCCCCCCCCCCCCCCCCCCCCACCTACTCCCCCCCCCCCCCCTGTCGTATCGTCTTAGCCTGCCTAAAATCGATGGTGTTATCGTATTTTATCTACAATCTGTTTACTAGACAAACAGAAACATTTTTTATCAATTTTACAGAGAGTGGAAATGGAAGGTATAAACATGTTATTATGGACGCCACTGTCAGTGAAAGAAAAACGAGGGTGATGACAAACAGATATGACGGGCTGTCCGATTCTATTGCTTTGCTGGCAGATGTACTTCTTAACAAAAAGTCTCGTAAATAAGATCTGTCGCCACTGTAAGTTGAAAAACATGATGTGGTCGAGTCTCGAATAATGTAGCGAGATGCACCGACGATGGCAATTAGACAATCAACAAATAAATGCATCAACAGAAAAGCTCTACTTCCAATAGCTGTCAGTCAAAATTACAAGTAAATTCTTGTGAAATAAATTTGGTGGATTGGATGGTAAATGACAGGCAGGGCCGGTGAGAGGGTTAATTCTGTGACGGGCCTCTTTTCGAAAGTGTCCGGATACTGATACAGAGTGCCGCGATTGCCGAAGCCACGAACGATAATATGGTGTTTGGGGGTGGGGGGGGGTGGGGGTCTTTCCCAAGAAAAAATTTGAAATCAGTTAAGAAATGCAGACTTCTGGCTGCTTTTGGGATAAAAATAACGTTTGTAACAGCAGGTTTAAACTTTCCAAGTTCAACAATGGCCTAGAGATAAAGCTTTTGACTTCACAAATCTTGAAGTGATAATTTATTGCGGGAAGATGATTTAATAAAGTTGTTCACGATACAGCCTCTTTCTTAACTGTTGGCACAGAGTCAGAAGTCAGAATCGGGGAGGGGGGGGGGGGCGCTTGTCCAAACATGGCCTGGAGGCCCGTATTTTATTTTTTGGGTTTGGTACGTTTGAAAGGACGTAGGAAACCAGAACAAAAAAAATGTCTTTCTGGCCATGTTTGGACTGGGGGGGGGGGGGGGGGGGGCAACCGAACAAACCTGGACCCCCCAAAGTTCCGGGTCCCCGGTGTTCTTTATTCACAAAAAAAGGTTTAGCTCACCCCCTCCCCGAATTACCCAACCTTCAAGTTCATACGTACACTGTATTAACTTTTAACTCTTCGCCTCACATAACGGCTACAACTGACCAACGATAATCACGGACACTGCTTCATAAATACTATTATTTTGTCAGTTGTTACCTCAAACCTCATTGGAACGAGCTCGTTTCAAGATTGGGTCATGTATTATGTTTTTTAGGCAAAGATGGAAAATTTTGAGCAATTCGCGATTCTGTTCACAAGTGCCGTCTGCTATTCGTGGTGGGTAAAGGATTAAAAATCCAAAACGGTTTCTGTATCAGGTCTATTGGATAAAAATAAGGGTTTCTCTCTCTCTCTCTCTCTCTCTCTCTCTCTCTCTCTCTCTCTCTCTCTCTCGAATAAAATGCTAAAAGCTATGTTTCAGAAGTAGAACTTGAAAAAAAAATGAATGGTAATTTTGTCCATAACGCTGGGCGAGTCGTAGGAGAGGGGCGGACGCCCCGATGTGTTGGACCTAGGAAGTTGTCAAGGTGATAGCTCAAATTTACGATTTTGCTTTCTGTAAATCTATATATTTTTGGAGATTTTTCGCGCCAAAGCAAAGGGCATAGGAATGTGTGTCTGTACACGAACTCCGAAAACATATTTGTCACTTAAAGAGACCAGCAAAATAATTCATGCGCTGCTAATTAAGCATGAAATTTTATGGCCATTACTGCGCGTCTGTTGATCGCCAAAATGAGATGTCTGATAAGAGATTAAAGGAAGTAAAGACCATTGGTCTCGGGCAGTCATTATCTGTGTAATTATGTACAGTCAATAGGTAATTATGGTAAAAAGTGTACATCGCACATGTTCTGGGCACAAACCCGTCTTACTGATCTGGACTGTCACCATATGTCAACAAATACCGGAAATAAGAGACTTTCAAAGAAATTTAAAAGAGAATTTTAAATTAAGACAGATCTATAGCGGCCAAGTTCAAGAGAAGCAATTAAAATGGGAATTAATGTCCTTGAGATCGAATAAGAGTCCGGGGTTTTCTAAAAAAAATTCATTGCAGTCTCAAGGCGTGTAGATCTGCGGGTCATAGGCGGGGAACTGGGGATGCCTCATACTCTAGGCTAGACGAGGTGCCGCACCACGAACGTATAGGCACGTGTAATGTAAAGGGGGTCACAGACTAGGAACATTGGCGGGCCAAGTCGATGGCCATATATAAGTGTAGGATCAGAACAGTAAGTACGAGCTCCGGGAGGTCGCGAATATTGGCAATCAGATAGACGGTATTACCTGTGATAGGCAAGCCGTGCGTAGACAGAGTAGGCTTTGCCTGTAAGATCATTTGTCTGAGGTAACTAGAGGGAAGCAGTTAATCATGGGAGTAGCGGCTGTAGAGTAAAGGCGTCCAGTATAGTGACAATTCGTTAGTGGCCGTGCAACGGCAGTGAAAGAGTGGCATGCTTTCGCATGTTAGAGTGAAGGCGTCCAGTAAATTGACAATACGTTAGTGGCCGTGCGACGGCAGTGATAGAGCGACATTCAGCTGTATATTCGCAAAAAGGCGACCAGAGTCCAGGGACATTACAGAGAACGCGGGCCCGCAAGGTGACCCAAACTTTGTGTAGGTGGGGTGTGATTGAAGTATGTATTTCCATCGGATTTCATGTAAGTTACAAGTTACTATATTTTTCTTTTTGTTTTAAAATTGTTATTTTCTGTGAACTCCTGTTGAATATGCTTTTTGATCAAAACTTCACTGACCCATTCAGGATAAGAACCAGCCCCAACAAGAACGAAACGGGCGTGTTCGACTCAGTGAGACATTCGTTCACAGGCGACACTCTTTGAGTCTGGGCTGAATACGCGGCGTGAATCTATTTCTCCCATCAACGACCACATTCTCGTGTACCCACGACGTCACGGAGCAACACAAAATCAATAACTTAAATAAATTAAAAATTAAACTTAAATTAAAATTACCCTCATCTCAGTTCGGTATCCTCCCAAAACTTAGACACACCATAACTTAGACAGCTTAAAACAACAACATTCACACTTTAGTGTACAGCTAATCCCCTGCTTGTTACCCATTATTCTAATGGACTAATCTGTGAAATATGCACACAAAGTCTGATTTATGGAAAAATGTTTATTGCAATTTCAAATTCAATCATTATTCATTTCAATCGCATAAAAATACAGAATATAAAGCATTTCAAAATTAGGTAACAGACTAAGACAAGAACAAAAACACACAATGCTCAAACACATTACAGAAACATAAAAACACTAATCTATAGGCGATTTGTTGCCATCAGACAACAAGAAATTTACTTAAAATATAAACTTCAAAAGCATACACAAAATACAAACATAAAACAGATACATAAAAAACAAAATACACAAACATAATACAGATACATAAAAAACAAAATACACAAACATAATACAGATACATAAAAAACACAAGATAATTTACAAAATACACAAACATAATACAGATACATAAAAAACACAAGATAATTTACAAAATACACAAACATAATACCGATACATAAAAATCACAAGATATTTTACAATAGTTCACTCGTTTATCCCTTAACCCAACAAAATTGCCAAAACGGCCTGTATTATTTCCAATTTTGAAATTTACATAATATATATATATCAATTCTTTGGTAATTCTCTTGTTTGGATAAACCTGCTTTCATTAATATAATATCAGTCTATTCCATTGTGACAGTGGGTGAACATAATTAACTACTTTTACTGAGTGTCTGAGTTATGGGATGTCTAAGTTATGGGATGTCTAAGTTTTGGGAGATAACCCTCAGTTCAGTTCATGAACTGAACTTATATGTGAGGTGTGAGTATACATTCATAGAACTATCGCTGGCCTCGAAGAATACGATTTTATAGGCAGTATGCACTTTCAATCTCCGACCACGGTTATACTATTTTCAAATAGTTCCCGTGGTGACGCCAGACTGTAACATATTCAACTCAAACTAAGCAAGCTCTCATCCAATCAGGGAGCGAGGATTTTAGTCTTATTGGAACATATTTTGTTCTTCTATTTCGTCATCTATTGCACCCTTTACTGCCGTAGTGTCTTTCCTTCACAGTTGAAAGAAACGTTTTTGGTGTCAACGTTTTGGAGAACGAAGATGTTTTGGTGCCAAGTCATTTTTTTTTACCCTTTACCTAATATGAAAAGCACTTGCAAACAAAATTATTGAATAACTATTTTTTTCATTTTTGCGTCAAAAACATAGCTTATGGCCCTCATTGGAACGAGCTCAACGAGCTTGTTCCAATGAGGGGTCATAAGCTATGTTTTTTTACGCAAAAAATGAAAATAATAATGAAAAGTGAATGGTGATTTTTGTGAACAGCTGGCCGGTTTTGGTCGTTACGTTGGGTAAAGGGTTTAATGTAATTGGCTAAAGTGGCACCCGACCTCGTGAACACTGTAATAGGGCGAACAATTGACAAGCTGTGTTTGATTTGTGTACGTAAGCCAGTGTTTCACTCTCATCACGGCATACAGACATTTGAAAAACGTATTCCAGGGCTGCAGTGAATCAAACACAACTCACCAGTGCAATGGCTGCTTCATACACTCTCAGAATTAATATATACACCGGCAAAACTATTGTTACCTATACCTCCTCACAGGCACGTGAAAAAGTATAATTCAAAGGCTTGCATGTCAACATTGTGATGTTTGTGAATGACAACAGCCTGTTCATTCCTTTGAAAATTATCATCTCCATTGAGACTAGGTCATTCACTGGTCTTCGGCAAAGCCTATTGCGACGAAGAACTATCGAACGAAAACTTCAAACTGTTTTATAAATACAATTCATGTCTTCGTGTCCACTTCCAGATCCCCTTTTCTTTTCACTTGTTCCAAGTTCACTCCTGCTGTTTAATTCACGAGCGAATATTTACAGCGAATGCAGGTTCTCTAAAGGATTTGAAAAATGTTCGGGTGTTTGTGTGTGGGGGGCTTATACCTCCACACCTGTTCGTGTTTTTTGTCATTTCCATCTGGACTTCAAATACTTGCACATGTAGATGGCTGGTGTGTGAAGAATATACCATGTCATACTTTTTCCATATATCACATACGCGCTGATAAGTACTCCACGTCGAACATTACCCTATTCCAAAGCAGTCACCAGCCTTTCTTTCAACGCCAAGTGCAAATTTAAATTGTGCATGCAATGCTTTAATGCCTCGACAAACACCATGTCGTTTATGAAAGAAATGACAAGTTATTATGTGTAGCTTTGTACGTGTTTGGATGATAGGTTGCTCAACAGATTTAGAAAAAAACCTTTCTTTAAACTCCCTATCCATATATAGTTGTCTGTTATTCGCGGAATGGGGTAATACTCTCTTGAAACAAAGTGTTAAATGGCGGATGCTGTGAGGATAAAGAGTTACGTGTGCCTATCCCTGCGAAACGTGCATTTCAGTGATATGCCAACTGCATGTTGTCTAAGAGGGCTTTAAACTTCTGACAAATTCATTATTGGGGAGTCAAGTGTTCCATAACCTTTCTCGGTGTGGCTTTATAAAAGCAATAATTATTGCAGAGAAGACAAAAATAAATTATAGATGCAGATTTAAAAATCTAATTATCACTACAACGTTAAATATGGCGGTATTGCTGTTTTGCTGTGAGCCGAATGACGTCTTCAAATGTCAGCTGGCAAAACTACTGTAATAAGCCTGTTTCGAAACTACCATTTTGGAGTTTAATCTATGCAAAGTCACAGGACGCGGGGTGTAAACAAAGTGATTTCCATGTTCTTCGCGGTGTGTTCTGTGTCAGCCAAGTCAAAACTAGTTTTGTGAAACATCAAGTTTAAATTCGTATAACCGATGTCATCATTCGAATCAACTGGAGGGGTAACCCTAGACGACTTTAAACGATGGGATATCGCACAGGCGAGGACTTGTTTTGACTGACAACAATGAAACACTAGTTGTACGGAGTTTCTTGGCTTGGGTAATCCAGAAAGTTGTTGAAACTGTGCCCACGTCCACAAAGTCACGACACAGCGTCCATTCAAACACCCACTTCAGTTAAGTCGATGGGAACTCAATTCGAAATAATGAAAATTCTCATACAATATTGCCATTGCCTTAAACAAATGGTAACCCTGGCTAAATGATTTTTTGAATTTGCACTAATGAACGTTATGGGGTCCGAAGCATTTCACCCGCTCTCTTCTCCTGTTGCTTTCAACGTGTTTTCTTGAAATGTTTACACGTCGCGATCTGTGACCTTGCATACATCAAAGGCTACGATGGCAGTTTCGAAAAAGGCTTATTTAAGATCAGTTCTAATCTTTTGATCCAAACAAATCAACCAAATCAAATACTCTCACCACAAAGAACAAAAAACAAACCAAACTATTTTCCTCATCATTTAATGTTTTAAAACGGGAGAGAACTCTGTTATTGAACGGTCTTGTATCAGACATGGCATAAATAATGTTTGATGTCGGTTGCTTCCCGTTTCAATTTTTTAAATGAAAAAGTTTAAAAATTAGGGTTTTCCGAATAATATTCCCCATTTCACAGTACCGATTTTATACCGCTCGTTCCCGTCAGGAATACATAAGCTGTGTTTTGATGTGGTTGTTTGAGAACAAAGCTGGTAATGTCGTCTTCAACCTGCATTAACCCTTTACCTAACGAATCGTCCGCATCCGCCCGCGTAATATGCAAATTGAGCAGTTGAAAAAATTAATTTTTTCAAAATATTTCAACAAAACCATATCATGTGACCCCTCATTGGAACGAGCTCGTTGAGCTCGTTCCAATGAGGGGTCACATGATATGGTTTTGTTGAAATTTTTTGAAAAATTAAAAAAAATGGTATTTAAAATAATAAATTTTGATATCGTCTGCATTGGGTAAAGGGTTAAACGAAGTTTTAACTGTTAACCTTTTGAACCCTAGCGGCTGCTTTTCCGGCCAGGAACATGATACGCCATAACGTTATTAAATAGGATGGCTGTTCAATAAACATGAGAGGTAGACTAATCAATAGTGAAAATATTGATTGTCTACCCCAAATAAGGAATATGGACTCTTCTAATTGTTGCTATTGAACTGGCATGGAAGATACTACCACAGTTCAAAGGGTTAAGTCAATTCAAGTGGACGAGATTTTATTGACAGCGACTTCAACTTCAACAAACTAAGATGATAGTTTCAGAAATCGATTTTTTCGAACCTACCACTTAGTGAAATCTTATTAAAAAACCCTCGTCAACTTCAGACATCAAAGAATATCAGTGAAGGTTGTTTCTTTATGAAAACTGTGTTTAGATCCATCTTAGATCGTATTTTTTCTGTTTATAGTTTACAGTCTAACGCGGGCCTGATTGATTTCGAGATTTTAAGGCTTTAAGAAATTATTAGTCTGTGTATGGTTTCTTTTTCTTTTTTCTTTTTCTTCTTCTTCTTCTTCTTCTTCTTCTTCTTCTTCTTCTTTTCTTCTTCGTCTTCTTCTTCTTCTTCTTCTTCTTCTTCTTCTTATCCTGCTTATCCTGCCTTCTGTCTTCTATGCACTTCCTTGTCCGCATGATAACTCGAAAATAAATTGTCCTATCTTGCTGGGGTTTTTTTGGCATACTGATAGACAGCCACAAGTTTTTTTTAGGTCGCTAGAGCCCTTGAGTGTGACCCGGTCGGCCACATGGTTTTCACAGCCTCTAATTTGCTGTAACAGTAAATTTTTCCTGAAACATCCTGAAACAATACTGTGTTATATTTATTCACACTAGTGAACAATGTATTGTATTACAGAAGTAGCAGAGTATGGTCAAAAGAGTGGTATTTCGCAGGACCCTGGGATCATGACCCCGAGGTCATGACCTCGATGCCCAAAACCGATAGGCCTTCCTCGCTCTCTGTTTCTAAATTCGTTAGGCATCCCCACCCTCTGTGCCCAAATTCGATATGCCTTCCTCGCCCTCTGTGCCTAAATCCGTTAGGCCTTCCCACCCACTGTGCTCAAATCCCAAGGTAAGTATCAGACCTTGTGTACCCATGGCTTATTCACACCCCTCACCCTACGTGCCCAATCCTAAAGTGCCCACCAAAACTTCTGACATCAGCAGTTTCAAGTTGAATTTTTTTTTTAATTTTAAGTTTAATTTGGATTTTATAATTTTAAACATGGCTTCCCTCAACTAACAAAGGATGAAGAATCATCCGATCCTACATCCATTGCCCCTCCCCTCATTGGAATTTGTAATGGATTTTTGGACACCGCTAGATTGATGAGTTCGCGCACAATGTGGTTTTGCTCCACATTATTCCCAATGAAAATTTTGTTATATTTGCAATTGATGCACCGAGCGGGAAAGATGGGAACTCGAGGGCGCTTGATTATTTTTTTTTTTATCTTATAGAAGAAAAAAAATAATTTCTAAAAAAACGATACAAAATAAAAGGGGAAAAAAGGAAAAAAAAATTAAAAAAAGAAGCATGTCATTTTTAAAGATCAAAGATCTTAAGTTGAGAGACGAGAAGGTTTGTCGATTTTTAGAACTGAAGAGAAATATTTGAGATAGCAATAGGGCTAAACACATGTGCGAGATCGAGATGAAATGAGAGACGAGCAAGTTGTTCAATCCTGGGACAGAAACTCAGGAAGAAATGAAAAGAGAAATCGTCAAAGAGTTGAAACCCTTGAGAGAAAAAGGTGGGACACCTAGTTACAGACCTCACGAACCTTATGTTCCGACTTGCAAGTCCTTTACACGTCCTTTGGTCGACCTTGTTATATACTATCGTCTCCGGCATACCCGCATCCCCCTCCTGTTCAATCTCAGTAATTTCCAATGAGTCTTTCCGAGATAGATGGACTTGAGTCCAATTCCGAAAGTGGACTATCGATGGTTACAGCGAGGACGATAGGCGACAGGATAGTAAATGTCAGCGATATGAAACCCGAAGATTATGCGAATTTATATAAGATGAATCCGTTGAGTGCGGCCCCTGTCTTCCGCTTGTGCGAGGGAGACGGTGGTAATCTCTATGTAGGTGACAAAAAAGTGGAAATAACCGACGATTATAATCTGATTGTCGAAGATCGAGAATATGAAGGTACTAGAGGATTGTGGAATCCGCTTATGCTGGCTAAACCTCACGAATATGGGGAAGAGGATTACAAAACATACGACGAGCTCCTGCTTCGTACAAATGTCATGAGAAAAAATAATTATCCCAGAGACATGAGACCAAAAGCGAGCAGAAGTGCGAAGTGTAGGAACATGGTGAAACCCATATGGGATGCGAATAAAGCATTATTCAAATTACCGGACAGGGAATGACGACCACAACGATCATTCCTGACGATCCCAATGCCCTGCTGGTGAGATTAGATCTCTTGGTGGCGAGTCAAGACGCCGGTAATGCCGGAGTGACAAACGAGTTGGTGAGCACATGTGACGAATTGTTGTGACAGAAGATGCTGAATAGAGAAACGTATAAATCGATCATGAGTGCATTGAAAGGGGAAATATAAAAAAATAATAGTAATTAAAAAATAGGTAGTAAAAAGATTTAATTAAATTATAAATATTTATTATTTAAAAAAAAATGAAATAGGATGAAAGAAACAAATATGTTAGTGATTAAGAACAGAGGATTTATGAGAACTTACGTCTACAGCAGATCATGTTTGCTGGATTCGATGATAGGAGCTCTGTCACGTGCCTTCACCGGTGATGTGGCGAAACAGATCGCATTCACCACAGTGAAAGTCAGAAAGAAAACTGTCATGGACGTGGGTAAAAAAGCCGCGATGGAAGAGATTACTAGAATCGCCCCGGTCTTATCAACTTCTGAATTATATCGGCAGTCCTCTTGTCAGTCTCTGGGGCGATTCTAGTAATCACTTCCATCGCGGCTTTTTTACCCAGATTTTACATTCGCGAGAATCTCTTTGGATTTCGACGAATGTGAAACTTGGAAATTTCAGTGGTTCTAGTGTTGTGCTGGTAGAGGAACTCGCTAAGATGTTGAAAAACAACGGATCTTGATCGAAAGAAATATAAATTGAAAAAAAACAATTTTTTTTTCTCTATAAAAAAATAGAAAAATTAGTTTTAAAATGAAAAAGTACCAAAAAGTGGAAAAATATGCAAAAAAAGAATGAATATTAATGATTTATCGTGAAATGCACCAAAGACTGAGAGGTCGAATCACAAATGCCTTCCTCAAAGCATAAGTGGATTGATAGTTGAAAAATCGAATTGTGGAAAGACGAATCTGTTGATGAATCTGTTGTTGCGACCAGGGTGGTTGGATTATGACAGATTGTTCATGTTTCGCAAGAGTCTGTTTCAACCCAAATACAAATTATTATGAAATTCTCTGAGAGCAAACTTGCCGAAGGACGTTATAATGAGAATTTTCCATCACCGAGACAAATTCGAAAACTGTGATCCATCGCTTCCAACGATCTTGCAAGAAACGCCGAGAGAACTCTGAAATGATAATATGTCGAATGTGGAATGTCAATTGTACGAAAATGCGAACGATGTGCCGGATCCCCGGGACCTGAATTCGATGCATTCTCCCCCATTCTCACCAAAACCGCGTTGATGGCTTTGGGTACAGGAGCTCTGTCGAGATTGGCCAGTTCTGGTGTGCAGAAAATAATGGGGAGCGGATTGTTTTTGAAGTGAGGAGGAGATGTGTACAGTCGAAATGGATGGTAAAGGATTGTGTATGAAATACGTGAAACGTAGCAGCTCATGTAGATTGTCTCTATCTCAAGAGAGGGAAAAATTTGATCGACGGCCGAGGACTGTTATTGGGTCCGAATTCTCCTTTTGAAAACGTGCCCATTCTTAGTATGTTATTATGAGATGTTTTTGTGATGAGAAAAAAAAATAACATAATATTATAATTTTTTAAGAATTAAATAAGATAGGAAGGAAAAAAAATAAATAAATACAATAAAACAAAAATGGAATTAAGAAGTGGCAATCTGTATCCTGACTTATCGACTGTGTTACTGACTACACCTCCTTCGGAAGATAGAGGCAACGTGTTTTGTATCGATCAAATCAATAAAATTCAACATTATTTAACGATGGAAAGAGATAGGCGTCAAGCACTCAACAAGAAGTATGCGCGAATGACTAAATTAGTGGATGGTCTGGATCTGACTCTCATCAACGTATCCATAGGTTTGGGTGCTTCTGGGGTAGGTCTCCTGTCGTCCGTGGCTACCATTCCAGACGTGTTAGCGATAGGGGGCGTTGCTCCCGTGACAGGATTCTTGAGCATGGTTGGAAAATTCGTGGGTAAAATATTATCATTGAAGGCCAAGAAACACGAAAATATCAAAGTGTTGGCCGACTCGAAAATCAATTCCATAAGCAACATGATATCCACTTTTCTGAAAGACATAAGGATTCCCAATGGGGAATATCGCTCCATTCTCATGGAAAAGGATAAAGTCGAGGCGTTGAAAGAAGGCATGAGAAAAAAATCTTGTCAGATTCTCAAGGAGGAAACGAAACATAATCTGATAGAAAAAGGTCGAGAAGAAGCCAGAGAATCATTTCGTAAACTCTTGGGAAAAAATAAAGATCCAGTGACAGATTTAATATAAAAAAATATAATGATATTATATATATATAACAAAGCAATAAAATAAATTTAAATTAAAAAAAAGTTAAAAATTAACAAAAACAAATTGTATTGCGTAAAATGTAAGAAGTCTTCGGATACAAATAACTTGAGAAAGGTGCAAACAAAAAATAATAGCAAGATGCTTTGCGGCACTTATAAAGTGTGAGGTTTGACTAAAACTCAATTCTTCAAAAGAAGTGGAGGAGGAACGGTCAACAGACTCATCAATAATCTTTCCTTCGAAATGCATCTGCCAGGACATCAATTTACGGGACCAGGTACGAAACAAGAGATTGAATATAGAGAACTAACACTGAAATCATGGAGCAAACGCATCCATAGAGCAGATCGAGCTGCCTACGACCATGATCTCCGCTATGCTAAACATTCTGACATGAAGACTAGAAACGATGTGTGTGACAAGAACATGTCGACAGATTTGAAAAATATAGTCAATCCCACGATGAGAGAGAAACTCGAATTTTCTCCACTCAGTAAACTGATCGGTACGAAAAATCGATTCGGAATGGGAAATAAAAAAATTCATTAGCAAACGAACTGCACAAGCCCATGGTGAACAGATTTCGAAAGAGCAGAGCATTCGTTTAAGGATTGGATCGGGTGTGGGCTGCCGATCTGGTGGACATGCAATCACTGTCTAGACACAACAAAGGTGTGAAATATCTGTTGACGGTCATATATGTTATTTCAAAATATGGATGGATGAGAGCGTTGAAAAATAAATCGGGAACGAGTGTGGCTGAAGCTTTGGAAACTATTTTCACCTCATCTTCGCAAAAAACTGAGAAATTGTAGGTGGGTAAAGATCGAGAATTCTACAAAGTTCGCGTTCGTCGACTCGTCGACATCTATTCCACAGAAATCAAGAAGGTGAGCGTGGTCGAACAATGGAATAGAACCATGAAGGAGAAAATGCACAGATATTTCACGGCCAACTCAACTAAGAAATACTTGAATGTCTTAAATGATTTGGTTGACGATTATAACAATACATGCCATCAAAATGACACCCATAGCATCTAGCGATCCCCGAAACGAAAAACAAGTTTACGCGAATCTCTATCCATTAAATATATTGGCGGCAACAAAATTACCCAAATTTGCCATGGGCGATCGAGTGAGAATTTACAAGTGATACTTTTGAAATATTCAGACATTTTTTCCAAATCTGAAGGACTCAATCAACTGTCTTTGGATGAAAGACTCTACCTCCGATGCAACTACTAAGAATGTGGGTGCAGGCCCGAGATTTAAACACGTCGTTGAAGCATCAAAGCCTAGAGGAACATTTTCATTTAGGATTCCTCTGAAACACATCTTTGGATTCGCCGAAGATTATGGCAAAATCGTCTATGGATTAAAACACAGTCTCACACTAGTTCATAAAAATGATGATGATATCATCGTGAGAGCTGCTGCAACAGATCCTCCCAAAGTACGTCTAAACGTCGTGTCGTGGTTCATGCCACATGTACTATGAGCAAAGAATGAAACTCTTCAAGATCATCGAATCAAAATCCAGATTATCTGTTGGCTTCAGAATGAGAGAGTGTGATGTTGCAAACGTTCAAACGTTGACGCACTTCTACTGGAGATTATTTGTGAAATCTTGTTTGGAGAAACTGTGTTTCATCATAGTGGGATTTCAGACAAACAGGATCGGATCTCAAGAAAAGAATCCATCTTAATTCGATCATTGCAACTTGAGAAACATGCAGGTGTTTCTCAATTCCATGTGATATCCGGCCATAGATTACAATATGTCATTCGAGAAGAATGATTTTCTAGGGAGTGCGGTGGCTCAGTGGTAAACCTTTGGACTTCTATGCTAGAGGTCCTGAGTTCCATACCCGTCCGGGATGACCCATGATGTTTCCTTGGGCAAGGCACTTTATCCCGGTTACCTACACGGGGGCATGATGATGTCCTTACTAAGGCGTACTGCACGTCGATGGTGCACATGTCTTCAACCACTGTAACACTGTTTGAGCGGAGATTGAACAGAGTTATAATGTTGAGGAGCGGACAGTTGCTCGTCGATGCTCGGTGGTTCTCTCCGGGTACTCCCGCTTCCTTCACCCGTAAAACTGTCACAGTCACAATTAGCCATTCTGCATAAGTATGTGACCTTAAACACCAATAAATAAATAAATAATGATTTTCTAGGATGTACGGCAATGCTGCAGACTTCAGATCCAAATATCATCACATGGACGAATTGATAAGCAATCTGAACATAACACCCAATGAATACAAGATGCTCTATCCTCTGTTCGTGTTTGACATCTGCAAACAGATCAAGATGCAGTTCGATAGGAACATTCCTAGGCAAACTGAAGCTTTTGCAGTTGTCATATCTGACAGAGTGTTGACATTCCAATCGGATGGAAGTAAAATGTCTGTCATTCAATAACTTCAAAAAAAAACTTAAAATAACATAAAAAAAACTTTTAAAAAACTAAAAAAAAATTAAAAGAACTTAAAAAAAACTTAAAAGAACTTCAAAAAAAAATTTCAGAAAATTTAAACATAAAAAAGGAAGTTGGAGGACTTTTAGAAGTTCTCGGACCCCCTTATTTTTTTTTTCCTTCAAGTATTTTCACATCTTCAATTCGATTGAATAAAAGTTTATTTTTTATGCATTCAAAGGATCACATTTGATCAACAAATATACCATAGAAGAAGTAGCTTCGAGATGAGTCATCTTCATCTTGAAATTAATTCTATCTCCCTCTTCAACTCTCAAAGGTGTTCCGAACTTACTCATATTAGCATATTGATTCTCTTTCTTCTCAACTTCATATCGATCTTTTTCTATGCCATTTACCACCACGTCGACGACGGCTCTATTCTCTGAGCCGGTAGAAGTCCGATTCATTTGAAGAATGTGTCCATCTATCGGCATTGGATGTCCAATCTAACCATTTAGTGTTCCTTTTCAGAATGACTATTTCAATTTGCCAGAATCTAATGCACCACTTTCTTCTACCCACATTGTTATCAACTGTCTCGTGTATTTTATTTTTTCTCCACGACCCAAATCATACTGCAAGCATCCGTCATCACCTTGGGTTTGGATAGATTCGTGATTCGATTACCACCCATGTCTAGATCACCTTCCATCACATCGCCGGTTTCCTCAGCTTTAGTGTCATCCATGTATTTTCTGCTGACTGCTCTTAAATCATGTTCTGGATCGTCTTCAAGACCGATTAGTTTGTTATCATTCCTGTCGATGTCAGACTCCGTCATTCCTTCTGATTCTTTGTTGAGATATAGACCGTTCACATGCTCTTCAAGATAGGTTTGAGATTTGCTGAGAGCAGAATCCACATAGCCTTTATTTACTGCGGTCGATTCAATATCCTCATCGCCGATTTTGGGTCAGATTGGCAATCTTATTAAATCTGGCATTTTTCCTTTCATTTTTCTTTCTTTCATTCCACGAAGTCTACGTATTGTTTGGTGGCAGCATCTTTAGGATGCTCCTGGTCTCATACATTTGATATCTTGTGAGAACTCCACTCTAGAATTCATGGTTTTTGGAATGTGGCATTCTCTCAGATGTTGACTGAAACGTCTGTGCAAAGTATCAGCATAATGTTCCATGGCTACATCACTCGAAACCACAGGATCTGCATTGTTCACCAATCATTTAGATATTAAGTCTAGATCGTCTGTCATGTTTTTATCCAGGTAATTATCTTTCACACACTGCTCTAAATCTGCAAATGCCTGATTTGCATACTTTTTAGGGGTGAAGTCACTGAGATCTATCAGTTCTGGAACATTATAAAGCTTTTGATTATTCATGTTTAACAGTTCCTGTCGAGGTTTGTATCTCCTCACAAAATGTTCATTCAAATATGTAATGGACACTCCGCCATCACCTTCAAACTTTCACTTTTTTGCAATTTCATCATCATCATCAGTTCTTCCAAATTTATCGACTGTCTTTTTTTTTCAATTTTCTACCTAATTTATTTTTTCATTATTTTTTATTTTATTTTATTTATTTTTTTTTATTTCTTATTATTAAATGAATTTTTTTCCTCTCTCTCTCTCTCTCTCTCTCTCTCTCTCTCTCTCTCTCTCTCTCTCTCTCTCTCTCTCTCTCTCTCTTAATGTAAATCATTGAGGATGTCTTGAAAATGATGTATCGAGGACCACCTCTTGAGAACGTAGAGACACAAGTGTCCACAAACACTTGATCACTAGGCTGTGCACATTCAGTATTGTAATGAATCGATGATTTTAAATAATCCGTCAACCCTTTGGGTGGTGAGATTCCATAACTGTTGAAATATTAATGTCTTTTCACATTCTTTAACCATGCCACCCAATGTGTGCCCTCACCCCAAAAAAATCGTCCTGGCTCAAGATTCTGCAATTGTCACCATCTTGCTGTTTTCTGACTAATGCATCTCTGGAAACAACGCCACAAAAAATGTTTTATTTTTAATGCTTTTACTGTATCCAACAGATCAATGTTAGACAGAGGTTTGTCAGGAAAGATGACACATATTGATATGTTCATATTTTCCATCATTTTTTTCAATTTTATTTTCAATTTTTTTTATTTTATTTTTTATGTGAATTTTTTTTTCTCCAAAGAAAAAAAAATTATTTCTTAAATTCATTCATCATAGTTCTGTCTGTTCAAAATTTTAACCCATTTTTCCTTTTATTATTTTCTTCAGTATTTTGTTCATCTCTTCGCTTCATCTCTTAAATCTCATGCAATGCAAATAAGTTTGTTGCCAAGTTCCTTTTCATGCTTCTCTGTATGCAAAATCCCAAAAGAACATTGGAAATATTTTATTTTTTGTTTCATCAGAACTAACTGTACATTTATTTTTTGTTCCATTTTGTTTATTTATTTTACTTTCTTCACTATTAATTGTCTCATTTATATTTTCTTTGTCTTTATTATTTTTAATTTGCCTGGTCCCTATATCCCGATAAATTCGCTCTTTTGATTGGTCAGAATGCCTTGGACAAATAGCAATGACAAAGGCTGCACCCAACATGCAAGGTATAAGATAGCGTGCAACATCCAGGGTATAAGTGCACGCAAAACATCGGGGATATATGGTTTAAATGAAAGCTTTCTGATTTTGCTCGCCTCAAAATAAAAACCAAACCAAAAAACCAAAAAATAGTCACAAATATCACCACATTTCCGACAATTCAATCATAAAGATAAAATAAGAGCAAATAATTCGTGCCCTGAGTACCAATGTGTTCTATGTGCCAGTAGACACATAGAACACCTTGAAACTTAGGGGATGATATGTCAACAAAATACTGTTTACTCATTTCTTTAACGACCCAAGAGATGTAACTCTATCTGTTGTCTTCTGTGATTAAAAACACAAAATAATTATCACGAATTTGGTCCAAGTCATTGTGGAGCTGAGAAATGCGCCCACAAATTTATTTCCACTATGCTTGTATTGTGTTTCAAACGGGACAAAAATGTTATCTCCGCCAACTTGTATGGTGATTTAATACCCACGCCAGATAATAATTCCAAGTGGATTTCAGTCTTCTTCAATAGCGCATCGCAGCCCAATCCAGGAATCGTGTAATACCAAGCTGGATCTAGATCATAATGTCTCCAACAGACGCCTCGAAAATTTTCGAACACGTCTGCCAAGAGAAGGACGTCGGTTTTCAGATAGAGAACACGATAATCTCTCATGGATTTTATGTCGAATATTTCCCACACTTTTTGAGCATGTTCATAGACGAAGTTGGAAATGTCAGCATCATATAATTTGGAATAAAACTGATCTTTGGAAGGTAGCTTCGACTTGTCGAATCTATACAAACCATCCATGTAATCGTGGGGATATACTCTCCAATTGACGTTTATTTTTAAAGTGTTTGGTCATGATGTCACATTTCTCCTTTCCTAAATTACCGACTAATTTTTGGAGACTGGTCGACATGAATTTAAAACTATCTATGAAATGTATTTCTCTTCTGATATCGACTGCTGACATTTCTCCATCTAATTTGTTTCTTCTTTTTATCTACCACTATCTATTTCATGAAAGATATGTATTGTTCATCGCTCTTTGTGATGCAGCTTATATATCCTTCACTTACACTACCGGGACTCTTCACAATCATTTGACTGTCATAACCCAACAGATTGTGAAATATCACCAGAAAGAACTTGGCATCTCGATATTTTAAATTACTGTGCACTACACCTAGAAATTTATACATGTAGTGACCATGATCTCTCACTTTCTTGTATTCAGATGCCGAATTTTTGGTGAACGATTCTTTACAGATGTGACATTCGGCGGTACTCTTATAGTCTTTCGTTTGCTTGTCTGTGATGATCATCTTTTGGGGAGTTTTAAATTGCTCATATAATTTATTGATTTGAGATTCCAAATCTTCCACGAATTTTCGAGCCACATCGTCATCGTCCCACTGTATCATGTAGGTGTCTGGACCCGAGGTATATCAATCATCGAAAGAACATTTTATGTAAAAACAATAATCAGATGGTGTATGTGCCTCTGATATTTTTTGGTGTAACTCTGTCGATTGTCAGGCTGACATGAACTCATTTCACAGTGCAACATTCGAAATCAACATACACCACAAAAGGCATTCTCAGTCTTCTGTTGTGATATATAAATTTGATGTAAGTGTGAGGATTGTGCATGTCAACAGCAACGCATTGATTTGAGTAGCACTATTCCCCATGATGTTCCAGTGATTCTTATTTTGTGGAAGGAATTCAACAGTTAAAACAGAAAAATCTCTCTCCAATGTGTTTGGTAGTCTGTACTGACAATAATCAACTCATGTTTTTGATCAAACAATAATGTTGATTGTCGTTTTCTGAAATTAATAGTAAACTAATGTTTTTCTCACATTTTTTTTTTCTGTGAACTTATCCTCAGAGGAAATATGATTTTTTTCGAATCGTCATATCCCAAAATATTTATGGCGATTGTGGGATTTTGATTTTCAAAATGATCAATGTTGCATAGTTGAGTCAGAAAGTTTATTCCCGACCAATTTAAATTGTTAGAAGTTTTCACATATTTTGATACTCTCTTCAGATGCATTTCTACAGGATACAAAGTAGATGTGACACCACATTTGAAGCATTGACTGCCTTCTTTATTTTCCATGTTGATTATAGCTTCTTTTTTCCTATGAAATTAGGCAATTTTATATATGAAGACATTCACAATGGATTGAACTTGTCGATATGAGTTTCTCAATTCAACACTTTGCCGAATCTCCAATTGCTGCCTTCATTTTGATACTGCACTAACAATTTATTTTTTCTTTCATGTTTTCAAAGGTATCGTATAAGGAAGAGCCTTCGGTCACGGTTTTTGTGTGAGATTGAAAATAAGCAGTTTTTTCCATGACTTCACCAGTGTTCACATCGATCTTCTCCATCTGACACTTCAATACCATTTTTGTTTTAATGCCATCACCTTGCATTCAATGAGATAAACCCAATATGCTAGTTTTCATTTTGTTCAAGAAATTCTGGGGTGAAATCTTTTTATACCTTTGACATTGAATGTTTTGAAAAATCCCTTGACAGCCTGCCCTCATTCTATGGGAGTGGGCAACAGCCTGAGTTGTTCGCACATGATTTTGGCTAGAATTTCTGTCAAGTCACCATCACTATTTTTTCCTGAGTTCAGTCATTGCTGCTTTTACAATGTTTGCTATTTGATCTTCTTCTTATTATTTTTTTTTTTTATTTCCACCAATTGAATTGAGATGTTTTGTTTTCATTTCCTCTTTCCATCCATTGTCATTTTTTTTCTCATCTCATCACCACTTCCTCCAAGCATCGATTTTATCAACTCATTTTTATTTTGTGACCATACCATTTTCAAACCCATCTGATATGCTTTCAGCCTCAATTCTGACACTTTTTTCTCACCAGTCTCAGCCTTTTTGACTCTGATCATTTGTGGTTTAGTTCTGTAACTTGACGAATTTGCGATGCCCGGATTCTTCAAATAATTTTTCAATTGAGCTAAATTGCACGCTTCTAATAATAATGACATTTTTTTCTAAATTTATTAAAAATTTGTTTTTAAATATTGAAAATTGTTTTTTTAATGTTATTTTTTTATATATGAATAAAAATTCTATTTTCTAGATATAAAAAAAATCTATTTTTTTTAAATTAAATTTTTTTAACTTGAAAAAAATAAAAACATGTTGTTTTTTCTTATTTTCTTATATATCTGTGAAAAGAAAAAAATCTTTTTTCCACTAAGTTAAAATTTTTATTTTTTTAGTTGAAGAGATTGAAATCAATGAAAAAAATTCATGTAATATATATATATATAAAGTAGAAAAATATTTTTTTAAATTAATAAAAACATTTTTTTCGTATTATATATATATCTAGAAAATTGAAAGAATCGCTTCACACAATTATAAAATGTTTTATTTGAAACCTAATCCAGTCTAATTGAATGAGGTCGAAGTAATAAAGTTCAAATATAAATACAAAAATCATAGCATGAGATTAACACTGAACGATGATCAAGAAGATTTATTTTCAGATTTAGAAAATTTGGGTCACAAACTTTTGAAGATAGGGGGAGAAAAAAATATCAAACAGTTCAGTCCTATCTACGGCAAAAACAAAATATATCCAAAAATTGATAAAGGTGTTGTAGATCAACTCAGAGAAGAACCTCTAAAGAATGTGAAAAAATTAACGAAAGTAGACATGATCATTCCACATCTGCACAAAAATGAAGAGGGGAAAGTGATAGCTCACATACAGATAAAAGATGTGACTTTGTTAAAAAAATTGAAAGTTATTTTTTTCAGAAATAAATATTTATAATTTTTAAAAAAAAATATTTTCAAATGTGTTTGTTTCTTTAATTTATTATTATTTTGATTCGATTTTCTTTTTTTGTAATTTTTTTGTAATTTAGTGATTTTTTTTCTTCTTCACGCAAAATCAGGTATTCTCTATCCAGTAAATAATGCAAAATATGCTCTCGATCTTCGGTTGTGGGATGACTCACTCTCAATCGAAAGTTCTAATTCATTGGGTCTCTGATCTCCTATATGCAATACCGTCTCCATCCAAATTATCATGAAGTCGCACTTGCTGAACATATTTAATGCTGGTATGAAACACATGACGATTGTGTCTTGGTATTCAGTGTTTTGACAGTCGTGACTGCAGTCCCATCCAAACTTGCAACCGGAACACCTTTCCTTCAACGCTCTAGGGATATTTCTTTCACTAGATGGGCCAAAGTTCTGTAAGACACTTCTTGGAGAAATCAGCGACGCTCTACTACTTTTCGTTTTTTCATTTCGTCTATGACTCTGTCCATTTTTGTTTTTGGTTTATTTTTTAAAAATATATATAGATTTTTTTTATTTCCTGCTTCATATGAAATTGTTTTTCCAGCACAAGATCTCAGTTGGATATTCTCTATCCAGTAATAAATACAAAATACTTCCTCGAGTGTAATTCGTGAGATTTCTTGGCATTTTCCTAAACTGCTCAATTTCGAAGTCCAAAGGCTGCAGTTGTCCTCAATACTTGATCATCGTCTTCCACCATTCTATCACCTCTTCCTCGTCTCGTCGAGCTTTTTCAACACCGATGCAAATCACAAGACTATGGCGTCTTTGTGTTCCGTGGTGTAACAGGTGTTACTCCTCCGATATGCAACCCAGACCTCACTCTCACTTCGCTCTGGGAATGTTTAAATCCGCGAGATGGGCACACACTCTGTAGAAGACTTCTCTGAGAAACTTCTCTTCAAACTCTCTGATTTCTCCTTAGGATCTTGATCTTTAAAAATGACAGGCTTTTTTAATATTCTTCCTTTTTTCCCCTTTTATTTTGTATTGTTTTTTTAGATTTTTTTTTTCTATTATAAAAAATAACCAAGAGCCCTCAAGTTCCTATCTTTTCTACTTGGCACATCAATTGCAAATAGAACAAAATCCCCATTGGGTATAATGCGGGGCAAAACCACATTGTGCTCAAACTCGTCATTCTAACGGTGTCTAAAAAGTGGTGCATTACAAATTCCAATGGGAATTTTCTTTTCTATAAATATTTTTCATAGCTGAAATAGAATTCCTATCATTCAAAATATTTCGTTTGTTGTTTATAATCTCCTTATTGGAGGATTGAACATGCACTGGGGCATTATCAATTTTGTAACAAGGGTATATACTTTGTGCAAACACGAATTGTCTCTGCCTTATATTAGAGCGAACTTGTAAACTAGATTTCCCCTTTATCTATTGGGTAACCACTTTAGTTTAAATGTTTGTGTAACAATGATCAAAGATGTGTATCAATGATCAAACGCTTTTTCACACATATATTGTTTGCACAAAAGATTAAAGTAAAATCGAAGTGGACTATCGAGGGTAATTTCGTCAATAATGGCTACCCGATTTGACTCTGACTTGTATTAGAGCAAACTAGTAAACAAGATTATCCCGTTATCTGTTTATGTAACCACTTTTGGTTTAAATGTTTCTGGAACAATATTATTTATTATTTAGGTGGGAGGTGGGGTTGAGGGGAAGGGAGGGGAGGGGAATGGATATAGGATTCTCCATTCTTTGTTAGACGAGGGAAGCCATGTTTAAAATTATAAAATCAAAATTCAACTTGAAATTAAAAAGAAAATTCAACCTATCTATTTTGGGAACAGATGGTGTGGAAACCAAACGGATTTAGGCACAAAGGGTGAGGAAGGCCTATCGGATTTGGGCATCGAGGTCATGACCACGGAGTCATGACCCCGGAGTCCTGCAAAATAGCATTGTTTTGCCCCTACAATACTGCTTACAGAAGTGGAGTTGGCTGTCAAACATTAAATGTTATCTGTTATTTTAATCAGATGAAAGTTCCATCGGCAAACCTTGTTGAGAGAACCCCTTTTCTTTGCAAGGAAATATTTAAATTGTTCAGGTCAATGCTTTTAACCCTCTCGAGACTTCAATGTGGCTTCCAAAGATTGTATTTCATTCAATAGGAGAATAATGGTAACCCTCTTCCATACACACATTACTGCTCTAAACATCATTCAAATAAGTAGCAGAGCCAAAAATATCGATTTCTTATTGCTTGATCGAAAACTTTGAATGCTGTGCACATATATGCTTTTCCTGGTTTCTTGGAAAAATTATCTGATTCCTGTATGAGTATCTTTAAATTCTGTTAACGAAAACCTATTTCTGATTTCTTTGAAAATATTTTACCTCCAAAAATCAGTCTCCATAACTCTCTTTTTATTTCGTTTATTTCTGAAGATTTAACCATGTTCACACAGATCTAAATTTACTGGATGCAGTAAATTCGGTTTCTCTAGTTTCAATCCAAATTGCATGGTAAAAACGAATGAGCACATATAGACGAAGGGATTCCTATCTCGCAAACAATAATATGATGGTCTGGAAAGCTGAGCGTCGCGATGATGACCGACTGGACTGGAGTGGGGTGTAAACTTGGTCTGTTCCGTGGCTTCTGTTCGGACTAATAAAATATTGCCACTGCATCATCAAGGCATGCCTTCGTCGAAGACATGCTTTGATGATGTAATTGCTTTATAATTATCTGTTAGTAGGGGGTTACAGTTTTTAAAAAAAACACAAAGAGTTCTTAGAAATGTATTTGTAGATAAATAATACATGTACTAGTCATGGCGCATGGGTTTTCCGCTTTCTTTTTAATTATCTCGCACCTTTCTCCAGTCTGGCTATGTTATGCCCCCAGAAGCCCGAATAGAGAACTACAGACCCCCATTTGTTTGATCAATCCGATTCGATCGTGTTTGTGACATAAGTCGTATCAAATCTATAATCTCGTAAGAAAGTGAACGATTACTAGCTAGAGCGAAACGATATCTCAGGCTCCAATTCAGGCGGAAATGTCCTGAACGGAACCTCCCATCACCTACCTCCATATCTACGTTTCCCGACTAGTAAATTTGAGACAAGATGTAATTTTATTTTGTTTCACAGCTTCTTTTATGGCTGCAAAGATTGTTTTTACATGGATAAGTCTTTCTTTCGTTTTCAGATCAAAATTAATTTTATAATCTGTTTGTTCACTTTTTAAGCTCTCCATTTTTTTTTGTTTTTTTTTTTTGCAAAAGCATTACAGATGGCGCTTTGTTGCACTCAAGGGATGATATATATTTATCTAACAATCATAAAGATTTTGGTCTGAAAACCACGAGAAATGGTAAGTAATGTATAATGCGTTCGATTCGGTATCACATGGACGACTCATTCTTACCCCGTATCATATTGACGACTCGTTTCCTAATATGCGCATGAATACATTCTATGTGCGTTTCAGTGATCGACTCAGCTGATTGCTTATAAAACAAATCAAAATTCCTTACAGTTAACGACAGAACTATTAATAGCTAATGCCCCCCCCCCCCCCCCTAATAAATAGAAACTGCACAGTTCAATATTAAGCACTCGTAAATTCAAGCGTATCATCATAGCAAGTGACACTGACAGTGAATAATTTGACAGCACAACTTTGAAAATGTGGTGATAGTGTTACTCATTGTTAGAGTGCACAACAATACAGTTCCATAAAATATGTTATTTTTAAAACTTTTTCTCACCCAACATTATGTCGCGAAATATGCATTAATAATTTAAGCTTTAATCTGTTTATATGACAGAATTGTTAGATAAATGAATGCCGGCGAGTTGTTAGTCTCCTGCACAGCCCACTTGCTATTCACCTGGAGGTCTGCTATCAGCTTCAGCCATTTTAAAATGGCGGCGCAAATTGAGTAGAAGAAAGACGTGTCTCGGTAGGGGGTAGAGATTGTGCTGTTGTGTACGTTAAAATGCCCAGATCTTACTAATTTCTGTCCCAATCTTTTTTCCAGAAATTTTGTGATCGACTTGAACAAAATTGAGTGCATACCACCGCCAGACAACAGCATTCGTCGCGTTTTAGTGCGCGAGAGTCGCGTCGATTATTCATGTTTTGATCCCAAATGTTCATTTCTAAGTTCGGCATAGCATCTCAGTGTAGTGTATCGTAAAGTACCCCCGATACCCGTCATTTTGACACCAACCGCACTGCTGTGCAGCAATTAGTTACAGCTGATTTTATCTTTTCGACCCCTCCCCCTCCGGGGTAGGCCTCACCCACGGGCGATGGACGTATGGGACTTCGCGCACAATGTGATACGATGTGGCGAAAGGACACAATTTCTCACTTTAAAATAAAAAAGTTACAAGTATCGACAATGATGAATGAAAATCCTGGTCCAATTCCTAAGTACAGGTAACAGGATTTTTAAATGTTTATTTTCAAATTCCTGGTGCGATATCACGTCCTCATGATGCATCTAAAAATAAGGTCCATGGCTATAAAAGTTATACCAACAGCACCGCTTGGTTACACTTGTTTTAAATACTGCAGGTACCCCACCCCCGTCACCACCACCCAACCCATTGTCCACACACCCGTGGAGTAGAAGTTTGCAAAACGTGCTGCCATTTATTCTTCCAAGTTGAAAGAAAATATGCTAAAGTCGTAAAGAAAGAACTGGCCATTCAAATGTTCAGTAATAAAATATTTTTTCAACTTATTCAGATATGCATGTAAAGAACAGGTATTAAAATGTCAACCTGACAGCTAAAGCTAAATAGCATTTAGGGGGCGCGGTAGCTTTGCGGTAACCGGTTCTCATCAGATCACCGAAGTTAAGTAACGTCGAGCCCGGTTAATCATCGGATGGGTGACCGCCTTAGCGATCGATTCGGACTCCCGTGTTGTGTCCTTAGACAAGGCACTTAACCCCAGTTGTCCACATGGGGACACGGTGACGCCGTGTACTAAGGCGTACTGCATGTCGATGGTGCGCATGTCTTCAACCAATCTAACCATGTCTGTGCTGCAGTGCGGAGTTACGATGTTGGGGAGCTGGCAGCTGCTCGTCGTTGCTCGGTGGTTCTCTCCGGATACTCTGGCTTCCTCCACCCGTAAAACTGTCACGGTCATGATTAGCCATTTGTGCATAAGTATGTGACCTTAAACGCCAATAAATAAATAGCATTTATGAAATATCAGCAAAGTTAATAAACGCACTTAGCTGAACATGAATGAATGCATCTGGAGAGTGGATTGTCATTAAACTCTTGCAGAATGGTCTTTCAACATAGACTGCTGTGCCCAAAGAGTGGTATAAAAACGTTTCTCGGTAGGGAGTAGAAATTGTGCTGCTGTGCAAGTTAAAAAGCCCAGATCATGCTCATTTCTGTCCCAATCTTTTTCCGAGAGATTGTGTGATCGACTTGAACAAAAATGAATGCATGTCACAGCCAAATAACAGCATTCGACGCATTTTATGAATCACGTCGATTATTCATGTTTCGATCTCATTATGTTTATTTCTGAGCGCGGCATAGCATCCCAAAATAGTGTGCCGTAAACTACGTCCAACACCCGTCATTTTGACACCAATGACACCTCTGTGCCGCAAAAGTTACAGCTGATTTTGTCTTTCCGACGCCCACACCCCGGTGTATGCCTCACCCACGGACGGTATACGTATGGAAATTCTCGTACAACGTGTTATGGTATGGAGAAATTACACAATTTTTCACTTCAAAATAAAAAAGTTATAAATGTCGACACAGATAATTGAAAATCCCGGTCTAATTCTCAAGTACAGGTAACAGGATATTTTCAAATGTTTATTTCAAATTCCTGGTGTGGTATCACGTCCTCACACGATGGATCTGAAAATGATGGGCTGTTATGGTAATAGTACCGTAATACCAACACTGCACCCCTTGATCACACTTCATTTAAATGCTGCATGTACCCTCCTCCCGCGCCACCCCCCCCCTCCCAAAAAACCCTCGCCCCACCCAACCCATTGCACACACACACCTGTCGAGTGGAAGTTTACAAAACGTGCTGCCATTTATTCTTCCAAGTTGAAAGAAAATATCCGAAAAAAAGAACCAGGAATTAAAATGTTCAGTAATATAATGGGGTTTTTTCAACTTATTCAGATACACATGGAAAGAACAGGAACTAAAAATTAATGTCAACCTGACATTCACCGATCCGATACAACTGAATGTAACAATGCACAAAAATATAAATATCCATTTATGAAAAGCAAAAGCTAAATAGTATTTATGAAATATCCATATCAGCAAAGTCAATAAATGCACTAACTGAACATAAATGCATCTGGAGAGTGGATTGTCACTAAAAACCTTGCAGAGTGGCATTCCAACACAGACGTTACATTCATTTTTATCGAATCGGTGAATGTCACGTTGATATTTTAATACCTGTACTTCACACAGTGGCGGCGCCAGGATTTAAATTTAAGGGGGGGGGGGGGGGCAATGTAAGATATTGGAGGAGGGTTGAAGGTCGAGATGCCGAAGGCATCTCCCTAAGGAAGCAGGTTGTAGCTGGAGGAGCGTGTGTGGGGGTCTGGGGGATCTCCCCCCATGAAAAAAGTTCATATTTGGACGCCCTGAGAGCGATATCAGAGCATTTCTACAACACTTGACACGATGTGTATTGTTGTGTGCTGTTTGCGGGTGTGATATTGGGAACCACATTCAGGTAGCAATTTGAAGTTTGATTTGGATGGGGCGAAGGAAAAGTGGGGCGGCGGCCTTAACCGACCCCCCCCCACCCCCACCCCCACCCCACCCCCGTGGCGCCGCCACTATCTTCACATGCATATCTGAACAAGTTGAAAAAATATTATATTACTGAATTCCTAGTTCTTTCTTTTGTATATTTTCTTTCAACATGGAATAAGCGGCAGCACGTTTTGTAAACTTCTACTCCTCGGGTGTGTGGGCAATGGGTTGGGTGGGAGGGGGGAGGATTATTAACAGCATTAAAAAAACAAGTGTAACCAAGGACTGCAGTTGGAATCACTATAATAGTCATGGATCTTATTTTCAGATGCATGATGTGAGGACGTGATACCACACCTGGAATTTGAAAATCCTGTTACCTGTACTAGGGAATTGGACCGGGATTTTCATTCACCATTGTCGATACTTATAACTTTTTTATTTTAAAGTGAGAAATTGTGTCCTTTCGCCATACTGTATCACATTGTAAGCGAAGTCGCATATGTCCATCGCCCTTGGGTGAGGCCTCCCCCGGGGGGAGGGTCAAAAAGGTAAAATCAGCTGTCACTTTTAAACTAATTGCAGCACAGCAGTGTGGTTGGTGTCAAAATGACGGTATCGGGAGTACATTACGATACATTACACTGAGATGCTATGCCGAACTTAGAAATGAACATTTGGGATCAACACATGAATAATCGACGCGACTCTCGCGCATTAAAACGCGTCAAATGCTGTTGTCTGGCGGTGACATGCACCCATTTTTGTTCAAGTCGATCACAAAATCTCTCGAAAAAAAATTGGGACAGAAATGGGAAAGTTCTGGGCATTTTAATGTACACAACAGCACAAGTTCTACCCCCTACCGAGAAACGCCTTTCTTCTACTCAGTTTGCGCCGCCATTTTAAAATGGCTGAAGCTGATCGCAGACCTCTAGGTGAATAGCTGGTGGGCTGTGCAGGAGAATAGCGAGTTGTGATCCTATTTTTGGACACCACCGTGAATCTGATGCAAATCACAGGGCATGCACATTAAAGTGATAATCTGTATATATCGTGTCAATACTATTGGGTGTCACATTACTATTTGCGATACGTTGTGAACTCTCGGTCTTACCTCATACCCAGAGTCGAGTACCCTTTTTGAGACCCTGCCCCTCTTGCCATCCGATGCTTCCAACACACCTGTGCCATTGGGTCAAGGAGAGGCGTTAATATAAGTTGCAAAACTTGTTCGCCAATCCTTGTAAAATTAATAAGCTTAAAAAGTTGATTTTCCAGTTTTTCACAGCGTTACCCATTAGGCAAGTGAGTATAATTCCAACTAATCGCCACTGTTACCATGGCTACGGGTTCTTGGGATATCATTTAGTCAAATGCTCATCCTGTCTGTTTTGTTCAATGTGACCTGCGGGGGACAACATATACATTTTTATTCATCTGAAAACACTTTCAGGAGGGTCACCACCACAAACCTCCAACTGTCTCTCTTATTACTGTCCATACTGTTACCTATCAAATAGTAACAGCAGTGAACATTCTGATAATAGGAGGACGAAAAGCACAAAAAGTACAAATTATTATCAATATCGGTGTTTTGACTGTTGTGATGTCATCTTGAACTAATTTTATTTATTTGTTAATCAAATGGCATCTCGATGATTGCTCTGCGTCCCATTTCTATCAACGTTTTGAGAAAAGTGGTAACGGGAGGGACCATTTCGACAACAGGAGTGGTACTTTATCAGAGATGAGCTAAATTTGTTATTTTGCTGAAAAATTCAGATTCTAAAGCCACAAGAAGCTATCTTGTTTGATGGTGTACACGACAACTGTCAAGGTGATAGCTAAAAGTTGCGATTTTCTTGTTTAAAAGTGTAAATATTTTCGATAATCTTTCTGAATGGGTTGAACATAAAACGTAAAGATAGGTATATGACGGACTCTGAAAACCGATTTGTCATTTTAGCAATAATTCGAGCATGAAATTTAGTGTCCATTAGGGCGCATTTGTTGAATGCCACATGGGCTATCTGATAACTGATCAAAGAGATATTCTTCTGTTGTCATTATCTGGGTAATTATTGCCAGTTAATGGGTGGTTGTTGTAGAAAACAGTGCATCACACATGTTCTGGACACACACCCATATTACGCATCTATCCTGTCTCCGAAATGTCAAAAGGTACCAAAACGTGAGTGTTTCAAAGGAACTTAAAAGCGAGTATTAAATCAAGATAGATATGAGCGGTCAAGTTCAAGAGAAGCGATTAAACTGAGAATTAATGTTCTGGCTATCTAAATAAAAATCGGTGAGTTTCTCGAAAAAATCATTCCAGCCAATTCCAGTCTGAAAGTGTGTAAGGCTGTGGGTCGTTGCGTGTAGGTGGGGAGGTCCCAAGCTATAGGTTAGAGGAGGTGTCGCATCGGTGCGAATGTATAGGCACGTTGTGAAGTAGGGGAGCCATCGAGCTCATATTTAGAATAGGAGCAGTCGCGGGCCAAGTCGGTGGGCATATATGAGAATAGGATAAGAAACACGAAGTACGAGCTCAGGGAGCTAATTTGCATTTAGGTAAACGGCATTACCTGGTTTAGAAGGCAAGCCATACATAGGCAGAGTAGGCTTTGCCTGTATGAACATTGTTCTGAGACAAACGTAAGGGAGAATTTAACTCCATTGGTGGCGACTGTTTGTGTGAAAAGCGCCAAGTAAAGTGACAATAAGCTAGTGGCCGTGCGACGGCAGTGGTAGAGTGACATCCCGTCACTTGTTGGAGGAGAGGTGTACCGATAAAGTGACAATACGTTAGTGGTCGTGCCAAGGCAGTGAAAGGGTGAAGTGAAGAGGCGACCAAGGAACCAATACCAGCGAACAGGAGGAACAACCAGCGACAACAGAGAATGCGGGCCCGCAAGTGACTCAAAAACTGTGTAGGTAGGGGGTGATTGACGTTTTGTTTTCTTGTTCTTTTGGATTCCATGTAAGTCACCAATTATCACATTTGTTTTTTTTTTTTATATATGTGTATTAAAATTGTTGTTTCAGTGAACTCCTGTTGATTTATGCTTTTCGCGGAAAAGTTATTAACCCCTTCAGGATAAGAACCACCCCAATAAAAGTGAAACGGGCAGGTTCGTCACGACGAGACATACATTCGGGTTCGGGCAACATTCCTTTTGGCTAAATACGCGGCGTGAATCTATTTCTTCCAGCAGCGACAAAGCCCCGGTTTCCGACAACAACCTGCACGGCTTCAAATTATTTTGAAGGTTTAATGGTCGTTACCTAATTATTATTTTATTGCTGATAACAGAGATGAGTCATCATTTTATTTGGTGTAAATATGTGAAACTATTCCAGTGTTTTTGTTCATCGAAAAAAGGTATCTACATGATCTTTCAGCCTTATGTACTATTTTTAGAATAAATTATGCCTTGTGCCCTAGAACATGCGTTTTTGTTGAGAGAGAGGGTTATAGTCCAATCAATCAAGTCAAATTATACCCCAACGGCCAAAAAATTGCTATACAAATGTTTGTATTATTCTGGGGCAGGAATTAGTCTGAAAATAACATATGAAAATCACCGTTAATCCCAACATGGGAAAATGGTTATTTTGGAGTGCAAACGTTGAAAAAATCAATAATATCAGCGAAAATTGGAATTTGCCCAACACTCATAGACGCGTTCAAACAATAATCATTTCCGTGGTACTTAGATCAAAATAACCAGTGACCATCCACCTGCACCAAAGACCTTGCTGAAGATGTAACTGTGCCACAGGTTGTGATACGTCAAGGTGTAGTTGCAACAAAAACAGACCCACCTGTTCAAATACATGTGGGAAATGCCTGGAAAATAATAGCTGCAGCAATGTAAATGCAGATAATCGGGAAATCTGATTTCGGATAGCGACAGGACCATTTATCAGATCTCCAGATTATCTGCATTGGCATTGCAGCAGTTATTATTTTTTATCTACTGACTAAAGTGATTTTTTTGATTTGATTGTTTGATAGATATGTGGTATGAGACCATATTCATTGAAACCCACGATACGTCCGCCCAGCCACTGACAAATTTCCCATACCCAGTGGAAGGCTCTTTCCTAAATCTACAAATTGTCCATACCCCGGAGAAGACGCGTCATTCAAGTTTTACAGTGTACATATATTATATTTTAATTTTTTATCTCCAACATATAGCTCATGACCCCTTATTGGAATGAGCTTGTCGAGTACCCTCCAATGTGGGTTTCATAAGCTATGTTTTTGAGACAAAAAAGAAAAAATAGGCCGATGAAATCGTCAGATGTGTACCCATACGCGCAACTAGTAGAAAGCTGTATGACGGTGGGCCACCACGAATGCCGACATTATGTACACCATACAAGGTATGGGTACATATAGAAAGGGATTGGAGGAGTGCCTAATTTGATGGATAAAGGGTTAATATCTCCGGATCAAATTATCAGATTTACATAAAAAACTATACAGCACAGCCCATCAGTAACCTGAATAAATATATAAAGTAACATGACAATCGGGTTGATATTTTTTGAGATATCTCATGCCAAATGGATTGGAGGAATTTTCAATTTGAAGGATAAAGGGTTAATATCTCCGGATCAAATTATCAGATTAACACCAAAAACTATACAGCTCAGCACATCAGTAACCTGAACACAATTATAAAGTAACTTGACAATCCAAGCAATATTTTTCAAGCTATCAAATGCCAAAGGGATTGGAGGAATTTTCAATTTGAAGGATAAAGGGTTAATATCTCAGGATTAAAATAACAGATTTACACCAAAAACTATACAGCTCGGTACATCAGTAACCTGAACACAAATATAAAGTAACTTGACAATCCAAGCAATATTTTTCAAGATATCGAATGCCAAAGGGATTGGAGGAATTTTCAATTTGATGGATAAAGGGTTAATATCTCAGGATTAAATTATCAGATTTACACCAAAATCTATACAGCTCGGCACATCAGTAACCTGAACACAAATATAAAGTAACTTGACAATCCAAGAAATATTTTTCAAGTTATCAAATGCCAAAGGGATTGGAGGAATTTTCAATTTGACGATAAAGGGTTAATATCTCAGGATCAAAATAACAGATTTACACCCAAAACTATACAGCTCGGCACATCAGTAACCTGAACACAAATATAAAGTAAGTTGACAATCCAAGTGATATTTTTCAATTATCGAATGCCAAAGGGATTGGAGGAATTTTCAATTTGAAGGTCAAAGGGTTAATATCTCGGGATCAAATCATCAGATTTACACCAAAAATTATACAGCTCAGCACATCAGTAACCTGAATACAAATATAAAGTAACTTGACAATCCAAGAAATATTTTTCAAGTTATCGAATGCCAAATGGTTTGGAAGGATTTTCAATATGAAGGATAAAGGGTTAATATCTCAGGATTAAATTATCAGATTTACACCAAAAACTATACAGCTCGGCACATCAGTAACCTGAACACAAATATGAAGTAACTTGACAATCCAAGCAATATTTTTCAAGTTATCGAATGCCAAAGGGATTGGAGGAATTTTCAATTTGAAGGATAAAGGGTTAATATCTCGGGATCAAATCATCAGATTTACACCAAAAACTATACAGCTCGGCAAATCAGTAACCTGAACACAAATATAAAGTAAGTAGGCATTCCAAGCAATATTTTTCAAGTTATCGAATGCCAAAGGGATTGGAGGAATTTTCAATTTGAAGGATAAAGGGTTAATATCTCAGGATCAAATTATCCGATTTACACCAAAAATTATACAGCTCGTCACATCAGTAACCTAAACACAAATATAAAGTAACTTGACAATCCAAGTAATATGTTTCAAGTTATCGAATGCCAAAGAAATGGATACGGACGCCGGACGGACGGACGGACGGACGGACGGACGGACGGACGGACGGACGGACGGACGGACGGACGGACCAACAGACAGACAGACAGACAGACAGACAGACAGACAGACGGACAGACGGACGGACAAAGGATGGACGAACGACGGATGGTCACCCCGGATGCCGGCATTATGTGTACCATTCATAGTATGGGTACACATAAAAAAGAGATTCAAAAAATTTTTTTTACTAGTCATGTCCGCATATTTTCACAAAAACTCTTTTGCACAAAAATTCCACAGAAACCTGTATGGCTCACAATAGAAGATAAAAGATCTCATGCTGTGTGTGTTCACACATGAAATAGATTGTACTTCTAAAACGGAAAGTCTATAGATAAATTCGTTACCCCGTGTCAGATCACGTGGTACGGGTTTTTACCTACCCGAAGCCAGCCGTATCCCATGAGGCCTTCGAGGAGTTCACATTTGCCGTTTATACATTTTTTAACATTCCCTTGGAATTAAAAAAGCTAGCGGCGTCCATAGAAGCACAATGACATCCCATTGGCTACTATTCATGCCGAGAAAATCATCGATGAAAATAAGCCAATGGGAGAATGGGGAAAGCTTTTGCGCAAGTTGCGTACCTGAGGACGCCGTCCACTCAGGTCAACTTGGGAAAAGATGTCAAAGTTACGACTAAAAAGTGTATAAACGTTAAATGTGAACTCCAGAAATTAATAAATGTGAATCCAAGATTAGTAATTGATAAAGGTATACGGTTAATATTTGAATCTGCCCTCCATATACAATGGAACCTCGAATTATTTATAATAAATCTGATAATTGTCGCTCGTAAACCTCATTTCACTGTGCACTTTCTTGTCCGACTAAATGTTTTTCGGCCTTTTCTGCGACTTCTCCCAGTTAACATGAACAACCCAAGAACACCCAACGGTCATGTAATACACCACTGTAAAGCTTATTCATTCCTCTTTCCATTGATCCTGGGTATTGTTGGATACGTTGTGTGAATCAAATTTGAGGGGGAAAAAACGAAGATGAGTGCTATCGTTTTCGAAAAGCTAGTTGTTTACCTTGTTAATATTTATATACCATTACAGGGGCACGTCAGCATAGATTCAAAAATGGTATCAAATATCATTTTTCTTTCGATTTCCCAGCTTGCGCCGAGTACCTGTGCCCCACACATTTACTGAACAGCCATCCTATTTAATGAAGTTATGACGTATCATGTTCCTGGCCGGAAAAGCGGCCCTTCAATGGGTTAAGAGAGTAAACTGTGTCAGTAAAATGGATGTGATACAGACTTGAATTGTTACTCATTTATCAGGTCAGCAATCACACAATCTCCGCACTCCAGCGTTGTTTCAATCGTGAGGATAGCCTGTCTATTGGGGGTTTTTTTTATCACATTTGATTGAGTTGGTATACTGCGTTCAATTTGATCTCTTATCCGGAGCAAATTCCAAATGGATTGTATTGAACGTGGTGTGCAGTTATTTCAGTACTAATACGTGCAAAATGTAATTCATTTTCGTGACACGTGTATAACTGGCATCAGAAGAAATAAAAAAGCCATTAAAGGTATCTGATGTTGTACGTGGATAAAGTAGTTTTGTGGCTCAGTGATTACGGCACTGGACTTGAAACCTAAATGCCCACGATTTGATCCCCGCCAAAGTAACTGTGTTCTGTCCCTGGACAAGACACGTAATTTCGATTGCCCACATGGGGCACGGTGGCGCTTTGTACTAAGGCGTACTGCACGTCAATGGTACACTTCACTTCAACCAATGCTAGCCCTTCTGGGAGTCTGAGAATGGCTTGCCGTTGTTTGGTTGTTCTCTCCGGGTACCCCGTCTTCTTCCACCCGTAAAACGAGGTGGCCCTGGCTGTCGAAAGTGTCGTTAAATCCCAATAAATAAATTGGAACGAGAAGTATGTAATTCCACGAGAGGCTTTGTCGCGATTGAAAATACATAGGTTCTCGTGTCCATGAATCGTCGGTATCACGCAAAACACGAGGCTCTCTTTTTTTATTATGCGCGCTTCGGAAATATTCCAGTATGTTCGACAGACCGATCGGCGAATCATTTCCAAAAACAATGATGCTGATCGTTGACTGACCATTGCCTTCCTGTGTTCATTGCACTCCCACAACAGAATATATACCCCGCAGTTTGTTTTATTATTGTTTTTTTTTTATTATTGTTTTTTTTTCACAACGTTCACAAATGAGTCGAACCAGTTTTCCAAATAAGAATTTAGTGAAAGAACACCACGAGAGAAACAACCTTCTTTGATTTAAGGTGATTCAAAAGTCAATGTCATTTTGCCCTTTGACCCCTTTGCCTGGCACAAATAGGATTATGTCAACATGTTGGGGTGGAGATGGGAGATTTATGATCACCGCAGAGCTCGGCCATATTCAGAGAATACCACATGGCCTTTGACTGAACATACGTCTCACCACCTCGCTGTGTTTTGGGGTAGATTCGTTATCTAGAGGTGTCACTGACTTAATATTTATCAAGATAAGGCCACACAAAATAAATTAATTGATTCTTAGGCATTTTTTTTCAAATCAGTGAGGGAGGAAGGGTTTTATTTTTAATTTTTATTTTTCTTTTGCAAAAAGTCAGCAAACATGGAGAGGATTTCGGCTGTCTTTTTGCACACAGAAATATAGAAAGTGAATATTTATGCAAATAAATTCATTTTTAATTTGAAAAATAAAACATTCCTCTAAAAATAAACTATGAGTACTGAAATTCAAAGGTTTCATATTCTTTTGATGCTCTGCATATTATCTTTGAAGTAAAGGTATTTAATCTATGCGGATTTGTATTGTTACAATTTATGTGAGAGTGCCCTTTAGGCACTCTCCCATAAATTGTAACAAAGCAAACATATTGGAGACGCAACTAAATAAATATCGTCGATCAGAAAATATCCAAGGTTTCGGGTCTTCCTGAGTTTGTACTAATATTGAAAGGCAATAAAATGTACAATGAGTGGGTTCAAATTCAATGAGGGATTGCCTGAGAAATTAAAACACTTTTTCTTAGCTCAACCGACGGATATCATCTGAATATTATTAACGACCATGAAACAAGATTTATACTCACGTGCCCGCAACAAGGATGGTCCATGGAGCTGAGGGGAAAAATTGGGAAAAACAGTGAAAAGGATTGTCAAATGTGTAATTTAGGCGTGATGGAGACCCTGGAACACTTTCTTTTAGAATGCCCAAAATACCAGTCTAAAAGAATAAGATTCACTAGGAGTATAATGGGGAAGTGGTTTGGGAGAATGAAGGACACGTGGGTAGTGGGTGACTCTAAGGAGAGGGTTAATATGCTAATCGGAGATATTGGGAAATGGGACAAAGGAAGTCAAGCAGTTCGTCTCCGAGTGTTGGGGGAGAAAAGCGTGGGAATAGGGAGGCAGTTGGGAGCACAGGGGTAACCAAGGCCTTCTCACCCGAGAACCGCGACAAATCAGCAGCCGGCGAAAGTGTTATTATTATTATTATGAACATATAATTCTACACAACACAAATCACCATGAATTGATCTCTCTCCCGAATGTTCAAATTCTCTTTGTGGCCCTGCGTTTTCTAGTTGTTGTTGTCGCCTACCATGGCTCCGCTTCTGGTAATTATCACACTCTATTGACACAACGTATTGTTTGTTTGGTCCTTCCAAGCATCCTACGCATAGCAGCTTTCATCATGAACGCTAATTGTTCTCCTGTTTCGGTAACTATCACCGTCCGTCAACTTCTCTGACTCGCTTTACTTGCTTTAACAATATTAACACTTTATCGTCACATTCAGGTTCACTTCAAAGTCTCGTTCCGATTAAACCACTTCCCGTCAAAGGTTTAAACATATATCAATTTTCAAACATGAGATTTACCTAGCTTCCACTCAGCCCACTCCGAGCTGCAAGCTTGAGTCGAATCTACGAGCTCTTGATAGCTACCTCTAACTAAGTTTACTTCTGTGTTATACAGGCCTGTCAAAATGTATCTCTAGCTCTCAAAGCTATCTCATTGTTCTCCTCACCAAGCCTATTAGCTTCTATTGCACTATAAAGTCTAGAGCCAAATAAAACTACTCGTGGGTTGACTTAGTCCAACAACTCACTCCGACAGCCATCGCCAAAACAGCCCCTGGCTGGAGTTCCAAACATTCCTTGAAGCGGACACGGCCTGTCCAATGTTCTTATAGTCCTTAAATACTATAAAGAAAACCCCAAGTGCCAGTTTAGCGGTTCCTCTGTAAAGAACGCAATGGTTATTGAAGGGTACAGTGAGTTTTATAGAAGGGACGGGCAGCTAGGCAACTACACACTGATTTCATATATGGTCGATTCGATCAACCTAATCTGCGTCTCCGCGGGTTTGGGTTAGTACCTGTTGCACTGACGCACCTGTCGCAGGGTGGGTGAAATGTCGATCGCCTGAGGTAATGTTTGATAACTAGCTTGCCTAGGCTATCAACAAACCCAAAATATACATTTATTTACATATCTACATATCAATTTCCAGTCGATCTTGACAGAGGCGACGCTTTCAAAACAATTTTTATAATAACTTGAAACTTTCATTTTCTGAGTCCAAAATATAGCTTGCGGCCACAAATTAGAACGAGATCTTCGAGTTCGTTCCAATGAGTGATCATAAAATATGTTTGAGAGACAAGAAATAATTTTAAAAAAGAGTAATAAGCGCTTAATGGTGATTGTTGTGAATAACGCGGCCAGTTTGTGACCTTCCCGTTTGGTAAAAGGTTAAGAAGAAATAAGATGCATTTATTGCACCAGCACATCAGTGGTGTTTTCCTTGGGAAAAACTGAGGAACGCCGCTCCCCTACCCTTTTCTGAGGGCAAATGCCATTCTCCCACAATTCCGAGACCTGGAATGGTTTGATCTTAACGTATATGCATCACAGTGATCGCTCATTTTGTCTCGCCAGGTGCAAGAAACACGTTTTGCTGATGGTAAACTATTCGCACCACAACCTGTCTTGTGATGGCATGACAAAAGTGACGTCAACGGTTAGTTACGGGCACATTTGTTTGGTGGTTGTAACTCACTTCTGTTTCACCAAAGCGACATTCCCACCTTCTTCGTAACGCAATAAACACCGAGAGTGGTGGTTCAGCTGTCTGGATGCGGTGCTGTGCCGGAAGGGGCAGCCACTACGTTCAGACAGCTCAACTGCGAGAAAGGGTTAATCATCCAAATATTTAGGCTACCGGGGCAATGAAATTCACTACAGAAAATCAACGAGTGTGATAAATTTCAAATAAAAGGTTCCTGCCCGACTACACACAACGGGGAACTCTGTCTGTCTGTCTGTCTGTCTGTCTGTCTGTCTGTCTGTCTGTCTGTCTGTCTGTCTGCCTGCCTGCCTGCCTGCCTGCCTGCCTGCCTGCCTGCCTGCCTGCCTGCCTGCCTGCCTGCCTGCCTGCCTGCCTGTCTGTCTCTCTCTCTCTCTCTCTCTCTCTCTCTCTCTCTCTCTCTCTCTCTCTCTCTCTCTCTCTATCTATCTATCTATCTATCTATCTATCTCTCATCTCCCCTCCTCTCCTCCAGTGATACACACCACGTCAAAGCCGTCGATTATCGCTAAGCAATGGGTGTCCGCCCCCCCCCCCCCACCCCCCTTCCCCCCCTCCCCCTCCACGCTTGTTATTTTCTGAAAGCATCGTTACAGCACATAATGAATAATGAGAACAGCACACAATACACAACATTGGTAAATGGATGGACAACATAAATACAAACATCTACACACGCGCCTGGAAGTTTATGTTTCGCTTTTGGAGAAAAAATAAATTCTGACTTTGATGCAATAATTGATGCACCATTTCATGATATCGCATAGCATTGAGTGAATAAAACTAAAGATTAACTTCCTTTATGAATATCGCCTACCCCTCAACTTTTCCTCCCCCACCAACGAGATGTATTACAAATCTTTCTGAAGAACCATCGTTTTTAAGATAATTCACTTTAATAAAAAAGAACCAAACGAGATTCCCATAAGATGGCATTTTTTCGCAGAGATTTATCGCTGTTGTTGGTCTTCGTAAGTCATTCCGACACAGACATTTATTGGCCAATAAAATACAAGTTTATCGTTCTTCAATTAACACACCCATTATCGTGTTATCTTAATGTTGTAAACGCCCCATCATTCTATTCTTACATTGTAGATTTCTTTACAGACGGAACAGTTGTTTTATACCTGAATCTCCTGTGTAATAACAAAAATGACATATTAGTTTTAACCCGACAAGTCTGCGAAGCTGAAGGACAACAACTTGAACAACATACGAATTAAACTATATGTTATAATCATTAAACTATCTATCTAGGTTCCAATATCAGTAAAATCCTCGCCCTCTAATTGGATGAGAGCTGGCGTAGTTTCTTTTATGTTTACGGCTCCAGTAGCAAATGTTACCGTCTGACGTCACAACGCGAAATATTTTAAATGACGTTGCCCATTTCGTATTTGTTTCATCAACGGAGTGTCAAGCAAGCCGCTTCATTTTTCTGGAATTTTCATCCGTGGAGCAGACAGTGTTCCAAATGAAGTGTTGTTTAAATTACAAACAAATTGACGATTTGAACTAAGATAGAATGAGTTTATTTGATTTATTGATTATTCATTCACTGAACAAGGCAACTTTTAACGATCACACGTTCAGTAAATAAGCCTCTCGTGTAGGTTTTGGGCTGTGAGTAGGATCGTATTGAACCATATACTTTGTTGTGATAAATTGACGGTAACATGGTCTGGGGTTTGCGTCTCGGAGCGTATGTTCATCAGCCTCGACGCTGCGCGTCTATTTTGAACATAAGCCTCGAGCAGCAAACCTCAGACCATGTTACCGTCAATTCATCACAATAACTTGTAATGTCATTATCATATCTTAAAATAACCGTTTCTATTTTTAGATGTGTAGGAACTTCGGTATTATTTCGATGTTATTTAATAATCGTTCAAAATGGTCATAACATAAAATCATTTATCACACATGTGCCTTAAAGTTTGTTTGTATTTAATGTAAATTTCAATGGAGAAACACTTGTTGAAGAATAAGTTGGGTTTTTTTTCGTTTAATAATAATAATACTTTGTTATTTTTGAAGTCCAACAATTATAGAAACATATCGGTGCGCTCTGCAAAAAAACATACATTTTATATAGAAATTTGTAAAACATTTAGAAAGGCATGTGAAACAATATGAAAAAAAATCTTAAGAAAGTTCATGCGGAATCAAATTTGTCCCTGTGCAAGTTGTATAGCATTTGTTTTTATTTCTGAATGTGCTTCAAAAATTCTTTTTGTTGTTTCTTTAATACACAATTTACCACTGTGAATATTATGTGGTAAATTCATTAAAGCAACAATAAAACGCGAAACTGAAAGAAAATAAGTTGACCATTTGAAAAAAAACATAATTTTCGTTATACAAAAGTACCCTAGTCATTCATATCATTCGTATGAAGGCACGTCGGTCAATTAATGAACACAAATGTGAGAATATACTGGCTTTATCGAAAAACTATGCCACGTGTATTCATCCTGATCTTGTTACCCGATCATTATCATTCACGGACATTTCCGGAACAGCGTCAAGTTCAATGTCATTTTCCATATCCCCCCCCCCCCCCATCTCTCTCTCTCTCTCTCTCTCTCTCTCTCTCTCTCTCTCTCTCTCTCTCTCTCTCTCTCACTCTCTCTCTCTCTCTCTCAGATAAGTTTGAAACCTCTCTCAGTTTGCCGTTGTCGATACCCGTTCTGTGTTTTTTATGTGAATCATAACTCCACTCCATTTGAAGTTTTTGATCTGATAATGCCCAGTTATTGCTAAAATAATGCACAGTAGTTGTACTGGGCTATGAAATATTCGGAATTCAGCCGAGGTATTAAATTATTTCCACTTGTATCTGTAAATATCACAAATTATAACACGTGGTCTGTTACATCCGATTACTTCGCACAATTTCGTTTATATCTTCACAATGTCATATCGTCAGAAAATTCGCCTGCTTGAATTTTTTTAATCACATGTTTCAGTAATTTCGTGTTGTTTCTGGTGTTTTTTTTCCATTACAAGCAAAATCAGAGTAACGATATTTTTTGCAAAGTAGTGGCTGGCTGTCCCTTAAGTCATTTTTCGAACGATTTTCGAGGGTAACAGTGACTTGTTTCATTTCTGATCAATTTAATTCTATTTTCTTAAGAGTCTTACGGGCTTGGTGTGACCTGTGAGCGCCGGTGCAACTGCACTGGTTGCACCCCCTTATCAACGACTCTGGCTTCAGGAGTACTAGTTGCTAATTCTTTAACCAAAACATTTCTTCAGCTTGCGCAATTACACGCAAGATCACGCGCGCAAGTGCACGCTTTCACACACACACATGTAAACTGTGTTAATGGTTTTAGGCTTCAGGTAAGTAAGAATAAAATAGTTAACCTCTGACTTTAACAGAGGTGTTATCAATCCGTGTTTTACGTTATATCATTCGTATTTCCTCTGTAAGTTAATTACTAATCGCGGCTTTTTGTCTGAGACTCAATAATTTCTCACTTAGTTTAATGAAGTTAATTATATTTCAAGTCGTGATTGCCTTAAACTATGTTCAGTGACTGACAAATATCGACTCACGATTATACAAGGTCAGTGATTTCGGCTCCGTAAGTCTTTCTTCACAAGACTTTTCCTTATCAAATGACTAAAATGAGTATGCGTCTGGAAATATTGATGGACGTTCTATTGACAAGATTTTCTGTGGAGGTTTAGATCATTTGTGGAGGAAACGGCTGGGGAGAGGGGGGCACCACCTTTACATCTCACATATTTTGTTCCGCCTCTTTCATTAATAAACAAAATACACATAAACGCTTTTTAAGCAACATTTTATTATTATTTTAACTTTTTACATAATATTAACCCGTTGAACACGACGGGCCGTTTTTCTAGCCCAGGAAGATAATAGGTCCTAATTTCATTAAGTAGGGTGGCTTTTTTAGCTCACCGAAGGGAGCTCAACTTATCACTTGCCGTCAGTCGTCCGTCGTCGTCCGTCGTCCGTCCTCGTCCGTCGTCCATCGTCGTCTGTCGTCGTGAACATTTTTCAAACGACTTCTCCTCTGAAACCGCTAGGTCGATTTGTTCGAAACTTTGTATGGATGTTTATTACCATATGTCAATTCAAGTTTGTTCAAATGAATTGGACATGCCCACTTGGGGCTCCATAGGGGGCATAACACTGATAGCACCGTATGAATTATAAAAAAACATTATTAAAAAATCTTCTCCAGAACCAGTGGGCAGAATCCTTTGATACTTGGTATGCAGCATCTTGGTATGGGTCTGATTCAAGTTTGTGCAACTCGGCCCCCTGGATTCATATTTGGGCTCACTATGGAAGCTCAAATTCGAACTTAGTGCATTTCAGGCAAAGTTCTTAAACAATCTTCTTCTCCAGATCCAGCAGGCAGAATATTTTGATATTTGGTATGCAACAGTGTGGGGTAGATCTGATTCAAGTTTGTTCAAATCGCCCCCCCCCCCCCCCTGGATTGACATTTGGGCTCAGTATAGAAGCCCGAATTCGAACTTAGTGCATTTCAGGCAAATTTCTTAAAAAATCTTCTTCTCCAGATCCAGCAGGCAGAATCTTTTGATATTTGGTATGCAACATTGTGGGGTGGATCTGATTCAAGTTTGTTCAAATCGGCCCCCTGGATTCATATTTGGGCTCAGTATAGAAGCCCGAATTCGGACTTAGTGCATTTCAGGCAAATTTCTTAAAAAATCTTCTCAAGATCCAGCAGGCAGAATCTTTTGATATTTGGTATGCAACATTATGGGGTGGATCTGATTCAAGTTTGTTCAAATCGGCCCCCTGGATTCATATTTGGGCTTACTATAAAAGCTCGAATTCGAACTTAGTGCATTTCAGGCAAATTTCTTAAAAAATCTTCTTCTCCAGATACAGCAGGCAGAATCTTTTGATATTTGGTATGCAACATTGTGGGGTGGATCTGATTCAAGTTTGTTCAAATCGGACCCCTGGATTCATATTTGGGCTCAGTATAGGAGCCCAATTCGAACTTAGTGCATTTCAGGCAAATTTCTTTAAAAATCTTCTTCTCAAGATCCAGCAGGCAGAATCTTTTGATATTGGGTATGCAGCATGCTTGAGGGGGGGGGGGGGGGGGTGAGATTCAAGCTTGTTCAAGCCAAGTCCCTGGAGTCATATTTGAGCCCACTGTGGTAGCCCAAATTATAACTTAGTTCAAAGTGAGGAATTTTCTTTAAAAATCTTCTTCTTCAGATCCAGCAGTCGGAATGTTTTGATATTTGGTATGCAGCATCCTTAGGGGGGGTGAGATTCAAGTTTGTTCAAGCCATGTCCCTAGGTCCATATTTGGGCTCACTGTGGGAGCCCGAATGATAACTTAGTTCAAAATGAGGAATTTTAGGGGGTGAGATTCAAGTTAGTTCAAGCCAAGTCCCTGGGTTCATATTTGGGCTCACTGTGGTAGCCCAAATTATAACTTAGTTCAAAATGAGGAATTTTCTTTAAAAATCTTCTTCTTCAGATCCAGCAATCGGAATGTTTTGATATTTGGTATGCAGCATCCTTAGGGGGGTGAAATTCAAATTTGTTCAAGCCATGTCGCTAGGTCCACATTTGGGCTCACTGTGAAAGCTTGAATTGTAACTTAGTTCGAAATGAGGAATTTTCTTCAGATTCAGCAGTCAGAATGTTTTGATATTTGGCATGCAGCATCCTTAGGGGGTGAGATTCAAGTTTGTTCAAGCCAAGTCCCGGAGTTTATATTTGGGCTCACTGTGGGAGCCCGAATGATAACTTAGTTCAAAATGAGGAATTTTCTTTAAAAATCTTCTTCTTCAGATCCAGCAGATGAATGCTTTTGATATTTGGTATGCAACATCCTTAGGGGGGTAAGATTCAAGTTTGTTCAAGCCATGGCCCTAGTTCCATAAAATTTGTCTTTCATGATTTCATTCCTTTGTTGTGTTGATGAACCATGTCTAACTGAATGTGACCCCCCAAATACTTCTTTGAAACACTTTGGCCGGTGAGCGATTAAGGGTCCTCGGGGCCTCTTGTATTGAATATGTGGTGAAGACCAATCAATATTTTCTTTGTGCAGCCATCGAGCTGCACGTTGAAAATATTGATTGGTCTTCCCCCGATGATGAATATGGACGCTTCCAATTGCTGCCATTGACATGGAAGATACCAACAGCGTTTAAAAAAGGATTAATAGCTACTGCAGTACGGCAGTACAACAGCTTATTAGTGCTAAGCTGGTATAACAAGATGGCTCAAGTTTTATGAGATAGTTAAGTTGTTATAACAAGACAGCAACAATTTCGCTAAGTTGTTATAGTAAGATAGCGCAATAACAAGACAGTTGAGTATCATAACAATATGGCTAAGAGTTGTAATATATGCACACGCCAACAAATTTGCCTTTGACAAATGGACGGAGACAAAGCAAAAACATTCATACGATTGGAAAACCCGCTATGCAAAACTCAAATCGCTCAATCATAAAAAGCAAAACGGATACCATTAACTAAAATTAAATTGTATGAATATAAACAAAAGATGGAACGTTACTGACAATTGCTACCGGAAGTTGCACACAACACACTCACTGATAGTTATTGGTTTGAACGTTCATAGTTTCTTCGGGCCGAAGTCGTCTCGTCGTTGTTACTGGTACTCGGATATTCTTGGTTCCCACCCACGGATCTCAAAACATCTGGATTGATGGAACGCTCATTGGTTACATACTGAAAAGTGTCTCCACCGCAGCCATCGTGGGAGGGGGCAGTTTTTTATAAATGAACAATGCTCAACAACAGCAAAATTCTAAAAGGTTTTTAGTATACCGATGCCTTGATTCTTTGATTTATTATACGCTAAACTATAGATTATGCGGAAAGATAGAAATCGCATCCCCGTTGTGAAGATAAAGAAATTTTCTCTTTCACGGAATCAATCAAAATGGCGGCTTTCAAAGCATCACTTCAAGGTAAATACGATTCAAATTATCACTGGAAATAACGAATTTGTTCTAAAACGTATAATGAAAAGAAAATCTAGTGTTTTTGAGTGGATACCGATCATTTTCAGCAACAATTCAATACGTATTCACCTTGAAGTGATGCATGAAATCCGCCAGCTGAATCAGATCGCAAGAATCTACCTGTTCCGAGCATCGATCAAATCACTTCTGCGTATTAACTCTCATCAGCTGTTTACTTCCATGCATCAATTCAAGGTTGAAACGAGTGGAATTATCAATAGGAATGATCAGATTCTTTTAAAAAGCTTATAATAAAAAGAAAATCTAGTGTTTTTTGAGTGGATCGCGAAAATTATCTCACTCCTGACCGAGACAAATGGTTATTTCGCACCCGCTGCCGCTCGCGAAAAAGAAACATTTGTCTCGGTCACTCATGAGATAATTTTAGGTATCCACTCAAACACACCAGATATCCTCTATGTGTGTGGACAATAAATATGTTGATAATGTGAACATTTTTCGTGGCAATACAAACTGAATATTTGCAACATAATTTAGTTATTATTGACAAAAAACAAGTGCCGCGATAGGAAAGTTGATGTAGTGTTATTATTTTTTATGTGAAGTAAACGCCATGGCGTTTGATGATGTGCATTGAAAATATTAATTTGACTACCCTCAAATAGTGAATTTGGCCTCATCTAACTGCCGCCATTGAACTGACACGGAAGGCACCACCAGGGCATAAAGGGTTAATCTATCCGTGCCATAACTTACAGAACTTGTTCATTAATTGCTATGGGCGCGATGGCTAAGTGGTAGACTGCTGGACTTCTATGCTAGAGGTCCCGAGTTCGATCCCCGTCCTGGACGACCCGCGTTGTGTCCTTTCGCAAGGGACTTTTCCCCGGTTGCTTGCATGGGGGCACGATGACGCCGTGCACCATCGACGTGCGTACTGTACGTCGATGGTGCACATGTCTTCAACCGCTGTAACCCTGCTTGAGCGGAGCTTGAACAGAGGTAGAATGTTGAGGAGCTGACATTTGCTCGTCGATGCTCGGTGGTTCTCTCCGTGTACTCCGGCTTCCACCCGTAAAACTGTCACGACCATGATTAGCCATTCTGTATAAATATGTGACCTTAAACACCAATAAATAAATAAATTCATTAATTGCTGTTTTAGAATGCAGTTGGCATACATTTTTTAAACAATAATATAATAATCATTGAAAGATCGATACATGTGTCGGGGGTCGATACTCGTCAGAAAAACCAGAGGCGAACTGACCGTATGGACTACCGGGAAATATCCTGGTGGGCCCCCTATTGGGTTCCACCCACTCCCCCCCCCCCCCAAAAAAAAAAAATTGATGCAGCCCAACACCTGTTTGTGCGTGGAAATTCGTGAAAAGGCGAAATGAATCTGATTGCATAGACTGCCGGTATGTCGAAATGTTCTTTATGTGGACTGCCATTGGCAGTCCAGATAGATGACCTTTCGATATACAAGCAGTCTTCCGTCTGTCACTGATCGCTTTGATGAAAGGAAACAGCATTCTTTCAATTTCAAAAATCAAACTTTTCTCCAATTAGACCGAACTACGGTCTTCCCGATGTGTCTCCCTCCCCCTGGTAGAACCAGTTTTGCCGAATGATCGATGAAAATGATACAAAAAATGCCATCGAGATGTCCTCTTTGTGGACTGACATTGATCGCTCAGAGATGCAAGGAAGCCCGCGTTGGTGCAGTTCGAAAAATCAAAATTTTCTCCAGGTCTGAGCCCTCCTTGGTGCATTTCCCGGTAACGTTTCTTGGCCCAGTTGGCCCTGAGAACAACTGATTACGTGTCCGAAAGCTTCTCCAGCAGTAGGCTCGAAATCTGCCACGGCATTTCTCCCGACATTGCCGATTGACATGGTTAATCGTGAGGATTGGTCCAACGCACATATCATCAAACTTTCAATCTGTGATCTACGAACAAGCTAAGCTGCTAGACCTTATGATAATACTGGTTTCCTCTAGTTTCCGGGCTTTCCGTATGGCTATACTGAACCATGTGTTCTAATTTCGCGTCTGTCACCTACACCCCCCCCCCCCCCCCCCTTCCCAGTTAAGATAAGCTAGCCGCGCGGACAAAGTACTTGGTATCGGACAATAGTAGACCGCACGAAATTATTGCGGAGGATGGGGAGAAGAAATACCTCCACTCCCAGAATTTATGTCCATGTATGATAATATCAGTTGCACAGTTGATTCTTACAGCGTACCATCTAATTTGGTGGGGACGTAAAAAGACTGTCTCCTGCAACTACAGAGATATACTGTTCGCAGGTTAAACGTCTCTTGGTGAGCACGGTGACTTATTGTTTAGAGCATTGGACCGAGATCAAAACATCGACGGTTCCATCCTGACCAGTATCATCTACGTTGTGCCAAGACACTTCAACTCGATTCCCTATGAGGGAGCACGGTGGCGTTGCATGCTATACTCCGGCTAAGGGCACTACGGTACACTTGCCTTCAACCGATGGGAACCCTGTAGGTGCCGGGTTATTAAGTTGGAGCGCCGGGCCAATATTCGCCCTTGCTTGGTTGTTCTCTCTGGGTGCTTGCTTCCCCCACTCGTAAAACTTCCGGACACCATGTGATCATGGCTGTTAACCCCTTAACCAACGTAACGGCCAAAACCGTCCAGCGCTATTCACAAAAATCACCATTCAATTTTCATTATTTTTTTCATTTTTTTTGGTCTCAAAACCATAGCTTATGACCCCTCATTGGAACGAGCTCGTTGAGCTCGTTCAATGAGGGGTCATAAGTTATGGTTTTGACACAAAAAGTCAAACAAATTAGTTATTCAAGAATTTTATTTGCAAGTGTCGTCTGCTTTTCGAGTTAGGTAAAGGGTTAAAGACACAAAGGTCTTCCAGTATTTTTCAAGAGGATCTATTCTTTGAAGCTGCATCTACTGAGACTGTCCCACAAAATCAGCACCATCAAGCCAAATCGAGGCGTTAACCCTTTGAAACCTTTGAACCGGAAGGCATCTTTTCCGGTCCAGGATCGTGATTTGGCCTGAATTCATAAAATAGATAGTTGCTTTTATTTGTGTGTGGTAGACCAATCAAGATTTTCAACGTGCAGACAACAAGGCTGCACATTGATAATATTGATTGGTCTTCCCTCAAATAACGAAAATAGACTCTACCAGTTGATGACTCTGAACTGGCATGTAATATACCATCAACGTCCAAAGGGTTAAAAGAAGTGTTGACCTTATTTGACACAATCTCTGTAATAGTCAAATTTAAATATAAACACCCACGTCATCTTCACAATTCACTTCAATGGACTAACATTAAAGGTGGGGTTCTATGATGTCCGAGTCGAATGAACTGTAGATTGATTTTGCGCGCGTAATATTTTAAACGATTTTTAATAGAGTTCGTGGTGACTTCAATTCTCAGGAAGATTCAGTTGAAGGGGGGGGGGGGGGGGGGTGGGGGGGGGAATGGACGTCTACAAAAATTTATTTGGTTTTTGCTTTATTTTTATCTCTGTGCGTTTTTTTTTAAACAATTCAAGCAAATCAATCCGTAATACACATATATGCTTTTATGCCGTCTGCTAAAGAGTTTTTGCAACAGTGAAACGAAAACAATCCGACTAGAAAGTCCGACTCAATTTTTTTTTGACAGGTGACACTGAATACGGCGGTTGTACTAAAATAAGAACGCAGGTAGAAAATGAGATCGGTGTACTAAAATGAGACTGAAGGTAGAGAAATGGGATCGCAAGTGACCGCAGGCAAAGTACAGGGCTCAGAGTCCCCAGATGAACGCTATCTGGTTATATGGGATATACCAAATATATATCCAAAGTTTGGTATCGATATTTTTAACTTTAACCCTTAAAATACCGCGATCTCACTTTTCCGCAGCTAAGAACAAAGTGACCGCTAAATGTACTATCTGGTCCTAAAACACCAAAATGAACGCAGTGTATATCCGAACTTTGATATCCTTATTTTCTTTTTAACCCCCTGTATTTCCACTTTTAATGTATGGCGCGACCTCCTCTTTGCGGCTTCAGTTCTCTCAAGCAGGGACAAAGAGACCCACACGTAAACTATTAATCTTAAAATAAACGCGAAAGTACACGCTATATCATATATAAAATTTATTCCGAAGATGGTGAGCAATGTCTTGATTTTAACCACTTATTATTTTAACCTTGTCTGATAGAAAATCACATTTGCGGTCTCATTTCCTACCGGGCATAGATGCGCAGATTATGCGGAAATCCTTCCCTGAAATGAAGAAAAATTTTGAAGATTTCAAACTTGACTTGAAATAAATAGCTTATAATTTATCAACACTCCTCATTTTTTACCTGGGCTTAAGATCTGCAACTATAATACTTGAGTTTTTTCTGCAGTGAATTTTGCTACTTTTTCTTTTAATTATTAAGCTCCTCTCATCCCTTGTACGGGCTTGGGACGGCAATTATAAAATTTGGAATCTATAGTTTTTTTCTACAGTAAATCTTGCTACTGTTTTTTTTAAATTTATCAACTCCCCATATTTTTTACCCAGGCTTGGGACTGGCAAGTATAAAACCTGGCAGATTTAGAGCTTTTTTTTCAACAGTGCATGTCGCTACTCTTTTTTCTTTTTTTGTCAAAAATACTTGGAATTTGTGAAAACAGAAGACATCAGATGCTCTGAAAGCTATTCGGGTATTGACTAGAATATTATAGTCGATAAAAGGTGATCAGGGAAAACTGTATGAGAGAAATGATATAGTTATTACGTAAATCATTGAATTACCCTGTAAAGGTGCTTGTAAAATGTCATATAAAAAGAGATCTAATAATCATGTCAACATGATACATAAATTGCCCGAGGGCCCTGGTCAGTAATTATTTTCTGACAGTGGCTGTCAGTTTAGCCGTTCTCATTACTGGAGACAATGTAAGGTTAATGATTTTTGCTGGTATGTCACGCAACGGAGTCTGTTTATTTAACCCTTTACCTAACATGAAAAACAGACGACACATGCAAAAAAAAAATTCTTCAATAACTCATTTTTTTTCATTTTTTTTCTCAAAAACATTGGTTATGACCCCTCATTGGAACGAGCTCGACGAGCTCGTTCGAACGAGGGGTCATAACCTATGTTTTTGAGATAAAAAATGAAAAAATAATGAAAATTAATTGGCGATTTTTGAGAATAGCCTGGAAGGTTTTTTGTCGTTACGTTGGGTAAAGGGTTTACCCACTCGTTTATGTTCGTGTGTCGTGCAAAATTATGAATATCTGGATAATGGTGGTCAGAAGAATCTAGGAGAATCAAAAGCTTTTACCCGGCGTAACGGACATATGCGGCCATCGGTACTCACAAAGATCGACTTTCACATTTTATTTTTTCAATTTTTGTATCCAAAAGATTGCTTATAACCCTCACTAGGGTCATAAATTTATTTTGACACCCCAAATCAAAATTTTTTGTTAAGAAAATTATTTTCTCGCCTGTAATCGTCTGCTAGTCGTGCTTCGTTAAAAGTTATCCCTTTGAACACTCGAGACAGCTTTTCCGACCCAGGAACATGAAATATTATAAATTTCATGTAGTGGGATGGCTGCTAGTTAATGTGCGCAGTAGACCAAGGCTGCACGTTACAAATATTAATTGGTCTACCCCCAAATAATGAATATGGACTCTTCCAATCGATGCCATTAAACTGGCTTGGAAGGTATCATCTGGATTCTAAGGGGTGAAAGTAAAATGGATTATCACATTAGTTACAGACAAGACTGTATGCTACAGGGAAAACCAATTCTGATTTCATATTATGGGGTTGTTTTTTTTTTTTTGTTTTGGGTTTTTTTTTTGGGGGGGGGGGTTTCTTTCTTGGTTTTCTTTTGGAGGAGTTGCAATTTTTAACTCAATTTCGTTGAAATGAGGAATCATAAGACACGTTTTTAGGTAAAATATGACTCTTTTAGGAATCCAAGAAACGATTTTGCAAGTGTCCTTCGCCAAGGTCGTGGTAGGTAAATTAGCATTACTAACAGTGCGATGGTCGGTTGTAAATTCTTCGAAACGATTGCCACTAAAATATAAATGTGGTCTTGCTTCTTGGAATGTCGGGGAAATTAACTATGATTCAATTAAATAGCTTACTGAGTGTAATATTTATTTAGCAGCTTGAATATTTAGTGTGCCTTTTTCTGCTGAAAAGTTGTTACAATGACATACTATTGAAAAGGACTGTCTCAGCCTTCTTCAACATTAAGCCTATACCACGGTTCATGCCTGTGTGCAACGATACCCGATGCAGTACAGAATTGAGAAGAGTTTGTGGTACATCGCGTGTGGAATCTATTAGTATAGAAACAACAGTCCTCTTCTTCAAAACCACTGTACAAATTGCAACCATAATTGGCACAAATTATCTTTTGGGGGTACCCTTCTCTAAGTTTGTTTCATAGAGGTTGCTAAATCCGATGGGTTGGGACAGTGCCCGAAACGCCCGAAATTCTTACAAATAATCTTCATCTCATAAGCAACCAGTGTCAATGCTTTGAAATTTAGTTCGCAACTTCATTATGTGATGAAGATTCAAGTTTGTCCAAAGAAAGTTTCTCCTGTAATATTGACCTCCTGCCTGAGAGGGGTAAACATTTGGCTTCGTCCAAAGTTTCTGTTTACGAACCGGTTAGTCAATTTAAAACAAATTTGGTATGCAATAGTGTCTGGTGGTATGTAGTTATTTTATGTCGAAAACGCCATTTTCACTTCTCCCACCCTCCCCGTGGGAACCACAGGAGCTAAAGATGGAGAACAAAAACTCTAATATAGCACAGTCTCCGTGGACTGGTTGTAATCAACGCATTTGCAGCGTCGTTTATGCCTGCGTTTACCAGGTAATAAAAATAATTCCTCAGCAAAATTTTAAGTAATGAAGCACCGGGTTATCGGTGCTTCATGAATTAAATTTTTGATGATTATTTCAATAATTAGTGTTCGGAATCTAATATTAATACGTCCGTGGAAATATTGCCCACACCGTTGAAAGTGACCAGTCCACGGTGGCCGTACTGTACCTATATTCAAAAATTACATGGAACAGAGAATAGTTATTCAGTATGGAAAATTGTATTGGTCAAATATATTCGAATCGATTGTGCCATGTGGTGCCGTATGGGTAACCCGCCATGCATTTTAACACTCTTGTTAACGCGAAAACTCTTTAGTCATGTTCATTTTTCATTTTCAAAATTAAAAATGTTTTTTCTCCAGAACCACCAATCAAGTTGGTACAAAATCAAGTCCCTGCGTTCATATTTGGACTCTGTTGGAAAACCTGAATTTTAACTTGGTACAATATGAGGGATAATTCTTTTACAATCTTCTTCAGATCCAACAGTCACAAATATTTTGATATTTTTGTATTCAGCATCTTGGGGGGGGGGGGGGGGGGGGGGGGGGGGGGGGGGGGGGGGCAGAATCTCGAGTTCATACAATTCAAATCCCCGGGTTCACATCTGGGCTCCTTATGGAAACCCAAATTTTAACTACATTTGGGCTGCGTCTTTTAACTTAGTGCAACTTGAGGAAATGTTTTTTAATTTTTAAAACCTTCTTATTCAGATCCACTACTCAAAATGTTTGTATATTTGGTATTCAGCATCCCGCGGCACATGGGTGGGAGAAGTACATTTAATTTGTTCAATTCCAGTCTATGGGTGCATCTTCGGGCTCCCTATAGGAGCTCGAATTTTGACTTATTGCAGTATGAGGATTATTCTTTTAAAATCTTCTTATTCAGATGTCCACCAGTAACATTCTTTTTGGTATCTGGCATACATCATCCTTGATGGGGTCGGATTCAAGTTTGTTCAAATCAAGTCCTTGGGTTCATGTTTTGCGCGACTTATGGGGACCTGGAATTTAATTTCTTTCAATATGCTGAAAAATTCTTTAACCCTTCACCTAACATGAAAAGCAGACGACACTTGCAAAAAAAAATTCTTGAATAACTATTTTTTTTCATTTTTTGTCTCAAAAACATAGGTTATGACCCCCGTTGGAACGAGCTCGTTCCAACGAGGGGTCATTACCTTTGTTTTTTGAGACAAAAAATGAAAAAATAATAAAAATTAATTGGCGATTTTTAGCTCACCGAAGGGAGCTCAACTTATCACTTGCTGTCCGTCGTCCGTCATCGTCGTCCGTCGTCGTGAACATTTTTCAAACGACTTCTCCTCTGAAACCACTGGTCCGATTTTCACGAAACTTCATGTGGATGTTCATTACTATATGGCAATTCATGTTTGTTCAAATAAGATGGCCACGTCCCCTTGGGTGCTGTATATGGGGCATAACTCTGATAGCACCGTATGAATTATAGAAAAAATTATTAAAAAATCTTCTTCTCCAGAACCAGTGGGCAGAATCTTTTGATACTTGGTATGCAGCATCTTGGTATGGGTCTGATTCAAGTTTGTTCAAATCGAGTCCCTCAACCAATATTGGGGCTCACTATGGGGGCGTGAATTTTTACTTAGTGCAATTTAAGAAAAAAAATTTAAAACTCTTCTTCTCCAGAACCAATGGGCAGAATCTTTTGATATTTGGTATGCAGCATCTTGGTATGGGTCTGATTCAAGTTTGTTCAAATCGTGTCCCTTGATCAATATTGGGCTCCCTATAGGGGCATGAATTTTTCCTTAGTGCAATTTAAGGAAAAATCTTCTTCTCCAGAACCATTGGGCAGAATATTTTGATATTTCGTATACAGCATCTTGGTATGGGTCTGATTCAAGTTTGTTCAAATGGAGTCCCTTAATCATTTTTGGGGGCTCACTATGGGGACCTGAATTTTTACTTAGTGCAATTTAAGAAAAAAAATTAAAAAATCTTCTTCTCCAGAATCAATGGGCAGGATCTTTTGATATTTGGTATACAGCATCTTGGTGTGGGTCTGATTCACGTTTGTTCAAATTGAGTCCCTCGATCAATATTGGGGATCACTAAAGGGGGTGTGAATGTTTACTTAGTGCAATTTAAGAAAATTTCTTTAAAAATCTCCTTCTCCAGATTGAGTCCCTCGATCAATATTGGGGCTCCCTATGTAGGCGTGAATTTTTACTTGGTACAATTTAAGAAAAATTATTCAAAGATTTTCTCCTCCAGAACCAATGAGCAGAATCTTTCGATATTTGGTATGCAGCAACTTGGTGTAAGTCTGATTCACGTATGTTCAAATCGAGTTCCTCGATCAATACTGGGGCTGCCTATGGGGGCGTGGATTTTTACTTGGTGCAATTTAAGAAAAAATCTTCAAAAATTTTCTTCTCTAGAACCAGTGGTCAGAATCTTTTGATACTTGGTATGCAGCATCTTGGTATGGGTCTGATTCAAGTTTGTTCAAATCGAGTCCCTTGATCAATACTGGGGCTCCCTATATGGGCAGGAATTTTTCCTTAGTGCAATCTAAGGAAAAATCTTCTTCTCCAGAACCAGTGGGCAGAATCTTTTGATATTTCGTATACAGCATCTTGGTATGGGCCTAATTCACGTTTGTTCAAATGGAGTCCCTTGATCAGTTTTGGGGCTCACTATGGGGACCTGAATTTTTACTTAGTGCAATTTAAGAAAACAAATTTAAAAATCTTCTTCTCCAGAACCAATGGGCAGGATCTTTTGATATTTGGTATACAGCATCTTGGTATGGGTCTGATTCAAGTTTGTTCAAATTGAGCCCCTCGATCAATATTGGGGCTCACTAAAGGGGTGTGAATTTTTACTTAGTGCAATTTAAGAAAATTTCTTTAAAACTCTTCTTTTCCGGAACCGATGGACAGAATCTTTTGATATTTGGTATACAGCATCTTGGTATGGGTCTGATTCAAGTTTGTTCAAATTGAATCCCCCGTTCAGTATTGGGGATCACTATGGGGGTGTGAATTTTTACTTAGTGCAATTTAAGAAAAAATCTTTAACAATTTTCTTCACCAGAACCAGTGGGCAGAATCTTTAGATATTTGGTATGCAGCATCTTGGTATGGGTTGGATTCACGTTTGTTCAAATCGAGTCTTTTGATCAATATTGGGGCTCACTATGGAGGCGTGAATTTTTACTTAGCACAGTTCAAGAAACATTCTTTAAAAATCTTCTCCAAAATCAGTGGGCAGAATCTTTTGATATTTGGTATGCAGGATGCTAGTATGGGTCGGATTCAAGTTTGTTTAAATTGAGCCCCCCCCCCCCCCCCCCCCCCCCGATCAATATTTGGTCTCAATATGGGGGCATGAATTTTTATTTTGTGCAATTCAAGTCTAATTCTTTAAAAATCTTCTTCTCCAGAACCAGGATGCAGAGTCTTTTGATATTTGGTATACGGCATTCTAGTATGGGCTTGATTCAAGTTTGTTCAAATTGAGTCACTTTGTTCATATTAAGGCTCATTATGGGAACTTGAATTTCAACTTGGTGCAATTTACAATTTTTCAAACGACTTCTCCTCTGAAACCACTGGTCAGATTTTCACGAAACTTCATCTGGATGTTCATTACTATATGGTAATTCAAGTTTGTTCAAACGAAATGGCCACGTCCATGTGGGGCTCCGTATGAGGCATAACTCTGATAGCACCATATGAATTTTAGAAAAATTATTAAAAAATGTTCTTCTCCAAAAGCAGTGGGCAGAATATTTTGATATGTGGTATGCAGCATCTTGGTATGGGTCTGATTGAAGTTTGTTCAAATCGAGTCTCTCGGCCAATATGGGGGCGTGGATTTTTACTTAGTGCAATTTGAGAAAAATTCTTTAAAAATCTTCGTCTCCAAAACCAATGACCAGAATCTTTCGATATGTGGTATGCAGCATCTTGGTATGGGTCTGATTCAAGTTTGTTTAAATCGAGTCCCTCGATCAATATTGGGGCTCCCTATGGGGGCCGTGCATTTTCAGTTAGTGCAATTTAAGAAAAAAATCTTTAAAAATTTTCTTCTCCAGATTGAGTCTCTCGATCAATATTGGGGCTCCCTATGAGGGCGTGAATTTTTTACTTGGTACAATTTAAGAAAAATTATTCAAAAAGTTTCGTCTCCAGAACCAATGGGCAGAATCTTTCGATATTTGGTATGCAGCAACTTGGTATGAGTCTGATTCAAGTTTGTTCAAATCGAGTTCCTCGATCAATATTGGGGCTACCTATGGGGGCGTGGATTTTTACTTTTTGCAATTTAAGAAAAAATCTTTTTCTCTAGAACCAGTGGTCAGAATCTTTTGATATTTGGTATGCAGCATCTTGGTATGGGTCTGATTCACGTTTGTTCAAATCGAGTCCCTCGATCAATATTGGGGATCCCTATGGGCCGTGAATTTTCACTTAGTGCAATTTAAGAAAAAATTCTTTAAAAATCTTCTTCTCCCGAACCAGTGGGCAAAATCTTTTGTTATTTGGTATGTAGCATCTTAGTAAGGTTCTGAATCAAGTTTGTTCAAATTGAGACCCTCGATCAATATTGGGCCTCATTATGGGGGCGTGAATGTTTACTTTGTGCAATTCAAGGAAAATTCTTTAAAAAATCTCCTTCAGAACCATCATGCAGAATCTTTTGATATTTGAGCAGCAGCATTGTCCCATTCAGTCCTGTTGATGTTTTAGCTCCACAGAGAGTATAGATTTACTCTGTAGAACCTTAAGAATAGCTTTTTGTTTAGAATAGCGATGGTCGGTATTGGCCGTTACGTTGGGTAAAGGGTTTCATAATCTCTACCTTGAGATTCACCGATTAAAATCTTTTGACATTCGGTATTCAGCATATTTAGGAAGGTCAGATTCAAGTTTGTTCAAATCAATCGTACTTGGGCTCATTGTGAGGGCTCGATGTCCAAAACAGTTCAATATGAGAAACATTTTTCAAAGATCTTCGTCAGATACATCACTAGGACCGGGCAGAATCGTTTGATATTTGGTAATAAAACAAATTTTCTTTTAAAAAATATCCTGTTTTCATTGCCGATTCCATTTGTTCATGGATGTGTACACTCTATGAGTTGGATTTCAAAACAAAACAACCCAAATCAACTGGGTTGAGTGAATATGAACCCAGTTGGGTTCATATTCACTCAACCCAGTTGATTATGGTTGATGTTCAACCAAATCGATTTTAGAGGGTTTCGATCTCTGTCCGGGACGAACCGCGTTGTGTCCTTGGGCAGCGCACTTTATCAACGCACTGCATGGGGGCACGGTGACGGCGTGTACTGCACGTCGATGGTGCACATGTTTTCAACCGCAGAAACCGTACTTGGGCGGAGATTAAACAGGGTTGCAATGTTGAGGAGCTCACAGTTGCTCGTCGATGCTCGGTGGTTCTCTCCGGGTACTCCGGCTTCCTCCATTCGTAAAATTGTCACGGTCACGATTAGCCATTGTGCATAAGTAAGTGACCTTAAACACCAATAAATACATAAATAAATAATTTTTGAGTGTAAGAACAAACAACAAGAACTCCCCAATTGTCAAAAACACCGTCTAAGTCATGTCCTTGTTGACAGCTATTTCACTCTATTTCTTCATATAACTGATACGTTCCAGGAACACGGAATATTTTAATCAATTTCAGAGGGGGCGCGGTGGCTCCGTAGGTAGAGGCGCAGACTGCAAGCCGAGAGGTCCTCGGTTCGAATCCCACCTGCGGCAATCGCGTTGTGTCCTTGGGCAAGGCACTTCACCCCCATTGCCCACGTGGGGGCACGGTGGCGCTGTGTACTAAGGCGTACTGCACGTCGATTGTGCACCCGCTTCAACCAATGCTCACCCTGCTTGTGTGGAGTTAGTATGTTGGGGAGCTGACAGTTGCTCGCCGTTGCTCGGTGGTTCTCTCCGGGTACCCCGGCTTCCTCCACCCGTAAAACTGTCGTGGTCATGATTTGCCATTGTGCAGAAATATGTGACCTTAAACACCAATAAATAAATAAATCAATTTCAGAACAAATTCTAACCAACATAGGCTGTATTTTCAGATCGACGTTCTCTAGTATATTTTTCCACTTAATTTTAAATCTAACGTACTATGTGTGGGGGAGGGAGTGGGGTTTGAGAAACGGACATCCTTGTTCAGGGCGTTTTTTTGTTTTTGTTTTGTTTTGTTTTGGGTTTTTTTTGATGAAGGTAATTGAAATATGCATACATGTCTAAGGGGTGACACTTTCTTTTTGCCTCCTTCTTTTTGATTTCTAAACACTAACACCCTTATTTCTCGCTTGCTGTCCCACTCTAACCCACTTAACGTCCTTCTGGGACTGATTTTGCCAGAATTCTTGGATTCCATGTTAACAGAAACACCAATAAGAAAATTACTTATCGAAAATTACTCAGATTTGATTAAATATCTTATTGGTTTTATAAGCATCATCTCCCTCTGGTTGTCCTGATTCCGTTAGGAATGTATGAATTTATGCATCATGTAATTTTTCCTCCCCGAAACTGGCGACGGAAGAATATGTCTAGACACGTAGATTGTTGTAGAATTCCCAGAAGCATAAAAAACTAGAAAAACAGAAATTATTGAGATAATTTATTATTCTCTTCACAGTTTATTAAATGTTATCATTCCAAACTGCTGAATTTATCATGTGTATTGTTTCCATTATGCGTAAAACTTGAAAAAATCTTTACGTTTTTCCAACTAAATGAGAACCTACTGAATGAGGTAGGTTATTTCTTGTCAGGGAAAATATGGATACGCCTTGAATATTATGTGAACTTCGCAAGAACCAATTTTTCCATTAGTACTTGGGATATGGGGTAACTTGATAGAGGTGTATCACAAACAAGAAGCGCATCCGACACTCAGAGACTGCAGTCTCGACCCAGATGCGATCATGTATTCTCTCCCATCCTTGATTTGTCGGCTGCTTCTTCCCCTGAATGTGTCTGTGGTTTACGTATCGAATGTATGGGACATTAAACAGTTAACGAGGTTTTCCCTGATTGGGGATCCGCGGCCGAAAAGATTATACACCATGGGTAGATCATCCACAAAATCTGTCACTCACAACCACTCATTTTCGCATTGTATGGCACTTAGGAATTTTGGCTTGGATCCTTGTCTAGTGTGGTGCCAGTGTTTCTGGCTTCAGGTTTTTCAAGCAAAACAATACATGCTTCTGGGAATAAAAAAAAGAAATGTAATTGAAACCAAACTCAAATGATCATTCGTAGATGAGAATACAGAACGGCCGCCGTGGACTGGCCACTTTCCACGGATGGGCAATATTTCCACGGACGCAAAAATTTTAGATTCCAACACTAATTATAAGAATAATCATCCAAAATTTAATTAATGAAGCACCGGGTTGTACAGCGTACAACCCGGTGCTTCATTAATTAAAATTTTGCTGATGATGATGATTTTTATTACCTGGTAAATGCATGCGTGCATGGACATCACTGTCCACGCCTGGATTACGACCAGTTCACGGCGACTGTTCTGTGATATGCTTATCGTTCACATTTTACAGAGCGCCGAACTGTAATCCAAACATAACACCCAGTAGCGTCACTATTTGAAATTCGTAAATTCAGTTTCAGGATAATTAAAATAATTCCGTATAATGTAAAAATAATTTCACATATAAATTGGCACTGTTTTTCGGTACGGTAAGTATTCACGTGCTAGTAGATCCTATGTTTGGCATGTACAGTCGTAGTTAATTCCTACTCCTTGCCTTCATATAAGCGTATATCGTCTGTTGTGGATAGACTATTCCATTGCATTTTGTAACGTTGCAACCGACATGATTAACCCTTTGATACCTTTGTACGTCTTATGACGTACGAAATCAAACGGCGCGTTGATATTTTGTGGACATTTGTTTTATTATTTTTCGATTTTTTAAAGTTTTAACCTCAATTCCTATTTTCTCTCGAATAGTACTCAGTGACAACTCGTCCACTGAGTTCCAATGTGCTCTATGTGTCTACTGGCCAGTAGGCACATAGAACACATTGGAACTCAGTGGACGAACTGTTGAGCCAAATTTTATCGCAGCTTAAAATACTAATATAATCCTGCAGTCAAGACTTCTTATCTGGTTGAGTGCCAGAAACCACTATCATGGCTTTCAAAAATGAGGATACCAGAGCAAAAGCAACACTTTCCTTGATTATATTTCATATTCAGTCAAACACAAATAATATTTTGTTTATATAATTTTGTTTTATTACAAATTATTGGAGAGTGCCTGTGGGCACTCTCTGATAATTTGTAATAAAACAAGTTTTGAATAACAAATTCAGACCGCCAAAAATAATTCAGCCTTCAACAAATTAATCACTAATGTGAAGAATATCTTGTTATTAGTACTTTCCGACGTTTGACGTCGCATTTTAAGAAACGTGAAGAAACTGAATTCCCAGTGACGTTTGAACGTCAGGATAATTAATGTCTCAAAGGGTTAAAATATAATTCCACGCTTTAAATAAGCGTGTAAAGTTGGCCATAGCTCGACTCCACGATCAAATGTGTAACATTGCTACAGACGTGGTTAAAACGTAATTCCTGTTCTTTACAATAAGTGTATACAGTTAGTTTTTTTAACAGAGTGCTTGTCCTCGATCAGCTTTTGTACCGTTGTGACAGATGTGGTTAGCAACACCTTCCTACCCCCCCCCCCCCCACTCCCACCCCCACGTTAACTTCGTGTATTCCATCAAATATATCTCTGTCATTTTTACTTCATGCCTCCCAATTCGGTAAGGATTCTCAAATTTACGTTGTCGAGTTTTGCTCTGGCGGATTAATTCCCGTCAACCGAGACATCCTTTACTCTCCCCCACCCCACCCCCCCCCCCACCCCCACTTCCTATGCAAGATATGCGTGTCCCATTTGAGAGGGTCATGTGAGATAGATATCTATCTCTCATGGCCCACGTGACCGGCTTGTTAGCATATTTAATGAGCGCAGGACTATTCAATCATCGCACGTTCTTCTGCAAACAAACAACATGGTATCACGTATCCTTAATATTAGCAGACGAACATTTGTCGAAGAAAACAGAAATAAAAACACAGACCACAAAACCAAAGAACAATTGACTCTTTTATGAGTTTTTGGGTGAGCGTCGTTATGAGTGGAGTGAGTTGCACTAAATTCCCGCCGAAAGGTTATGCGAATACATTGCAGAATTCATAATATGACATCATCGGAATGTGTCAATGTTCTTTTCGCTAAAAATCTTTAACCCCTGACTTGCCGGTGTGACAGGAATGGAAGTCCGTAGGAAAATTAGTCCATCTGGACTATTATTCCGCGGAATTATAGTCCTAGGTCTAACATTTCTAGGAATAGTAGTCCGCCGGACTACTATTCCTAGAAATGTTAGACCTAGGACTATAATTCCGCGGAATAATAGTCCAGAGGGACTAACGTTCCTACGGACTTCAATTCCTTTTACACCGGCGTAGGGAATTTTCGTGGTTTTTTTTCCTTGTACAGAGCTTTTGTGTGCTCTTTCCGATAAGCAAATGAGTTTTTTTTCAGAAATGGACAACAAAAATTACTTTTGATGACATCAAGGTGTTTTGGTGGTTTGAAAAAATTATCCCTGTTGGGGGTGGGTTTGAGATGAGGAAATCTTACCCTCTGGACAAGATGTTTGGTCCAGACACTCCTCAAGCCTCGTGTCTAGCCCAAATATCTTGCCCTCGGGTGGGATTTCTCATGTCTCAGACCCTCACCCACCAGAGATAATAATAATCTCTTTCTCCACTCCATCTAACAACCTCGAAAGCAATATGGGTCTCTGATTATTTTGTGAGGTTTTGTCATTTATACGATTTGATGGGGATAAAAAATTTGCGACATGACTGCTCAGAAAACATCATTTGTCACCCAATGAGGAATAATTGTAGAAACGCCTGCGTTTTATTTCCCACCAAACGGCAACTATAGCTATTTATAAAATTGTATTGCTGATGCTGGTGAAATTCTGCGATGCTCTTCGCTACACTATCTGCGCTTTAACCCTTTACCTAACCTGAAAAGCAGACGACACTTGCAAAAATAATTCTTGAATAACTAATTTTTTTCATTTTTTGTCTCAAAAACATAGGTTATGACCCCTCGTTGGAACGAGCTCGACGAGCTCGTTCCAACGAGGGGTCATAACCTATGTTTTTGAGACAAAAAATGAAAACAAATAATGAAAATTAATTGGCGATTTTTGAGAATAGCGCTGGCCGGTTTTGGCCGTTACGTTAGGCAAAGGGTTAAATGGAAATTTAAGCGACACTAATATATGAATGTTGTATTAATGAAAGTAATAAATCCCCTTATTGCTTGACAATGGGTGCTGACGTGTTTCACCCGAAACAATTTATTTACATGTTTATCAAGAAAAGATAGATCAAAGAGGCATGTAGCCATAATCTTTCAAGGTTTGTAATAATTTAGGGTTTAACCCTTTGAACTCGAGAGGCTTCTTTTCCGATCCAGTATCGTGATATAACCTGTCTTCAATAAGTTGATAGCTGCTAGGTGAATTTGTTTGACAGACCAGGCAAGATCTTCACCGTGGAGCCCCAAGGCAGCACGTTGAAAATATTGATTGGTCTTCCTCCAAGTGACGAATATAGACTCTTTCAATTGATGACACTGAACTGGTGTGAAAGATACCTCCAGGGATGAACGGATTAAATGAGTAAATTTTGTTTCTTTAACCCTTTAGCGGACGTAACGGTCAAAGTCGGCCAGCTCTATTCTCAAATATCGCCAATTGATTTTCATTATTTTTTCATTTTTTTGTTTCAAAAACATAGGTTATAACGCTTCGTTGGACCAAGCTGGTCGTGCTCGTTCCAATGAGGGAATCATAACTTATGTTTTTGAGACAAAAAATGAAAGAAAATTAGTTATTCAAGAATTTTTTTTTTTTTGGCAAGTGTCTTCTTTTCATGTTAGGTGAAGGGTTAAATGAAAGCCAGCTGGCTTCCTACAGACTGCTAGGGGAACCTTAACGCATGTTTACCTAGTCCTCACTTGGACCCAAAGTCACTAATATAATTTTAGTGTGGTACATCCTGTGTTCCTAGATCATGATCCTCATGGCTCTGATTTGTTATATCATCCCATAGGTTTCATGGTTCCTAGTTTTTTTATGTTATGTCTTGATCTTCGTGGTTCATACGAAGAAGTTCAAGAGTCAGTCAAACCGTCATTATAACAGGCATCGTTCGCATGAATCGAACATTGTCGAACAAATGAGCTATAGAGATTTGACTGCAACAGGCATTGCTCAGACTATTCGAATCCTCTCGATCAAATGAGCAATCTGGCAATGACTGGAACATGCATTTCTCAGACGACTCGAATCTTGTCGTGCAAATGGGCTTCCAAGCAGTTTCTCGAAACCCTTCGACTCATCTGAAAAAAGAGATGTCGATGTCCAGTTAGTTGGTAGATTGGGGTGCCGGCGATGGGGTGTTGCAAGCCTCGTGTCTTGGGCAAATATCTTGCCCCACGAATGCGATTTACCCCCGCCACAGCCATCGATGATATACGATTGGACGCTAGTCTCTCCTTTTTGTGTGTGATAATACTCGGGTTGAAAGATGGTTGAAGAAACAACTACTCGGGACTGGCTGAAGGTGGAATTCATTGGCCAAATGCAACAAAATTTGTTTACATTTTAAGATATACACTGATCGACACACGCGTGTGAATGGGTTAATTGATATGACACGAGTGTCAGCGTGGAAGGATAAAACGAGAGGCCGCAAGCCGCAGATCTCTCGTTTTATCCTTCCGCGATGGCACAAGTGCCATATCGATTAACCCATTCACACGTGTGTGTCGTTCTGTGTTTATTACACGCCTTCAAGTCTATAAAAACAATTATTAGAAGGACACTCAGCAATTCATTTTACAACTATCAACAAAAAGAACACGTTGTATTGCCAACCAAATTTGAGAGGGGAGCCCGTGTTATTATTTCGTCCCCTGAGTTCCAATGTGTTCTATGTGCCTACTGGCACATAGAAGACGTTGGAACTCAGGGGACTATTTTCAGCTATCGCTAGCGATTCAGATTGTAATTGCGTTGCACGATTTGTAGAAAATTCCAGTGAAATTTCGCTTCTATTTAAAAATAGTCCGTCAACGATTTCCGTTCCGCACATAAGTGCGGAACAGATTTTCATTTTCCGTATAGTTTAATGTTGCTGTAGATGGGGATTTCATAGAACAGGCGTGTAATAAAATTTATTGCAGGAATCCCTGTGTATTGACATATTTGCATATTTGCTCTCTATGCCGCATCCCCAGTTCAATCGCCAGGGACGTATAGAAACCATTTTAAACTTCGGGGCACGGACACACACGGACACACACGGACACCCACACACTGATATATGTATTAGTGGTGGTCCATGTGCCTCTGTGGGATGGTAGGAATACAATACACAAAGCTATGTTTAGGATTCATGTACCACTTCGTCAAGCAAAATGCATCTTTTCGGTTCCATATTTAACAAATTTCTCCAATATTTCTGGACGATGGGAAAATTTATTAAATATGGAGACAGAATTGTACATTTTCTGGACTCTAAAGACCGTAGACGTTCTAGACGGTCTCATCCTTAGCCTAAGGGAGTCCCGGAACCCGCATCTTGTTAATATAAGATTGCATGGCGGGTTAGTAAGGATAATATTGGTCTAAATTTCCCCCTCTCTCTCGCTCTCTCTCTCTCTCTCTCTTCCTCTCTCTCTCTCTCTCTCTCTCTCTCTCAACTATTTCTGAAAAAAATTGTGGGCACGCGCCCCCTGCGTCCCCCGGTCTCCCGGTTCTTTCCTCCGTGTCTGTGGCCTCTGTCTCTCCTCTTTCCGACCACACCAAACAAAAGCATCCCCATTTAATCTAACTGCGCAAGTACGCCACAAAAGTTGGCCGGCACGGGGACATTTTCCAGGGCCGATAACTGTCTGTTTATATAATCGGATTTTACGATAATGTGAACAACCTGGGACATGCGTCCCATCTTTATGGATAGAGACGTTAGAAGAATATGAAGAAGACCGATAATTAACAGACAGATATTTTAACTTATTAATCGGGCCCACGTTGGGCTTGCGTCGTGCTTGCTGCTCCATTCGTGGAAAGTATGTGTATTATGAACGTGCTCTACTCCTCAGTACACTATCTGCTCACGACACGTGTCAGTGCACCTCCTGTCGGAGGACACGGAATGTGAAGCCCTTTCAACAACACAACTTTAGTTAGAGTCGAAATCACGGTCCCACAACACCCTAAACTGTAAGGCACTGTTTCTAGCAAAAGAAATGGAAAAATGTTGATTTTTCTTTTCCTTTCTTTAGTTTGAGGTTTTTAATTTTACCGTTGATTTGGCGTGAAAGTTATATTCTCGCCGCCTCAAAAAGGCCCAATGGCGTAGGTTATACAGTACGTGGAGAGTGGATTGTAAATAAATCACCCGCGGAGTGGAGTTATCACAAAAAGTGTCACTTTCAAATTCTGTACATATGGACATAAAATACAAGCAATGTTTCAGCCAATGGACCTCCGGGTTTAACCCGGAGGTCCATTGGCTGGAACTTTGCTTGTGATGTGTATGCTTTGCAATAAATTTGCAATTATTGCTCGGATGGAATCTCCACTCTGCGGGTGATTTAATGACACTCTCCACGTACTGTACATGGATAGGGGCGCAAGTCCGAAACCAGGATCTCAAACTGTTCCAGTGGTGAGAGAGTTAAATTTTTCGGCAGCATTCCCGTGTTGGTGATCATCGGTACGAACTTGAAATCTAACTCAATATACTTCTTTAACACTTTACCGAAAGGATTGGCCACTTCCTCCCGTCTATTTTACAAATTAAGCAGATGAAAAATATTTTTCAAAAAATCTCAACAGAAGCATATCATGTGACGAGCCATATCTCTCTATGAGCAATCACCATATAATGATGTCTAAAAAATTGAAATAATATCATTAAAACACTTTGAACCCGATAGGCCGCTTTTCCGGCCCAGGAACATGATACGTCATAATTTCATAAGTAGGATGATTGCTGAGAGAATGTGTGATGCAGACCAATCAATATTTTCAACGTGCAGCCGTACGGCTGCTCTTTGAAAATGTTAATTGATCTACCCCTAAATAATGAATATGGACTCTTCTAATTGCTGCCATTGAACTGACATGGCAGATACCACCAGCGTTCAAAGGGTTAAAATAACAAATTTTGATATCGTGTGCTTGGGTTAAAATTAGTGGCTTTCAGAGAGTACCCGTAAACTTGCCGACATACAATAAAAGTTTCCAACAGACATGGTCATGTGGGGTGCGAACCGCCATTCGGTACCCCCATTAGCTTTGGCCTTGCAGGGGCATAATTATGGGGAGGGGGATACTCCCTCCCATTAATTTTCCAATCAGGAATTTTTCGACAGGATTAGAATCTTAGATATCAATTCTCTCTTGCTAGTTGTCATATGCTTTCTCAAGATTTGATACTTGGATTTACGTAACACACGGGGCGCGATAGCGTTGCCATAGCCGGTTCTCGTCAGATCACCGAAGTTAAGCAGCGTCGAGCCCGGTTAGTCCTTGGATGGGTGACCGTCTGAAAGATCGATTCGGACTCCTGTGTTGTGTCCTTGGGCAAGGCGCTTAACCCCGTGGTCCAAATAGGGACACGATGACGCCGTGTACTAAGTCGTACGGCTCGTCGATGGTGCGCCTGTCTTCAACCAATCTTACCCTGCCTGTGCTGGTGTGCGGAGTTATGATGTTGGGGGAGTTGGCAGCTGCTCGTCGTGGCCCGGTGGTTCTCTCCGCGTACTCCGGCTTCCTCCACCCGTACAACTGTCACCGGCACAATATGACATTGGCTGTTAATGTGTCGTTAAACCCTAATAAATACATAAATTACGTTACACACATAGTCGGACTTACAAATGGAAGTCTGTAGTACCCGATTCAGGCTGCCTGGGCCTCGTCATGACTAATTTGGAGTACCGGCACAGTACGTGATATTTGAAAAACAAGTTACGACACGACTACATGCAGAATTATTTATTAGGGTTTAACGACACTTTAACAGTCAAGGTCATATCATTTCGGTGACAGTTTTATGGGAGGAGGAAGTTGGAGTACCCGGAGAGAACCACCGAGCAACGACGAGCAGCTGTCAGCTCTTCAACATCGTAACTCTGCACCGCGGCACAGGCAGGGTTAGATTGGTTGAAGACATGCGCACCTTCGACGTGCAGTACGCCTTAGTACACAGCGTCATCGTGCCCCCATGTGGGCAATCGGGGTTAAGTGCCTTGCCCAAGGACACAATGCGGGAGCGCGAATCAGTCGCTGAAATGGTCAACCATCCAACTACTAACCGCACTCGACGTTGCTTAACTTCGGTGGTCTGACGAGAACCGGTTACCGCGACGCCACCGCGCCCTCTACTACATGCAGAAACGTCTAGGGTGAGGACGGACTCCTAGACAATGTGTAGAAGGGACGTTACGGACCCTGCAAGCGCCCAACGCGCGAAGCTATAAGAGGAAGGTCTGTGGTCCTTGGAGAAGCATTCTTTTGCATTTTCGTGACAATATCTACTCAATTATTTCCTTACAATTTGGGTAACTGATTAATTACCTGTACTTCTGTGTGTATGGTGCATTTTTTCTCCAAAGATAATCGTGACCACAACGATGGTGGAAAGACTGGTGAAACACCAACAAACTGGAACAAGTGGGGTTTTTTTATATGAATAGAGCCTGGTCAGTAATGCAACTGCGTCTTCCACCAGCGTCGGAGGCCCGTACAACCCCCCCCCCCCCCCCACGACTTTCAGTTCAGACGTATCGATAGATCGACCTACACTTTTTCAAAACACAAAAATCCCGGACCTTGGGGAAGTTGCCTTCCTTACCCCCCCCCCCCCTTCCCCGCCCCTTGCTCTGGTGACTAAGTGTATATTTTATTTGTTCACAAATTAAATTTACAAGAAATCTGGAGGTTTTTTAACTTTAATCCCGACAGAGTAATATTACAACTACGTCATCAAGACACGCCTTCGACGAAGGCATGCCTTGATGATGCAGTTGAAATATTCGTCAGTCGGCGCATGAGCCATCGCAGTCAGGTCCAATCATCAACTTTAAACCCCTCCACCCCCCCCCCCCCCTACCCATCCAAATCGGTCATTTGCATCCTAACATAGGATAGCGGTAACTTCGAGATTTTTCTATATATCTTCGTATTTTAAAACGTAGATGTTATTTTTTTATCCTTGTGTGATTAAAACCTCTCTCAGCAATCGCCAAGGGGAACGATATACAGGAACTCTTTCCATCTATGGTAAAAAATGAAGTTTAGGAAACAAGAATTTGAATTTATTCATAGGCAAGTTGGGCAAAAAAAAGAATTTGGATTTATTTCTAATAATGTGTCGCTAAAATCTTATCCGGTAGAGGGTTCGAAAAATACTTCAAGTATTTGATGGTGCGTGATTTAAAATTCCAACCAGATACAGCAGAAAAAAATCCACTTCTCTTCAAACGCGTGCATGACTCGTGTTTCCAATTACCAACATTGAAGTCCAACCCCATCACCTTGACAAAACTGCTCAATCTCTGCCGCGAGCCAGAGGAGATATGTAATTTAGATAACAGCCAGCATACAATACCAGCTCTTATAAATTACAGCGTCGTAAAAGTCTGTAAATTGAAGAGATAAAAAAGATATTTACAACAGTGACAACTGCAGACAAAAGTTTCTAATTACTCCCCAGGTATATAAAATGAAGGATGACTTTTGTTTCGTTCTATTGGCAGTGTGTTCGAGTCAGATGTGGTTTGATGGAGTAGTTTCATAGATTCCTTTGGTTAGTTCACAACACAGGAAAATTCATCTCAATTGATTCAGGGAGGACTGCTCTGATTGTTTCGCAGACTTTGAGCTATGAAAAGGATGAGAATAGTAATATCGCTATGTGGATATATTTACCGAGTCGAATTGTATTCTTAGGTAAGTTTTTTTTTTCTTTTATTCTTTGTGCAATTAATGTCTATCAACACGGGCGTAGAGAGTACAGTGGAGCCCACTTAATTGGATATCTCTTAACTGAATAACCCTGTTAATTGAATATAATTTCCCAACACAAAACCATTTACTATACCTCCAGTACAAAATTGCCCTGTTAATTGAATATAGGTTATAGAGTAAACTCCTGTTAATTGAATAAAAAATCGTGTAACCGGTCGTGCAATTACCCTGACTCTCCCCAGTTTTCTTTTTTTATAGAACTATTTGGCCTCAGGACATCCAATAGGCATTTAATCTATTATATCTTGTTTGACAGAGCTCATGGAGCTCTGTCAAACAAGATATAATAGAATAAATGCTAAGTTTATCTCTAGAATACAGGAAAGTGACACATCTCTGTTAATTGAATACTCCTGTTAATTGAATAATTTTCATTGGCAAAATGGCTATTCAATTAACAGGGTTCCACTGTATTTTGACGTGGGGATGGGGGGGGGGGGGGTATGGTCATAGGAAGACACCCATACACTGATATATACATATGGATAAGAGAGTTCAGTTAACTGGTAGAGGGCTAGATTATTTTTGGTAGTCTGAATTTGTTCATCAAAACTTGTTGTATTACAAATTATTGTAATAAAACAAATTTATATAAACAAAATATTATTTGCGTTTGCCTGAATATGAAACATGAGCAAAGAAAATGTTGGCTTTTGATCTCGTACCCTCATTTTTTGAAAGCCCTGATAGTGGCCTCAAGTACTCAACCAGTTATTTGCTGATTTCCGCTAATTTATGATGAAAGTTCTGAAATTTATTTTCTATAAATCTAAATGAAAATGGTCTTCAAGACCATTTACACCGGATTTTAAAAAATAAAATATTTGCCAATATATCTCTTAATTGTATATCCCCCGTTTCTGAAGAAACATCATGTTCAGAAATTTCCAGATTGAAATAAGAGAATTTCAGCTTATTTCAGATAATTTAGTTGCCTTCCACTTTCATCTCTCTCATCGTGTTTGGGACTGACGTACACATATATGGAGGAAAATTCACATTTTGGCCTCCATATTTAATAAATTGTAACAAACTTTCAAAAATTTGAAATTTGTGAAAAACGAAGACAAAAATATACACTTCTCCAGACTTTGAAGGCCGATGAGACAAATCATGCGAGGGAATCTTCACCTTTTTTTCCATCCCAAAAGACTGTTGTGAGTTTTTTTTTAAATTCTTTATGAAACGAAACGATCAAACCTGACCAGCGCTATTCACAAATCATCGTTCAAGTTCTTTTTTTTTACTTTTTGGTCACTAAACAGTTTATCACCCTCGTTGTAACGAGCTCATTGAACTCGTTCCAATGATGGAATATTAGCTGTCTTTAAGACAGACAATGAAACTTTGTCGTTATTCAAGATGTTTTTGCACGTGACGTATGTTATTCATGTTGGTAAAAGGGTTAAATATCTGAACAAATGACCAAATAGTTATGAAAATTATATAAAAAAGAACCTGTTTTTCCTGGATCTTTCTTTCTGGATTTTTTGTGACGAGGAGGGGTGGGGTGGGGTGATTGTTCTTTGTTCTTTTTTCAACAAAACGGTACTAAATTGATTTTTTTTTACCAAAGGCAAAAAACATTTACGATTTAACCCATTACCCAACGCAAATATTTTGTTGCAACACATTATTTGAAATGGTTTAGGGATCCCTTTCCTCAGTGTGTTACATCGCACCATTTCAACACCCAAATCAAAAAACTGAAAGTTTCAGCCTCAATATAAAACAGATAATGGTTCTGATCTAACTCCTCAGACGCAGGGTTAGCATTAGTTGAAGACAAGTGCACCATCGACGTGCAGTACGCCGTAGTACACAACGCCAACATGCCCCCATGTGGGCAATCGGGACACACGGCAGTTACCCCCTACTGGGAATCGAACCGTGGACCTTTCGGTTCGAAGTCCAATGCCGTAACCACTGGGGTGGGAGGAGGGGGGTTGATAGGTAGATATGAAAATGTCTGTTTACCCTTTACCCAACGAAATGTTCATAATGGGTCGGTGTTATTCACAACAATCACCATTAATTTTTTTTCTCAGTTTTTGCTTCCGCAACATAGATTATGACTCCTCATTGGGACGAGCTCTTTGATATCGTTCCAAAGAGGTGCCATAAGCTAAGTTTTTTGAGGCCTAGAGTGGAAAGTGTTAGCAATCCCAATTTTTTGCAGTTTACTCGGTCCTCAACGCGTATTAGGTTTGTTTGTTTTTGTTTTGTTTTTTTTTTTTTTGTTTATTTCGATTTAACGACATATAGCAGGGTTAACGGCTCGAGCTGGGTAAGCATCGGTTGATGGTAGGTGTACCGTCGATATGCCTGATGCCTTAGTACAAGGTGCCACCTTGCTCCCACAGAGGCAATCTGGTTTTCGGTGCCCTGTCCAAAAACACAGCTCAGATGGCGCTGGTCGGGGTCGAACTGTCGACCTTTCGATCAGAGGACCAATGCACTAACCAGTGAGCCACCGCCCCGCCGAATACGTGTTACGTATTGGGTTAAGAGCTGAATTAAAAAAAATCATTTTCATGACATTATCCACATGCGCCATCATACACATAAAACCTGTTGAGATAAAAGCATTTCTATCACTTTGGCGCGTATCTAGAATCGTTCAGATTTGTGACATATGAGACTATAAATTGTTTTAGTGATAAATTTGTTAAATGTTTCAAACCAACCGGGACAATCATTTTAACTATCTTGATGCTGGGGCCGATGGGCTTCAATGGCACCACATTTCAAGACTTCACATTCTGTGAATTTACTTAATATCAAATGACAGGCTGTTGAAAAATTGCTCATGCAGACTGGTATTGTTGTAATTTATTGGAGAGTGCCTATGGGCACTTTGGGCACTCTCCTATAAATTGGTAACAAAACCATTACTAATGAATAATTTTAACCACCAGAATAACCTTGCGCTCTTGACAGTTAATGGACTAAATGTCTTATCTTATTCGATGATGAATAAATTTCAAATAAAATTTGGGACAGAGCAAGAGAATTGTTGGAGAATCAATGCGTTTTAGGCATAGACTTGATGTTTGGTGGCCTTTTAAATCTACGAAAAATAAACATCAGCTCTGGAAAGCTACAATTTGAATATGAAATATCACAACAATTTCAAGAGTCATCCGATCTGGAGAGGAAGAATTGAGAAGATGTCTGTCTCACGTTTTAGATATTATACTGTTCAGATGTGGCGTGCAGATGGACTAATGCGAAGTCCCCCCCCCCCCCCCCCCCCACCCCCTTACCTATCTTTCTTGACACGGACACTTACCACTCCGCTGCCCACGTCCGTCAAATTACAGATTATATATTATTGCATAATATATAACATAACTGTCACGACTTCGTTGGTTCAAGTGTTCCGCTGTTAAAGTATGGTGTCATGTGGAGGGGTGAGTGCGAAGCCAGCTTCCCTTCTAGGCGCGGACACTTACCACTCCGGAAGCCACGCCTGTTAAATTACAAATTATATATAACTGCTAAGAAAGGACTCACGACTTCGTGGGTACTTGGTAAATTAGTTGTAATTCGTGATAATATAATGACGGAGAACGTAGATCACATTTCTGCTTTGCCGGTGGACTCAAATGCTGCTGGACTGCTCCATTTGGGACCTGATTTCCGTTTTCCGGGGCAGATGCCTCGCACCAAACTTGTCACGGAATACCAGTCCTCGTCTAAGCGCTTTGCGAGCTGTCGCAAAAGGTTTCCAATGTGCCTATGGTGCGAGGTATGTGGGTTCCCTTCCTATTGTTGAAAATCAGGGTTTGGGTAGTTCCTCGTGCCATTTTCTGTGCAATTAATTTGTGGGCATTGTCCACTATAGGTCCTTCGACAGCACCACAGCTTGGACACACAAACAATTTACTGAGGGTCGGGGCGCCCCAAGAAGGGATCTGTACCACTTCCCAACACTTCCTCACATATTTCAGGGTGTTACATATTGTCAAGTGTAAACCTCGCTCGAGCAAGCTACAAATGTTTCTCTTCATAATTGTTGTTACAAAAGCGTTAATAAATGCATATTTTCGCTACGGGAAAACGTGACATAAAACCACAAACAAACTTGCGATTTAGAACGCCGTATGTTATCATCTTCTTAAAAGATGTTAACTTTAATCATAGGACATGGAACTTGGATTAAGCTGTCAAGAATTGCAGCCCAATGTTTATTTTTTCTCATGATTAAATGTCCGTCTAAAATACAGCACACAAAGGAGACATTGAAACTGAATGCAGAAGTTGAGATATTGCTTCTGTCTTGGTGTGTTTTTAAGATTTGTGAAGTCTCACCCTCAACGCAAAATAGGCCCACCTGCAATTTTTTCGTCTTTCGTGCACCTTTTCTTTTGCCTACCCTTTTTTGTTTCTTGCCATCTTGTAGCGCTTATACAGAACATGTCCAGTGTCCATATTATTATGTGTGCCAAGCCGGTCAGTGGAGCAAAAAATTCAAAGCGTTTGTGCTGCAGCAAGAAGCACGGAGAGGATACAACCGGGATAAACAGGCTGTTATACACCACTCAAAGCACATATGGACCAACGGACGAACGATATAACACAATGGAAGATATGACACAACGGTGCAGAAGGAACGAACAGGATGTTACATTTTGGGTTACTACAGCCATAAAAATGGAGGCAATCAGTCATTTTGTTCTAAAACTAGCAATTAACCCTTTACCTAACGAATCGGCCGCATCCGCCCGCGTAATTTACAAATTTAGTATTTCAAAAAACAATATATTTCAAAAAATTTCAACGAAACCATATCATGTGACTCCTCATGGGAACGAGCTCGTCGAGTTTGTTTCAATGAGGGGGTCACATAATATGGTTTCGTTGACATTTTTTGAAAAAATTGAAAAATCAAATATTAAAATCATAAATTTTGATATCGTCTGCTTTGGGTAAAGAGCTAAACTTTTCAAGCAGGAACTTCCAAACTGTCAATCAGACTTGGATTATTTTTGCAAGGAGAACAATTAGCACGATCCGTTTTTTTCTCGTGCATGTATAGTGCAAATTAACCAGTTATCTTATTTCTTTTTTTCTTCTTTTTTTGTGGTGGGGGGGGGGGGGGTGGGTTGGGAGGCGGGGGGTGGGTTGGTTTTTGTTTGGTTTTTTTTTCAAAACGTTGTGTTTGCGGGTGTGTTTGTTCTCGCATTGGATGGCCCGATCATCAACAAATTTGGCACATAGGTGTATATGGACATTATAATTGCGACTGAGGGATTGCCTTTCATGACCCTGTAGTAAAACAAAGAAAATACGCGGACATCTGCCAAATGTGGCATTAATTCTTCTTCCACATTTCCCATGTGCATGGTCTGACGACTCCGATTGTCACTAGATTTCAGTAACAGGAGTTCGTAGCCTTCACAACTGCCGCTGGGGGTAGGGTGTGAATTTCTTGCTGTAAAACAAAGACATTAGTTTCATGTCTTCCATGATGATGGTGTGATCGTCACAAAGGTTCGGTAACAGATGAAAAAAAAATTTCTTTTGGGATGGGTGCCTGGGTGAGAGATATTGTGCATTCTGACGCAGCCTTAAATCTCTTTTTGGTAGAGGGTGGGGATGTATGATGAACGAGAAGCACTGTCGGCACTCGTTCATAAGGCCCTGTGAATCTCAAATTTCGGGTCGAATCGATCTCGATTTGAATCAGGCAGGGTATCTCGAATCGAATTGGATCTCACGGTTCTTCAAATCGTAAATTGTACACCTTCAAACAACCGAAACAATTTTCAGTCTCCTCTCAAGTACTGTATTCAACGAAGATACCTCTGTTTTAGCAAGACAATCAAAAAAGCGGAATATTACAGGACTAAACGAAAGGAGTTTCGGAAGCGAAACCTCCTTGGACTCTTCTATTATCTGGTCTCTTGTACAAGACATCATGAAGCGTTCAAGAGAAGACACGTGGTAGGATTTCCCTATTTTCCTGAGCATCTCGACGTTTCTAAAATTTCCGAATCAGTGCGACTCGTATAGAAGCTAGGGCTTGGAGTTTATCCGTTTTCCGGTTCGGTTCGGTTCCGGTTTTTGTTATTTACAAGAAAGACCCAGCAAAAACAGACCGAACGGTTTTACTGTATATGTATAAACTCATCAAACAATCTTACTGTAGAGAACTGGACTACAAAAAGGCCACTATCGACTCTCGTTACTAAGTCTATCCGGCAAAGGGGCGAAAACATCGTGTTCTCATTGTCACATTTTCCCCCTTCTTGACTCGTCCGGTGGACGAGTCAATAAGGGAGAAAATATGACAATGAGAACACAACAGAGAGTAGATGGAACTTATTCATTTGTTACTCTGATTTATGTTTTTTCTGATTGAATAGGCTTAGCAACTGATCCCCTAGAACCCCAAATAATGTGATAGAAGGTAAGTTACGCTGAGCCCAATACAGACAGGGCTTTTGTGATGAGTGATGTGGTACAAACTATTGCGGATTTTTTCCATGTTAGGGAGGCTGAAGTGTTATTTACTATCTGTTCTTAACATTTTACCCAACGTAACCGCCAAAACCGGCCAGAGCTATTCTCAAAAATCGACAATTAATTTTCATTATTTTTTTCATCTTTTTGTCTCAAAAACATAGGTTATGACCCCTCATTGGAACGAGCTCGTTCCAATGAGGATCATAACCTATGTTTTTGAGACAAAAAATGAAAAAAAAATGGTTATTCAAGAATTTTTTGGGCAAGTGTCGTCTGCTTTTCATGTTAGGTAATGAGTTAACACATAGTTATTTATTTATTTATTGGTGTTTAAGGTCATATACTTATGCACAATGGCTAAGCATGACCGTGACAGTTTTACGGGTGGAGGAAGCCGGAGTACCCGGAGAGAACCACCGAGCAACGACGAGCAGCTTCAAGCTCCCCAACATCGTAACTCCGCACTGCAGCACAGGCAGGATTAGATTGATTGAAGACCTGCGCACCATCGACACGGCATCATCGTGCCCACATGTGGACAATCGGGGTTAAGTGCCTTGCCCTAGGACACAACGCGAGAGTCCGAATCGATCGCTCAGGCGGTCACCATCCGAGGACTAACCGGGCTCGACGTTGCTTAACTTCGGTGATCTGACGAGAGACGGTTACCGCAACGCCACCGCGCCCCGTCTTAACACATAGAAAAACCGAACTGAAACCCAGTTTTTTTTCCCGAAACCGAACCGAAATCGATTCTGAAAATCAAAACCTCCCATTTCAAGACTATTTCAAATCTAATCTAATTTCGAAGCTTCATGGAGCCCTACTCAGAGAGTGCCGTCATTTCTGTAAGTTCAGCCTCACTTTCACCTGAAGTACCATTCATTGATTTAACTCTGCTTTATCATATGCTGTCAAAGCTCAAATGTTCATATGAACAATTTCACCAATACGCATATTCTCCTTTATAAAACAGCCTCAACCAATCATTTGTTGACAATATCTCCGCTAAGCTTTACGCAGCTCTTGATTATTACAGACCGGCCGTTTTCACCCTCAATTGTACTGACTACGACTAATCTCTTTGGCTCTCAAGCGGTCATAACTGCACCTCAACCACACCCTAAAATTAGTTGGGTTAAAAATTAACCCAGATCTACTGGGTTGAGTGAATATGAACCCATTTTCACTCAACCAAGTTGATTTGGGTTGATTTTTAACCCATATTCATATTCACTCACCCAGTTGATTTTCGTTGATTTTAACCCAAGTAATTTTGGAGTGCACTTGTGGGTCTTTATTTCCACTGCATGCCACACGGGATTTCTCACTTGGCTTCCGACTTCTCGAAAGTAGGCGCTCAATTCGATATTTATACATTGAATGTACAATTTATGCACTCTAAAAACAGTTGGGTTAAAAATCGATCCAGGTCGACTGGGTTGAGTGAATATGAACCCAATTGGGGTTCATATTCACTCAACCCAGTCGATTTGGGTTGATTTGTAACCCAACTGATTTTAGAGTGTGTCAGTTGGAAACGTTCTCATTGGCACTTGAGAATGGAGGACAAATTTGTGAGGTTTTGACGAAAGGATCTTTAGGAAATTATTCTCCATTATAACATTTTACCATATAAACGTCAGTGTAAGTAGAGGTCTCAGATTTTTGGTGATTTGATCCCTTCACAGGTAAGTACCCAGAACTCATCAGTCCATTCGATCTGGAGAACACCACACGAAACAGTACGTCTGTATATGATTATTTCAATTTTTCCTAATTGTGACGTGCTGCACACAAAGTCGGGACCAGTAGGCTTAATTGGGTTCCTGTTTACGCTAAATTACTGTCTGCTGGGCATATTGATATAACAAAATTAGATCGAAATGACGGTAATAATTATGATTCCAACATTTGAGGCTTTGATAGATCGACAGACATAAGAGGTTCCCTATTCAGTATTATCTTCGAGTACTTACACTTGACGGATGATGATTTTTTTTTAATTGGCAGAAATAATTAAGTCCCCATACTAAAGTCTAATCCTAATGTTCCTAATATCGAATATAAAATTTTCTCGTCTAATAATTTCAACTTCTATTGCACGAAAACAAACTTTTATAAGAACATTTGCTATCCTTAGATATATCCGAATAGATTTCTCACCCCCCCCCCCCCCCCCCCCCCCCAACAGTTGACAGTGTAGTTCAGACATCACAAGCAAGAGAAAATTCTACTAAACAAGTTTTTAACCCGTTACGTTTATACCTAACAGAGGTTGCGGAAGCTCAATAAAAGGGGAAAGTGTGGGTGGGCACTGGGCAAATGTTCATCCTGGAGTGCACCTACTAGGCACGGTGAGCAGACTGAATAATGTGTCCGCAGAAAATGCCATTTCATTGATTTCATATCTTGGTGAGTACTACAGAAGAAAAATATGCGCGTGTGTGTATGTGTGTGTGTGTGGGGGGGGGGGGGGGGGGTACACTGATTAATTTCAATATGTAAAAACAAATGTTCCCTTTTATGTTTGTCTGTAGGTGGTTGATTACGTCTAGTATTGGCCGTTCAAGACAAAATTTTGCACCTGGAGGCAATTTGACCAGGAAAGGGTTATTATTAAATGGGCATCAATCGCCCACTGACGTTTTATTAAGCCTTCAACCTGTGCAATCCCCTCTCTAAGTTTCTTTGTAGTCATTAGACATCGCTGTACCTGGACCGATCGAGACAACATTTGGCACCTCGTGGTAATTTTACCAGGAAAGGAATGTAGGATGAGTCCCGATCGCGTCTGACTTTGTGTTAACCCTTCACCCTGTGCAACGCGGGTAGTTCGGCTAGTATACCATAAATATAATTTATTACTCGTCTAATACTTTTCCTTCAGTTCCATATTACAAATCCGTATTGAACACGTGTTCCAATCGTGTCTTCATTAATGGACTATTTTTCCACCTGACGTCATGGATCCATCAAAAGAACTAAAGTACGCCCATTTTTGTAATCGTCCAATCAAAATGTCGTATAGTGATCTGGATCAATTCGGAAGCTTCCGTGCCAGTCGATAAATCGAATGTCAACGGAAAAATAAAGAGTTTTAAAGTTTGAAATTTTCTGCGTGTGATGTTTGAATTTTTAAATTAATGGGTTTTATGTCATTGTTGAGTGCAATAAACTTAGAACGCCAAGATGTGTGAATGCGTTCGACAATACGGTTCACATGCCATAGCGGAAGGATAGAACGAGAGGCCTATCGTTCTATCCTACCGTGTTGGCAATCGTGCCGTATTGAAGAACGCATTCACACATCGTGACGAACTGTGTATACAGTATACATTCGGAACAGCTGACAAAGTCCTAAAATTGTCACAGGTCGTTCCTAGTTTGATGACATATAAATTAGCACCTCGGAATTAACCAACAATAATCGGAAGTGTCGTGGTAAAAGACGTGGCATTATGCACGGCATTAACCCCGACATTACAGACTGTCGTAGCTGACTGCATTGACAGAAAAGACCCCCTTATCAGAATAACCCAACGAAAACCATAGGTAGGTGTGCAGTCGAGCAACTTCATGTCATGGTCTGGCACACATGCCCACTCCCCAAATGCCCTCTCCCAATACTGAGGATATACATTACATACTAGATTAAGCCAATATGTTTATTGATTTATTTATTATGATTTAACGACACTTTAGCAGCCAAGGTCATATCGTGTCGGTGACAGTTTTACGGGTGGAGGAAACCGGAGTACCCGGAGAAAACCACCGAGCAACGACGAGCAGCTGCCAGCTCTCCGACATCGCAACTCCGCTCTGCAACACAGACCTGGTTAGATGCGCACCATCGGCGTGCAGTACGCCTTAGTACACGGCATCATCGTACCCCCATGTGGATAATCGGGATTAAGTGCCTTGCCCAAGGACACAACGCGGGAGTCCGAATCGATCGCTCAGACGGCCCCGCCAATATGTGGGATTATTTCAACATCACAAAAAAGAAAGTAAAGAACCGAGAATGTCTCCAGTACAAAGAATAATTAGACGATTTCTTGATATCTTAAAAGTGAAATGTCGATTTAGCAGTGTAGTGTCATTTAAAATGAAAAACAACGTCAAAGACAGTCAAAGTTACAAAAAATACTCAGAACACCAAAGGCTTAAATTCAATACGAAATACTTCATTGCCAAGATATTGAAACCTTACCTTGGCAAAGATTTGACAAGTTGACAAGAATATTTCTTGCTTCACGGATAATGAAAAACGATGTGTAAAACCAGGACATTGCTCCAGGTCATACATCGAAAAAAAAGAAAACACCAACGTATGATTTCAGTCGCCGTCGACTTCTCCCGTCGAAAGAGATGGCACATTAACAGCCGCGGTTTCGATGAACAGAGGAATCGAGCGAGGTTCGTATTAATTCGAAAGTCGCCTCAAAAAACGCTTATCTGGCTTCAACGTTGTAGAATGAAGAGGAGAAGCCGAACGAACCAAACATGAACATTCTGAGAAAAGCTTTTCAAGTGAACCCTTCACCCAAAGTAACGCGGTCCCATCCCCCTCCCAGTGTTGTGCACAAAACTCTGGGTGAAAGTGAAAGCAACTATTAATGGGCTGTTTTTAGGCGGACATTTGGTGAAAATAATACTTCTTCGGAAATTAAGGTCTAACTTTTATTTCTATAAATTTATATGAAAATGGTCTCCAAGACCATTTTCATGTAAATTTATAGAAATAAAAATTTCAGCATTTTGATGATAAATTAGTCAAAACTCTCTCATCCCTGAAAACTCGCCCATCAGGTATTATAACTTTTCCATTTCAAAATACAGGTCATGATACCGTATTGGTGCGAGCTCGTTCCAATGAGGGGGTAATGACTTATGTTTTGAAAGCACAAAATCAAAAGATTTTAGTTATTTTGAAAAATATGTTTGAGCCGTTTGCTAGTCTCGATGCACGCAGAGATTACATTTCCGATTTCGGGAAAGCAATATCGTAGTTCTTCAGAGACTATTTACCATTTTATAATGAGTAATGCTTTATATGATATCCCTATCTTATATCTTAGCCTCCATAAACTTGCTCTTTCCAGTCTAGTATAAATATATATTCCTTCCTGTTACTGTTCAGAATTATCAAAAATGTTCCAATGCAATGATAATTTTATTTTAAGTTCGTATCTGTTCAGCGGTATTACAAATAGTTTTAGTTGGTTACGGTAACAAAATGCTCTATCCTCGGGGCCGAGGTCCATCGACACTGCCTTTTTTACTTTTGAGATGAGTTTTTGTGGGGCTTCCTGGTTTTCAATGGGATAGAGATGGTGTCTTTATCCCAATGCCTCAACGAGAGCTTCAAAACGAGTCTGGAACAACTCGACCATATTATTGTGCATCACGCTTGCAAGCGCAATTCTTGAGAATAGAGGCGTAATGTTCCGGGATATTGATTTCTATGGAACTGGATTGCCGGAATACAAACAAAACCGTCGTCACTCAAACTGCCCCATCCCTAACATGGCGTCAAGTCAATCGACTCCGCAACTCTGCCCAATACATGACGTTTGCTGACGTGAAAGTTGTTACGTTGTGACTGCAGTCACAGTGTAACAGCTTTCATTTCATCAAACGCCATGGTGTTTACCTATCACGTAAACAAATAAAACTGTTTCAATTTTCTAAGGGCGGCACTTGTTTTTTGTCGATAATAACTAAATATGTAGTAAATATTCAGTTTGTATTGCCGCGAAAACCGTGCGCGTCATTCACGTATTTATTTTTCGCAGACACTAAAGTCATAGTACATGCATTCGCTTACCCAACGCAGACGATATAAAAATTTATTATTTTAAATATCATTTTTTTCAGTTTTTCAAAAAAGTTCAACAAAACCATATGATGTGACCCCTCATTGGAACGAGCTCGACGAGCTCGTTCCAAAGAGGGGTAACATGATATGATTTTATTGAAATTTTTGAAAGAATAATATTTTTTGAGCTGCTGAATTTGCATATTACGCCGGTGGATGTGGCTGATTCGTTGGGTGAAGGGTTAAATAATGATCGACGATTGCAAGTCCTCGGGAAATTAAAAACCTACGAGAATTCTTCTTCTTTTTCTTTTTAGAGGATTGTGTGTTTATAGCAACTTCCCCCCCCCCCCCTCCCCAACACACACCTTAAAATGGCGGCAGAGGGAACACTTTTCTGTATGTAACCAATGAACGTTCCAGCAAACCAGTTATACAGAGATCAGTGGTTGTTCGGGGCTCGTTTAACCTTTGAACACGAGTGGTATCTTCCATATTAGTTCAATAGCAGCAATTGGAAGAGTTCATATTCCTTATCTGGGGGTAGACTAATTAATATTTTCAACGTGCAGCCATGAGGCTGCACGTTGAAAATATTGATTGGTCTACCCCATGCATTCACCTAGCAGCCATCCTACTTCATGAAATTGTCACGTATAATATTACTTGGCCGGAGAAGCGTCTATCGAATTGAAAGGGTTAAATCCGAAGTAACTTTGCTCCTCCATTTTCGGAGTGTAAAGAACGTCCCTGGTAGACTCAGTTATAATTTTCATGAATCGCAGAAGGAACATTTAGCAAAAAAAATAATTTTTGCAGAAAGGCAAACCGTTTTGTCCAACTGATCGAATGCCTCCCACCGCGACCCGCAGTCATCGCAAATGCTATGTATAATTTTTCTCAAAATTGTAGCTTGTAACTCATCATTGGCACGGGTTATTCGAGGATGTAGCAGTGACGTGTTAAATACAACGGTTTGGATGATAAAAAGGAAATTTCACAGATATTTTCTGGTTACTACATCAGTAAATAGCGCTGTGGTCTGTTATCTGTTAGATAAAGGATTCAGACGGCTACTTTCAGTGTTTCAGAATTCGTGAAACACTTTTCACGTTATTCTAAACAAACGGTTGCACGTCTACATACTTTTGTTGGAGAAAAAAATCTTTCGGTAATAGTAAAATATTGCAATGCACCCTCTCGATAAGTCTTTTTGTATATTGTTCTTTGTGTGTGCAAAGTTTCACACTAATCTTCACATAAGGTATAGATTCTAATATAATACATCCGTTATAGCTTTCATATGTGTAATTCCGTGTAATAAATTCAGTACTTTCGTACCGAATGGTCGAATCTGATAACGAGCTATTGTTACCAGAGATCTTTCAAAGATCTGGTAAAAAAATCCAAAGTTTATAGACTCAACCGTAAAATGACAAAATAAACAAATAAAAAGTAACAAAAACAGACAAATTATTGTGGCCTTCAAGTTTTTCTCCACAACCTGAAATATCAACTGACTTTTGTTTGGAGAAATCAAATATTACGCACCGCGCCGTTGAGCTTGTGTTGTCCACATTTTGGTTGCGATGATATATTGGACCCTCTCTCAAGAATTATGTGAAAAATTCAGAATTTAATATGACGATGAGACGAAAACGTCTTATTTTGGTGTTTCTTCGGGCACTGGTTACAACTGCATTTATGCCTAACCCTTTACCCAACGTAACGTCTAAAACCGGCCAGCGCTATTCACAAAAATCACCAATTACTTTTCATTATTTTTTTCATTTTTTGTCTCAAAAACATACGTTATGATCCCTCTTTTGAACGAGCTCGTCGAGCTCGTTCCAAAGAGGGGTCATAGCCTATGTTTTTGAGACAAAAAATGAAAACAATTAGTTATTCAAGAAAGAATTTTGTTTGCAAGTGTCGTCTGCTTTTCATGTCAGGTAAAGGCTTAAATTTTCTTGACATCTTGCAGGATGACTTAGTATGATGAACAGATGAGTACGTCCTATGCCTGTAATGGCCACCATGGCACCATTCTTGGATTTCTTCATAACACTGTCCGCAATTCCTTCAGCATGGCCTGCAGCCGCAGTTATTTTCCGTTCATCATCAAATTTCATATGCATGTTCAGGTTCATGTCAGAATGGGAACATTTGATTATGACCAGGGTTGTCTGCCCACAGTGGCTGCCACATCTTGGATTTCTTCATAAAACCCTACAGTTGCATTTATCCATCAATGTTCTTGAAACTCGGACGGCTTCCTTAGTATGATGAATAGATAAGATAACCGCTGCCATGACAGGCATCTTGAATTTGGTCAGCACACCCAACAAGTTGCGTTTATTGCATCTGATATCTCGAAACGTGGTAGCCTGAAAGTATGAGTCTAATATTAACTGTAAATTGCAACGAAACAAATTCATTTACCGACCAGCAAACCATGACTTTATTGTGTGTTTGATACCTCAACTTGTACACAACAGGACAATACAATGCATTCTACAATGAGCTCTCTGTCATGGACGACTGAACCAGTCAGGAAAAACCAGAGATGAAAATATCTGAAAAATTCACTCCGGAAACCTGCACCCGAAACTATGTTGCGAATCTCATCAAGAGAAGGAGTGTCGGACCTCACTCCAATTAACCTTTTACCCAATGTAAAGGCCAAAACCGACCAGCGCTATTCACAAAAGTCGCCAATTAATTTTCATTATTTTTTCATTTTTTGTCTCAAAAACATAGGTTATGACCCCCCTTGGAACGAGCTCGTCGAGCTCGTTCCAATGAGAGGCCATAACCTATGTTTTTGAGACAAAAAATGAAAAAAAATAGTTATTCAAGAATTTTGTTTGTAAGTGTCGTATGCTTTTCATGTTAGGTAAAGGGTTAAACAGTCGGCATGAAAAAGATGCTTTAACAGACAATTCATCTACATGATTACCCGTTTATATAGTTGAAAAGAAAATTTGATGTACTGTTGCGGTGGCTGTGCTTGAACTGATTCAAATTGGTCGATAAAATTATCTCCCCCTCTTCCGCTCGAATACTCGTCAATCTATTGGCTAAAACACTCTCCCATGATGCACTTTTCCTGTGAAATAATTTTACCGTTACTCCCAGACAAAGTTTTCCCGCAAAACTAGTGAAACTTGGGAAAAGATTATTAGGAGATGAGAATGTCACATTTCTGTCAAGGTTGGCTGCCTAGAGTGGGTACAATGGCATTTTTTTCTTTTTAAGTTTATTTCCGATAGATCACAAAACGTTAATAATTTTGTCACAATTTACTTGAATGCAACATTAGTGAGGTACTTACGACATAAATGGGAGTGCGGTGGCTCAGTGGTAGACTGTTGGACTTCTATGCTAGAGGTCCCGAGTTCGATCCCCGTCCGGGACGACCCGCGTTGTGCCCTTGGGCTAGTCACTCTATCCCTGTTGCCAACATGGGCGCACGATGACGCCGTGCACGTCGATGGCGCACATGTCTTCAACCGCTGTAGCCCAGCTTCTGCGGAGCTTGAACAGAGTTAGAATGTTGTGGAGCTGACAGTTGCACGTCGCTGCTCGGTGGTTCTCTCCGGGTACTCCGGCTTCCTCCACCCGTAAAACTCTCATGGTCATGATTAGCCATTGTGCATAAGTATGTGACCTTAAACACCATTAAATAAATAAATTACGACATAAATCGCAAAAATGCCCCAAAAGTCAAGGTTAGCTACAGTCTCTGTGACACTTTCATTTAGGACAGATGTTTTAACTGGTTGAGGGCTAGATTATTTTTGATGGTCTGAATTGTGCATCAACATTTGTTTTATTACAAATTATTGGAGAGTGCCTTTGGGCACTCTCCAATAATTTGTAATAAAACAAATTTATATAAACAAAATATCATTTGTGTTTGAATATGAAGCATGAGCAAAGATTTTGTTCGCTTTTGCTCGGGCGTCCTCATTTTGTTGAAAGCCCTGATAGTGGCTTCTCGCGCTCAACCAGTTAATGACACATTCTCCTGATCGGCATCTGCCTTTTGTGTATAGAAGGAGGCGCGGTGGCGTTACGGTAACCGGTTCTCGTCAGATCACCGAAGTTAAGCAACGTCGAGCCCGGTTTGTCCTTGGATGGGTGACCGTCTGAGCGATCGAGTCGGACTGTGTCATTGGGCAAGGCACTTAACCCCGATTGTCCACATGGGGGCACGATGACGCCCTGTACTAAGGCGCACTGCACGTCGATGGTGCTCATGTCTTCAACCAATCTAACCCTGTCTGTGCTGCAGTGCGGAGTTACGATGTCGGGGCGTGGCAGCTGCTCGTCGTTGCTCGGTGGTTCTCTTCGGTACTCCGACTTCCTCCACCCGTAAAACTGTCACCGACACGACATGACCTTGGCTGTTAAAGTGTCGTTAAACCTTAATAAATAAATAAATAAATAAATAAATAAATAAATAAATAAATAAATAAATAAATAAATAAATAAATAAATAAATAAATAATTGTGTATAGGATGAATGAACCATCGTGTTAAACAATTCGACAAAACGCTAAATCTCGGACCAAGTCCTTGGGGCGTCGTCGCTCAGTCCCACCTGTATCTATACACGTCATTGCACACTTGTAGCGCTATTGCTTCGTGCAGTAGAAAACTGCTTCAACCAATATTTTCTGGCACTTGAACTATTGAAGATGTTGCATAATTCAATAACGATATAAGTGGAGAATATTTCTTGATTTGACATTTGTCTTTCAATTCATGTAATCTATCCGTCTGATGTGAAGGAGGGCGAGAGACGAAGGAGTGAGTGTTGTCTGTCTCTCAGGATATGCTTCTCGATAAAAGTAAATAATTTAGCTTTTCAGAGTACGTTCTGAAATAAATCAATTACACGAATATACATTACATATCCATCGAGGCTGTGAACCGTCATAATGGAACATGCTTGAGTGTATGTCAATTCATGTTAACTCTTCCGACATCTCGTTCCCGTATTATTTCAATGTGCCCTTTGGTCTATTTTCTAGGAAACATTTTAAAAACTTCCGACTAACAAATAAGGCTGAGGACAAAAATTGAAATGGTCCAGGTTTCACGACCGAGTCTAATTCTCATTCTCGAACCAAATGTTTTTATGAGGTCTTGGCAAAAAACGTTATATCCATTTACAACGATATCTGAAGGCACTTAAGGACCTGGCGTCAAATACATGTACCACTCGAATATACGCAATAAATTATAACTCTTCATCAAATTCGAAGAATACATTATCACTACTTTTTGTCTCAAAAACATATTTTTTGGCCCCTCATTGGAACGAGTTCGTTCCAATGAGGGGCATAATCTATGTTTTTTACAGAAAAACTGAAAGCATAATAAACATTTGAATGGCGATTTTTGAAGACAGCACTGGTCGGTTTTTCTGGTTATGTTGGGTAAATGGTTAAGTGACTGTATGATAAAATAAAATGTTGAAATAGATTTTTAAAATCTCGACTTCATGACCCTATTTTTCTATAGCATGAAACTTGAAACAACCCACTTATTTATTTTATCGTCTAAAGAAAACACTGTATGGGTGATCTCCTTTCAGCAGCAAGGAAGTTCAAAGTAGAGATTTGCTGATATGGGTGCTGTCGGAAAATTCATTAACCCGATACTTGCCGGAAAATCAAATAACCGATTGTTCTCAGTGGAATATCGGCTCCATACCGATATATATACGTTTGCCGTGGAGAGTAGTGGGTGTATTTTTAGCGAATCGGACTTTCGCATCCTTGTCTAATATCGTCATGAAAATCGACTTTAGATAAAGTTTCCTCCCTTGAAATTATTACACGGGCGTGGAAGGTCCAATTAAGAAGCAAGTAATTGTGAGAAAGCACCTGTGACATCAGTAGAAAATAAAGCCATGTTTCCCTTTCTTCCGTTTAATAAGCGAAAACAACAGGCAACTCTCGGGGCTGCCTGTTGTTTTCGTTTATTGAAAGTTACAAAAGGAAACTTGGCTTTATGGCAAACCAATTAGAAGCAACTAAGTCAGTGTCCACTTTGGCTCTTCGTTTAGCGCGTGTGCTTTTAATTTGAAAGCTTTTATTCTTCCTAGAAACCTGTCACTCAAAATACACTTCGCGTCAATATGACAACACATGCTGAGAGCGCCTAAAGTTAAACATTCGAGAGCCTGCTGTTCAAGATAATGGAGTAGGGCAACATACATGATATACTACTTCAAAGGCATGTTAATTTGTAAAAACTGTAATCTAATAATCTCTAAATACAGATTAGTGATCAACTTTTACATATTACTAATTTATAAAAAGAAGTCTTCTAATAATCTGTAAACATAGCCATCTAATAATTTGTAAAAACTATCATCAACAATATGGAAATCAAATTAGTAATCTATAAAAACATTCTACTAATAATCTGTAAAAACAGGCGTTTAATGATCTGTAAAACAGCCACAAAATAATCCGTAGAGCGCGGTGGCTCAGTGGTAGACTGTTGGACTTCTATGCTAGAGGTTCCGAGTTCGATCCCCGTCCGGGACGACCCGCGTTGTGTCCTTGGGCAAGGCCCTTTATCCCGGTTGCCTACATGGGGGCACGATGACGTCGTGCACTAAGGCGTACTGCACGTCGATGGTGCACATGTCTTCAACCTCTGAAACCCTGCTTGAGCGGAGCTGGAGCTTGAACAGAGTTAGAATGTTGAGGAGTTGACAGTTCATAGGTTCTCTCCGGGTACTCCAGCTTTCACCACCCGTACAACTGTCACGGTCACGATTAGCCATTGTGCATAAGTATGTGACCTTAAACACCAATAAATAAATAATAATCTGTAAATACAGATTAGTAATCTGTTGTTTTCAGATAACTAATTCGTAAAAACAGTCATCTAATAATCTGTAAAGACGATCATCTAAAAAATATCTAAATATAGATTAGTAATCTGCAAAAATATTCTTCTAATAATCTGTAAAAACAGTCGTCTAATGATCTGTGAAAACTGTCACCTTATAATCTGTAAATACAGATTAGTAATCTATTTTTCAAATAACTAATTCGTAAAAACAGTCTTCTAATAATCTGTAAAATAATTTGTAAAAATGTCTTCTAATAATCTGTAAATAAAGTTTACTAATTTATTGAAAAATGAAAGTGTCGTGATGGCAATGCGCTGCCGTATTTAAGGGACTATTTAATACTAACCCTTTGGACTCTAGTGGTATGTACCATGCCAGTTCAATGACAGCAATTAGAAGAGTCCATATTCATTATTTGGGGTAGACCAATCAATATTTTCAACAGCCCCGAGGCTGCACACTGGAAACTTTGATTGGTCTACCTCACATATTTACTGGACAACCATCCTATTTAATGACGTTATGACATATCATGTTCCTGACCGGATTAAAATATCAGCTTCAGTCACTTAATTCACGTGTAATCAGCATGTTATCAATACAGAACATAACTCGGGTAGAGTAGGAGGGACATGAATCAACGACCCTTGTTGGGGTTTTGGGTTTTTTTTTAAATATTGGTTGGGCTACCCCACACATTTACTGAACAGCCATCCTATATAATGACGTTATGACGTAAAAAAACGGCCGTTTCGTAGCTCCCGATTTCCGATAAATTGTATATCAGAGGCGCCCTTTAATTAGAAGTGAACGTATTTGTCATCGGGCACAACTTAGCTGATAACAATCATGTTGATATCAGCCTCATCGTGGATATCGATAATCGTTACCGATAATTGGTCCATCACCAGTTCAAACTGTTCCTTCGCATCTGAGGGGTAAAAACTAAATTAATTGTACAAAGTTTCGACTGAAACAGAAGCGGCGTAACAGGAGGCGTACTTCTGCAGGATTACTGCATCATGTGTTAACATATGTATGATTTTGAAAACGGATGGAGGGGGGAATGTGGAGTGGATGGACTGACTGTTAACGAGCTTTCAAGTCGGGTAGCGATTTGAGTTACTAACCAACTTTTTGAAGAAAGGTAGCCCCGAAGTCACAACAAAATAATTGACAATGTCTGTACTGTATATGGCATTGCACAAAGACGGACAAAGACAGTTTCCGAAATTTCGTTTCTTTCAATTTGATAAATTTTGATTACTGTACAGTGAAAAGCTTTCATGATGAGTATTGGAATATAGGGAGTGTTATTCATACACAGAACGACACACGCGTGTGAATGGGTTAATCGATATGGCACGAGTGCCAGCGCAGAAGAATAAAAGGAGAGGCCGCAGGCCTCGAGTTTTATCCTTCCGCGATCGCACGAGTACCATATCGATTAATCCATTCACACGCGTGTGTCGTTCTGTGTTTATTACACACCTTCGCGTCTTTAAAAACAAATATTAGAAGGACACTCAGCAATTCATTTAACAACTATCAACAAAAGCAACACATTTTATCGCCAACCAAATTTTCGAGGGGAACCCGTGTTAGTATTTCGTCCCCTGAGTTCCAATGTGTTCTATGTGCCTTTTGGCACATAGAACACATTGGAACTCATGGGACGATTTTTAGCCATCGCGAGCGATTCAAATTGTAATTGCGTTGCACGATATTTAGAAATTTCTAGTGAAAATTCGCTTCTATTTAAAAATAGTCCGTCAACGATTTCCGTTCCACACATATGTGCGGAACAGATTTTCATTTTCCGCATGTATTAATGTTGCTGTGGATGGGGATTACATAGAACAGGCGTGTAATAAACTAGAAAACACCCACGGAGCGGAGGATCCATCCAAATAATAACTTGAGTTTTGTAGAAATGCCGAAGTAAAGTCCAACCAATGGACCTCCGGGCTCACCATAGCAGGTCCATTATCTGAAATTTCACTTTTGTTTTCAACGCTCTTTATGGAATATGTAAGTTATTTCTTGGGTGGAAACAAAACTCCACAGTGTTTTCACAGCAATCACTCTTCCTCACTATATATAACCCATTATGATTTTGTTGTTGTTGTTGTAGTTGTTGTTGTGTAGGAACATTGTACATTTCGGAAATAAACGCCTCTTGTTGAGTTGTCTAACGAAACAAGATACGTTTATCTCCATTGTAATTCATGTCATCGTTAGAAATGAGAAACAAATCTCCAAACCCGCTTTACTATAAGAAAAACAATAAAAAAAATGTCATTTTCGATCTCCGTCTATTTGTCATGATCGAATTTACAGGGTGTGCTCGATCTGTGATAGGAGCGGTCTAGCGCCGTTGCTCGCGCGCATCTTGGAAACAGACATGTTCTAATAGACCCTCGTCCGGCAATTAGAGCACGGTAAGAGTGAATTTACCTGAGCTTAGAGCACGGAGCCGACGGGCTCACGGCCAATCAAATTACGGGTTCAAAAAGAACAACGAGGTCAAATTTAACTGATGAAATACAATAATTTTAAAAGCATGTCACCATATCTTCAACTATTTTTATATTTTGAGAATAATTAATTTTTAGGGATGGAATTCAAGTCACAATGAAGGACATACTCTCTTGATCTGCCAAGTACTGCACATAGCAACACTCGAACAACAGTCTTGTGATGTTAAGAATTTGTCTTTAACTGTCACATGTGCGGTGAACGGAATGGTATAAAACAGCACACGCTCTTGGAAACGGTAGCGATGAGTTGCAGCTGAATGCAGCTTTCAGAGATGAATCATGGGTATAATACCATCAGAATCAGTGAACATCCTGTCAGCTGATTTGAAAAAGATATACAAACTTCAATTTCATAGAGGCGATACGGAAAATAATAAGATTATGATAACACTTCTCAAAGAATAATGACTGAGTCACTACCTTAATACTCTGCACTGTGGGATGTATGGTTAACCTTCATCTTAGGCAACTCTCCTCATACTACAAAAAAATAGCAGTTCAATATTTTCTTTTCAATGTTTTTTTCTAAAAAAACATAGGTTCGTTCCAATGAGGGTCATAACCTATGCTTTGTAGATAAAAATTTGAAGAAAAAAAATTATTCAGTAGATTTCTTTGCAAGTGGTGTCTTCGTTTCAAAGTGGTTAAGGGGTGACTACGTTCATGGTTATTAATTCAGAATGAAGGAAATGATTATTTCTGTGCACGGTAGAAGGTTTCAAAATTAGGTGCTTGGTGGGAGAGATGTTGATTCCTCGTTTCGTTACTTGGAGAGGGTGAAGACGCCCGTGAAATACAAGAAAAACTCCAACAAGGGTCGTTGATTCCTCGTATTCTACCCGAGTTATGTTCTGTATTTAAAACATGATTAAACTTGAATTAAGTGACTGGTGATGATATTTTTAACCCTTTGAATCCGAGCGGCTTTTTTTCCAGTCAGGAACATGACATGCCATAACGTCATTAAATAGGATGGATGTTCAGTAAATGTGAGGGTTGGACCAACCAAAATTTTCAACGTGCAGCCCCGAGGCACGTTGAAAATATTGATTGGTCTACCCCAAAATAATGACTATGGACTCTTCTAATTGCTGCCATTGAACTGGCATGGAAGATATCACTAGACTTCAAAGGGTTAAAGATAAATATCGCCTTCGGCGGTCTGACAACTTTTTTTCCACGCGCATGTATACCTAGAACATTTTCCAATGTCTGTATTGCATCGCGTAACGTTGAATAGACGCAGCAATCACAGTATAGATTTTTTTAACGCATAGCTTTGGACTTCCTCATCAAAACGAACATGATGGTTTCTGCTACAAACTACAAACTAACGTTTTGAAAAATGAAATGAGTAGTATGTAAGGAACTTTTCGTGGCATTTTGGGTGGAACAAATGGTAGAGCAGGAACTGACGTCTTTGGCTGATTATCGTGTGGCGTTATGTTGGTATGGCATCTTTGTCCCAGTTGTAATATGTGACGTCAGGCCTGGCAATCTAGAAAATCAACGAGTGCAAAACAATTGCCCTCCTCAGATTGCTTCGGTGTGCAATTGCACCTGAAATTTTCAATGCAAAAACTTGCATGCTACTTTGGTTATATCCACTTCAAGGTATTAATATTGTGACTAAAATGGTGTACTATATTCAGCCGCATGGTGGAAAAATTGGCACACACATCTTCTCATTATTAAAAATGTTGCATTCAATTCTTATATGACTGTCTTCTGCACTCAAAATGTATCGAAATGCGACACAGAATGGGCCATGAATTATTGCGAATCAATGCAACATTGACAAATCGTCCTCTGAGTTCCAATGTGTTCTCTGTGCCAGTAGGCACAAAGAACACACTGGAACTCAGGGGGTGATAATAGATTTTAAAGGCAGTCCCAAACAGGTGTGGCATTCCAGAAAATCAGGGGATGCACAAAATTGCCCTCCTCAATTTTTTCTAGGCGTGCAGTAGGCGTGCAGCACTCCTGCACTCCTAAAGAATGCCTGGCCTGTGACGTTAGTGAGCATGGTCTTCATTGTTGTTGTATTTGTTGTTTCCGTTGCCTTCTGGAATTTCTATGGTGTCACGTGGTTGCTTTCGACAAAGAGATCGCGTGTGTTATTCCTTTGTTCGGCCGCGAAGGAAATAGAAGTATATTATGAACGACCTGTACCCGTCCTGGTCTATTATTTATTTGTTTATTGGGACTTAAGGTTATTTTCAGCTTCTGTTGCAATATGACGACTGCAGTAAAAATGAAAGTCAAGATTATTAAGCATTTATAATTATTCCGCCCAGTGTAGAAGAATGACACTCAGGCGTTGGTTAACACTGCCTGATCAAGTAAAAAGTGGAAGTGGCAGGATCGAGTTTAAAACGCGCGGAATTCCCAACTACTGATACACAATCTATCTTAGTAGAGTTTCTACCCACATAAGAAGCTCAAAGGGGTGGGATATGAAGCAACGCGAGCAAAGTCCCAGTTGGTGGGTCCCCGGGTTCACACCGGCAGTCCATTAGCCGGAACTATTTTTTTTCGTAACGCAGTTTCATTAGATGGAACTTTTACCTTTGCAATGTTGGATTTGCACAAAATTTGAGTTACTACCTGGATGGTCACTCTAAACGATGTCGGTATTTTATGGTATTCAGCGGCCCATAGACTGTATAGTCTAATACGGGGTAGCGCAGATTCTTATGGCCTCGAATTAGCTTCCTGGAGTTTGTGCCAACCTCGTGTTATCAAAAGCTGAAAATAGAATGTACATGGTTTTTACGAACTTCTTACACACTTTGCCTTTATACGGCCACATTTTAACCTTGTCTTATCAACTACCATACAACGGCCAGTTGCATATCTTGTAAACTTCTACATTCTGTAGACGGTGTGACAGGAATGATAGTCCGTAGGAACGTTAGTCCCTCTGGACTATTATTCCGCGGAATTATAGCCCTAGGTCTAACATTTCTAGAAATAGTAGTCCGGCGGACTACTATTCCTAGAAATGTCAGACCTAGGACTATAATTCCGCGGAATAATAGTCCAGAGGGATTAATTTTCCTACGGACTATCATTCCTGTCACACCGGTCCGTGTCCAATGAATTACGGGATAATATAATATGAGTACATTGTATTGTGAGTCTCAGCCAGGGACGTGGCGACAGGGTTGTGTAAAAAATGTACTCAAATAATACTGAAATAATATAAACCACAAAGCATTTTTGAGACCTGTCAAAAGTATTTTTGGTGTCAAATGCTGTACTTTTGGTGCCAACGGGGGTGTGGCGACAGGGGGTGGGTGCGTAGGGGGTATCACCCACTCTCAATCCTGGCCAAAATTTCCTACAGTTGGAAATTTGGAGGGCAAGTCATGAGTACTTGGAAATTCCATATATCTGAATTTTAGGGCTTCTTTGATGATGCTGATGTCTCCTTTACTTTCCAAAATCCCAACTCGGTTTCAAATCGGCAAAAATTCCAACTGTTACTATTTACCACTACAGTGTACGCAACATCGAACATCATAAGTAAACATGATGCCATTCGGTACGAGATTTCTATAGTACGTTACTTATCGTAATAAAAAAATCATCGAAATACACTTCAAGAAAATCACATCATGTAAAATCGTTATCCTGAGTTAATTCCATCATTCACAGTTACAAAATGGTGAAACATTGAAAATTGATCATTCCTACATAAGATCTGATGTAATGTTAGGATAGTGTGAATTGCTCCAAATTCTCAGCTTGAGCATTTGTCTAGAACATATTCAGTTCCCAGACCACAGAATAATACCAAATAATAATAACCTGATAATTCTATCATAAATGTGTTGGCATTTCAGTTACTAGAAGCAATTTTATTCCCCCTTTCATGGCTTCATTTTCAACATGTTTCTCGGTAGTGAATATCCAACTATGGGGAGGGACAGGGGGGTCCCCTCCCGGTCCCTCCCCCATGTTGGAAATTCACTACCCTACACTCTCCAATCGGAATCCTCTAGCCACGTCCCTGGTCTCAGCATTTTAACTCACGAGATTCAAGCCCTAGGTTTGGAGTGGGATGTGTCATATTAATGGATTACGTGCAAACGTTATAATCACTAAACTCTTGCATTTCTTTCCCCTTGAGTATACCGAGATGGGATTACAACGAAAGCAGTCTCAGAGCGGAATTTTTATCCAAGCAATTATTATCAAATTCTGTTCAGCAGCATAAAATACGCACTCAGTGTTTTTGGTAGAACAATTGGTGAAAAATCGTAAAAAGGTGTTGCACAATTCGTATTATGCTATCGGCATTCCGTAAAGCGTTGTTGTTCTCCGATATCTAAAATATTCACTCACAGAATCTTACAAATCACATTCTGGGCTTCTTGCTTTCTAACATTTTCTCGGAGAAAACACACCTACCCTTCCCCACCAACAAGACTGTTTCCGCCTTGGAATTCATATTTCTCAAATATTCTCGGTCAGAAACCCCGACACCCCACTATATTCACGTTATTGGAGGTTCTCGTGTAATGCTGCGGCAGAAGGCTTTGTATTATACAACGAAGAAAAGTGGTGGATGAAGTGTAAACCATCCGGACTCTCTCATAAAAATTCATTAAAAATGTGACCTAAGAAGCAATCTGAGTGATTTTAGGAATTAATGGACTTCGGCAGTCCACTAAAGCCCTAAAATCGCCCGATCGCACATAGGCCAGGCCACAATTGAGTACTCTATTGGGGTAATCACTCCGCCGCCACCTACCTCGACTCGGATAATCGCCGACTACACCGCCCACTACACAAGTAAGTTCTTTGGTATTAAGAATACCAAGAAGAATAACAAGCAATTAATCTCATTTTGTTTATTTTTTTCCAATATTTTGAGCGTTGTTTGCCAAATAAGAGGAGCTGAATACCCCCGCGACCCCACACACACACACACCACGTCTCCACCGCCACGCACCCGGCCTCCAATAACCCTTTGAAAACTCTTTTCCTGAACTTGTATCGCCTCTGTGTACACTTACAGTGAGATGGGTCAGTCCAATATCAGTATACAAGGGGGATAAAATAATAACTGCAGTCTGTAGCCGTGTGGGTGCAGACTGCAGATATTATTTTATCATCAGTGCCCCGTGTAGACCTCTTATAATAAGACAAAAATGGGACGAAATTATGCCTTGGACCGAAAAATCAGTCTTACGAGTTCAAAGGGTTAAGATCTAGCTGCAGGCCTGGGACTTCTTGTGACTCGCCCTTATCCTTTCCGGGAGCAGAAAAAACAGGGGTTTGTGTGAACTTCGCATCGCCTATGTACATCTAAAACATTCCGTTCTCAGTAGACAACAAACCTGAGTTCTAGTTTTCTCGGTTCCAACCATAAATCACATGTCTGTCACTGTTCCAGGGGTTTGAATTGACATATTCCCTACCATTCCTCTTCCTTCTCCTTCCAGGCCGGAAGTTTGATACATGCAAAGTCGGTGGAACTAGGGAGCGCAGGGGACACGTAATCCTCCAGACTTTTCCACTGACATGTTGTGAGGTTACACAAGATAAGGAGTCGCATGCAAACGTGTAAATATACAGGCATTCCTGTAATATATAACTTGCAAATCCAAAGCAAAATTTGGCCAAAGACCCCCCACTTTCGGTCACTTCAGTTGGTTTCTTCCACTTCAACCATCTTCCAACCCGAGGTCTAGCTTTCGGGTTGGAAGATGATTGAAGTAGAAGAAATGGACAGGGCGGTGACCACACCGCGACATGCTCATCTTAACGAGAGACTTATGCGATTGTAAATTTTCTCCCACTGGACCGAACCATACTAGCCTTGAAAATTTGTGCCTCCACTTTTATCGAGGGTCCACTGACTCTGGACACATTGAGACTCGCGCGAACACCATATCCACTGCATGTTCACAAAATTAAAAAAAAACGGAATATTTCTTTTTTAATTTGAAGCAAAGAAAACTGCTTCGGGGAAGTTAACGAGAATGTCAAGTGCAGAAGACATGAGAACGCGAAACATTCCCCTGCATGTAACTATTAGTTGTGTTGAAATAAATGTATTCTGGATCCTTCCTAGTTTCGCACGTGTATCATATTATTAAACCGTGTTTTATGCCACTTGACTTGTCTGCCAATCGATATTCCTACTGGTTTTATTCCACCAGTGACATTCTTCACTAATTCTTTAACCATAATTAACTCCGGTGATATGCGCCTAATTAATCATCAGTTGAACACCAAAGAGTTGACCTTTGCTGTCAGGGGATTTTATACAAAGCTCTCAGTTTTCCAAACCAAAATCTTCGAAGGAAATGTTGAATATAGATTTCAACAGCGTTCACGCAATAAGCAAAAACCATTATTTTAAAAAGAACTCCTTTATGCACCGCAACAAAGTGTTCCTGTTTTATGAAAAAAAAACTGAGCTTTCCTGCACTATGAATCGTAAATATATTTTCGAGTGGCAGCACAGAAGTAAAATAAAGTCTTGACAAAGCAAATGCTCTGTAGAAACCTCTCCACTGTCTGTCTGTCTGTCTGTCTGTCTGTCTGTCTGTCTGTCTGTCTGTCTGTCTGTCTGTCTGTCTGTCTGTCTGTCTGTCTGTCTGTCTGTCTGTCTGTCTGTCTGTCTGTCTGTCTGTCTGTCCCACTCGCCAGACGCCATACGTCCCGTCTGCCCGTTCGTCTGCCCGTCTGTCGGTTAGTCAGTTTGTCGGTCTTTGGGCGACATAATACAAATCTCTAGCTTCAATGTATCTAGTGAAATATATATTTATATTCTGTGACACTCTTCATAATCGATAACACTTTGCATATTGCTTGCTGCAGAATCAAATTTCATGTTTTTTATTACATAGCATATGTATTTGTTTTGCTTTTTGGGGAGAAGGGGGTGTTTCCTTTTGTTTACTAATAATGTTCTGAAATAAAATAATTATTGTTTAAACTAAGTCTGCCTGTATTCAGAAGGTTTCATACAATGGTTTGCCATTTCCCCGAGTTGGTTTCATAGCTCACGAGCATATCATTGGAGTGGACCATATAGCGAAGTCGAGACTATGGTAGATCACAAAATGGCGATTGTACATATCAACTGTTATTGTGGTTTTGATATAGCAGTTCATAGCCTGCACACCCTTGAACGTAACTCTCATCTCTTCCTCGTGTCTAACCTCGGGTTAACAGTACCTGTAATCGTATTCGTGCGTGCAACAATGCTTTAACCCGTTCAAACTGGTATGCAAACTTCATTTTTGATCAAGCAAAAGTTGGAAGTCCGTTATTTGGGTGTAACGACACATTTGACAGCCAGGGTCACCTCATGTCGGACAGTTTTACGGGCGGTGGAAGCTGAAGTACCCGGAGAGAACCACCGAGCAACGGCGAGCAACTGTCAACCTCTCCAGCGTACTAACTCCACACAAGCACAGTTAGCATTGGTTGAACACAAGTGCACCATCGACGTGCAGAACGCCGGAGTACACAGCGCCAACGAGCCCCCACGTGGGAAATTGGGATTAACTGACGTTGACACTCTACCTAACACTACATTAACAGCTATCCAAACAATCAAAAGACGAAACTTGCAAACAAAATCTCTTGAATATCTAAATACTTTCATTTTTTGCCTCAGAAACGTTTCACCTCTCATTGGAGCGAACCCGACGAGTTCCTTCCCATGAGGGATGTTTGTTATAGTGACAAAAGTTGAAAAAAAATAAATGTGAAATTACGATTTTTTTTTTAAATATAAAGTGTTTCTTCTTAGACTACCAAGGGGGCGCGGTGGCTCAGTAGGTAGAGGTGCAGGCTGCAAGCCGAGAGGTCCTCGGTTCGAATCCCACCTGCGGCAATCGCGTTGTGCCCTTGCGCAAGGCACTTCACCCCCATTGCCCCCGTGGGGGCACGGTGATGCTGTGTACTAAGGTGTACTGCACGTCGATGGTGACCTGTCTTCAACCAATGGTAACCCTGTTTGTGTGGAGTTAGTATGTTGGGGAGCTGACAGTTGCTCGCCGTTGCTCGGTGGTTCTCCCCGGGTACTCCGGCTTCCTCCACCCGTAAAACTGTCGTGGTCACGATTAGCCATTGTACAGAAATATGTGACCTTAAACACCAATAAATAAATAATAACTTAGACTACCAACTTTTTGTAATGGTAATCAAAATTAATAACTCAATATGTTTTGTAAACTGATATAAATATCATATAGCCAATCCACTGTATAGATTACCAGGCGTGTAGGCCGGAGAGGTACGACGGGTGCGAACGCACCTCCCCACAAAACTAGAGTTCCAGTGAAAGGATTTGAAAATTAACCCTTTTCCCAACGCAGAGAATATCCAAATTTATTATTTTATTTCTATTTTTTAAATTTTTCAAAAACATTTCAACAAAACCATACCATGTGGTCCCTCATTGAAACGAGCTCGATGTGCTCGTTCCAATGAGAGGTCACTTGATACGGTTTTGTTGAAATATTTTTTAAAATTATTTTTTTTCAACTGCTCAATTTACAAATTACGCGGCGGATGCGGGCGATTCGTTAGGTAAAGGGTTAAAAAAAAACAAAATATGGCGACGTCACCTACCCTGATACATCGTACTCTCTACTTTTGGAATGAAAAAGTATCAAAGTGCCTGCGCGTTTCACAGAAACTAGTTGAATGGTACAGGTTTTACAGGCCAAACATGTTACATCCAGCCTATCGCTGTTTACTTTGGGAACGCGGTGGCACAGTGGTTACGGCATTGGACTTCAAACCGAATGATCCACGGTTCTATCCTCACCAGGGGTAACTGCGTTGTGTCCTTGGGAAAAGCACTTAATCCCGATTGCCCACGTGGAGGCACGGTGTCTCTGTGTACTAAGGCGTACTGCGCGTCGATGCTGCATTTGTCTTCAAACAATGCTAACCCTGTTTGTGTGGAATTAGTATGTTAGGGAGTCTGACGATTGCACGCCGTTGCTCGGCTTCCTCCACTCGTAAAACTGTCCTACACTAGGTTACCCTGGCTGTCAAAAGTGTCGTTAAACTACAATAAATAAATAAATAAATAAATAAATAAATTAATTAATTAATAAATTAATAAAAAATAAATAAATAATCGCTGTTTATTTTCTGCCAGAATCACATATTAATTAAAATTGCATATCTAGGTATTGTATTGGTCTGTGGTCCCAGCTTCTGAACACAGGAATCTCAATTAATGAAAGATCTGTGAAGATGCATCTGCTTGAATTTAATTTTATATCACCACCTCAAGCAGGAATTCCACAAGATATTGTGCTGAATCCGAGCCACTGTATTGAAAACTCTAAAGTATAGGTATAATATATATATTAAAAATAAAATATACCTATCAACTTTATGGATTTATTTTGTATGTAAGTTTTCACTTCCAACAGTGCAACAGTGCTTTGTTTTTTAGATCCCAAATGTCACATAATATTTTCCCAGATGCTTGGACAGAGCTCCATTTGGTACTAATTTTCAAAATGTTCCGATGATCGTCCATCGCCACTAGGCGCACCTCCCAAACAAAATTCCTGGTTAAATGCGTGATTATCTATTATATTGGTTGGGGAAGAGTTAACCTTTTCCTAAGGAATCTCCCACGTCCGCCCACGTCGAATGCAAATTCAGCACTTTAAGAAAATCTTTTTAAAAAAATTTCATCCAAAGCATATCATGTCACCCCTCAGTGGAACGAGGTCGACAATAAATTTTATATCGACTACGTTTGGGTAAAGGGTTAACGTGAGGTGTATAAGTTGTACTTCGATCCATTCTGAAAATTTGTGGCAAATAATAATAATAATAATAATAATAATAATACACTTTAATCCTATACCTAACGTAACGGCCAAAACCGGTTTTGAAACCAACATGGTCACAGAAACTTTTTGGTTTAAACCCAGTATTGAACACTATTACTATTTTGTTGAACTCTGAAATAAACGCTGGTCATTTTGTTTTACTTAACGTCAACGTGAGCGTGGAATCTATCAGTACATCGTAAACCTGTAAAATATGTCAAAAATATGAATATACAAAAATATGAATATGGCCGACTCCTGGCTCAAACGACATTCTAAGTCCGCCACAGATCAAATATTTCTTGTCCAAACCTCTTACGATCGCTATAGTTAACCCTTTACCAAACGTAACGGCCAAAACCGGCCAGCGCTATTCACAAAAATCGCCAATTAATTTTCATTATTTTTTCATTTTTTGTCTCAAAAACATAGATTATGACCCCTCGTTGGAACGAGCTCGTTCCATTGAGGGATCATAACCTATTTTTTTTAGACAAAAAATGGAAAAAAATTAGTTATTCAAGAATTTTTTTGCAAGTGTCGTCTGCTTTCCATGTTAGGTAAAGGGTTAAAGCCACGAATCCACATGGTGCTCTCATGCTTTACAATAACAGGCCCACTTTGTGTTTTTGTCTTGCGCTTCGAATATGTTCGTTGACGGCGCACGACAAAAATACAAAAAAGGGAAAAAATAATTAGTTACCAGTATTAAAAACTTCCCTGAAAAGATTGTGGCATATTGAGATGATCAGAGAGTTTGTTCACAAAAGTGGTGCAGCTTTGGGGAATCCTCTGTCGCCTGCTGCCACCAGGTGTCCAGGTATATAAACGAGATTGGTTACAGTGATTGATCTCAGACATCGTGAGGGTGCATAACGTTTAACAAAACTCTAATATGTTTAACCCTTTACCTAACATGAAAAGCAGACGACATTTGCAAACAAAATTCTCGAAATACTAATTTTTTGTCTCAAAAACAAAGGTTATGACCCTCATTGAGCTCGTTCCAAAGAGGGGTCAAAACATATGTTTTTGAGACAAAAAATGAAAAAATAGTGAAAATTAATTGACGATTTTTGAGAATAGCGCTGGCCGGTTTGGGCCGTTACGTTGGGTAAACGGTTAAACTAAGTTAATAACCATCTCGTCGGAGGGAGAACACACAAAAGGGAGGCGAGTCATGAAAAATGTTTTGGAAGGAATAAATGAGAAACGAATATAGAAGCAATAAATGAAAAACATAGCAAATTTCTATCTTGATTTTAGTGCAAACAATATTCGCGAATAATTATTTTTTTCATTTTTTGCGTCAAAAACATAACGTATGGCCCCCTCATTGTTACGAACTCAACGAGCTTGTTCCACTGATGGGTCATAAGCTATGTTTATGAGATTTAAAAATGAAAAATAATGAAATTTGAATAGTGATTTTTGTGAATAACGCTGGCCAGTTTTGATTGTTACGCTGGATAATGGGTTAAACTCGAACAGAAACGTCGATTTTTGCACAGATGAATCGCCGCGAGTTATGAAATCACAAAACGATCATCTCAGATGCATGTCTTGCACGCGAACGCAACATTGCAAGAGAACCATACCTTCTAATTGGTATTAACCCTTTACCTAACCTGAAAAGCAGACGACACTTGCAAAAATAATTCTTGAATAACTCATTTTTTTCATTTTTTGTCTCAAAAACATAGGTTATGACCCCTCGTTGGAACGAGCTCGTTCCAACGAGGGGTCATAACCTATGTTTTTGAGACAAAAAATGAAAAAAATAATGAAAATTAATTGGCGATTTTTGAAAATAGCGCTGGCCGTTTTTGGCCGTTACGTTAGGTAAAGGGTTAATCTGTGGGTAGTCAATTTTCAATACTTCAGATATCAAGCACGAAAGCCCTTCAAACCATTGTGTCGGGGGTGCTGATGGAACGGGCTTCAATTATTCGTATTAAAAACATAACCCAGTCAATTGCGAATTACCGTCCAACATCAAACCATTAATACTGCTGCCGCACCTCTGCTACAAATTTGACCTGATGGTGATATTTGGATTGAGTCAGTGACAACATCGGAACCATTCTCGTCTTTTCTCATTTTTCGACTTTACCTCATTTGATTTTACCACTCGATTCAATTTAGGGTGGCAGCTGTGCTATGGTATTTTGTGTGTTTCTTTCCCGAAATCGGCTTGGCGTGGCTTCTACCTAGCACAATTTCAATGAAATTTCAATCCCGTTTTCTTCAGAATTCGCGAGCGCGTGTGCGTATATGCATGTGTTACAGAGAGGGGGTAGGAACGGGGTGATTGAAGGAGTGACGCGCCACCAAAAAATCCATCTCATCGGGAAGTAGTTGGGTGGAATACTATTGCCCGTTAGTACCCAGCCCAAAAAGCAAACCCATCTCAACCCTTCACGCACTAATGTATAAATTTCATTGTTCTCTGTTAAATAAGATTGAATTAACGGTTAAGTTCCTAGCTGCATTATATGAGAAAACTTTTCTGTTTCAAATTTTGGTATTTAGACAAGTGCAAAGGATTATTTGGAACACAGATGGACACAGAAAAAAAGTTAGACACACATGGATCTGGATATCTGCATGGAAATCCGAGCTGTTCACGGTATCCAGCATAAACAAACGGGTGTGCAACTTTGCTAATTCAAAGACCTCGGTAACACTATTGAAAGTAGTTGGCAATTAGGTGATACATCGAGCCGGCCCTAACCATGCCGCGAAAATAACCATGCCAGGCGACAATAACGTAGTGAAAGTCGCGGCACTCTGCAATCGTGCTGCGACTATAATATTATGGCACAACGTTGTCGATGGCCCAGTTACTCTGGTCCCTGTCCGAACAAAAAAAGCATAGGTATGAATACATAAAAAGGCAACCTCATATTATGGTCGGACAGACATGCCCACCCCACCCCCTCTCCCAATATCCACATATACCACCGCCACGACCAATATTAAGAAGCGCGGTTCTGGGGGTATGTGTGCATGCGTGGTTGTGGACTGTGTGTTTGCATATGTGTGTGTACATCTGTGCCGAGCAATGCAGTACATTCAACGTGGACCAGACGTAATCCACGCGTGGGCAGTAATGTCCATGCATGCGTTTACCAGGTAATAAAAATCATCATCATCATCAAAATTTTAATTATTGAAGCACCGGGTAGCACCAGCGCTTCATTAATTAAATTTTTGATGATTATTCCTATAATTAGTGTTTGGAATCTAATATTAGTGCGTCCGTCGAAATATTGCCCACTCGGGGAAAGTGTCCAGTCCGCGGCGGCCGAACTGTAGTTGGGTGGTTCTCTGAAGGAGTGTGCATGCTTCTGGTTGTGTATGTGTGTAAGTGTGGACAGGCGTGTCAGTAGGTGCGTGCCTGTACGAGTGTGAGAGCGGGAGGTGGGCCTATTTAAACAGCTTGTCAGCATCCATCGACTATCATTAAGCACGTTGTGTTGTTTGGTCTCCTTGGTCGTGTATTGTACACTTGTCTACTGACTCAACTCTTTTGCAATCAAGCGTCCAGTCACAAAATATTGATGCTGTGTAAAAACCCTTTTTATGAATCAAAGATTTGTCTGGTAAAGTGATATTGGTAAGATCACTCAGTGTTTCAAACAGACATTAGCAATGTAAAGAAAGGATAAAAACCAAGCCGTGTCTTTGATATGTTTTCCAGGTTTTCATTCTCCTAATGATTCGCGATATATTCAAACCTTGGGCTGGGATCCATTCGACATAAAGATGATACGATGTTACACTAAATAAGCAACCATCGCGGGAATGTCACGCTGATATTTATCAATTCGGTGCGGTTTAGTTTTGATTAATGTCAACTTTACGTAACCCTTTACCTAATATGAAAAGCAGATGACACTTGCAAAAAAATTCTTGAATAACTATTTTTTTTTCATCTTTTGTCTCAAGCAATAAGTTATGACCCCTCATTGGAACGAGCTCGATGTGCTCGTTCCAATGAGGGGTCATAACCTATGTTTTTCAGACAAAAATTGAAAAAATATTAAAAATTAATTGGCGATTTATGAAAATAGCGCTGGCCGGGTTTGACCGTTACGTTGGGTAAAGGATTAAATGTTTCCAATGTTTTTCATTTATCAGAAGGCTCTTCAACCAATCTAACCCTGCCTGTGCTGCGGTGCAGAGTTCAGAGTTACGATGTTGGGAAGCTGACAGCTGCTCGTCGTTGCTCGGTGGTTCTCTCCGGGTACTCCGGCTTCCTCCACCCGTAAAACTGTCACGGTCACGATTAGCCATTGTGCATAAGTATGTGACCTTAAACACCAATAAATAAATAAATAAATAAATAATCAGAAGGCTGGGTTGGAAAGGAGAATACTATGATCCCCGATGAGTCTGGAGATGGGATGGGGAAATCTTACCCGATGGGTAAGATATTTGAACCAGACCCGAGGCTTGCCGAGGGTCTGGTTCAAATATCTTTTTTCTCCCCACACACGAGGATTACGTCATTATAGATAATTGGCGGTCACGTGCTGACACATCCAATTTATCAAGTTGTAGTCCTTTCGAAAAACGAACAATTTCATCGGAAAGATCGTACAAAAGTTTGGTATATACCATAGGTATATACTAAAAAATTGATTTGTAACACTGTCCGTAAGGGGTTAATGAATTTGCGCGTGTCAAACTCTAATGCAAAGTGCATTGTGAGATTATTGATCGATCGATAAATTCGCGCAGTGATATTATTAAATCTGCAGAGAAACATGGGGTTGAAACAAATCAAGTTTAACATTTGAATAATAATTAAATATTGAGTCATTTTGTTTATTTACAATTGTGCAGATGATGATGAAATAGTTCCGGCGACCTAATAAAATATGCAAATGAGTATGTCACGTGGGGTAGGTAGGTGGGATAGAAATATCCCACCCTGCTGTCTCACCCGGGACACGCGTATGTTTCACGTAGAGCGGGGGGAGAAAAGTATTTCGAGTGTCTTGCTGGCGAACCTCTTTCACAACAATTGGAAATTAAAATAGGTTGATCTGAAAACAGGATAATTAATATATAAAAACAGCCAAGGTCACTTCGAGTTGGTTAGTTTTAAGGGCGGATGAAGCTGGAATAACCCGTGAGAACCACTGACTAGTGGTGAGTAACTGTCAGACTCCCCAACGTACTAACTCCTTTCAAGCAGAGTTAGCATTGGTTAAAGCAAGAGCATCATCGACGTGCAGTACGCCTTAGGACACAGCACCACCGTGCCCCCCTCCACTCCCACACACATGGGTAATCGGGATAAAGTGTCTTGCCCAAAGACACGTTGCCGTTGGTCAGGATCGAACCGTCGACCTTTCGGTTTAATGACCAATTCTCTAACAGATGAGCTACCACGCCCCACCCCCCCCCCCCCCCCCCCCCCCCCACCCCGTAAAAATAGATTGTTAAATGGAAATTGCATGACGCTTCAACGCAGACGTTGAGACAAACAGAGGCCTTTTGAAACTTTTGTTTCAAACATTTGAAACAAACGCCGCAGATACTAACCGTACACAATGACGTCATCTACAAAATTGTTCACTCTACTTTGTTGCTATAAACCCTGTCTATCTGCGTTGAGAGAAGACCTTAATATTTTTCACGTTTGTTATACAGTGCTCTGATTAAAAAAGCAAGAAGACAATGCTGACGGGATCGCGGCTGGGTTGCGATCCGATCGAAATTCTCCACCCGTTATCCACACAGCGGAGAATCTTACTTGTCGAAAAAGAAATGCTAAAAAAATTGAATGTCCTATTCTATTTGAGTTCATTTTTTCTGGATTCAGAATTGATTTCTGAAATTTCGAGTCTGTGGGTTAAGTATATCCCGACCGGATCGCGATCTGATCGGGAAAGATCACGGCTTTGTACAGTGCGGTTGCCGTGGAGTGGTACAACCCGGTGCTTCATTAATTAAAATTTTGATGATTTTTGTTACCTGGTAAACGCATGCGTGGTGTAAACAGAATGCAGTTTGTTGACAGAAACATCGGATTTCCTTTTCACTGTTCTTGCTTGCTGCACAGTTTCTAAAAAACATTCAGTGCATCGTTTCTTATCGGTTGGCTTATTTAAGTCTCAATAGAATAATTTCCAATAAACAATTTAGCCCAAGAACATTAGGTTTCACTAGAGAAAAAAATCGGAGAAAGCTGATTTTTTCAGGGAATGTCGAGTACATGTCACTGAACGATTAGACAAAAGTCCCCTAAAATCCCAGTTGAGCTTTTTTTTCTACATCCTTTTTTCGAAAACGCGTTTGAAAAAAATCAAAAAAAATCGCACGAACTTTGTAACCTCGAATTGATCCAACAGTATTTTTTGTTTACGCGTATTTCGAGCTACATAATGTCTAATATACATTTACCTAGAGGAAAATGTGCATTCTGTGACAATTTCTGCGAAAAATTATTGAAAATTCACAAAAAAGTATCGGATTTACGCAAAAAATGACGATTTTCCTAACGGATTTGCCCAAAGGGTCGTAGTACAGAACGGGATGTTAGTTGGACAGATGATAAAAAATCCACCAACATTTGAAGACTTTTATCATTGCTTACAAAATAGACATTATGGAAGACCCCCTCTGCTTCTGGTCGAGTTCCCCTTTTGGCATAAAATTCGTCAGCATGAGAACTCAACTATTTTCGGGCTTGGGACCGAACAGACACGTCTGTGTCTGGCAGCATTAGATCAATAAATTTTATTTACAGAATGTACAAAAATCAATAAATAATATTTACAGAATGTACAAATCAATCAACATGGATTAAGTTACATTGACTATTATCAACGCTATATACAGAAATGACATGACCTATATACATATTATTCTTCGAACTCAGAAATTTCCGACAGGACAGTGTTTCTGTGGTTGTTACAAGAATCCGAACTGCAATTACACAAACCTGAGCAAGAGAGTCCTGCCTTCTTACACCCACACCTTTTTGTACAAGCACTCTTGCAACCACAACTGATCAGATACAGTAGGTTATCGGGGGCACATGGCTTTGTGGCTGCAGTCGTTACAAGAAGTCCATTGTCTAGCGACCACCCCAATCCGTCGGAGGAAGCGAAGTGCCCAGCCATTGTTGGACCTGGAGATAACATCTGTAGACATGTTGTTGTGCAGCATCGCTGCTTGGTGGGAGTGAGGCTAGGTCGATGGGTTTATTCAGTTTAGATTTTGCTACATAACGCTTGTAAGTGACATATCTATATTGGTCGAGAGAGGAAACAGTTTTACTCCCGTATAAGATCAGGAGAAGTTGTTCCCCGGCAGCGGCTACTGCACTTGGTGTACTGTCATCCGCCAAAATTGTGTTGACATACTGTTGTGAGTCGCTAGTAACATCGGAGACAATTGTACTGAATACTTTCTTCTTACCAACTCGAAAGAGTGCAGAAGTAGTGTCACAACCACTTATAGAATGTGCTACAAGGAGGTTGCTTCTATGGTCACCCATTTTGGTTGCTATTTCACTAACTGAAACTAGTAAGTTTGGGGTAATGGAATACATCATGTGAATATTACATCCCGGTTGAACTCGAGAGGTAAGAATGACTAACAAGTCTGTGTCTGTTCCCACAACGACAACATTGTTGTCATCTTGAGCGATGTCAAGTGCAGTTTCGGCTATCAGTACATCAGCATCAGCCTCGGCCTGCTTGGACTGAATATTGATAGCAGATAGCTCCTGCATTAGAAGATCGATCAGTTGGGCTTTGTTCTTGGCATTTGCAAGGAAATCGGATTGGGGTGTGGTGGCTGGTAACTCGGGTGAGATATTGATATCAATGGAATACCTGTCTTTAGATCTACGGGCTTGTTCCATGCCCTTTGTCGACATTGTACAAGCATAACCATCAAAAACAACCACGACGTTCGCCCCAAAATGTCTCACTAGATAATTGGAATATGATGTACATATGTCCTTATATGACGACTGTTTAGGCTATACAACTACCCTCAATAAAAATCCACCATCTACAACAAACAGAGAATGTTCTGGGATTTTAGTTTGCTCGGAACCGTATGTTTTGAGGATCTTACCGAGCGTGCTTTTCTGTGTCTTCCTCATTCCAGCAGAATCAAACAATGCTGGTGGTTTCGAGGCGAGTTCATATTTGAGATACTCTTCCATCTCTGCTTGTGACTGAATAACACATGTGATGCGGTTGAACAGAATTGTGGGGTCAATCACTACCTTACTTCCACGGACTTTGATGCTATTTGCCATTGATGCGAAAGACTTCACAGTGTCAACACGTCGTAGTTTGATGCTGTTGAACGTTCTGCTTACAACATTCGATACGCAACATTCACCAATTTTGCGAACTTGGTCACAGTTCACAGTTTCGTCGGCCACAAGCCCGGTCGCTATAGAGACTAATTGTAGTGGATCTCTATTCTGAAAGGGGGAATGCACTCTGAGCCAGTTCAATAATTTGGTGATATCATTGGCATCAGTCAATTGTGAACTTTGACGGAGATCCCGATGTTGTTCGCCATGACCAGTGTGAACATGAACAAAATTTTCGAGAGCATTACATATCGGAAGGCAAAGAGGTAGTCCATGTACCCATTTCGCAACAGTGCTATCGGTTATTCCCCTGCCATGTGTGAGACCACCAGGGAGCTTGAACATTCTCATTAAACACTGCTCTATGGTCTGATCAGAATATATCCCGTCCCAGAATTTATCTGAGCGCCTTATGGTAAAGTAACCTTTCTCAGTGAACAACTTCAAATCATCCTGTTGCATTATTTCTGTTGGCTCATTCATCTGCTGCAAATAGAGATGAGAACTTTTTGCGTATGCAAAATTACCACCTGCGTGAAATACTGGAATCATATTGCGAACACAATATGTGTGGAGTTCCCAGTCGCCTGTGCGCTCTGCTCTCAAGAACAACTGGAGAAGACCTATTTGCTCGTAGTATTGTACCCAAAGCTTTCCTGTGCGTCCTACGGACGCATTCTGGAGCAGTTCGTGTAATTTTGACAGTAGATGGTTGACACTTTCTTGACTGACGGCATCAGCTGTTGTACAGTCACCTCTGGCAAGTCCACAGAATATTTCATTGACTTCTGTGCAGTCTGTGTTATCTAGTGTTCGGCTTTCTTCAAACACAAGTTTTGTAATGGCAATTTGTGTTAGCAGGGGGTATGGTTAATATTTCACACGTTTCACCAGTTCATTATGGAATAAATGACTATTGTTATATATCATTATAAAGCCACTGCTTTTCTGCAATTTTTGATATATAATTTAACTCCCAAAGTAGTCGTAGATTTGATTTAATGGACGTTGTGTACCGTTGTGTGTATGAAAACAATAAAAAATTTTTCGTAATTTTGTACATTTTCGTGAATATTTCCCCATTGAGTGTGAGGATTGGTACAAAGTTGGCATTTTCTGTTGGGGATATGTATTCTCAATATAATTCAGCACGATATTTATGATTCTCACCCTACTAAGGCGAATAAGAATGAGAAATATGGAGCTGGGTCGAATTTTTTTTTAAATTTTTTTTTTCATCAAAAAAACGCTATAACTAAAAAAGCTCAACTCGGATTCGCGGGGACTTTTCACACTTTATCCGCAATGTGTGTCCCGGAAACATATAAAAAAAATCAGCTTTCTCCGATTTTTTTCCTTACTTTCTCATTTTTATGTCTAATGTGCCTGGACTAAATTACCAACTAGGAATGTGTACGACGAAGATGCAATACGTTACTTTGTGATAGCACCTTTAGCAATAACTAACTCTTATAGAACCACAGTCAATGTGTATGATTATGTAAACTTAACAAGCCGGATTTCCCTCTTCGCGGACTTGGAGACATTATCGACTATTTTTCGAAAACGGAGAGATCCATTTCTATTTTCGCTCCCACATTCAAGTTGGCCCAGTCGACTGGGAGCGCACCTTCATATTTTAGAATCTCCTCACTTCAACCCCCTGAAAATTAGCGTGCAATAAACATACCAACATTTCTTCTTTGAATGAAAAATATAGTGCGCACGAAATTTTTTTAGATATCTTAATTCCGGAACCTTGGTGGCTTAGTGGTAACGACATAAACTTCAAACCGGAAAGTCCACGATTCGACCCCATAGGGGCATGTGCGTTGTGTCCTTGGTCACAGCACTTGATTCCGATTGACCAAGTGGAGATGGGGGGGGGGGGGGGCACAGTGGTGCTGTACTGCACGCAGATGGTGCACTTGTCTTCAACCAATGCTAACCTTGCTTATGCATAGTTAGTACGTTGGGGAGTCTGACAGTTGCTCGCCGCTGCTCGGTGGTTCTATCCGGGTGCTCCATCCGTAAACCTTTTCGAGGCGAGGTGATCCTGGCTGTTTGAAAGTGTCGTTAAACCCCCAATTAAAAAACATAGATACATACAACGTACCCTTCATTTTATTTAAATTACATCTTTTGACAGTTCTTCCAACTGGAAAGGGTCTGGATAAATTATATAATAAGTAGAGCCTTGCGAATTTCAAATTTCGAGTCGAAGCTAATTAAGCAGAGGATTTCGAATCTCACCATTCAAGAAGTGGATATTGCACCTTCTTACAACAGTTAATATTGTCAGCGGAGAGCTCGGTGGCTCGGCGGTAGATTGTTGGACTTCTATGCTAGAGGTCCCGAGTTCGATTCCCGTCCGGAACGACCCGCGTTGTGTCCTTGGGCAAGACACTTTATCCCGGTTGCCTGCATGGAGGCACGATGACGCCGTGTACTAAGGCGTACCGCACGTCGATGGAGCACATGTCTTCAACCACTGTAACCCTGCTTGAGTGGAGCTTGAACAGAGTTAGAATGTTGAGGAGCTGACAGTAGCTCGTCGATGCTCGGTGTTTCTCTCCGGGTTCTCCGGCTTCCCCCACCCGTAAAACTGTCACGGCCACGATTCACCATCGTGAATAAAGAAATAAAGAAATGATATTGTCATTCTCCAATCAAGTATTGTTTGTAATGTCTATTCGTCCATTTAGGCAAATCAATAAAAAAAACGGAACCTCAAGGAGTCGAACTAGTTTCAGAAGCGAATCTTCTTGAAACCTTCTATCATCAGGTATCTGATACAGGAGCCAATACTATAAAACTTTTACAACAGTATTTTCTACAATTGTATGTTTCACAAATTAATATAACTGACTAAAATGAATCATTAGCATTTTTAAAGATATGGCAATTTGCCAACTGGCAAATTGCCAGATCTTTGAAAATGCTAATGTTTTATTTTAACCCATTTAAAGTCATAACTAGAAAATACAATTCTAAGAAATACAATTGTAAGCGTTTTATAGTATTGGCCCCTGGTGATAGAAGAGGAATTCAAGAGGGGACACCTGGAAGGATTTTTAGAACAGAAATCTTCCTAACCAGCGCCACATTATCAAGACGATTTTAAGTCGAACTGAATCTCGAATCTTCGCAGGACAATAATAATAAGGTGACATGGTTGGCTCTTGCAAACCCGCTTTGCTGTATAGTTTTCTGGGAGTTGGGTTGGATGTTAATTTTCTGGCATGGAAGACGCAATGAATAACGTGAAAATGGGAATTCATTCATTGAAGAAATTTACAACGAAATTATTGGAAAACTCAGTTTTAGTCTCAAATTGTATTATCAATGTTTTCTTTGTGTTTATTTGTTTGTCATCGTTTCTTACTTTTTATCAAAAAGTTGCGAAGCGTGCCCGTTACCTTGAGATCTTGGAAAAGTCACTTCATTCGACGACCACACGAATCCAGTGTGGAGCCGCGCAAAACGCGTTGATTACATGCAGGCTTTCACGCCCATGTCCAGCTAGGGAGAAGGGCATTCTGATCGTTATCCGTTGGTTCTCGCTGGTTACGCCACTTCTCTCCTCGGTGGGTATCTTTTCTTTATTAAATTTTAGTTGAGGACGAGTGATTTGAAATTAAGATTTAAGGCAAAGTCAGGTTGAAACGTTAATCCTTGATCAAATATATGCAGAAGACTACAGTTTGCATTAGATTTGCAACCACAAAATTGTTTTCTGCTGACAGTTATGCATTTACTGTATATCTTCTCTTGAGTGTATCAGGGCGTCATCTGCAATGCTTTAGCATTGCAGATGGCACCTCGATATACTCAAAGGACAATATGTCGAAACGGCTTATAAGAATTGAGGGAACTGTCTTAATATCTGTATTATTAAGATAAGTACATGTAGGTGTCCCTTTAATACTTTGTGGAAGATGTAGTGACTCAGAGCTGAGTTCTTAGCAGCAAATAAGCATCCCACACTCTTGGTGGTACAAAGGAGACAGGTGGTTTTCAATTGATATATTCTGAAAATATTCACTCTCATTAATTTTAGGAGAATTGTTTCCATTTCGTGCCTATCAGTTTAAATGGCGCGTAAATTGTTTTGATGTCGGCTATCAAATCTGCCAGAGTGAGGGTAGTCATCGTTGCAGAAAAACAGTAATTTTTGTTTAGATTTCATAAAAACGTTTATGTTTACAGAGCGTTGTAAAAGTACTGAACCATGGTTGATGGAGAGCGAGAGTGAGGCCTATCGGTTACACATAGATACAATAAACGGCTTGTTCTTTATAGACGTCACAATAAAAACATCTCACATTTTTATCCACGCTACACGAATTATGAGTGCATTTCTCAAGACATCACGTTTTATTTGTTCTGTTAAATTACCAACGGCGCCAACCTTGTATTTCTAGTGTGAGCATAATAAAGAGTATGTGTATTGCATCACTGTCGGTAGGCGTGTGTGTGCTTGTGCAGAAAAAAACGTGGGTATGCACGAACCAAACTGTACTTACAGAACTGACTGGGATGGAGTTGCCCGAGCGATTAAATACAGCCAACGCATCAAAAGTCAAGTCCTTATTGGTAGTAGATGTCATACGTGAGGTGTAGATTAACCCTTTGAGACTTTAATTATTCTGACGTTCAAACGTGACCGGGAATTTAGTTTCTTCAACGTTTTTTTCAAAATGCGACGTCAAACGTCAGAAAGTACAAATAACAAGATGTTTTTCACATTAGTGATTATCAAGTTGAGGGTTAGATTATTTTTGGTGGTCTGAATTTATTATTCAAGACTTGTTTTATTACAAATTATTGGAGAGTGCCCACAAGCACTCTCCAATAATTTGTAATAAAACAAATTTATATAAACAAAATAGTATTTGTGTTTGACTGAATTTGAAATATAAGCAAGGGAAGTATTGGCTTTTGCTCATTTTTTGAAAGCCCTGATAGTCGCTTCTTGCACTTAACCAGTTAGAAGTCTTGACAGTAGGATTGTATTAGTATTTTAATCTGCGATAACATTTGGCTAGACGGTTGTCACTGAGCACTATTCGGGAGAAAATAGGAATTGAGGTTAAAGCTTTTAAAAAATTTAAAAATAATAACAAAACAAATTACCACAAAGTATCAAGGCGCTGTTTGATTTCGTACGTCATAAGACGTACAAAAGTATCAACGCGCTGTTTGATTTCGTACATCGTAAGACGTACAAAAGTATTAAAGGGTTTAAGATGTATACATGACTGAAATACGTTCAAATCAACACTCCAAGCACTCACACCACCAATCTAATACTGCAAGGAATCCAGCGCTGCTGTGGGAAGTTTGTTTACCCATTTTTCGTGGAGTCTGTGCGCAAACTACCGTTAGTTTGAACTGATTGTCTCTTTATTCACAAATATATTCTTCCATGCTCCGTTATAAATATTCCAATCAATAAATATTTATTTTGGAAAAGATATCAATATAATTGGCGGAATTACATGGCGTAATCATGAACTACAGCCGTGGTGAATCTTCATTCACAAGTATTTAGTTTATAAGCACGCCTAACAGTATCGTCATGTCATTAAAGTCATTCGATCAAATCATTTATAGATTGAGAAACATTTCTTGCGCTGATTTAACCCTTTACCTAACCTGAAAAGCAGACGACACTTGCAAAAATAATTCTTGAATGACCAATTTTTTTCATTTTTTTTCTCAAAAACATAGGTTATGTCCCCTCGTTGGAACGAGCTCGACGAGCTCGTTCCAACGAGGGGTCATAACCTATGTTTTTGAGAAAAAAAATGAAAAAAATTATGAAAATTCATTGGCGATTTTGTTGAATAGCGCTGGCCGGTTTTGGCCGTTACGTTAGGTAAAGGGTTAAAGAAAATGAATGTTTACTGTACTTTTTGATTCAATCGACTGGAATATTTCAGTTGGTCGGAAAAGCGAACCGTAGGTTGGCTTTTTTCGACCAACTGAAATATTCCAGACGATTCAGTCTAAAACATAGGTGATGGACTATTTCAGGGTTAGACTGGTTTCAGGCCATAACAACATCGAATTCATTACAAATTTGACTCGTGGCTTGAGAGCTTGCCAAGTCCTCGGCAAAAAGTTTTGACCCAAATTTTGACAATGCAGATGCACGATTGGTTTTTGTTATGATTTGACCTTCTGTGGTGCAGTAACCTGGAACATCAACCAGATAACCCTTTACCTAACATGAAAATCAGACGACACATGCACAAAAAAAATCTTGAATAACTAAATTGTTTTCATTTTTTGTCTCAAAAACATAGGTTATGACCCCATATTGGAACGAGCTCGACGAGTTCGTTCCAACGAGGGGTCATAACCTATGTTTTTGAGACAAAAAATGAAAAAACTAATGAAAATTAATTGGCGATTTTTGAGAATAGCGCTGGCCGGTTTCTGCCGTTAAGTTGGGTAAAGGGTTAACACGTAAAATGTATTTACATCCGACTGTGTGATGGCCAGACCTCGAACTTTATGAACAAAAAGCACGTGTGACGTGTTTCAGGTGAAAATATTTTCCACTTGTACCCACAAGTGCACATTTGACAAGGACTGCTACCAATGTTACTTTGACGTCGTATGGGCATTATGACGTTGTGACGTCACTGTCAACGTCAATCGAAGAAGTTGTTTGAGACCTCAGCGTCAATCATAGGTAAAATACCCATACAAAATAGCCAAAGCAGGTACATGTGCTCATACCCAAAAGTACACATGCAGTAGGCGTATGTATGCAACATGGTGGATCCACTTGAATGGAGGAAAGGCAAATCCCTGGAAAAAAGGTTCCGGTTCTATGAGAATTAACACTGCAGCTCCAGCAAATCAGATTGGATCGTGTTTTCATGTTACGATATAACTTCCTCCTTTTCAGAAGAGTTTTGCCAAGGGCGTGCATCTGGTGTGATAATTATGTGCTTGGTACATGCATGCATCATTCATTTTGTCCGTTTGTTTGTTTTTTTTTTAAAATAGATTTATAACAATCTTTAGACCAGTATTTATAAATATGTATAAGTATATGATAAAATAACGCAGGTGAAAACTAATATTTTTCTTACCTATAGCTGACAAAAAATACAAGTCCAGGTGGGCATCCGAATATTTCGAGGCTTGGTTACGGTTTGTACCATCCTGTAGTAGAAAAAGTAGACAATATAAGATACATCACCATGAACCCAGCAATTGTGGCAATGCCGTGTCACTGATTATTATACAACTGGATTGCTGGAACGTTCATTGGCCACATATGGAAAAGTGTCTCCATTGACGGCATTTTAGTGGGGTTGGGTGTTGCTATAAATCAATAATATTCAACAAAACAGTTATCGAAGGTTTTCAATTTCCCAACGCGAGGCAATCTCCAATTGCTTACTTAAAGAGTATACTTTGATGTCAGTGAAAAATGATTTTGTTGATAATGTGCAGTTTTCGTGGTAATACAAATTGATTGTTTACAACATATTTTAGTGGGAGCGCGGTGGCTAACTGGCAGACTGTTGTACTTCTATGCTAGATGACCCGAGTTCGAATCCCGTCCGGTATGACCCGCGTTGTGTCCTTGGGCAAGGCACTTTATCCCGGTTGCTTACATGGGGGCACGATGACGCCGTGTACTAAGGCGATGGTGTACATGTCTTCAACCGCTGTAACCCTGCTTGAGCGGAGCTTGAACAGAGTAAGAATGTTGAGGAGCTGACAGTTGCTCGTCGATGCTCGGTGGTTCTCACCCGTAAAACTGTCACATTCACGATTAGCCATTGTGCATAAATATGTGACCTTAAACGCCAATAAATAAATAAATAAATAAATAAATAAATAAATAAATAAATAAATAAATAAATAACATATTTTAGTTGTTGCAAAAAAAATGCCGAGATTGGATAGTTAATACCGTGTAACAAGTCGTCCCTTGAGTTCCAGTGTGTTCTATATGCCTATGTGGAACTCATGGGACAAAGTGTGCGTGCGACTGTTGCGAGATAAGCATCATGACTTTTGATGAAGTGAAAGCTGTTACGCTACAGTCACAGTGTGGCAACTTTCACGTCCTCAAACGTCGTCGATTATGCCATTGGGTAAGGCACTTCATCGTAATTGCCTACGTGGGGACACGGTGGCGTTGTATACTAAGGCATACACCACGTCGATGGTGCACTTGCCTTCAACCAATGCTAATCCAGCTTGTGTAGAGTTAGTACATTGGGGAATTTGCCAGTTGCTCACAATTGCTCGTTGGTTCTCTCTGAGTACCCCGGCTTCCTCCACCCGTAAAAAACTGTCCGACGCGAGGTGACCCTGGCTGTCTAAAGTGTCGTTAAATCTTAATAAATAAATAAATAAATAAATAAATTTATAGATATCTGTCTTCGTCCAGATCTACTCTATTGTTATTGATTGGTGTTGGGTGTTATTGTGCCTGATAAAACCAAACATAACGTGAACCGGCATGCCTCGCATAGGCCCTTGAAACAATCAATTGTATATTATCGATAAAACGACATCGTAAAAAAATAGTTTCGGAAAGTAGACCACAAAAAGTGTGATTTCATTTTGAATCCATATATCTTAAACGTCGTGTTTTTACCGTGGGATTAATTCACCCAGTTTCAGACGTTTATGAACACAACACACAGCATCCTGTACCAGATAGTAGTATATGGGGTATGCATGGACCTCATTTGCAAGACTTTTGTCGTTACAAAACCGGATTTTTCCCAGTGCAGCTCATTATCGTGCTAGACCCCGTAAGTGGTGTATGTACTGCATGCACACTATAGTATGCTATGGTATGTATTGTGATATTTGTACCAGGTTTGGGATATTGCGTATGGATATGTGAAAGAAGATTGGTGGAGAAGATTCGAGTTTTCTTGTTGGATGAAGTTGCCAAATAGGTGAAGTTGCCAATGACGTCGCGAAGTCATTGTACGCACGCGACGTGATAGATACGTTAACCGCTGTTGATGTCCACTGTATAATATGACGTTGGGGTGTTTGGGTCAGCGTGTGTTGTGCTTCTCGAACTGGAGTTGCATAATAGTATAACATGAACTTGTGATATTTTGGTGGGGGCATATTTAGTCTTCTGTCAGATGTTAGAACAACTAACCCATCTAAGGTGTGATATTGTTCTATGGCTGATATATTTAGTGCATAGAGCTAGGTCATGCAGTGTTATGAGGTATGTTTTTTTGTACGGCGTTTTTTAATATTTGGGAACGGAATCTAAAACTCCAACATCACTTTTTTGATGGCAACTGCTTGAGGAGTTTCGGCTTGTTATGCTTCCGGTGGGCATTTTTAGTTTGACCGCTACACTACGAGAAAATCCGCCATATCCTCTACTGTCCCTAGTTTTTCTCCCGAACTATCTAAAACATTGGGAGATAAGACTTTTATTTATTCATTAGTGCGACTATTCCACCCTGAACAGACACAATTTGTTAAAATGACCATTATTATACTGCCCGAGTACTGCAGCCAAAGTGAACTAACCCTACATTACCATCAACACAAAGCGTATAATACACACGAACACTGAAGACAGCCGGAACAAATGATCATGACTAGCTCTTTGATCACGAATAGGCAAAGTAACTCTAGCACTTCCGGAGCTGTGTTTTGGTGTTTGTTGTTATTTCTTTGAACTCGAAAGACCGCTTTTCCGGCCTCGGAACATGATGCGTCATGATTTTATTAACCCTTTACCTAACATGAAAAGCAGACGACACTTGCAAAAAAAAAATCTTGAATAACTAATTTTGTTCATTTTTTATCTCAAAAACATAGGTTATGACCCCTCGTTGGAACGAGCTCGTTCCAACGAGGAGTCATAACCTATGTTTTCTAGACAAAAAATGAATGAAACACTAATAAAATTACTGCACGTTGGCTGCACGTTCAAAATGTTAATTGGTCTACTCCCAAATAATGAATAAGGACTTTTTTCAATCATGATCCTTGAATTGAAATGGAAGATACTACCAGGGCACAAATGGTTAATTAAGAAGCGAAAACACTCATTCTGAAAACTGTGCTCAAAGATATTATAAACATCTCGGAAGACCCCTAGCTTCTAAGCAGATAGCCTCAAATTTACTACGCCCTTCACTAGAATGGTATACGAGAGTGGTGAACGCACTCTCTTCACTGAGAGTGGTCACTTTTCCATTTAACCTTTAATGACGAATCGGCCACATCCACCTTCCGCGTAATTTACAAACTGTGTCGTTAAAAAAAAGATTTTTCAAAAAACCTCAACAAAATCATATGATGTGACCCTCCTCATTGGAACATGATATGGTTATGTTGAAATTTTTTGCAACATTTGAGAAAACACTAATTACAATAGTAAATTTTGATATCATATGAGTTGGGTACAGGGTTAATGAGGAAACGAACAGAAAGTATAGGTTTTTGATCTGCTGGGAGTCAAAAACATACCAATTCGGTGCCTTTGCAGATGAAACGGAAGCTAAAATCTAAAAGAATTCTCGTTTGAACGGCAGTTGATTAAAGCGTTAATGAAAGTTACTTTTTACCTGAGAAGTGAAGGTGGTGATTTGATTAAAATATCATACGTTTACCATTCTTGCACCTGTTTCTTGTTGTTTGGATAGATTTAATAAAGCAAGTTATTTATAATGTTGGAACTTTTTATTGCTTCAAGTTATTCCACATTCAACACGCCGATATGTTTTATTGACCAATTAGTACGAAGGTTGACCGGAATGTTTGGACCGTAAAGCTTACACACAAAACCGAATCAAATTAAGCCGTCTTCTCAGTCCGCCCATCTATCTATAACAACATATTAACCCTTTGAACACGTAAGACCGATTTTTCGGTCCACGGCATAATTTCGTCTTATTTTTGTCTCATTATAAGATGTCTATACACGGGACAATAATGACAGAATAACAACTGCAGTCTGCAGCCAGACGGCTGCAGACTGCAGTTATTATTTTATCCCCCTAGTATATTGATATTGGACTGACCCATCTCAGTGTAAGTGAACACAAAGGCGACACCATTCCTGGAAACGAGGGTTCAAAGGGTTAAGCAATCGGGTGTGTCCATATTAGTAAATTAGGCAACCCCAAATCTGTTCATCGTTTGCATATTGGGGTTTAACCGCACTTTCAACAGTCAGGGTTACATCGTGTAGTAGAACCGAAGTATTACTGACAGGTAAGTGTTTTGGAAGTTAACCCTTTGATGGTATCTTCCAGGTCAGTTCAATAATAGCAAGTGGAAGAGTCCATATTCATTATTTGCGTGTTAGGGCTGCACGTTGAAAATATTAATTTGTCAACCCCACACATTTACTGATAAGTCATCATACTTAACAAAATTATGACCTCTAATAATTTAATCTTTCAGCCACCACAGGGATGTAAACTTATATTATTACTGAGCTTTCCACAAATATATGATTGATTCTTCCATCTAGCTATACACATATACTTTATTGCTACCATGTTGGTTTCCAAATTCCGAGATGGTATATTGAACTCGAGACCTCGTCCCTGGGCACATATCGACGAGTCCGTTCGGAGACGAGGTCGAGACTTCAATACACCACCTCGGAACCCCACATGGTGGTAATAACCAATTTATCTTACAATATTCCTACCTTTCTTGACTTGTTCGCATATATTTTGACGACCATTGGGTGCAGTTTTAACGGTGTCTATTTTGATAATCATTCAGCGTCTGTGAACTGATTTTTTATGAATGAAGATCATGATGTCATGGTATTCCATTGCGTTCTTGCACTGTCCATGACGTAATCCCCATTCATTATCCTACTTGTTCTATAAGCGCTTAAGTTTATAGTAGTGTTACAGCTGTGTCCTTCTTGTCTTATTGTTCATGTTAAACGTATGGTGGGCCTATATAAAAATATCATCACGGCAAAAAATGATATTGTTTAATTTATTTCGCTGAGCTGGTGATTTATTTGTCATTTAATTGCTGTAGTCATAAACGGTTGACTCAGCATGTGTAATAACTCGATGCAGGTAAAAACATTCTCTTTCTGAATCGAACGATCACACGTGCAGTTGATACCCTTAATACAGATTTGAATTTTTTATAGACGTTTTTACTTGTAGTTGGGGAAATAGTTCTTGTTGTAAGATAAATGAATATTATCACCATTGTTTTGTGTATAAAATGTATCGGACTCGAGCTCTTGTTTCTAAGACATATCTCGACGATTCGAGATATAGCTGAAACAAGAGCGAGACTCATTTTATGCATACATATTATGGCGATGGAAGATTGATCTCACAATTCCAAGTTGTAGTGTCAATAACTTGATTAAACAGACTTTTAGTTTAACTTTTTACCTAACATGAAAAGCAAACGACACTTGCAAACAAAATTCTCGAATAACTATTTTTAACATTTTTTGTCTCAAAAACATAGGTTATGACCCCTCGTTGGAACGAGCTCGACGAGCTCGTTCCCAAGAGAGGTGATAACCTATATTTTTGAGACAAAAAATTAAAATATAATGATAATTAATTGGCGATTTTTGAGAATAGCGCTGGCCGGTTTTGGTCGTTACGTTGGGTAAAGGGTTAAAATTTCATCTTCGATAAAAACGCAGGTCAGTTCGATGGAAACTGTGTAAAACGGCTGCCTTGAACTTTTCCGGTCCCCGAATAAACACTTAATGAGCGCGTCTGTTTAACATTCCCAGAAGACTGTGCGTTATAATGGTGTGTTGTTCCAACTCGAATGTTTCCAACGATTTAGACGCAGACACATAAAATTAATGTGATTTAATAATTATCCGTTTGAGAAGAATTCCCCGTTCCTAAATTCCTATACAGAACTGTATAGGCCCGCGGTGTCTCGCAAATGCCCTTCGAAAGGGTTAATGTTCTATAAATAGAAATGTAAACAATCGTAACTGAGCACGCGCTTGTATCAAGCAGTTGCAAGATACATATTTTGTATCAGGGACCTCTGATACACGACGCATTACGTATTTACGAACCCAAGGTCACATATTTCTGCACAATGGCTAATCATGACCACGGCAATTTTAAGGGTGGAGGAAGCCGGAGTACCCACAGAGAACCACAGAGCAACGGCGAGCAACTGTCAGCTCCCCAACGTACTAACTCCACACAAACAGGGTTACCATTGGTTGAAGACAGGTGCACCATCGACGTGCAGTACGCCTTACTACACAGCGTCACCGTGCCCCCACGTGGGCAATGGGGGTGAAGTGCCTTGCCCAAGGACACAACGCGATTGCCGCAGGTGGCATTCGAACCGAGGACCTCTCGACTTGCAGCCTTCACCACTACCTACTGGGCCACCACGCCCCCCCCCCCCCCCTATTCCATAAACACAGCTAATGATCAAGTATTATTGTCATTATAAAACGGGCATAGTTCAGGAAAACTATCCATTTAGCAAACACAAAAGAAGACGACGTTTGTAAGAAAGACATTGAAGAAAATAAAATTTGAAAAGCGATTTTTCGCGAATAAAGCTGATCGGTTATGGTCTTTGCGTTAGAGGGCCGTTAGACATTCAGCTACGATAGATAAAGGGCTAGACAATCTATTGTCTAACACTGTCGGGAATAAAATAGTCTATTTCTTTTGCACCGATGGATTTACCAATTAAAGGATTGTTGGACAGCTTTCGAAGATCGAGCGTTGGTTTGAGAAGAATTAAAACTCTCTGCCGACACATCCCTTTGTTTCACCTTCCCTGTTGTCCGAAAGGATGACCATCACGAACAATAAGTGTTAATTATTTTAAGAATGATCAGGAATTACTACGTATTCTTTTAAATAATACATAAGCAGTTCTAACACAAGCAATACTATAAAACTTTTACAAATGTATTTTCTGGAATTGTATTTTCTAGTTATGACTTTAAATGGGTTAAAATAAACCATTAGCATTTTCAAAGATCTGGCAATTTGCCAACTGTTGCCAGTTGGCAAATTGCCATATCTTTTAAAATGCTAATGAATCATTTTAGTCAGTTATATTAGTAGGTAGAAAATACAATTCTAGAAAATACTATTGTAAAAGCTCTATAGTATTAGCTTCTGACCTGACGAAGTTTTTAGCGAAGTTTCTACAGACACATCCGATGGCAACGTGTTGTTGTCTTCCACGAATCAAGTGGTGGATAATACACAAAAACAGGGAGCGCGATGGCTCAGTAGGTAGAGATACAGGCTGCAAGCCGAGAGGTCCTCGGTTCAAATCCCACCTGCGGCAACCGCGTTGTGTCTTTGGGCAAGACGCTTAATCCCAATTGCCCACGTGGGGGCACGGTGGCGTTGTGTACTAAGGCATGCTGCACCTCGATGGTGAGCTTGTCTTCAACCAATGCTAAACCTGCGTGTGTGGAGTTAGTACGCTGGGGAGTCTGGCGGTTGCTCGTCGTTGCTCGGTGGTTCTCTCCGGCCGGTACATCGGCTTCCACCGCACGTAAAACTGTCCGACATGAGGTGACTCGTTTAAACCCCAATAAATAAATATACACGAGAACAAGAGTATTTGGACAGATAACGGTCGAGTGCGAAGTCTGAGAACATAAAATTGTCGAATATCCTGGGTGGAGTGTATTACCTGACTTAAAACCCAGTTTACATTAAATTCTTGTTTTAATCTCTTTAATGTTATAATATTATCACTTTGAATTGTGTATGTTTTTCGCTGACATTCCCGCATTCCGATTGTATGGGGATCAGTGCTCACACTGCGTCGGTTAACGCTTTGGATCTCACATCAAAAGATCGGCAGGTCAATCCTGAACCACGACATCTACGTTGTGCCCCTCGTCAAGACACTTAATCGCGATTGCCTTGTGGGGCACGACGTTCTAAGGCACGTGTGGATGGTACACGAGCTTTCAGCCAATGCTAATCCTGTTATTGTTGGGTAGGTGTGATAGGTTTTCTTTCCGTTGCGGGTTGACTCTCTCCGAGTATTCCGATTTCTGCGCTCCTAAAATCGTTCAGTATGATATGACCCTGGATGTTGAACGTGTTCTTAAAACTCGGCAAACAAACTTGGACGCTCCAATTTTTTTTTCCTTTGCGTAATAATTTATGTATTACCGTGAAAATAAATACACTAAGATATCTTTATTTGGTAGATGAAGAAAAGAAATATCTGTCAGATAGCATAAATAGAGTCATCAGGTTTCTTTCTTAATTACCAGCTACTTGACTGCATTGAATGAAATGCACTCTAGTTATGTCGAGTGTGATGAATTACTTGCGGAATTTCAATGTGGTAATTACGAATTTTTCTAATGATCTATCGTCAACTTTGGGTACATAATATTCTATCGGCACTCAAACCTGAAAGGAAAATATTTCTATTGACTTGTTCGTACCGTATAATTGAAGCTCTATCTTCAAGGTTCAGATCGGTTGCAAGTTTAATGTTCCTCACCTTCAGCATTCAAGCTGGCACAGGATTTTTTGGTATCAAGTTGAGTTTTTGTTTGACGCAAAATGATTTTTTTGGTGTCAAAGACTTTGGTGCAAAATGGAATCGTGTAATTGTTAATAATGATAACAAACTAACCATATATCGCACTTCAAGTACATCAAGGCGCCATCTGCAATGGTAAAGCATTACATATAGCACCTTTTTGCATTCAAAGTACGATATTGTAATTAAGTATTACCTGGCTCTTTTTAGTATTGTGGTTGCAAGAAAAAGCTCACAATTGATAAAACTTTTGATAAATAAATAAATAAACAGAAAGCAATGCGTGTTTGAATCGGTGGGTGTTTTACATAACGAGTTGAAATGGTGTGGTCATATTTCGCGAGAGCCGGAGGCTCGAGCGAAATATGACTACGCCATTCCAACGAGTTATGTAGAACACCCACCGATTCAAACACACATCGCGTTCTGTGTTTCATTTAAATAAAGAAATTTTAATTCTGATTTTTAAACCCAAAGGTGAAGAGTCCGTTTGTTTTGTTTGAAGCTGTACCGATCAAAAGGACAAAAACAACCTTTTGGGAACCAGATTAAATTACATTCGTTATCTTTTCTATTGGGCGTGTTTGTTGAAATTCGTATCGCTGTTTCTCTTCGCTGGTGTCCATTCACGCCTAACCATTTGATGGCTATTTCTGTTAACAAAAATATAAGTTCAAATTTGGGCAGATTTGCAGAACAGCTGGGAGAAACTTTTTTAAAAGAAGTTCAAAGCATGTCAGGATGTCCGAAGATTTATCGAAATAAAGTTGACCAATTTAGATATAATGGGATCCGCAGACGAGATGGTCACGGACTGGATTATTGTTCAGGTTGGAAATGATTGGTTTTTTTAATATTAGGCCTATCTCATTTTTGGTTAACTATTTTTTTTGTGAACCGACTTTATTTTGCTTTGGACGTTTTCGTTTTCACCGACGACAGACGATCGATAATTGTATAACGAAATTTGGAAACTTTTTGAAGCGTAACTGATGACTCGACGGGAAAAGAACTAGTGTAAACGGTGCTGGGAAAAAGTTCCGGTTTCTACATCACCAGTTGAATGCAGAAACATTTATGACATAGCGGCGATTCCGTTAAATACAAAGGTTTAAAGTCTAATAAATAAATAAATAAATAAATAAATAAATAAATAAATAAATAAATAAATAGCCTTTATTAACGTTTACAATATCATTTCATGATTATTTACTCATTGTTTATTCACTTCAAATAAACAAGTAGCAAATAATTTATTCTCTTCCAGAAGTCTTACAAAAATATTAAGCAAGATAAAACAGATTAAGTAATAAGAAATGTTTGATAAGAATCATATTAAATGGCTAAAATGTTAATTCAGTTAACTCATAACAAAGAATCCTGATGACACCTGTTACCTATAGATTACTTCAGAGGCGTGATTTCAGTCTTGCCGGTTTCGCCAGACAGCGATTTTATCGAAAAAATGTTTTCAAATAATACTAAAATAATATAAACCACAGAGCATTTTTGAGACCTGCCAAACGTTGATTTTTTGGCGACAAATGCTGTACTTTTGGAGCCAAAGGGCCAAAATTTCCTACAGTTGGAAATTCGGAGGGCAAGTCGTGAGTCATGAATACTTGGAAATTCCATCTATCTGGATTTTAGAGCTTCTTTGGTGATGCTGATGTCTACTTTACTTCCCAAGATTCCAACTTTAAAATCGGCAAAAATTCCTACTGTTACTATTTGCAACTACAGTGTACGCAATATCTAGCTTCATAAGTACGCATGGTGTCAATCGGTATTAGATTTTTATTGTATATACTTACTTATCGTAATAAGAAAATTCCTGAAAATGCAATTCAAGAAAATCACATCATGTAAGGTCGTTATCCTGAGTTAATTCCATCACTCACAGTTTCAAAATGAGGAAACATCGAAAATTGATCATTCCTGCCAAAGATCTGATTTAATGTTAGGACAGTGTGAATTGCTCAAAGTTCTCAGCTTGAGCATTTGTTTAGCGCATATTCAATTCCCAGAATAATACAAAATAATAATAACCTGATAATTCTATCATAAATGTATTGGCATTTCAGTAATAGAATCAATTGTATGCCCCATTTCATGTATTCATTTTCAAACGTTTTCTCGGTAGTGTATTTCCAACTGGGGGGAGGGGCCTTTCTCCAGTTGGACATTCACTACCCTACACCCCCATTGCACTACCCTACACCCCCTCCCAGTCGGAAACATCTAGCCACGTCCCTGGGTGCCAAACGAATATTTTTAGTGCACGGGGCAAGTGGCACCATTGGCACCTGACAACGAGAACGGTGCTCGCCTGTCATCCTGTTATCCAAGAAGACGGGTATGGAATGGCAGTACAATGTCTGGACTATAAGAAGATAAAACTGAAAAATAAGTGAACAAGTGTGGAAATCGCAGGAAGCTGGCTTATATCCTGAAAGAAATGAATAAAAAAAACAAAAATTGAAAGGGGAATAACAGGCAGACGGGCAGGCGAACGGACGGACGGACGGGCATACGGGTAGAGGGGGCTGATGATCGCCACTTCTGACGAAAGCTACATAATGCAATTTTTTTCACCAAATTCATCATGGACTTATAGTTTCGGTGGTATAGCGCCCTCTTGTGTTTTTTTTATCTGTACATACCAATAATGTGGATTTTATTGTCCAATTACAAATGTTATTTTTAGAAATTTTAGAAACATGTATGTGGGGATAGATCTAAAATAGAAATGTAAACTCCAAGAGGTGAATAATCCTGATGGAAATCACGTGTAATATAGAACCCATTACAGGGATAGTGGCATAAGACTGTGTTAGCGACAGTAGTGATAGAAGTCAGTGATTGTACTTAGAGGAGAAATGTGCGGCCAACGGCGCTAGTAATGCTACGCTTCAATGAGTGGCACTATACGAAGATATTACCAGGTGGAAGATTATCAAAGGATAAATAGTAATAGCCGGTAGCAGATGTTAAGTAAGAGAAGCCAACAGTACTGGCGGTGCAATGGTAGTGGCATCGCTAAGGGAGGGATGGGGTTGGGATGTGTAACCTTCTTCCCCAATAATTTTGCCAGTCGGGGCATTTTGGTCAGGAATGGGGTCTAAGAAATCAAATCTCTCTTGCTAGTGATCACGTACGTTCTTAAAAGACTAGATTTTATACTTGGACTCACGTCACACACGCTGTCGTATCAGCTCCGGCTGTCGGGGTCCCAATATGACCCAACATGACCAATTTATTCAATGATAAACCCCCAAGAAGTCTTCAGGGTTTTTTATCTATAATTCCGACTGACTAATATTCCAACCACATCGCCGAAGGCATGTCTTGATGATGTAGTTGGAATATTAGTGAGTCGGGACTGGAGCCATCACAGTCGCGATAAATTAGGTCAACTCCCTACCCCAATCGGCCATCTTTGAAAATTGTGGACAACAGAATACACGAGATACCATGTCACAAGTACTATGTGTTACACACCACAAACCCATACGTGACACGCGTCTTGGTGAAACAACTGCACATCAGCATGAATAGCAGAATTCCATTTACTACTTGTTCCCATATAACAAATGGCAGGGTTCATACAGGCTTGAAAAGTCCTTGAATTTGCAACCTTGGCCTAAAAAGGCCCTAAAACATACAAATGTCTTGAAAAGCCCTTGAAACTTGCCATACTGCCTTAAATGTCCTTAAATTATATTGTATCTGCAGTGTCGCCACCTGTAATGTGGGCTACATACCTGTTTTATTCATTAAAATCATCAGTAAAATGATTATTAAGCATCCGTTATGTATAACACAAACATTGCTGTTCTCTTAATGTTTCTGAAGTCACTAATAATCAATTGCCACTAATAAACCAATGCAATCAGTGAAGGTTTGCGGAATCTCAAACTGTCCCAAAACACCTGTTTTGAGAGTAATAAAAAACTCAATCAATTTTTGCCCCTGCAATTAATAAAAAAAACTATAAATCGTCCCTTGAGTGCAACAAGACATCAACTGCAATGCTAAAGCATTGCAGATGGTGCCTTATTGCACTCAAGGGACAAATTATATTGTCGTTATTGTTTTTATGAATTGCAAAATCATAAAAACAAAATACTTTAAAAAACAAACAGTCCAGAAAACAATTTTTATATGCAGAATGTTTTTTGTGAAGATTTAATTCTAAAATTCAGTTGGGTTTAGTTAGTTGGAAGAGTGACCCTAAATTTTATACTTCTGGTACTAAAAAGGCCTTGAAAAGTCCTTGAATTTCAAAGTGATCATCCTGTTTGAATCCTGAATGGGACCGTGATACAGCAATCACGTGCAATCAACGAATTCCGAGATGGTGGCTGTGAGTAACAAAATGGACGATGGAAATGAGTATCCTTGTTATCCTAACAACACGCGTTGCGCATGCACTAGCATCACGTATCACCATAGTAATGTCGTCATAAGGTGGTCGTTTACGCAAACTAAATGACAACATGATGCTGTAACAGCGATGATGAGTGGTGTACTTTTATAACCGGTATCACAGATGAGCTCACGTGACATCAACTCTTCCGAAAGAAACAGCTCGGCATTTTCTTCCTGACGACCAACTGGACGGATGCTACTAAAGCCCTGCATGATCTTACAGCTTCATGACAGCTTAGAAGGAGAATAACCAGCCATTATTGTACGAGGTATAAAAAATCCACTTTTTATCATAGATTCACTGCATTGACAACTCGCATGACACTAGTGCATTGTGAGTGATCCTGTGGCTCTGGACTTCCAACCGAAAGATTCAGGAGTAACTGCGTTTTGTCCTTGGGCAAGGCACTTAATCCCGATTGCCTATGTTGGGACATGGTGGCGCTGTGTACAAAGGTGTACTGCACGTCGATCGTGCACTTATCTTCATCCAATGCTAACCCTGCTTGTGTGTAATTAGTACGTTGGAGAGTCTGACAGTTACTCGCCACTGCTCAGTCGTTCTTTTAGGGTACTCTGGCTTCCTCCTTCCGTAAATATGTCCGACAGATGACCGTGACTGTAGAAAGTGTCGCTAAACCTCAATAAACATATAAATAAATAAATAAATCGTGCATTGCGGTATGACCTCACTTCCATGGTCTTACAAAAGAGGAATTGGGAGTTTTCGGTTCTTACGTTCCTGGTTTTCCACTTTTTACGATATATTACTTACGTTAACTTTGCAGTGGTTTTTCAGGGCGTTTTAGGATTAATTTTAAACATTATAGAAGCAAAACGAAGAGATCGAATGAAACACCATAGAGTGTAACTCAGAAAACTGCAAATCCTAAACTAAATGAATAAAATACGTGACATATTTTTCTTGGTATCAACTTTAGAAGAGTTTAAAATATTTTCTCCACAAATTAGAACTTTAAAAATTGAGACAAAATTTTCCTCGAAAACAAAATCGCGCCACGAATGCAACAATGAGCGCTTAATTTTCTTTCTTCATCTCCTGTAAGTGTGTCTTTAACTTGTAGCATGAAATATCTCTAATGGGTGATTCGATCTGAGGAATGCAGTAATATGTTTCCTATTTGGCCACTGTTCATTAATAAGCTGTAAACCTGACCAAATAAGCAATGACGTGTGATATGGTGTTAAGCAAATAAGCCTTCTGTCATTGATGGCACTTGGAGAAAGCAGGAGCTAATTGAATAAAGACATTATAATTTGGCCACAAAATAGCTGCAGTTGTGTAAATAGTACTTATTTTACAAGTGGAAAAATTCATCTGTTAAAATGTTGTCTCCCTATGACGTTATCAATTATCTGAGACATCGTCGAGGCGGTAATGTATTGTATCAAGTCACATCATATTGGCCGCGAGTGAAACGAATGAGCGATTTTCTAATTACCAGCTGAAAGACAAGCATAAATAAATTATCAAGAATGTTACTTCCGCTGATTGAGGGTGTTAACCAAGTCACTGAAGATCCAATTTTGTTCATAACTATGAAAATAAGAATTAACTCGTCAGCTAATGTTATGCTATTAATCCTCCATCGCTATTTATGAAAATCGCCGTTCGAATTTAATTAGTTTTTTCAGTCTTTAATTTTTAATTTTTTGCGTAAAAACATAGCTTATGATCTCTCATTGGGAGATATTTCAAGTTCAAGATTTAACCGCAAAATATTACTACTGTTTTTCGATCTTTATCTGGTTCCCGGAAAATCAACAGTGTGGAATCCGATTCCGTATCACTACAGTATGACGGACTTTTTACGGATGCGTTCGAATTAGCATAATTAGCAAGTAGTTCCGGTCACAGGGAGTACGTTACTCCGAGCTGGAATGGGTGCGCTCGAACGGCGGTCCGAGGGGGGGGGGGGGGGGTTATGGTATTCCTGATATATTTTTATCTTATTCATGCACATCGGGGGAATTCCCCGGAAGTGTTACAAAAGTAAGGGTAAACAAAAATAGTTTTTTTTTGCTCAATCCAATTTACCTCAAAAAGGTTGGGGGAATTGCTAATGCAAGCGTTGGCATACGTTGTCGAACTATAATAAGCCTTTTGTCGCTACGGCTAAGTGATCTGGGTCGTTGTATCGAGTTTGATCCGGCGATTTGACCGCCTCAACGAGACGTGATGCGACGACCCATATCCCTTCGCTACGATGATATGTATGTACGATGTACTGTTGATATAATGAACAGAAAAAAGTATAGAACATCAAAAGGTGGTGAAAAAAGTTGTTTTCTTATTTTTAAATGGGTTTCAACAACTCAGAATAATAGTAAAACGTTCAAAATGATTGGGTAAAAAAGTTGTAAGAAGCCAGCTTCTGTATTTTTATACCACTCTGCAGGAAAATGGCTGAAGTTTGTGAAATGATGTGCACATTGATAATACAAATTCGCACCAATTTTTATATGTAATTCCCACACCCTCGGTGTTATATTTACAGACAACTTTCGGAAATTAAGGGGAGCTAACTCTCTTGCAAATCTCTTCCAATGATGAAAACTGTTCTGAAAGTTATTGACAGATATTCACGCACGCAGTGAGAGAATACCAAATCACCCTTGTATATTGTAAAGAGGACGTCGCGCATATTTCAGCAATGGCTCATAAACCCCAGTTTGAAAGAAATATCCGCAGTTTTTGTTGTGTAAAACGTTTAATCATTTTTGGACTGCTGTTGAAGATTGGGGTGAATAATTCTCCTGATGGGCTGATGGTTTCCAGCAGAGTCATGATGAAAAGGACACAGGCAGCGGAAGCTCGATAACAGTGGAGGAGCTCAACTTTTCAAGCCTATCATAGTTCGGCCCAGTGGGCGAAAGGTTACAATCGTATATCAGTAAAGGTACAGTGACATACTATAATCTCTCGTTTAGATGTGGTCACTGCCCTGTCCATTTCTTCTATTTCGGGTTGGAAGATAGGTGAAGTTCAAGAAACGGACTGAATCGACTGAAGGTGGGATTCTTTTGCCAAATGTTGCTTGGGTTTGCAAAGAATATATTACAGGAATGCCTGTATATTGACACGTTTACGTACGTGCGCCCATTTTAAATCATTGTGTAATCGCTCAACATGTCTGTGGAAAAAAGTGGAGGGGAACATGTCCCCTGTGTCCCCCTGGTTCCGCCGCCTCTGGAAACGGGCCCTCTCTTAAGTTATACCCATTTCAACGAAATATTTCGATTTGGTCCAGGTCTCTCACACAATATTATTCAAAAACCATATGGACCTGGCAAATACGGTCCAGTCGTTGTGGTCGAAGTCATATTTCTTACGCAACCTTATCTTTCAAGCTTGATCATAATTTGTTTTCACTCTTCCATAAAATACATATTCTGTTCACAATAAATGTGGTAATCGTTTGCTAGTTACAATTAAATACCACGTTACGGATTCTCGTTAGAATGCGAGAACTGCGGTTGAAATGATAGGAAATGATGGTTTATATCCCTCGTCGCTTGTCAATAGTGGGTAATAAAGTCGAGTGTGGTCTCAAGTTTAATACTAGCGGAAGCGCATAAAGTTTACAAGAACATCGTAAAACGCGAAACTTAAAAAGGAAAAGAAGTGGAAATGGATTCCTAAGTGGCGCATAATTCTGTCGGCAAAGTCAGTTTTACGAGAAATGATAACACAGTGCTGCTAACGAGAGTTTGGTTATAAAAGATGTACAGCATAGTACGAACAGTATTTATGAAACGCTTATAACTTTCACTGAAAATTACTGAGACCATGTCAACAAGGTCGCGAGAATTCTTCGCGTCCGAGTCAAAGGCCTAACCCAATCAACGGCGAAGCATAGAAAGAGCTTAGTTCAGCGATCTGGACGTAGTAAAATTGCCCAATAAGTTTTATTGGGAACTCAAAACACAACAATAGGAATATATATCAAGCTTTCGCCCTTATTACCGCTAAACTAAGAAAGAACACTATGAAACAACCATTTTCGCACCACGGAATTGTGACAACGAAGTAAAGCAAAGCTAAGAAGCTGTTATGGTTGCCATAAAACCAAAAGCTTAAAGTGACAGTCAACTATTTTTCTGATCTCACCTCGTGTCGGACAGTTTTACGGGTGGAGGAAGCCAGAGTAACCGGAGAGAACCACCGAGCAACGACAAGCAACTACCAGACTCCCCAACGTACTAACTCCACACAAGCAGGGTTAGTATTGGTTGAAGACAGTTGCACCATCGACGTACAGTGCGCGTTAGTACACAGTGCCACCGTGTCTCCACGTGGGCAGTCGGGATTACGTGTCATGCCCAAGGACAACGTGACCCGAATGTTTTTTCAGAAATGGTTGGAGAAAGTAGAGAGAGACCAGTAGTATCTTTGCCAATATATCTCACAACTGCACCACCACTTGAGAAGTAGGGGTTACTACTTGAATTCAGTCACCTGAAACCTGCAGTTCTCTTTTGGCTCCTCTTCATTTCAATCTCATTGGGAATTAGCAAGAGTGTTTGCCCTAACTCTTTAGATTCGACTGGACACTACCTCGTTCTATTTGTCTATTCCACGGCCTCTAAAGTCGAGGATTGTCTGTTTTGGCTCTACATTTAACCCTTTACCTAACATGAAAAGCAGACGACACTTGCAAAAAAAAATCTTGAATAACTAATTTTTTTCATTTTTTGTCTCAAAAACATAGGTTATGACCCCTCGTTGGATCGATCTCGACGAGCTCGTTCCAACGAGGGGTCATAACCTATGTTTTTGAGACAAAAAATGAAAAAATAACGAAAATTGATGATTTTTGAGAATATTGCTGGCCGGTTTTGACCGTTACGTTGGGTAGAGGGTTAACAAATTTTCCCACTGGGCCGAAACGGAGCGCAATATTCTGAACCGCGGTGGAGAGATGCGTCATTCCCAACAGGTAACTTGGTGTATTGTATTCCTATAAACTCTCAACAAGGCACCTGGGCCACCACTGACATGCATTAGTGTGTGGGTGCCCTTTAGCGACCGTGCCCATCTAACCCCGGTTCGAAATGATTCCAACATCCCTGACAATAAGTAATTAATCTCAGTCCAATGTCCAAAATGAACAATGCAATAATCACTGAATGTAATTTTGAACGCAAAGATTTATTGCGTCCGAATTGTAATCAGTGACGTTATGTTTACTTACTGTGGTGAATACGAGCTCCTTATCCGTCAACAGACTATTCCACCGCAGAGGCTAGGAGGTGGGGGTTTCTGGGACGCTGCAAAGGCCCCACACCCACCGCCTGATTGGGGAATTTTGTAATTTTCAAGGAACTGAAAGAATATTTACATGGTAAAATCCTAGGTAAATAAGGGCATGTTTTCGTTTTCTGGGTAAAGTATGACACCTCCTATCCCCCCACCCCCATCCCGCGCTCCCATCCAGCAAAATGTCATTTACTCCTCGACACGCCCATGTTCCGACCGCGGTTATGTGGTATGTCAGTATTATATTTTTATACTCTCCTTATTATATTTTTCTATTGATCTGTATGGGAAGAGTCTCTTATCTCCGGCGCCGGGTGATTAGTATTTGTATTCGTGAGGCACCCCGGTCTATATTTTTCAAAAACAAATGTAGGATTTCTTTCAGTTTTCCTGTTGTGGAAAAACAAACTGTTAAGCTTTCAGATATTTGTAATAAAACATATACTGTGCGATAAACTTTTCTTTAGTCTGACACTAATACTCAAGAAAATCTTGTACAAGCAAACTTCAATCTGGGTGAGGAAATACAATACACGATCGGAGTCTAGGTTCAATCTCTTTTGCCATATTACATCTTCATTTCTTAATATCTAAATACAATAAGACAGCTATGGTCAATACTACCTACCTTTGTGTTTAGATCAGTAAGACGGGATTAACTTAAACCCTTGCGAAGTATCGAAATTCGGATCGTTTCGAAATTCTCCCGATGATTCGATTCGATTCGAGTGGCGTTCATTCCGAATTTTTTTTAATAGTAGATATGTTTAGAAAATCGTAGCAAGTGTATTCTCTTGAACTCTTCTATCAGCGGATCTCCTGTACAGGAGACCCGATGATAGAAAAAGGGTTCAAGAAAGTTCATCTTCCGAAATTGTACTTCCATTCCGTTCTGGTATATTCCGCATTTTTTACTGACTTGCCCAAACGGATGACTTGCCTTTGAATATAGTACTTGAGTGGATACTTGCAATTTATCTTACAATCAACATGTATTTTGTCTGCATTAACTCTACAGCTATCGTGTTTTCGACCCCCTGATACAGATGTTTCTATCAGGGGGTCGGATACAAGCACGTTCCTTTCGCGTGAGTTCTTTTTTTTTTCTTTTTGTTCATCCGTACGAATAAATAGTTCGTTATATATTCGTCTACATTCTTGACTTATCCCCAATATATTGTAAGATAAAATTATTATTACCATTATGTGGATGTACAAAATATGTATCCGAGTCTCGCTCCGGGTTCTAAGGGTAGATCACGACTCGTCTTCGACGAGTCGTGATCTGCCCTTAGAACCCGAGGCGAGACTCGGATACATATTTTGTACATCCGCATGATGGTAATAAACTCTATATATCAAATCACATCACTTTTCAAATTATAGGTATTGTACCTTCTTAGAGCCGTGGATTTTAGAGAATATTGCCAACCCCCATTCAACTATTGTGCTCACCGACGACTGGTCTGTGTGGGCAAGTCAGAGTCAAAAAGCGGAATATTTCAGAAATGGATTCAAAATAGTTACGGAAACGAAGTCTACTCGAATTATTCTTCTATCATGAGGTCCCCTGTACAGGAGACCCGATGCGATGATAGAAGGAGATTCCGATTGGGGGCAGTCTATGGGATTTGAAGAACATTTCGATGCTTCGAAAATTTCCCCATCAGCGCGACTCAAATTGAAAGGAATCATCGACACAATTTCGAATCGAATCGAATTTCGAAGCAATGATGCAAGAACCTATATCTTAGGTGCCAACTTTCGGGCTTCTCCGACAGCAAAGTACGTAATGTGTAAGACAAGTGATTTACGAGCTTGGTTGCAATTGAAAAATAATTTTTTTTTTTTACTTTTCAATGACTTTCCGTGGTCCTCTAACGAGGAAGCCAACATCAACTCCGTCATCCAGCTAGTTACCCCCCCCCCCCCCCACACACACACACACACACACACACACGCGCGCGCGCACACTCAGGGAGATACACACACGCGCACACGAACTCCCTTTGGCTGAGAGGAGAACCTTGAGCATCATCAATGAAACCATTCGGAAAGTGAAGGACGTAAACGTGATACCCAAAATGGATGACGCGCAGTTTGATGTTGCTCAGGATTTAATGCATTGGGCCATGTGAACCGCCAATATTATGTACGATCACTGGTTACTGGTTAAACCATCTAGATTTAAACTAAGTAAAGGCAAAGGTAACAACCGCCTAACAGATGTGGGAACAGGAATTAATGTGGTTAACCTGTCTGCCCCCAAGGACCTAACAGCCCAAGGGAAGTATCTTTTGGATCGCGGTTTAACTTTTGTATCAGCACCGAAGCCTAAAACTGGTAATCAAACAAATATACCATCATATAACTGTAATTGTCTTAGGCAAATGAAATTAGCACACCGCTTTAGAAACTCCAGCGGTCGGAAAATTCCTTTTACAAAATCATCCGGTTGGTCACCTCCAGATAGTGAAGTAGATCCCGAAATTATTGAGGCTAACAAACGAATCCCCGAAAAGGTGTTCAGCGTGAACATACTGTCCGATAAAGACAATATAACAACTGGTGAACGGAGATCCCCCACGAAACTTCGAAAAAATAAGAAATTAATAATTAGACCAACCGACAAATGTGGGTCGGTAGTCTTTCTATCTCGGGATAATTATATAAAGTAAGCCACGAGACAACTCTGCAATACTAAACATAAAAAAATAGATTCACTTATTTGGCCTAGTAATGTCGAAAAATTCAATAAGATCTTAAAATTTCTCCTCGATGAAGGTCACATAACCAAAAGACAATTGAAATATTTAACAGTTGAGCTCAGTGCTCAAACAAGACAATTTTACATCCTACCAAAGATCCACAAGGACCGTTCTTCATGGACGGATGACTCAACTTCACCAGGGAGGCCAATTGTATCAGATTGTAATTCGGAATCTTATGCGAATAGGCATCGAGCTATCTCAAAAATGCACAGGACTTCCTGTCAAAAATTTCTAAATTGAAAATTTCGAAAAATGCAATCCTGGCTACTTTGGATATCGACAGTATATATACGAACATTAATTCTGATGGAGGTGTTAAATCAGTTAAAAATTAATTTGAAAAATATCCGGACTCAAAACGCACGGATAAACAAATTTTGGATCTTTTAGAGCAGAGTTTAAAGGGTAATGACTTTAAATTCAATGGAGAATATTCTTTACAAATAATGGGTTGTCCTAAGGGCAAAAGATTCAGTCCTAACTTTTCGAGCATTTATGTAGCAGAATGGGAGGAAAATGCCTTAAGAAAATGTACAAAGCATCCTCTCGTACATCTCAGATATTTAGATGACATGTTTATTATTTGGGAACATTCAGAGGAAGATGTTGATGAATTTTAGAAATTTTGAACAATCATAATCCAAACATTAAATTAAAAATTACTGTTAGTGACAATTCTGTTCATTTTCTCGATGTGACCGTGTTTAAAGGCAAGCAATTACAGGCATTCGGTCATTTAGATTATAAAGTATATTTTAAATCAACTGATTCACATCAATTGTTGCACACAAAATCATGTCACCCTCAACATACATTTAAAGGTATCATCAAATCACATCTCTTTCGTTTCAATCAAATCACATCTCTTTCGTTTCCACCGCAATTCAAGTGATAAGGTAAATTTAAACGAGACTTGTTCTACTCCATTTTGCGCCCCCAGATCTAGGGGCACTCACTGTGCTTTTTGCGTAGCCTGAAATCTCAAACTCTGAAAAAGCTCGAAAGTGCAGCAGAAATTACTGATTTCGAACCACTGAGCATTGAACACAACGGACCGTTGCATAATTGTTGTGGCTAGGTATTGAATTGCAAGAAGCCTCGTTGTAGATTTCATACTTTTATGCCGGGTCAGAAAGAGGAATTTTCCTCCGAACAAACGAAAAATCATTATCAGATCCGTAACTCCCTCCATTGTGATTCACCGAATATTATCTATCTTATCACTTGTAAACGCTGTCGGAAACAGTATGTTGGTCAAAGTCAAAATCCTTTCCGAATGCTTGCTACTCCACACAAACAAGATATAAAATATAATGCTGATGCCCCAGTAGCAAAACATTTTAACCTTCCTGGCCATTCTTTGGACGATTTCGAAATCCATCCTATTGAAGAACCACCAATTAAAGACACATTAGAAGAAACGGGCGAATTTAGAAAAAAACCTGAAGTTTTTTGGATCAATACGCTTCAAACCCCCTGGCCATTTGGTATGAACATATCAGAGGGAGAATGCGAAAGGAGCTCCATCATTCCTTTCACTTTAACGTACAACAGAATGAATATCGAAATAGCAAAAATATTAAAAGATGAATTCAATTTAACCAACTCTTAATTAATTGATCCTTTGAATCTTAGACCTGTCATCGCTTATAAGAAAAACAAAAGCTTGCGCAACATCATTGTGAGGACAAGATTAGAGCCCATCAATGAATAACATCAATTATAGCCAGTCAGTTTAACCAGTTTCCAAGCTCATCACAAAGTTTAAATCAAATTTGGTGTATTTTTTATCATGTTTGAAACCCATCAAGGTTCAGTAAACGTATATTTTCATGAAAACAATATTTCGACGGCATATTACAAGAAAAAAAAGTTTCAGTAGGAAATGTCTGTGCCAGTGTGAATTTTTAATCTTAAACACACACACACCGTCCCTTCTAATCTCCCAGCATTCTGACACAAACTTGTTTTTTTATTATTTCCCCCACTGGCGCTTTTTCAATCCACCAAACTATGATATAGACCCTTTCTCTCATCTCATCCCCCATTCACTTATCTCTCTTGCTTCCATTCCATTCTTCCATTAATCTTTCAAGAAATCTTATTCTCCAAGGCAAATATTTAGGGCATTCTAAAATGAAATGTTCCAGGGTCTCCGTTACGCTTAATCTGCATATTCGGCATTCTCTTTCCTCGCCTTTTACCCTCAATTCGAGTGACTTTGATCTCACTTTGAACAACAAAGACCCTCCCCCCCCCCCCCAAAAAAAAAAAAAAAAAACGATCCATCGTAGACAACCAGTTTCCGACTCTGGTACCCGTGATCGTTACCACTTCTATCACGTATCTTATGATTAACCCTTTACCCAACGTAACTGCCAAAACCGGTCAGCGCTATTCACAAAAATCGCCAATTAATTTCATTATTTTTTCAGTTTTTGTCTCAAAAACATAGGTTATGACCCCACATTGGAACGAGCTCGAGGAGCTCGTTCCAAAGAGGGGTCATAACCTTTGTTTTTGAGACAACAAATGAAGAAAATTAGTTATTCAAGAATTGTTATGCAAGTATCGTCTTTTCAGGATAGGTAAAAGGTTAAATCTTTTGAGTATAAAACGGTGCATCGAGTATTTAGAGATGTTCGGATTAGGGTGGGGAGAATGTCAACACATAATATCCCAGTATAAGCAAAATACAAGCTTTGTTTATAAAATGGAAGGTTCTGCATATTTTAACTGATTGTACTTATCTCGTGTTTTATTCCTAATGTTTTGTTTGTCAGCTTTCAACTGTTTTAAAAAAAGACTTCAGTCCAGTGATAAAAATAAAGTTGTTCTTATTTATTTAACGCAGGTGTTCAAAACTGAAATGTCAGCTTTTGCAAAATATTGAGATAATACATGGTGTGGACTTAAGATAGATTAGATAGTTTTTAATTCAGCTAAAAGCAAAAACTCAACGGCATATATATTTTTTTCGAAATCGAGCTGTTTGCAAATCAATATCTGAAAGAAACGCAATAAAGACTTTTTCTTTATCTTAACCCCCATTACCTTACACAAACGTAAATCAACATCTGGAGAGGACACATAGGTGGGGCTACGTGGTGGGGAAATGCGTTGGCTATAACCCTTCTTTCGAGGATCATTAGCACATCTAGCTCCCCATCCCTGTCAGGTAAATGTAATAAGGGAATTTTTTGCCGTGTTCATCAGCAGTGTAAAGAGATATTGCACGATACAGCAAACTGTACTAAGTTTGTTGTTAATCTGGCCTGAAAGGTGTAATACCATGTCAATTTATCCAGAAAGCAGTTCATCCTAACACAGCTGGGCAGAAAAAGGGGTCTGGCTAATTTTCTAGACAGCAAGAAAATAGCCATTTACTGCCTCCTACGCCCTCACCCACCTCACTGTTTTCGGAATCGGCTGCAGTCTTCGGGACTAGGTGCAGTTAGTTGTAGTCTCCCCTCCGGGATTTTCTGCTTCCACCCTGATCGGACACAATTTTTTTGAAGAGGGATGGGCCTAGTTTTAGAAAGAGGATGAATACCCCGTCGCGTTCAAATTCCAACCACACAGATGGTATAACACTGAGTCCCTGTGGAGATATGAGGACAGCATCGGGCGTGTGGCGCATGTGTAACAAACTAGATGCAGGAAAATACTGTTTACCATTTTGTGGAATACAGCACCAGTATTTTCCTGCATCTCGTTTACATATGATTCTCGTGCACGACAATGAGGTATTGAGGAGCTGAGTTTAACTTTACGAAGTCAAGGTAAGCTATTGACATGGCGTGTCGGATGTCTGTCAGTCTGTTAGCCTGTTCACAAGTTGTTCAGTGCCGACTACAGCTCACAGTTCCTTTCCGATCATCACTAAATTTTATATACAAGTTCAGGAGATTTTTTTCTGTATGAGAACGTCCCATTATGATCGCGTTCAGCTCCCCGGAAAGGCCACTACAGCAGCCATATTGGATGTTTCAGCACAGACTGCAGGTCACATTTTTGCATAGGTAGCATTTTTGCATCAGTGTTTGTTTTAATTTAACTCTTTAACCAACGAATCGCCCGCATCCGTAATTTGCAAATTCAGCAGTTGAAAAAATATTATTTTTCAAAAATGTCAACAAAACCATATCACGTGACCACTCGTTGGAACGAGCTCGACGAACTCGTTTCAACGAGGGGTCACATGATATGGTTTTGTTGAAATTTTTTGAAAAATTTTAAAAAATGATATTTAAAATAATAAATTTTGATATCGTCTGCATTGGGTAAAGGGTTTTAACGGTGTTACTTAGTACGATGTGTCGATGAGAACGTCTTATTTTGATGGTGGTTGGCCGCCCATAATGGTCGTCACGGCACCCATCTTGCTTTTCTTCACAACACTGTCCACAATTCTTTCAGCACGGGCTACAGCCGCCAGTTCATACCTGGATGAGAACGTCATATTGCCGGCACGGTGACCCACCCACAATGGCCGCCACGGCATACATCTTGAATTTCTTCTGCACGGGCTCCAGATCGCATTTATGAATCAATTTTCAAGAAATTTGGCAGAGTGACTTAGTATGATAAGTTAATGAGAACGTCCTTCCTAGTTTGGTCATGGATGGCCGACCATAATGACCGTCATGGCAGCCATCTTGGATTTCTTCAGAACATCCCGAAGTCGCATTCTGCTTCAATTTTCTTGAAACTCAGGAACTCAGTATGATGAGTAAATGAGAATGTCCAATGTTAGCCACGGTCAGCCAAACACACTTGCTACCATGCCAGCTATTTTGGATTTCTTCAGCACACCACACAGCTTATATTTATGGATTGATTCTATTGAAACATGGCAGGATGACTTTGTATGATGAGAAGATGAGAATGTCATTTTTTCGTCACAGTTAGCTGCATACAATGGACGCCAAGGCGCACTTGTTTTTCATTTGAAGTTGTTTTTCCTGATAATAAAACAATAAATATGACGCAGTTTACTAACTTTATGCGACATTAGTTAGATAATTTTGTCATTTGATCTCATAAATGCAGCATAAAGTTCACGTAAGCTGCAGTGTCATTGACATTTCCATTCAGTATCCGGGGTATTCTAAAAGCACTGACAAATATCATCTGGGTGTAAAACGATCGAAAGGGGGAGGGGGAGTGTGCATTGGGTTTAATAAAATATCCACACTCACTGCCTGCGTAAATGGCAGTGGGTGTGGATACTTTACCCCCCCCCCCCCCCCACACACACACACACACACATACACACACATCCCCAATTGATGGTTGCCAGGCAGAACAGTTAGTCGCATATAAATGATCATGACTGTGACATGAGCTGTACGAGACGGAGCCTGATACCTTCGATACAAAGTGTGAACATGGTTCTGGGAATCGGCTGAAGTGAGGGCGATTGCCCCACCACTGCCCCCTTCTATACTCATAATTGATCAATATAAAGAAAAACCCCTTCCCCCTTTCTTCTTTGCCGTAGCTGATTACTCTTCACTGGAATGACTTCATTCCAGTAACGCGTAATGAGGTTTGGCTTGGAAAGAAAATGAGGACAAGGTCAAATTTGCCTGTTTTTTCTACAGTGCTGGGTGTGACTGGTCAGTTCAAAAGGAGAGAGAGGGAGCTAAATGAGAAACCTCCGCCAGCCATCTTTGTTTTGTGAGCTGTCTTCACATATCCATGATGTAATCATTGCATAATGTCCAAAGGTGTAGACCCCCCCCCCCCCCCCCCCCACACATACACACACAAATTCTTTGTCTTGGGGAGTCGTCGGGAAAAGTACTTGACGCAGCAAGCTTTCCTTCAAACTGTTGGACACACATCCAAATGTACAGAAAGTCAATCATTCAAATGGAGAACCCGTGGTACCCGATTCACACCGAGGGGGCCAAACATGCCCCACATGACGTACCGTACGGTGGTACGGTACGTGTTAATGAACCGAGCCGTTAAGTCACTACTATATACACGTATATTCTACTTATCAACAAGTAAATTCCCAAGAAGTCTTGAGGCTTTTTAATAAATATAATCCCGACTACTTAATATTCCAACTACATCATCAAGGCATGCCTTTGACGAAGGCATGCCCTGGTGATGAAGTTGAAAATAAAGAGCCAAACAGGCCTGAAAATAAGTAGACTGACATCTGCAGAATGAGGTCCCCAGAGGGTGAATTTGATGATGCTATTCCATACAGTAGGTAATTTTATCCTCTGGGAGTCTCTTTCTGTTTAGTTTTGAGACCCTGATTCAGACTGAGGTTCACACTGGGTAAATTTAGTGATGCTACCCTGCTATGCAGGGTAGCATCACTAAATTCACCCTCTGGGACCTCATTTTGCAGATGCAGATGACAGTCGGCTTATTTTCTGGCTTGGAGCCAAAGTGTACACTTACTGTGAAGTAGTTGCTTCTAATTACTTGTCATAAAGAGCCAAGTTTTTTGTAACATTTAATAAACGAAAACCGTAAGCTGTCTGTAATTTTCGCTTAACTAGAAGTAACAAAAGAAGATTTGGCTTTATTTTATACTGATGTCATAGGTGTTTTATCAACAGTTACTTGCTTTTTAATTGGGCCTTTCTCGTCCATTTAATAATTTCAAGGGGGATAACGTTATCGAAAGTCGCTTTTCATGATCATATCAGTCAGGGATGTATTTTTTTACATCAAAAGCATATTCATTTGAACGAGCTCAGTTCTGATGGGTCATAAACTATGTGTTTTGGGGTAATATTGAAAAAATAATAAAATTTGTTCATCATATAATTGCATCAATGAAAAAGAGACGTTCTCGCTGATTTCCTTGCAGTGCAGTATGTAGAATTAAGTGATGCTATAACATGATGAAGAAATTAAAAAATCGGGTATTCCGTGTTTTCTGTACTGGCTTCGTATATCCTTGGTTAACTAGCATTCCCCTTTTAGGGTTTGTCGGTGGCCGAATGGTGTGCGGGGTTTAGAATAGTTTCGTTTTGCGGTTGGTACCGACGGAAACAATGTCGGCGTGGGTTCGAACCCCCGCCATGCCATTGTTAATAAAATTTGAATATCATTTTTTTTTTGCGAATAGCGCCTATATTTAACATAGTTGTGTTAGCAAAGGGTTAAAATAAATAATAATAAACGAAAACGGACCCAGAGTTGTTCTAAAACACACCAAAAACCTATTTTGACTGTCTACAAATCTCAAACGGTGTATATTCCTCCTTGCCAATGTCGTCGCGGGAGAGCGGTCGCAGATTGGTTGGAGTCATCTACTGTTGTTGGACGGTTCGCGTCATCAGTGTGTTGTCTCTTTCGACAAGACACTTAACCCTTTGAACCCTAGTGGTATCTTCCATATCAGTTCAATTGCAACAACGGGAAGAGTCCATATTATTTATTTCGGGGTAGACCAATTAATATTTTCAACGTGCAGCCTTAGGGCTGCACGTTGAAAATATTGATTGGTCACACCACACCTTCACTAAAAAGTCAACCTACTTTATGAAGTTATGAAGTATCATGTTACTGGGGCGGAAAAACGGCCTCTGGAGTTGAAAGGGTTAAACTCGATTGCCTTTATGGGGACACGGGGACGCTGTGTACTAAGGCGTAGGTCTTCAACTGATGCTAACCCTGTTCGTAGCGTCTAAGTAAATTCGATTTCGTTGCTCGTTGGCACTCTCCGGGTGCTTAGACTTCTGTCCAACACGATATGATCCTGGCTGTTGAAAGTGCCGTTAAGCCCCAATAAACAAAGAAACAAACATTCGTGGCACAATAGCAATGAATGGAAAACACATCATTTTATTTATTTTTTGGTGTTTAAGGTCACATACTTATGCACAATGGCTTATCGTGACCGTGACAGTTTTACGGGTGGAGGAAGCCGGAGTACCCGGAGAGAACCACCGAGCATCGACGAGCAACTGTCAACTCCTCAACATTCTAACTCTGTTCAAGCCCCGCTCAAGCAGCGGTTAAAGACATGTGCACCATCGACGTGCAGTACGCCTTAGAACACGGCGTCATCGTGCCCCCACTGTGAGCAACCGGGATAAAGTGCCTTGCCCAAGGACACAACGTGGGTCGTCCCGGGCGGGGATCGAACTCAGGACCTCTCGCATAGAAGTCCAAAAGTTTGCCACTGAGCCTCCGTGCTCCCCGAGAAACCCATCAAGACGTGCGGGTCGGCATAAGATGCGTCAAACACTTTGTACTGGTTTATGTATTGGTAATGAATACGCTGGCAGGTCTATCACAAGAAAGAATTTTTTGTAGATCTTCATTCTACAAATTAGCGAACGAACGAGGGGATGGAATTTTTACGGTCGATCACACCTGACACACTTTTCACTTCTGACAGAAAACGATTGTAATACAAAATACAATTACCTTGTAAATCTTCCCCTTTTCCTTTAACATGCGCCTCAGCATTGACACCGAGTTGATTACTGTAATTAGCGAGGCAATAATAAATAATCCGGGATTTTTTTTTCTTAAAATGAAATGTACAAGAAACGTTTGAATTAAGTGCACTTTCTCCCCAGGGAAATAATAAATGTGTTATTTTGAGTAGTGCAGGCATCATCGCCTTGTCAAATTTGTTTTCGCTTCCCGTCTTCACTTTGTTACGAGTTGAAATCAGATATAATACATCAATCGTTACTTATTCCCAGTTCCTCATTCGACATTCGTTATCAACCGATAAAATCGGTTGATAACGAATGTCGGATAAGGAACTGGGAATAAGTAAATCAATTATTTTTGGCTTACAGAACAGGCAAGAAAGATAAGCATAAATACTGAAAGGAAACAGTGATCGTCAAATATTTATTTGTTGGGCATAATTTGCGTAACCGTTCGCTTCTCACTGTCGCCGATGTTTGACGATCCGTGCTTTCGTGTATTGACAACCATCGCGCATGTGTAAAATCGTTGACGCAGTATTGTTAACTTTCCCATTCAAAATAGGTGTCACTTGGTATAACATTGACCCTCGAAAAATGGCATTGGTCAGTTGATGTCATGATAACAAGTTGGAACTTAAATCATAGCTGAGTCAGGCTCGCATTTGCATCATTTCCCAAGTTAATATCTCATTTTATCAAATGCCACAATCAGCAACTGCACTCGGTGTCTCTTTTCGGCGTCTCTTGCCCGTTTGCTGATTGTTTCACGCCTTCTTCAAGAAGGTTTGGCACTCGGAGTTGGGTGTTGAACATACACGAGAATGGCAGAGAACGCCTAATGGCTGTTCGGCGTCGCAAACATTTTGTGCTACGCTGAAGTGGCGCAACGTGTAATTATGCACGGTGAACGTTCACAAATTAACCCTCCCTCTATATAATCTTCTACAGAGCTTTTTGGAATGAATTATTGCTGGAGCTCCCCACAAGTGAAGGACAGACTCACCCATTTCGCTACATTCGATGTTGTGTAAGACGTCGCCATTCAGGGCATTAGGATAGAAAGGGTTAAGGATAAGTAGGATATGTTGCAGCAGAACTCATTTCCAATGCACACTCCTGCAAACACACAGCCTTTCTTTTATTTCTGACTCCAAAGCTTCGCAGAACGTTTGGCGAGTTTTGAAATCAGAGATATAGTCGTTTGAGCATAAGCAATGAATTTTCTTTCACATCCGGCGGTTGAACACCACCTCTTATACTATATCTCCTACATTAGGGAGGACTTATCAGTCCCAATGCAACCACTATAGTGTACGACGTGTTGACGCGCGGCGGATATACAATTGCCTTACTCTTTTTCATCCCCGCCCCTTGCCCTCTAGTCCCTCCGCTGGCCCTGACACAGACCACATTAGTACGAGGGGAGAGTGGATATATCCTTCCCCTCTCCCCCGTCTCTTCTCATGAAATGCAGGTGTTTTTGTAGTGTTTTAAGTGGTATATTGGTGAGCAGACGACACAATAATAGCAAATAGTGAGGGGCATCATTATCATTGAATAGGACGTTCTCTAGTAGATTAGTTCGATATGCATTGGGGCGAATGAGATTTGGAGGGTTCACGTGTTAGTTTCGGGGGAACTTTAATGATGTTGTATGGTTGCTGTTTATCTTACATATGTATTCCATATCCATAACTGTTGTGAATTACTTTTGACATTTCTAAATGCTCAATAACTAAATGAACATTAATGAATTTCCAGAATGGGGATGAAAAATAGTTACCCGGCTTTACTGGGGATTTTCCGACATTGTGTGTGTGTGGAGAGAGAGAGGGGGGTTGGGGGAGGGGGTTGCGGTGGATAAGTTAGTGCACGCGGTAACACCTATGTTTGCTTGGGCTAAATGTTTACGTTAAATGTTGACACTGTTCTTTACCGTATGTTTTGAAACTTTTGTGTACTTCAGTTGTCTCGTGTATATACGTGTATGCTTGATGTGCCATACCACCTTTTGTGGTAGTGCAATAAAAATTATCCTATTTTGTCTTGTCTTATTAATTTAGGTGCAGTGAGACAGTAAATATATGTAATGACCATCACGTCACGTGACGCGTAGGACCGCGGACGCAAATGGAAAACTCGTTTCATAAGCGCACATGGCTCTACATGTCACGAGATTCATACTCCTACTATCAACAGGGTTCATTAATCTCTGCGAGACTCCTCATCACCTAAGAAGGAGTGAGACGATGGGGAATCTTACAGAGACTATGGTTCTTGTAAAACTGAGTATTCCGAAATACCGTTTTAGAACTTGAGAAATTATCAATTCTCTTAACAAGAAAATTCAATATCCTCGTGGAAATAATGGAGACGCAGTTTCATTTAGTCTCATTCCAGGCATTTTATGTTTGGTAGGTGACAGATCGGAAGAGAGGAAGTGGTTATAGTAGAAATAATATGACTTTGTCGTGCATTACGGTTTATTAGGCTATTAGCGCCCCTCCTGGAATGATAGCAGTCCCCTATGTTTATTAAATCCCCTCAACTCAGACTGCCGATCATTCCTGTTGGGCCAGTTATAATCCGAATGCTCTTCAAAATCATGTTCTTGTTATATTTGCAGTGCACACCAATCACTAGTTCCGAACAAACTTAGACATTTTGTCAAAAACTTCAAGGCCGCTACCAGGGCTTCGGTTTGCACAGTGATGCTGAATCGATCGAGTTTCATTCTTTTTATAATTACGCACACATCTCACTGTGAAAGGGTTTCACGTCAACTCGTACTATCTGAAATTGAAGGTTGCATTCTGATGCCATACAATGTATTCCAATCTCTTTTGCACCAGCAATTTTATAATATTACGTGCATCGTGTTACAAGCACTTCTCTAAAACACACCATCTGTCTGACTTACACGGGAAAATCTAGCGAAACCATTGAAGATTCTAAAAAACGAGATTACCACAGAAAGTATATGTTGAAAATGATGAGTACCGGTAGGAATTCTCAAGCTATCGGAAGAATGTGTTGAGTTATGGGGCTTGTCGGTAATCCATTAAAATTTCGCCTCATTGTTATTTTGTAATTAGACACGTGGAGAACAGGTTTCCTGCAACTTGGAAATAGTCAACATTGCCACAATCGAATGCCTGCTAAATATATTAGATTGTTAAACAAAAATGCTCGTAATGTGGATTATAGAAAAACAGCCGTAATATCATTACTGGTGGGTAAATTGAGATGAGAATATAGTCAAAGGGAGAAGTTTAACCCTTTGAAACCGAGCGGCCCTTTTTCCGGCCAGGTACATGATACGCCATAACGTCACCAACCCTTTGAACCCGTATGACCGATTTTTCGGTCCAAGGCATAATCTCGTCCCATTTGTGTCTTATTATAAGATGCCTATACACGGGGCATTGGTGATAAAATAATAATTGCTGTCTGTAGCCAGACACCTGCAGATTGCAGTTATTATTTTATCCTCCCTGTATATTGATATTGGACTGATCCATCTCGCTGTAAGTGTACACAACGGCGATACCATTTCAGGAAACGAGTGTTCAGAGGGTTAAATAGGATGGCTGTTCAGTAAATATGTGGAGCAGACCAATCAATATTTTCAACGTGCAGCCCGGAGGCTGCACGTTGAAAATATTGATTGGTCTAGGAAATAATGAATATGGACTCTTCTAATTGCTGCCATTGAACTGGCATGGAAGATATCACCAGATTTCAAAGGGTTAACGCTGTTGCAACTACTAATTGCAAGCATGCAGCTCTTGTTGGAAAGTAGTTTTTTTTCTCAAAATAATGAAAATGCTATGTAAAGTATGGGGGTTAAAAGCAAGTTACGACTATAAGTCGGTGTCAGACAGAGGCGACAGAACGGGGGGGGGGGGGAGGGGGAGGTGGCACTGGGCACACGTTCCTCTCCACGTGTTTTTTCACAGGCATGTTACGTTGTTACACAGTGAATTAAAGTGCTATATAAGTAATGGAAAGTTAGCTTTAAAATAGGTGACAGGTTATTTTCGATGGCATCAAAAATCTAAGTAATATCATAAGTTGTCACTTTTTTTGTTGCCGATCCATATTTATGTACAATTCTTCATAATTCTGAAGAACAAAAAATGTTAACATTTGTCAGACTTTTTACGACATCGAAAATAACATGTCACCTATTTTCATGCTATATTTCCCACATATATCGCACCTTAAAAATGGGCACCTGCAAACATGTCAATATAAAGGTATTCCTGTTATGTATCATCTGCAGATTCATACATAGTTGCGTTTGGCCAATGAATCACACCTTCGGTTGGTTGCGTGTAGGCTTGCCTTCGGGTTGAAGGGTGATTAAAGTAGAAGGAATAGACCGGACAAATGCCACATCGCAGAATGCTCATATAAACAAGAGGCAATCGGATTATCGTACAACTCACGATTTCTACGATTATAACATTTTTTCCTACCGGGTCGAACCGCGGTAGTACGCTGGAAAAAAATTGAAATTCGAGACAAAAAAATGCAACTTCCTTGACTCTTGAGTCCGTTTGTGTCCATAATTTATAAGTTGTGAAAGGCGTCAATACTTAGGGGGGGGGGGGGGGGGGGGGGGGGGGGGGGTGAGTAAAATAAATTGGGGCTATGTGTCCCTCCTGCCACCCCCCCCCCCCCCCATGACTATGCCACTGCTGTAGTGAGACATTTACTAGTTTTAAGGTTAGTATACCCAATTTCCAACGATATGCTTTTGACAACCATGTGGCAATGACATTTAAAGTACACGGTTTAGATGGTTCCTTGGATGTTAGCTCGCGGATATCAATGAGTGCTAAATGTTTGATATGCGCAAGCTGTGCAACCGCCTTTGGGCAGGTGTGTGCCGCATCGCTAGTTTGAGAAAAATCGGAGAGGGCACTTGTATTAAGCGAAGCTCTGATACCTTCAATCTTTTCAACGAAGAAACAAGAAAATCGATTTGTACATTCTTACAGTCGTGAGTTATAGAAAATATTGCCTTGCACGCGACTAACAGACGATACGTGCAAGTAATTTCTTGAGTAACTAAACATTTTCATCTTTGGCATCAAAAACATAGTTTGTGAGCCCTCATTGGAACGAACTCGTTCCAACAAGGGGAGATAAGCTTCTGTCTTTTGAAGGCAAAAATGGGAGAATACAATAAAATGCTTCACCAGATCGAATCTAAGTGGGATTTATTTATTTATTTTTATTATTATTTATTGAGGTTTAACGATATTTTCGACAGACTGGGTCACCTCGTGTCGGACAGTTTTACGGGTAGAGGAAGGCGGATTACCCGGAGAGAACCAGGAGAGAACCACCGAGCAGCGGAGAACAACTGTCAGACTCCCGACGTACTAATTCCACACAAGCAGGGTTAGCATTGGTTGAAGACAAGTGCACCATCGACGTGCAGTATCCCTCAGTACACAGCGCCACCGTGCCCCCGTACATGTGGGCAATCGGGATAGAGTACCTTGCCCAAGGACACAACGCGAGTACCCCTGGCTGTGATCGAACCGTGGACCTTTCGGTTTGAAGTACAATGCCATAACCACTGAGCCACCGCGATCCCTTAATTCTAAGTCGGATAATTTGGCTTCGTATCAGTGGAGTTGGTCAAGTTCCAATGGTGAAAAGAGAGAGAATCATAGCCAAATGTTGATTCATGCCCCTGACACCGCTCATTGCACAGGACTTCTTAGCGCCTTTTTGCATTAAAATTTATAGTTGAGAATGATATAAAGAAAGGGGGCGCGGTATCGTTGTGGTAACCGGTGCTCGTCAGATCACCGAAGTTAACCCTTTACCTAACGTACCGTCAAAAACCGGCCAGCGCTATTCACAAAAATCGCCAATTAATTTTCATAATTTTTTCATTTTTTGTCTCAAAAACATAGGTTTTGATCCTCATTGGAACGAGCTCGTTCCAATGAGGGGTCAGAACCTATGTTTTTGAGACAAAAAATGAACAAAATTAGTTATTCTAGAATTTTTTTTTTTTTTGCAAGTGTCGTCTGCTTTTCATGTTAGGTAAAGGGTTAAGCAACGTTGAGCCTGGTTAGTTCATGGATGTGTGACCATCTGAGCGATCGATTCGGACTCCCGCGTTGTGTCCTTGGGCAAGGTACTTAACCCGATTGTCCACATGTGGGCACGATGACGCCGTGTGCTAAGGCGTACTGCACGTCGATGGTGTGCTTGTCTTCAACCAATCTAACCCTGCCTGCGCTGCAGTTCGGAGGTACGATGTTGAGGAGCAGGCAGCTGCTCGTCGTTGCTCGGTGGTTCTCTCCGGGTACTCCGGCTTTCTCCACCCGTAAGACTGTCACCGACACGATATGACCTTGGTTGTTAAAGTGTCGTTAAACCTTAATAAATAAATAGATATAAAGAAAAATCAGCCCCTCGGCGACACTTTCAAAACCCAGTTTCGATGTTTTCTATACCCAAAGTTCCGTAGGTTTTGGTTATGTTGTTGAACATTGTTTGCTTGTTTGTTTATTGGGGTTTAATGTCACTTTCAACTTCACATCGTGTCGGACAGTTTTGCCGTGATGGTTGCCGTACTATCCGGAGAGAACTACTGAGCAGCGCTGAGCAACTGTCAGACTCTTCAACTTATACAAACTTTACACAGGCAGAGTTACTTACAGTTGAAAACAAATGCACCACATAGTGCAGTAAACACCTTATTATTCTCAAACTCATCTTCATTCGATTGTTATCTAGCATAGTATGTAAACCGGCTGTGGAACATTATTGGTTGTCTACAGAAGGATCAAGCTCCGGATCGAAGGGGAGCAGTGTGTCGTTGGCATGGGATCAAATTGGTGGGGATGTCAGAATCTAACCTGTGTCATTTGCTTTGTATCCTTGTCAAGCGAGATACATCTAACTTGCAATCTCGGTTGAGTGTTGTGTCAAAGCGCATGCCTATTAAACCATTGCGTCTTAAATTATTATCCTGACGTTCATACGTCACTGGTAATTCCGTTTCTTCAACGTTTTTCAAAATGCGACGTCAAATGTCGGAAAGTACAAATATAGAGGATATCTCGTGAAAATTATCTCATGAGTGACCGAGACAAATGTTTATTTTTCGCGAGCGCTTTATCCACTCAAAAACACTAGATTTTCTTTTTATTATACGCTTTTTATAAGAATCTGATAATTCCACTCGTTTCAACCTTGAAATGATGCATGAAAGAAAACAGCGCATTGAATCATTGAAACGCGGAAGTGATTTTTGATTGATACTTGGAACAGTAAAACTTATATTATGGCCATGTTTGGACTAGCGGGTTTCATGCATCAAATTAAGGTGAATACGTGTTGAATTATTTCTGGAAATGATCGGTATCCACTCAAAAACACTAGATTTACTTTTCATTATACGTTTTTTAGAACAATTACTCATTTCCAGTGATAATTTGACTCGTATTCACCTTGAAGTGATGCTTTGAAAGCCGCCATTTTGATTAATACATTGAAAGCGAAAATTTCTATATCTTCACAGTGGGGGATACGATTTCTATCTTTCGCAATTTCTTCGATAATCTATCGTTTAGCGTATAATAACACAAGATATTTTTCACATTAGTGATTATCTGGTTGAGGGCTGGATTATTTTTGGTGATCTGAATTTGGTATAGGCACTTTCCAATAATTTGTAATAAAACAAATTTATATAAACAAAATAATTATTTGTGTTTGACTGAATATGAAATATAAGCAAGGAAAGTGTTGGCTTTTTCTCTATTATCCTCATTTTTTGAAAGCCCTGATAGTGACTTCTAGCACTCAACCAATTAAGAAGTCTTGACAGCAGGATTATATTAGTATTTTAAGGTGCCATAACATTTGGCTCAGCGGTTGTCACTGAGCACTATTCGGGGAAAAATAGGAACTGAGGTTAACACTTTAAAAAATCGAAAAATAATAAAAAAAAACAAAACAAATGACCACAAAGTATCAACGCGCTGTTTGATTTCATACGTCATAAGACATACAGAAGTATCAAAGGGTTAATGGTCCTTCTTTTGGCTGCTTAGTAATGTTGACAAGTCAGTTACGTAACACTGACAGAATAGTTCTTCCTAAGTACCATACGCCCCCACCCATCCACCCTTACCTGTAAAACTATCAAACTCAACAGAAACATGTGGTCATAATAATAATAATAATCATAATAATAATAATAACTTTATTGTCTTTCATACATAGAGGATATGACATGAGTGTTTTGCTCATATGATATTTATGAAACGAGTCTAAGAATTTTCCGTTTGGACGAGCCTCTGGTGAGCCCCAAATGGAAAATGCGGACGAGTTTCATAAATATCGTATGAGAAAAACACTTATTTCATATTCTATTTATCATATGACACACATATGCATAAATTAACGATTTAGTATGACTTTTGAACCCTTTATCTAACGTGTGTTGCAGACGACACTTGGAAAAAACATCATCATATAACTAAACATTTTTATTTTTTGCTTCCAAAACATAGGTTATGACCCCTCATTGGAACGAGCGCGATGTGCTCGTTCCAATGAGGGGTCATAACCTATGTTTTGGAAGCAAAAAATGAACATTTTTCGTATATAGCACTGGCCGGTTTTGGTCGTTATGTTAGGTAAAGGGTTATTTCAATATAACCCACCCAAAATAGGACAGATAACGTAAATTCTCCCTACTCAAATTTCTGACCAAGTTGTATTTTGTTCAGCTAATCAAACTGTCTATATTTGAAATTGACCAATGAAATCTGTCAACCCCAATTATGCAAATTATGAAAATATGGCCCAGTTGTATTTTGTTCAGCCAATCAAATTGTCTAGTTTTGAAACTGACCAATGAAATCGACGGAAGGCTTTATGTATCACTGATTAATATGAAAGCAAAATATCAAATGTTTTAAAGTGAACAAAACGGACGAGTCATATGATAAATGGGTATATGACATCGTTACAAAATGATGTGAATAAATGTACATAGAGCTCATAACAAAAGCTAGCATGACGAAATTGTGGACAAAAAAAATAAATAAAAATGTTATACAAACATACATACACCCACAAAATTAAGTCAGACGGTGTTTAACAACGTCTCATTTGTGGCTAATTTGAGTACCGAATCAAATGCACATGAAGATAGATGAGAAAGGAACATCTCAATTGTAAGTAATTTTTGAAGTTGCCAAAGCGTCTTCACGCCTTGAGAACAGGTTCTGAGCATAAAAAGGGTTGTCATTGTAAAAAAAAAATTTTTTATCATAAACATCTCCGTTAGTAGTACCGGTGTGACAGGAATGATAGTCCGTAGGAAAATTAGTCCCTCTGGACTATTATTCCGCGGAATTATAGTCCTAGGTCTACCATTTCTAGGAATAGTAGTCCGCCGGACTACTATTCCTAGAAATGGTAGACCTAGGACTATAATTCCGCGGAATAATAGTCCAGAGGGACTAACGTTCTACGGACTATCATTCCTGTCACACCGGCAGCTAACTGCCCAGTACTTTTACCATATTTTTAGAGTTGTAGCTGCTTTGTAAAAAAAAATAGCAAGTAAGGAGCAAAACGCATTGCATTCAAATCAAGCAACTCCCATCAAAACACTGGGTTACCGAAAAACACGGCATCAAACATGGACAAACACCGCATTGCATCACAGATGTTCACAGTTGAGAAAAAAATGTTGAACAAATTGATCCCTTGAAATGAATAACGTTACCAGTGGGAACAAGGTGAGATATAACACACACGCCGCATGTTAAACGGTTTATGAATATTTCAAGCAAATTTTTAACTGTAATTATATGGTGAAAGAGAATTCAGATGCAGCGAGACACGATCATGGAGAGAAATTGCTATGCAATTGTGCATGCAACGTGTGTTTCTGCCATCAATGTTTTGTCCTTGAATTGGGAATCTGTAATTTTAACAGTCAATTGACAGATAGGGACACAAAATTAAGGACTCCATACGTCGATCGTATCTTAATTGCATGTTTTTTTGCGTGTGTGTTTTTAATTTTTTTTTTTTTTTTTTTTTTTTCCTACGCCATCTGGGCCTGTAAACTCTCAAATAGAGACAGTTTTTAAGCACGTGATATTGAATAACGTTGTCACTGACAAATTTTAGTTTCTGATGTTGAAGCCCATATTTTCAAATGAAACCTTGGGGTAAAGGTTATATTGCCCCTCGAATGTTTTTGGCAAAACGCCTATGGCTTATGAGCGCGAAGTAATGTTTAGTTATTAAATTGCAGCTGCCGCCGTATCTATGAGATCATGGAAACGTTTTCAAAAAGATTTTTAAATTATCAGAGGGTAATAAACCCAGAAAATGTTGGCGACATCATGTCAAGAATATCATCCGCTTTTACCACGGTGCACATCACAAGTTGAATGGTTGAGGGAAAAAGTAATATTTGATAATTATTTTTGTTTATTTCGTAGCATCCGATTATTTCCGTCCAGTGCTATTCACAAAAAAATGCCATTCAAATTTTATTCTTTCGGTTTTTTTATTCTAAAATGTAAGTTATGATCCTTCATTGGTTCGATGAGCTCGTTCCAAAATGCAATCCTTTCGCAAAGTGCACTAATGTTTGCTCACACAGGCCTGTCATTCCTAAAACTGTAGGAGGACTAAAAATCACTCCCCTTACATGGCCTAGGGGAGCGATTAGCTCTCCCCAAGCTTCCAAAAGCTAAAAGTGACAAAATGAAGTTTTACTATTTATGAAATCTGCCCAGTGCGCATTGTACATTTTATTTAGTGCTGCTAACAAGGTAGTCTCTGTAGACGTCTACACTGCCCCTCCCACACCTCCGGGCCTCGACAAGGCCCGGAGGTGTGGTAGAGGCAGTGTGGCTGTCTTACAGAGATCACTAACATAGCAGAGATCTGAAAACATGTGGGTTTTAGGAATAGACTGTTATGGTAATCATTATTTTCTAAGGCCAGGAGGGCTAGTTTTCGCCCTCCTTAATTTTTTTAAGGCGAGTAGTAGGCGGGCGATAAAATCGTTCTCCTGAAAATGCCAGGCCTGCTCACATTTGCAGGCACTATATTACAGAGCGTATTTACACCATTTTGCATATTCAATTTGTTTTTTTTTTATCTCACTATGTAATCATAGAGCATGTCTTTGGAAAAAAAGGGGTGGAGGGGTCTCGGTCTTCCGCCGCCTCTGATTCTACACATACTAAGCCGACTAATAATGTGGCATTGTATACACAGTAGCGCCGCGTAAGGAGGGTAAGGGTGGGGGGCACGGCCCAGGGATTTCGGTTGGTGTGTTTAAAAGCTGAAAGTCGTGGGAAGACTTTTAGTTCGGACCTCCGTCGCCGGTGGAGGTGGCAAGAGTATGAGGTTGCATTACTGACCAGGTTCCATTCATATAAAAAACCACTTCTCCCAGTTTGTTGGGTTTCCACGGGTCTTTCCTGTATCGTGGTGGTCACGATTATCTTTGGAGAAAAAAATGCACCATACACACAGAAATACAGGTAATAAATTACCCAAATTGTAAGAAAATAATTGAGTAGATCTGTCAAAGAAATGCAGGAGAATGCTTCTAGCACTAATTCCAAACATTTTCTGGGGGATCCCCCCCCCCCCCCGCGCCCCCACCCACCCCCGTCGTTTATCGCTTCGGTGCTCGCATTCCCCGTAACTCCCGTTCTATATATTACCACGGGACCCTTCCTTGATCCCGGTGACCTTGATTGTACATTCGCCCCACTCGCATTTTAACACTTTCGCTGCCGAAGACGATTATTGTCGACTATTTTATGATAATTATCTATACGTTCTTGTGTGCGCTCATCAAACCTACCATCTGCTTAATTGTTGGAAAGGGCTCGGAGACTCCGAGCCCTTTCCGACAATTAATCAGATGATAGAGTTTCAAGTGTGTCATAAATTTGATTAAACTTCCTTGTATACAGGCGTACAAAGAGGTCCTCCATATATGGATAAAGTGGGCGTGGCAGTGAAAAGGTTAAAGAGCAATCACCACAAACATCCTTCACACTCGAAACTGTATTTTTTCATGACTGTTTGTTGTATTTTTGGTTTTCAGGTCTGAAAATACTTTCACTAATATTGGTATTTCCGTCAAGCGTTGCAGGACTGGGCGAGTTTGGTATCGATAAAGGTAAGAAAAAGTTGCTCCACTTATTATAGGGACTAAGCACCATTGTACTTTCTCGTTATAGCACATATTATAGTGTCTTGTTTGACGGAGTAAATTCTCTCAGAAAGTCACTTGACTTAACTCTTGATGTGAAATGTAAACTTTTTGATAATTGATTAAGCCTATTTTATTATATGGTTGCGAGATATGGTCCCTGACCTTAATACTCCTTTTGCGGACACTACAGCCTGAAAAAAAGTCCACTTGAAATTTTGTAAACAAATATTAATGTTGAATAGAAAAGCATCTAATCACGCAAGACGAGGAGAGTTGGGTAGATATCTTATTGTGAACGATGCTATCTTACATCTCCATAAATATGTCGATAAATTATCCAAAATTGCTGACGATAATAATAATATAATAATAATAAATACACGTTAGAGCCATGACTCCACGCAAATGTGCTCTCAGGCTTTACAAAATTAAAAATAAATAAAGTCAGCTCTGTGTTAATCATAAATTTAGAATGACATTTTATGTATAGGTTTTACCGAATAAGTGCGTCTTAAGGTTAGTTTTGAAAGACTGATATGTTTGTGGTGATTTCAAGTGATCAGGCAGATTGTTCCAGAGAAAAGGTCCGGCAACGGAGAATGCCCGATTTCCAGCAGTTATAAGGGTACTGGTCTTGTGACAAAGATTATTTGTGGAGGAGGATCTCAGAGATCGTGTGGGAACGTATCGTTGAAGTAGTTTGCTGAGATATGTAGGGGCCAATCCATTTAGACATTTATAGACAGTTACAATGACTTTAAAATCAATGCGTTTTTCAATGGGTAGCCACTGAAGGTGGTACAGTAAGGGAGTTATATGACACGATTTCCTCCTTTTAAGAATCATTCTGGCCGCACAGTTTTGGACAAGCTGCAGCTTATGTAGAAGGGACCGTTTACAACCGTACATTAAGGAATTGCAGTAGTCCAGGCGACTGGTGACAAACGCATGAACTAACTGTTTGGCGACATCCTCGTCAACCACGGCGCGCACCCTGCTATGTTTCGTAAGTGATAATATGATGTCCGACATACCTGTGTGACATGATAGTCAGCAGACAGTGTCGCATCCATGAAAAATCCGAGGTTACACACCATGGTGGACGGAGAGATCAGATTGCCATCAAAATTTGGATAAATACGGGACAGCTTCGAAAGCTGGCCGCGTAATCCAATGTAGATAACTTAGGTGTCGTCGGGATTGAGCTTAAGAAAGTTTAACGTCATCCACGACTTAATGCCATCTACACAATGTTCTAACGAGTGAACTGCATACACCTCTTGGTGGACTCTAAAATGAATGTAGAGTAGTGTGTCGTCTGCATAAAAATGAAAATCAAGTCCGTGCTTACGAATTATGCCGCCCAGTGGCAGGACATATATAACATACAACAGAGGCCAATGGACGGACCCCTGTGGTACACCAAACTCTAATGGAACCCCAGTGGAATAGGTACCGTTTACATTTACTCTGAGTGTCCGATCAGAAAGATACGATTTAAACCACTCATGTGCTGTTCCACTTATGCCTATTCTAGTCCTAAGGATGTTAAGAAGCACTGCGTGGTCGATGGTGTCAAACGCAGCACTTAAATCCAGTAGAACAAGACAGGAAACCTCCTTACGGTCCATAGACAACAAGATGTCATTCTGGACACGCAGAAGTGCTGTTTTCGTACTACCAAGTGGCGTATAGGCAGATTGGAATTCTTCTGACAACGAACATTGTGACAGATGTTCCCGTAGCTGTTTCGACACTGCACGTTCTAATAGCTTGGAAACAAAACTTAAATTAGACACTGGGCGGTAGTTTTTCAGAATTTTGGGGTCAAGTGACGGTTTTTTAAGAAGAGGGGTAACTAGAGCCTGTTTCATGGTCGATGGAAATACTCCAGATGATAGTGATGTGTTGACGATTTCCAACAACCAAGGAACAAAAGCAGGTAGGCATTATTTTAGCAACTTCGTAGGAATGATATCTAAAGGGCATTGTTTGGATGGTGATTTTCTTACCAGGGTACAAATGTCACCCTCAGATAATGGTAGGAATGAATGGAAGTTTACAACGTTCACCAAAGGTCTACTCAGTGTGTTTGCAACATCGGACCGACAGAGGACGCTTTGGGCCAATCGAGATCGTATGGTTGTGATGTTTTCATGGAAAAATGTAGCAAACTTGTCTGCAATCTCAAGGTCACATTTACGATCTGGTAGAATTGGAGTACCCTTCATGTGCAATAATTTGTCCATAACTTCCGAGAGAACACGAGGACGTCGTATGTTGTCATTTACGACAGCTGAAAAATACAATTTCTTCGCATTTATCACAAGTTTGTTCACGTGATTCCGTTGGCGGACATATATTTCGCGATGGACTGTTAGTTTTGTTTTCCTCCAATTCAATTCAAGTGTACGACGGTTTTGTTTGGCATCTCTGATTTCATCCGTAAACCAGGGAGCTACCTGACATTTAGTCACTGACTTTGTTTGAAGTGGGGCAAATTTATCAATAAGTTCCGTTGACATTTTGTTGAATTTCTGTAACTAAAGATTCAATGTCAAATTGGGATATTTTTTTGGTTACTGGGTATACCGATGACATGAACTCAGCAGGCGTGATATGTCTATATTTCCAGTATGCAATTTTGGCTCGATGTGATGGTGAAACGGGCAACATAATGCCGAATGAGACAAGATGATGGTCACTTAGTGCCACATCGATGACTTCAATGTTAGTTAGCATGTGCTTGTCAGTCTCACGTGTGATGAGAAGATCCAATACATGACCCTTCCTGTGGGTAGGCTTGTTAACGTGTTGATACAGTCCCATAGTATTTATACAATCCATGAAATTAGAGGCATAGGAGTCATTGTGGTCATCTACGTGGAAGTTGAAGTCGCCAGCTACTGGTCCTTTTGAAATCACATGAGGTGAAAGAAACTTGGAGAATTCAGGCAAGAATGGATTGTCATAGGCTTTGTTTTTTTTCCCCATATGGAGGTCTATACACTAGGATTATGCGTATTGTACGGGATTCGTGCTTGAGTAAACCCACTAATGACTGAAACGATTTGAATTTACAAACTGGTTCAAATTTTATTTTGATTGCTTTGTCGTATAGCACTCCAGCCCCTCCGCCCCATCGACCGGATCTCTGAACGTGAGCAAATGATTTATCAGGTTGTTTAAGCTCTTGTGTGAGGAGATCGTCGCTAGGAGTTAACCAAGTTTCTGTTAACATGCTCAGCAACATGTCGTTGTCTTCCAGCGCACTGCGAACATCGTCAACTTTAGTCAACTTTACGATAACATACTCTCCAACTTATTCAAGGAGTCACTCAAATGTAAACTTCCGAAAGATAACTCAGTTATCTCGTTACAATATCAAAGTTTCCGATGCCAATAGTAATGGAAAATGCCTGAAAGATGTACTAGAATCTCGACATAGAGAAAGATTTCCTACAGATATTTTTAATGATGACAAAATGAAAAGCAGCAATAAGTTACGAACGTATCGATTAGTTAAAAATGAATACAAGCTTGAACCTTATCTGAAAATCACCATATCTCGACAGGCCTGTGAACTGTTTACTAGACTTAGGGTTAGTAACCATAATTTAGAAATAGAAAATGGTAGACATAAACAACCCCCAACGCCTCTAAATGATAGGCCAGGTGTACGATGCCGGTGAAATAGAGAGCGAAAAACATTTTGTTATGTATTGTGAGGCATATGTCGAAATTAGGGAAACGGGGTTCGAAGAAATTATAAAAGAAAACAAAGAATTTGAACAATTGACTGATTCGGAGAAATACTATTATATATTGAAAAACTGTGATAGTAAATCGATGAATATTATTTCTAACATGATCTGGTCATTCTTCTGTAAGCGAGATCACCTTGTCAAAGAAAAAAGTCATTAGTACTTTATATTATACATCATGTTTACTAATTCTTCTTATTTGTTATGTTTGTATTGTGCAACTGCCATTATGGTGTAATGCATTAAACTATTAAACTAAACTAAACTACTCGAGGCGTCGACAAATGTCTCAGATGCGAAGATTTTGCGTCCTTTCCGTTCCGAAAGTAAATACTTTCTCCCATGGGTTGTCGGGTCCGTGGGTTTGAAATCAGTGAAATCCACTCGTTCTAACACACAGCAAAGGACGTCGAAAAATAGCTGAAATGTGAAGATGTTTCGATCGGTGGGAGTCAATACTATAAAACTTTTAGGCCAAACAAAATTAAATAATTGATTCTCAGGCATTTCTTTTTAAAACGAATGAGGGAGGGCGGTTTTTGTTTTTATATTTTATTCCTGAGGTAATGGTCGCCGATACCTAAAATTCAGCTGTGAGAGCCTAAAATTAAATACTAGATCTTCCATATTGATTTCATTGACAGTTTGTTTTTGTAACAGTGATCAAACATCACAAAATCAACATAGAACAACTAAAATAATAACGAGTTTTTGAACTGGTTTAGTGCTAGAAGCCAGAATCAGACCTTTAAAAAATATGAGGCTACCAGTGCAAAAGCCAACATTTTCGTTACCCATTTTTCGAATTCAGTTAAACGTAAATATTAGTTTGTTTGAACAATTTTTTTCTGTTACAAATTATTGGAGAGTGTCTGTTGGCACTCTCCGATAATTTGTAATAAAACAATTTTTGATGAAGAAATTTAGACCACCAAAACTAATCTAGCTCTCAACCAGTTAAATAAATATTTATTTAGTACATACATATGAGAGTCGTGTGTCATTTCGCGAAGAGAATAACAATACCGTTTCAATGTATACGACATATTGCATCGCAAATCGCGATGTGATACCGCTAAAATCACACGCTATGATAGTTTTATACATTTTGAATTTTGCCACCAAAAAAAAATATGACGAACGCTGGCTGAAAAAACGAATGCGCCCGTGCCAGAAAATCAAAAGATTAATATTCTTTAGCCTTACAAGTGTATTTTCTTGAATGGTATTTTCTACTTTTTAATATAACTGACTAAGATGATTCATTAGCATTTTGAAAGATATTACAATTTGCCAACTGGCAAATTATCACATCTTTGAAAATGCTGATGGCTCATTTTAACCCATTTAAAGTCATAACTGAAAAATACAAATCTAGAAAATACAGTTGTAAAAGTTTTATAGCATTGGTCTTTGATCAACTTTTTATCCCTTTTGGCGAATTATATATAGTCACATTGTTTAACCCTTTCCTAACATGAAAAGCAGACGACACTTGTAAAAAAAATTCTTGAATAACTAATTTTTTTCATTTTTTGTCTCAAAAACATTGGTTATGACCCCTCATTGGAACGAGCTCGACGAGCTCGTTCCAATGAGGTGTCATAACCTATGTTTTTGAGACAAAAAATGAAAACAATAATGAAAATTAATCGGCGATTTTTGAGAATAGCGCTGGCCGTTTTGGCCGTTACCTTATTTGAAAATCACCAGATCTCGACAGGCCCGTGAACTGTTTACTAGACTTAGGGTTAGTAACCATAATTTAGAAATAGAAAATGGTAGACATAAACAACCCCCAACGCCCCTAAATGATAGGAGATGCCAGGTGTGGGATACCGGTGAAATAGTGAGCGAAAAACATATTGTTATGAATTGTGAGGCATATGTCGAAATTCGGGAAACGGGGTTCGAAGAAATTATAACAGAAAACAAAGAATTAGAACAATTAAATGATTCGGAGAAATACTATTATATACTGAAAAACTGTGAGAGTAAATCGATTAATATTATTTCTAACATGATCTGGTCATTCTTCTGTAAACGAGATCACCTTGTTAAAGAAAAAAGTCATTAGTACTTTATATTATACATCATGTTTATTATATCTTCTTATTTGTTATGTTTGTATTGTGCAACTGCCATTATGGTGTAATGCATTAAACTATTAAACTAAACTAAACTATTCTTGGTTGCGGTGGCATTGAAATTCTCTTGGCATAACAGACTACTCGGGCTTTGACAAATGCCATACGTGCGAGAATTTGCGTCTTGTCTGTCTTAAAAATCAAAACAGGGTCGAGCCATACTAACAGACACCGTGGATTGATAGATATGTAAGTGAAGGCCCCTTTCTGCAGATTGAATGATAACTTTTTTACAGACCTGTCTGCCCCTGCTCTGCTGATCAGAAGATATCCGGGAGAGAAAGCTTCATCCCTCACATGTTAAGACTAGAAGAGACTCTATGACGCCCATGTCAAAGGCCAGCTACCACTGACCTCATTGATGTAACGAAAAGCTAAAAAACAGACTTTGACTACCTTTCGGGTTATGATGACCGACTTGTCCGCTTCTGATTTTCTGATTTAACCCTTTTCCCAACGTAACGGATAAAACCGGCCAGCGCTATTCACAAAAATTGCCAAATAATTTCCATTACAACCTATGTTTTTGAGACAAAAAATGAAAAAAAAAATTAGTTAATATTCAAGGATTGTGTTTGCAAGTGTCGTCTACCTTTCGTGTTAGGTGAAGAGTTAAGAAATGGATGTCAATTGGGCATTATATCGATGACTCTAATAATCATACTAGTTAGTTATCTAGTTATTGGTGTTTAAGGTCACATACTTATGCACAATGGCTAATCGTGACCGTGACATTTTTGCGGGTGAAGGAAGCCGGGGTACCCGGAGAGAACCACCGAACGTCGACGGGCAACTGTCCGTTCTTCAACATTCTAACTCTGTTCAAGCTTCGCTCAAGCAGGGTTACAGCGGTTGGAGACATGTGCACCATCGACGTGCAGTACGCATTAGTACACAGCGTCATCGTGTCCCCATGTAGGCAACCGGGATAAAGTTCCTTTCCCAAGGACACAACGCGGGTCGTCCTGGATGGGGATCGAACTCTGAAACCTCTATCATGGAAGTCCAACAGTCATCATACTAGTTATTCTTTGCGTGAGGGGGCGCGGTGGCGTTGCGATAACCGGTTCTCGTCAGATCACCGAAGTTAAGCAACGTCGAGCCCGGTTAGTCCTTGGATGGGTGACCGTCTGTGCGATCGATTCGGACTCCCGCGTTGTGACCTTGGGCAAGGCACTTCACCCAGATTGTCCACACGGGGGCACGATGGCGCCGTATACTAAGGCGTACTGCACGTCGATGGTGCGCATGTCTTCCACCAGTCTAACCCCGCCTGTTCTATAGTGCGGAGTTACGATATTGGGGAGCTGGCAGCTGCTCTTCGTTGCTCGGTGGTTCTCTCTGGGTACTCCGGCTTCCTCCACCCGTAAAACTGTCACCGATACGATATGACTTTGGCTGTTACTGTGTCGTTAAACCCTAATAAATAAATAAATAATTCTTTGCATGAATGAAACATCGCATAACGGCCTTTTTACACTCTAGATGCGAAGCGCGTGTTCCATGCGTTGCAATAAAATAATGAATGGCGATTTTTCTTCTCATTTTGAAATTTTGACACAATTTAACCCCAAGTACGGGCAGAGTAACAGAATTTTCTCCAATCACTCTGTTTTTCTCTTGTTTAACTATGAATGTAACCAATTATATCTTGTTTGACAGAGCTCGCTGAGCTCCGTCAGACAAGGTATATTTGGTTAAATATCAAACTACATTATGGGAAATATTTCCTGCTGTAAAGTTTGCCATTTTGACATCGGAGTGGAGATGGTTAATGGTTCTGTTTTTTTAAATGTTATGAAACAAAGACAATAATAACCTGAACTTAGTCCAGTGTGAGTTATGGAATATTCATTTATTTATTTATTCATTGGGGTTTAACGACATTTTCGTGTCGGACAGTTTCACGGGTGGAATAAGCCGGAGTACCCGGAGAGAACCACCGAGCAACGGCGAGCAAATGACAGACTCCCCAACGTACTAACTCCACACAAGCAGGGTTAGCATTTGTTGGAGACAAGTGAACCATCAACGTTCAATACGCCTTAGTACACAACGTCACCGTGCCCCCAAGTGGGCAATTGGGTTTAAGTGTCTTGCCCAATGACACGACACGGTTGCCGCATGTGGGATTCGAATCGAAGACCTCTCGGACTACAGCCTGCATCTCTGCCTACTGAGCCACCGCGCTTCCAGATATAATATAATCACTGAATTTAATCTATTTTTGCCACTCCTGACTTATATCGTCATGAAAATTGGTTTTGATAGGGTTATCTCCCTTGAAATGATTGGATGCGCGAGGAAGATTCATTTTATTTATTATTTTATTATGAGTGTTTCACGCCATACCAGCATCTAAGGCTATATTGTGGTGATGACATTGGAAGGTCCAATTAAGAAGCAAGTTAACTGTTGAAAAAACACCTGTGACATCAGTAGACAATAAAATCAAGTTTCCTTATGTTACTTTTAATAATCGAAAACAACAGATAGTTCTGTCACAGCTCACATACGTGGCATGGCGTCATGCAGAAATTGCAAAATGAGATGAAAAATTGTTATTTATTACTTATTCGCAACGTTCGCATGGCATTCGGCGTATAAACGCCTTCATTAAAAACTTGGACAAAACTTTAAGTTCCTGACAAAATTCTTGATGTTGCAGCTCCCGCCCACCGGGTCCCTTTTATCTACGCATCTGCTTCTTTAAAGATTTTATGTTCAATGTGCTTTGGACTATTTCGAAAAAAGAAACCTCCTGTGTTGAAATAAAACTATTCTTTAAAAATTCTCTAAGTCTAGACATCTTATCTTGATTAGGAATCTACACTTAGATAAATTGGGCTGTGGTTTACCTACACGCAAATTAGTATACATCTACAATTAACTACATGGACTGTTAAGAAAATTCAGCCTCTCGTTTTCATCGTCGTCTTGTGAAAAAGAATGCATTGGTGTTCGTCTTATACACATGTTTTCACTCCGATATAAACTTCAGTTGCCTTGTATTATCAGCTTTCAGTCCTTTAGTTCAGTATAAACACTCGACCACTGAGTCAAGAAGCCTTCAAAGAAAACTTGAAGAATTTTTGAAAGGAGAATCCACCACTTTTTAACGCTTTCAAATCTCTATGCATAGTTTGGGGTTCTTTTTGTCTGCAAGAAATAATTAACATTCTGTGATGCGATGACAATACACAACTCATCGGTAGGGGTATCAGTAATAATTTATTCCCACAACCCTGATCGTAATGAAGATGTACTCTCTTTACTTCTTGAACTATCTTTGATGAACAATAATTTGTCTAGAGTTGCCTCCTTTATCTTTATATATTAACCCTTTGAATCCGAGAGACCGTTTTTCCGTCCCAGGAACACGATACTTTATAATATCATAAAGTAAGACGGGCGCTAACCGAATATGTAGGATAGGCAAATCAATATTTTCAACGTGCAGCCTGAAGGCTGCGCGTTGAAAATATTAATTGGTTTTCCCCAAAAATAATGAATATGGGCGGGATCGCGGTGGCTCACTGTTAGACTGTTGGACTTCTATACTAGAGGTCCCGGGTTCGATCCCCGTCCGGGACGACCCGCGTTGTGGCCTTGGGCAAGGCACTTTATCCCGGTTGCCTACATGGAGGCACGATGACGCCGTGTATTAAGGCGTACTGCACGTCGATGGTGCACATGTCTTCAACCGCTGTAATCCTGCTTGAGCGGAGCGTGAACAGAATTAGAATGTTAAGGAGCTGACAGTTGCTCGTCGATGCTCGGTGGTTCTCTCCGAGTACTCCGGCTTCCTCCACTCGTAAAACTATCACGGTCACTATTAGCCATTGTGAATAACTATGTGACCTTAAACACCAATAAATAAATAAATAATGAATATGGACTCTTCCAATTGCTGCCATTGAAGATACCACCAGGGTTCAAAGGGGTTAAATTGCGTTGGCTGGTATCTTTTGGGATAGGGTATAACTGATATTTGAAAATAGATAACAAAAAACAATGGTGGCAAATGATGACCAATTCGCTATCCGAGTGACTCTTTATATTGGAAGTTTTTCTAAGAACAATTGGTGGATGATGCGTCTCATAATAATAACGGCAGCACAGTTATACGTTTGTCTGTTTGTTTGCTATCAATCCGTATTTGAAAGGCACGACGGGTTGTTGGTATCGATAAAGTTAATTTAGGGGTAATAAATGTTAACCCTGTCTGTTTGACGTGTATATTTCTGTACGAATTCCGCAGGATAACTTTTAGATTCCTTTGAAAGAATGTTCTCTAATTTTTTAACTTAACTTTTTATTATAGCCCAAGGTCATGTTCGATTTTTGGAATTTTTGTGCATGTTGTTGTAGAGTCATGGCCCTTAATTGTATAAAAACTTGGTATATTTTTTATTTCCGCATCATAACTTTACCAACGTTGGGCGGAATGATTTGAAATTTAATAGATTTTCTGATAATTAATTGTCATGTCATTGTTCAAGTTGAACCTTCTGTTGATTGTGTGGTTATGATCGGCCTTGGCACAAATTTCGATGTCGAAAGGCGAAGATTCAATACAATTATTAAATCATAACTTCGTCTGAGAAATGTAAATTGACGACAATAACTTGACTGGGGTCAGAAGGAAGACGGCTAATCTGGCCATGCTATCTCCCAACAGAACAGCATTGAAAAACGAAGATCAGCTTCAATATTCATATTTCTAGCGCACGTAACTCCATAGTTATCGTCCCTGTTCAAAAACCGTTATTTTTTTATTTCCGTGTTGTTTTTTTTTTATTGTTTTGCGGGTTTTTTTCAGCTTGATAATTTGACATTCCTTTTGTGGATCGATTTTAAATTTGACGGTTTCTCGTATGATCACAAAAAGTTGTGTGTTTACGATTGGAGGGCAAAGTTTGATTTTTAGATATGTTCTTTTTCTTGAAAGGGTACGCCCTTGACTATGAAAACACTTTGTTACATTTGAGTGTTCTCACAATATAAGCTTCGGAATTTCTTTTTCACATAACGATCTGACATTTCACAGGTTTACTTGTCATTACAAAATGAAGGCCAACGACTCTGGGTACGAGCTAAGGCCTGGCGCCAATACCATAAGACGTTTACAACTGTATTTTCTAGTATTGTATTGTCTATGCTGCATTAACGTAAACATCTACCACGTACTGTGCGAATAGCCAGTCTGTTGCTAGAAGGTTCATTTGCAATCTTTACAAACATGTCGTCGTTACAAAACTGAACAAAATCCCCAGTAACACTGACACAGCCGGCCGTGAAAAAACATAGATAAAAAACTTTTGATTTATGGACAAAAATAACTATGAAAACCTGTGTTCCACACCCGATTGCATGTGCCAGCTACAGGGAAAGCCGTGGAACAAAGCATAATCACCACTTATAAAACAGATAAATATCATACGTATCCTATTTTAATAGGAAAATCCAGAATGCGCCTGCTGAAAGAATTGGCTAAAGTGATCACAAAAAAGCATTCAATTGCGTTCAGTAAACACCTTAAAGCTCATTGGTCAGCTTAATTATTCACTGACCAATGACTATTCCAAATTAGGCCACGCCAAAACATAATGATGTTTATTAATGCCGCCTAGACAAAAGTTTCGCGCTATTCTACGAAACGCGCGCAACTATAATTCTAGTTATGACTTTAAATGGGTTGAAATGAACCATTAGCATTTTCAAAGATGTGGCAATTTGCCAATTGGCAAATTGCCACATCTTTTAAAATGCTGAAAATTTATTTTAGAGAGTTATATTAATAGGTAGAAAATACAATTCAGGAAAATACAATTGTAAAAGTTTTATAGTGTTGGCTCCTGGACTTTACAATTGTAATGTAAACACTCAATAGTACTGCCATTAAATACTAAGTGTTTTACGTGTGCCAATGTGGGAGAGGGGGGGGGGGGGGTATTAGAAACAAAGACTGAGGCCAGTCGATAATCACAAACAATAGTATACAATCGGCGTGGTTAGTCCTAACACCACCCCATCCCACCATTGACACACGTAGAATACTTTAAAAACGAATACTCGAGTGTATTCCATCCTGGGTTTCTTTTTTTATCCACTGCTACCATTGCTGAATTGAGATTCTCTTTTCTGTTTTTATTTCAAGGAACTACTTTCTGTGAGAAGGGATCTCATGCAACAAAGCTTAAAGTAGAAAAAGGTGATTTTGGAGCAATTACTTCGGAGAGATATCCGCAAAATTACACAGCGGATTTATTTTTTGGACTATGGTGCGAGATTCAAATACGCGCTTGCAGTGCATGCAAGATCAGACTAAAATTCACAGAGATGAATTTCCCAACATGTGCGCCTCCTGACTTCGATCTCAGTATATTTGGCAGCAAAGTTAGGGGCTCAAAATGCATTCCAGGGTAAGTGTTTAGTTAATTACCTAAAGTACTGGAGAAACTCATGTTACGTATATAGAATTTTTGTTTTGCGTTTGCTTGATATTCAAAATTTCTGATAGAAATTCGTAGCACGTCCCGATGTGTAGCTTATCTAATTTGCGTCGGAAATTTCGAGACCGTGTCCCGCGTATTAGGTGAGGGTATATCCTCATCTGATGTGAAAAATGTTTTGAGAAATTCGTTCTCTCTTTCTCTATTTCATTTTCCTCTTTTTTCACAAAATTTTACTTATCATTCTTATCTTCAAACCGGAGAGGTTATTTCTATATTACTGAGGCCTAACTTAAAGTTGTATAGACAAATATGGGAAAGGAAGGGTATTAGGTGGTGCGCTGAGATTGGCGGAGTGCAGGGAGAGTGGTAGTGGTAGCGGAGCATAATGAGCTAGTCCCCATCCCACCCACCCACTTTCTTCACAGATATGTTGCATAATTGTCAGATTATAGAAAGGGTTGAGTATATTTGCAAAGGTGTTAATATACGGGCATATGACATTATCTGCAAATTTACTAGCATTTATTAGCATTTGGCCAGTGAATTTTATCTTCGGCCAGTTCGGTGTATTTCTTCTACATCAATTGTCTTCCAACCGAAGGCTAGCCTTCGGGTTGGAAGACAGCTAATGTAGAAGAAATACACAAAATCGTGATCAAACCAGGGCATGCACGCCAAAAAAAGAGACTTGTGGGTATTCGTATAGTTGATGATATGTGATTATAATCTCTGGTGTTGCATGGCAGGACGTTGAACTGTTCAAAAGTAATATTATGTAATTCAACGTTGCCATCCCACCCCTTATACGCACACTTTCGACATCTTGTGTTGCACTCGTCAAAACCTGAGAATTACGCAATGCCATTTCTAGGGATCCTTTCCCTCTTTCTCCCTTTTTGGATCGGAACATGGTTCTTCTAGTGCCTCTTGGACATTTGTGCTCACTCCATCTTCACAACTTTCAGTGTTCTTCCGTTGATTCTTAGGGTAGTGATGTGACGATGGTTTTATTTCAACTTTATTAGTGTTATTTGAGAAAAAAAAACCTCCCGCGGTGCGCTGGAGCATTTTCGTTTTTCAAGTATACCCCAATAGAAATCTGACTAATTTTTAGACCATTTTCAGTCCGAGTTTTGAAGGGAAGTCGGAACCAAACGACGCGTATCTCTATTAACCCTTCACCTAACGTAGAAAGCAGACGACACTTGCAAAAATAATTCTTGAATAACTATTTTTTTTCATTTTTTATCTCAAAAATATAGGTTATGACCCCTCGTTGGAACGAGCTCGACGAGCTCGTTCCAACGAGGGGTCATAACCTATGTTTTTGAGACAAAAAATGAAAAAAATAATGAAAATTAATTGGCGATTTTTGAGAATAGCGCTGGCCGGTTTTGGCCGTTACGTTGGGTAAAGGGTTAAAGGCGTTTCAGGTTCCAGCGGATCTTCGAATTTATTGAAAGTTGTGAAATTCATAAATCCCCCGTCAAGGACCTGGAAAGTCCTTGAAAAAAGAACTCCTTTTTGAAACCTTTGAAAAAAGGAGATATCAGGCGATCAAAGGAGATTCATTTCATAGTCCCTAAAGTGGAACTCCAATTTTGTGGGGAGATGCTTTCGCACTCTTCACACCTCCCCAACTACGTTTTTTTTTTTTAGCTCACCATGACAATGTCAAGCTGAGCTCTCCGTCCGTCGTCTGTCGTCCATTGTCTGTCGTCCGTCGTACGTCGTCCGTCAACACCATGTTTTGGTCTTCTCCTCCAAAACCGCTGAGCCAATTCAAGTGAAAAAGTTTGTGTGAGTGATGGACAAAAGGGGCATTGCTGTTTTATTCAACTCAACATTCCCATCCCCATCGGGAGGCGGGGGTGCTCCAAAATATTTTTAAATTCCTTTTCTCATGAACCAGTGGGTACAGTGACTTAATATTTGTTATGGAGCTTCCTTCTGAGGTGTAGAATCAAGTTTGTTCAAACGACGTTCGTGAAACAATATTTGGCTTTGTAATGGGAGGGGTAAGTTTTTGGCCCCGCCCAAATTTTCTGTTTTTCTGAACCACATTTCCGATTGAACCAAATTTGGTATGTAGTATTACTGGGTCATAAGTACTGACTCATGCAAAAAAAAATCTCGCGTCCCTGTAGGAACCCCATGAGGTAAAAATAAACATATTTTCAAACGCCCATATTTCCCAAACCACACAGAACAGAGAACTGTTATTTGGTATGAAGCATCCTTAAGACCAGTAGAATTGTTTGGTAAAAATACTGCCATCGGTTATGTTAGAGTGTTCTGTAGGGGGGGGGGGGGGGGGGGCGGTGCATCGAAAAAATTGCTGAGCCAGCATATTTGCAAAAATTAAAAAAAACATCTTTTCTCCAGAACCAATGATCAGAATCTTTTGATATTTTGGTATACAGCATCTATGGGGGGTCAGTTACAAGTTTGTTAAAATGAAGTCCATTGGTTCATATTTGGGCTCAATACAGGAGCCCGAATTTTTAACTTAGGGCAATATGGGGAATGTTCTTTAAAAATCTTCTTCTTCAGAACCTTAATGTTTGGTATACATTGTTGTTATGAGGGTCAGATTCAGGATTATTCAAACCAAGTCCCTCGGTTAATATTTGGGTTTCCTATGGAAGCCCAAATTTTGACCGTTAGTGCAATATGGTGGATAATTTTTAAAAATCTTCTTCAGACCCACCAGTCTGAATGCTTTCATATTTAGTATATCACATCTTGGGAGTGGGGGGGGGGGGGGGGAGGGGGTCGGATTCAAGTTTGTTCAAAATGGGTCTCTAAGTATATATTTGAGCGCGCTATGATAGCCCAAATTTTAACTTAGTGCAATATGAGGAACTTTCTTTAAAATTTTCTTCTTTAGATCCACCAGTCGGAAAGCTTTCATATTTGATATACAACATCTCTAGGGGGTCAGATTCAACTTTGTTCACCTCGAGTTCAACTCAATTTGGGCCCCCTGTGGGAACCGGAACTGGCCATGTAGCTGAAGAATTAGAAATTCTGTATTCAGTACCCTTTAGAGGTGTGTAACTGAGATTAATCCACATAGGTTGTATCAAGGGGCTTCAAAGGGGAGCACCACTTTTTACATTATGATCAACTGAAGAAAAGGCATGATGCTTGGACTATTTTAGTGACTCCTGAGGGGCTCAAGGATTGACAATGTATCCTATGGAGATGGATTGCTTAATGTAGATTCATTCTTGGACTCTGTTTATATCGTGTTCTGTTCAAAGTGAGCACTTCAGGCTCCGTGGGGCGTCTTCCTTCTACTTTTTCATTAGTTTGGAGGATTTACATTTCCTTCGAATTGTTTTGATTAATGGGATCATTCCCTTTCCACTATATAATATATATAAGCAAGCTCTCATAGAGAGCTTTACGCGGATTAATATAAGAGTCTGTTATTACCAGCGTTGAGAACTGTGATTTTTTTTATTTTTTGTTTTGTGTTCATCCTTTCTGCCGCTGTACCTATGTCTACCAAAATAAACAAATTTTATTTATGACAAGCGACTAAAAAGTGTTTTCTGAGAAATATGCCAGGTATATATCTCGGGCATTTTATAGCGTTTGTTGAAATTTTTTTTTTGAATGAGGGTTTCTTAGTGTATTTTTGTCAGTTATGTTTTATGGGGTATTTTGGTGTTGTTTATGGACTTCCACACAAGGAAATATAAAACAAATTAGAGAGAAAGAGTTATTGGACTTTCTTGCACAAATAGGGCAAACTGTCGTTTAACCCTTTACCCAACGTAACGACCAAAGCCGGCCAGCGCTATCTCAAAAATCGCTAATTAATTTTCATTATGTTTTTCATTTTTTGTCTCAAAAACATAGGTTATGAACCCCTCGTTGGAACGAGCTCATGAGCTCGTTCCAACTAGGGTCATAACCTATGTTTTTGAGACAAAAAATGAAAAAAATTAGTTATTTAAGAATTTGTTTGCAAGTGTCGTCTGCTTTTCATGTAGGTAAAGGGTTAATTAGGGCGATCGATTTTTCGTTCCCTTAATTTATCAGTCTTCATACTCAGACAAATAATAAAACCGTTTACGTTAATTGCTGTTTGTATTCATTTGTTACGGTGATGGTTACATGACCAGAAATGGCTGAAAATTCTGTTTGTGTTAAAAAATATATGGGCACTTTCAAAGGGTCCATATAAATATATTGTGAGAGAACTATATTTTATAAGAAATAAGGATAAAAGATAAACTAAAACTCACCAGAAATTTTGTTTTTGATTTCCATCAAACTTTCCCAGCGCATTGTTAATAAATGTTTAAATGTTCCCAAAAGTTTGGAAAAAGTTGTATATGAAAACACACTACAATAATGGAGTCCCAAAATACCGGAAAAAAATATTCAATTGGAATAATGAAAAAAATTAGATATTTCTGTTAACTACGTGATTAAGTGTTTTGGAGTCCATTTAAGAGGGGATGGTGTCCCCGCGGGAACCCCAGGAAGCGAAGCAGTGCCTGTTCACTGCGGTAAACAGATTCTGTTTTACTGGTAAAATAGGACCCAGTCACCAATGCTTGGGAGGTGCAAACCCTCTCTAAAATGGGCAACGTGGCTTATTAACGCTCACCCCTGGTCTTGAGTTGATATTCATGTGGTCACGATTAGCCATTGTGCAAAAATATGCGACCTTAAATACCAATAATTCAATCAATAAGAGGGGGTGGTGTATATTTCAGAAGTACCACCAGTGTGAACTGCAATTACAGGTTGACGGATCAGAACATATGGCCTGAGTTAGATTGGAAGAGCATGCTGCCATAATGCATGCATGTTCCGGTGAGGGGTCATAGGATATGTTTTGGGACAAACCTTTTTAAAGTAGAAAAATTTGAATTGCGAGTATTGTGAACAGCACTGACAGGATATGGCCGGTACGTCAGGTAAAGTGTTAAAGAACCAAGGCCATTAACTACGGCTAGATTCATAGATTCATTCTCCCGATATCTAAATCAGAAGTCCGACGCGCTCACCAATGAACCAGTGTGCTTCATTTGTAAGTGAATATTGATACTGATTTCAAAATAAGTGGTTAACCCTTTACCAAAGGAATCGGACGCATCTGTCCATGTTATTTACAAACGGAACAGTAGAAAAGGATTTATATTCCAAAACAGTTCATATCACGTGACCCCCATTGGAACGAGCTCGTCGAGCTCGTTCCAATGGGGGTTCACATGATGTGGTTCTGTTTACATTTTGTGAAAATTCTGAATTTGAAGAAAAACATAATTTAAAAAGCAGATTTTGATATCATGTGCGTTGGATAAAGAGTAAAATGAACAACAATCGTAACATTTTTTTCTATTTTTTCAGCTGTGATCATTTATATATAGTAGAAAGTGATAAACCTTATGATAAAAGCACAGGAAGAAAATATTTTAAGAGTGATCAGGGACGGGAGTATGTGTCCATTTCATCCGCCGTTGTGTTAGTCCATTGTATGTCGAATGCAACGAGTACGACAGGGAAGAATTTCCATGTTTTATATGATATTATAGGTGAGTGTTCATTGGATATAGCACAGATAGAATCTGACATAGCAAGAGCCATGTCCACAGAACATGGTTTACTCCAAAAATGTCCTTGGGGTGAATTTTTCATCCAGAAAAATAACATTCAAATCACGTGAAAAAAAAATATAAGAAGCAAAATCAAAGTTTCAACCTGGAGTTGATCCCTGATGTCCGTAGTTGAAAACTATAGCTTGTATATTTTGTGCTTCACGAAATTATTACAGGTGTGGCGCGGGGGGGGGGGGGGGCTGCAAAACGTCCCTTACACCAGGGCCGCCGAACGAGGACGTAGAATGGGCGTTACGGGCCCTGCAAGCGTCGAAGGCGCGAAGCGATAAGAGGGGATCTGATCGTCCTCCAGAAAATTGTTTAAGTTAGAGCTAGATGAAAAATGCAGAACCAGATGCGGAACCAGATGGTGTGGGTACAAGCGCCCCAGCCCCTTTCACAGACATGCTACGTGATTATACACTGGGTACGTATATATGTCTCAATATCTTGTGATATTTTGTCTGCAGATGTAAACAAATTTTGAAATTGGCCCAAGGTGAATGGAATTCCATCTTCTCTCGATCCATTCTTCCACCTCAATCTTCTTCGGGTTGGAAGATCGTTGAAGAAGACGACATTGGCCAGATCGTGACCTAACCAAGGCATGCGGGATCATAAAAAGTGACGGGTACATGTCTTTTATAATTGCTGATATTATGTTAAATACATGGCGTCACCTATTTCAAAGTATAGTACTCTCTCTCTCTCTCCCTCTCTCTCTCTCTCCCTCTCTCTCTCTCTCTCTCTCTCTCTCTCTCTCTCTCTCTCTCTCTCTCTCTCTCTCTCTCTCTCTCTCTCTCTCTCTCTCTCACACACACACACACACGCATATACGCACACACACACTCAATTTTTAACCTCCCATCGCACCTGGTAACAACAACTGAGACTCATTAAAATGTAACTTTAATACATTTTTCAAATTTTCTCCCACTGGGCCGAATCATAATATAGGTATAGGTCCAGAGCATCTTGCGTTTATGCCCGTCTACTTCGGATGAGCGTCCGCCGTTTTTGATTGATACTGTTGCACGACATCCTGGAACGTTTTCAAACAAACAGCTCAACTTAAACATACGGGGCATATAATGGGATCAGAAAAAAATTAAGAGATGCTGAGACGCGTGTAGTATTTGACCCTTGTAAATGATGTATGTTAGCTGGATTTGTGCAGTTTTATAAGAATTAGGAGTTTGTGTAAATACCTTCCTTGGTTAAATCCGTAAGAGATGCATTCGCTTGAAAATTTCACAAAGTAAAAATGTTCTGTGATATATTTTAAACGTTTTTTGATATCGCCATTATGCCATATGTTACAAAAGCAGATGTTTGGTTATTAAGAGTATTTAATAAATGCTTGCATCAGTATAACAGGCGATGTTTTAATTTTAAAACAAGGATTGAGCTAAGATGTTTCAAAAAGATAAAAAAGATAGGTCTTCCATTTTAACGCTTCCCCTTAGTCCGGTAGCAGAGTTTGTGTGCATGTGAAGATCTCCGCGTCACTGCATTACTGTTCTCTTTCTGGCACTCAAATGCTCTCTCTCTCTCTCTCTCTCTCTCTCTCTCTCTCTCTCTCTCTCTCTCTCTCTCTCTCTCTCTCTCTCTCTCTCTCAAGCAAGCAAGCAAGCAATTTTGTGGCTACTGACTTGACTTCTCTCTCTGAGAGAGAGAGAGATCAGTGGCCCTTAAATTTATTTTGAGATCTTCCTACATGGTTGAGCGTGAGAACTTGGCGCACTCCACCATTTTCTCGCGTTTTGTCTCCTAAAAACGTTTTGCTCCGTACCTTTTTCTCTGATTTTAATTTGAGAGTAAAGGTTGTTTAACCGTTTGTCTCTCACGTCACACGACTGAAAGACATTTACAGCAAACATACTTTTCTGTAGCTACTCATTTTAGCTCACCTGGCCCACTATTACCATCACTTGGCGTCCATCGTTGTCCGTCGTCCGTCCGTAAACTTTTCACATTTTCATCTTCTCCTCTGGGAACGCTGAGCCAGAGTGAACCAATTTTGGCGGGAATGGTCTATGGGAGGTCTTCTACAAAAGATCCTCATTTTGTTCCCGTCGGATGAAAAACATGGCCACCAGAGGCATTCTTTAATTCTGGTTGGTGGATTTTCAAAAATCTTCTCCTCTAAACCTACAAGGCAAAATGTTTTGAAACTTTACATAAATGATGATGATGACTGGGACACCCTCTACCAACGATGCTCATTTAATGTTGATCGGATTACAAACACGGCCGCAATTGCGGCTCATAGTTACCATAGAAACCCTATGGGAAATTACATTTTTATATTGTTTTCTGGAACTACTGAGCCGACGTGAATCAAACTTGTTTAGGGGTGGTCTATAGGAGTTTCTCTACAAACAACCCTCATTTTGTTCCTGTCTGTTTAAAAAAATGTCTGCCAGAAGCATTCTTTGATTCTGATTGGTCTATTTTCAAAAATCTTCTTCTCTGAAAATACAAGGCCAAATATTTTGAAACTTCGCTTGCTTGTTGATGATGATTGGGACACCCTTTACCAACGACCCTCATTTAATGTTGATCGGGTTGCAAACGTGGCCGCAATTGCGGCGTATAGTTACTATAGAAACCCTATGTGAAATAATATTTTCATCTTCTCTGGAACTACGGAGCCCATGAGAACCAAACTTGGCGGAAATGGTCTTTGAGAGGTCCTCTTCTAACGATCCTCATTTTGTTTCCGTCGGATGGAAAACATGGCTGCCAGAGGCATTCCTTGATTCTGATTGGTGGATTTTGAAAAGTTTTCTCCTCTGAAACAACAAGGCCAAATGTTTTGAAACTTCACATGGTTGATGACTGGACAACCCCAGTCAACGATCCTCATTTAATGTTGATCGGTGTACAAACATGGCCGAAATTGCGGCTTATAATTACTATATAAACCCAATGGGAAATAACATTTTCATCTTCTTTTCTGGAACTACTAAGCCGATGTGAACCAAACTTGGCAGGAATCGTCTATGGGAGGTCCTCTACAAACGATCCTCATTTTATTTCCGTGGGATGGAAAACATGGTCGCCAGAGGCATTCTTTGATTCTGTATATGTGTATGTGTGTGTATGAGGATGTGTGAGTACGGGTGGAAATAGCCTTAGCGGGATAAGTCCGTTACATTTAGTAAAAGGTGAAGTCGCATTGTAATTTTTTTCAGAAATACTTTGCGCATTTTATATAGTATAAATCTTACAAGATGAACATATATTTTAAGACAATTATCGATTTCATTTGTAACTAACTTTATTATCCTTGTTCCTGATACTTACATTGCCATTCAGCCTCACTGTCTCTGATTTAACCCTTTACCAAACGTAACGGCCAGAACTGGCCAGCGCTATTCTCAATATCGCCAATTAATTTTCATTATATTTTCATTTTTTGACTAAAAAAAAATAGGTTATGACCCCTCTTTGGAACGAGCTCGTTCCAATGTGGGGTCATAACCTATGCTTTTGAGAGAAACAATGAAAACAATTAGTTATTCAAGAATTTTTTTTTGGTGTCGTCTGCTTTTTCATGTTAGGTAAAGGGTTAAACAATTTACAAATTATTATCACATTCCGCAAGTCACGCTTATATCCTTGTTCAGAAAATTAGACTTCGTGAGGTATTCACGCATTATCGCCAAATCTAGTCTCTATTGGACTGGACAGAGACGTTGCACGGGAAGGGGTAGACCCGAGCCCACAATATTTTCGTCAAATTTACAGTAGTTGGACATTCAAAGCCCAGATTTGGAAAAATGGAAATTTCGGACAGGGCACTTTCCAAACATGTAAAGAATGTTACCAAAATTTGGAGTTTTCAGACTGAAAAGTAGTGAAAGCCCAAATATTGATTGAAAAGTAGTTAAAGTCCATCCAAATTTTGATTTGTAGTTGGAATTTGTGGCTAGCGAGAGCCACAGTTGGATAATTTACAGTCAAAGGGGGCACAAATGTAATTTTACATCTTAAAACCTGTAGTTGGAAAAGTTTGACTCAAGAGGGGGTGGAGGGTGGTGAATTCCCTACTTGTTGGAAATTATGTAGTGATAGTCGAAATTTTGCCTACCAAGATGGAAGATGCTATTGAAAATCTAGAGTTGGGCACCCTCGCCCACATCCAAGACCACTTAGCAGCATGTCCCTCGGACGAGGGTACTGCCCAGAAGTTCCGTATGTATTCCTTAGAGTTTAACCCTTTACCCAACGAATCGCCCGCATCCGCCCGCGTAATATGCAAATTCAGCAGTTGAAAAAATATTATTTTTCAAAAAATTTCAATAAAACCATATCATGTGACCCCTCGTTGGAACGAGCTCGTCGAGCTCGTTCCAACGAGGGGTCACATGATATGGTTTTGTTGAAATTTTTTGAAAAATTCGAAAAAATGAAATTTAAAATAATAAATTTTGATATCGTCTGCGTTGGGTAAAGGGTTAACCCTTTTACTGCCACGCCTACTTTAGCCATATATGGAGGTCCTGTATGTACGCCTGTATGCGAGGAAATTTAATAAAAATTTTAACATACTTGGAACTCTATCAACTGATTAATTGTTGGAAAGGCTCTCTAATCAGATGGTAGGTTTGATCTGCACATACCAGAACGTACATATAATCATCATAAACTATATAAGTGACAAGAGTTGCTTTCGGCAGCGTAAGTGTTAAGCTATTCATTCATCTAAACAAATCATTGTATATACATCAACGGCTTGCTATTCTTTGTTCATCTGTTATAATTTTATAATTTTGTCCAATTTTAGATAAGAAGGAGGAGTTGGAGGGAACCGTTGCTTCGTCCCTTGGGACACAGATAATCACCTCGCCTAACTTTCCAAACGGATACGCTTTAAATGGAGAGACATTTACATATTTCATACAAAATTTAGACCCTTATGGGCATGTTAAAATATTATTCGAGGACTGGGATATAGCACCAGAAAGTGAAGTTCAGGTAATCAGCACAAAATATTTTTTATTTATTAGTATATTTCTGAGACAATGTTTGCGTACACTATCCGAGACTTCAGCACATTTGTGTGCCAGAAGGGCAGAGCCAGGAACACATGCTGCTCCTTACCTGCCGCCAAACATTAGCCCATATCGCACAAATGACCCTTGTGAAACTATATAGTGAAAAACAGAGATCACAAACTTAGTTGAGTCATTTTTGTTGCTGAAATGTGTTTTAGCTTTCAAGTGGCTTAGCTGCCGTGTGTTGATCCCTCGATCTACGTGACCAATACACGGCAATAAAGCCTTTGAAGGACACGTTGAGCAAATGAATTGTGCATATCATCATATAAATTATAGAGGTTTCAGGGGGCGTAAATTCTGGGAGTGGTGGTGTAAACCCCAGCTCCACTCCCACAAAAATGAGTTCGTCGGGTAAGTAGTAGGACAGGGTACTGTTGTCTGATAATGGGCATGTTAAAGACCTCCGCATAGACGGATAAAACTCACAGATAGTCGCTAGTTTGGAGATGTGTGAATCGGACCAACCCAAGAAATTAGGCACGGTAATCAGAAATACAATACACGGTAAAAACTGGCAGAATATTACGACTCTTATTGGGGCAATCGGCACTGCCGTAAATGGTCAAGCTATGCCAGAATGCGATGCCTTTTACCACAGCAATCGGCAGTGCCGTATATTGTTGCGCTGTTGCAGAATACTACTGCTTTACTACACTCCAAAATCTGTAGGGTTAAAAAGTTACCCAAATCAACTGAAACGAGTTAATATGAACCCAGTTGACTGTATATTGTTAAGCTGTTGCAGAATGTCACAGCTTTACCACGGCTATCAGCAATGTTGTTTATGGTTTGACTGTGAGAGAATACCACAGTTTTTGCTACGGCTATTGGCAATGTTGTATACGATTAAGCTGTTGTAGAATGTCGCGGCTTTTACAGAGACAATCGGCAATGCCGTATATGATTAACAGATTAAGCTGTTGTAGAATGCCGCAGTTTTTACCGAGACAATCGGCATTGCCGTATATGATTAAGCTGTTCTGGAATGTCGCAGTTTTTACCGAGATAATCGGCAATGCCGTATATGATTAAGCTGTTGTAGAATGTCGCGGCTTTTACCAAGACAATCGGCAATGCCGTATATGATTAAGCTGTTGTAGAATGTCCCGGTTTTTACCGAGACAATCGGCAATGCCGTATATTGTTAAGCTGTTGTAGAATGTCGCAGTTTTTACCGAGACAATCGGCAATGGCGTATATGATGAAGCTGTTGTAGAATGTCGCGGTTTTTACCGAGACAATCGGCAATGCAGTATATGATTAAGCTGTTGTAGAATGTCGTGGTTTTTACCAAGACAATCGGCAATGGCGTGTATTGTTAATCTGTTGGAGAATGCTACTTTTACTGCCACAATCCGCAATTCCGAATTATGGCAGAAATCCACAGTTTTTATCACAGTACTTAGCAATGCCATATTTGGTTAAGCAGTGGCAGAATGCCCGTCCGTTATCATGGCAACGTTGAAAATGCTTGAGTTGTAGGAGAATATCACAATTGTGTACCATGATAATCGGCAATGCCGTATATTGTTATGCTGTTGCAGAATGCCGTATATGGTTAAGCTGTGACAGAATGCCACGGCTTTTACCCCTACAATCTGCAATGCCGTATATTATTAAACTGCTGCAGAATGTCATGGCTTTTACCAAACCATATTGTGGTCGAGCTCGCCCCAATGGGGGGGGGGGGGGGGGGGGGGGTCACAAGATGTGGTTTGGTTGAAAATGTTGGAAAAATTTGAAAGAAATTGTTTGATATTGTCGCTTTGAGTAAATGCGTTAACCATTTAACCAACGCGCAGAATATCAAGATTTATTCTTTTAATTCCAGTTTTTTCAAATTTTTCAAAAAATGTTTGCAAAACCATATCGTGTTACCCCTCGTTGGAACGAGCTCGACGAGGTCTGCGGCCTCTCGTTTTATCCTTCGGCGCTGGCACTCGTGTCATATCGATTAACTCATTCACACGCGTGTATCGTTCTGTGTATTTGTCGAACGGTCTTTGAGAGGTATCAGGAAGCCCATTCTTAATCTGTGCCAGGGACGTGTCTCACCCCTTGGCACAGATGCGATTGCATATTCCAAACGTTGGACAGTCTTAGACTCACTTAGACTCTCGAGTCTTAAAAAGTGCGAAAATTACAGACATCAAATTGATAGAATTTGGCACAATGTTCGCCTTTTCGACTGGAATGCAATACACTTTTTACCTCACCTGACTGAAAGTCAGGGGGAGCTTAAGTGATCACTTTTTGTTCGTCGTCCGTCCGTCGTCCGTCCATCCGGCGTGAACTTTATATTATCAACTTCTCCTCATAAACTTCAGGGCCGAATTGAACCAAGTTTGATGTGCATGTTAGATTCAGGTTAGTTCAAATTCATTCCTTAGTGTTTTTCCATAAAATTTGCCTTTCATGACTTCATTCCTTTGTAGCGTTGATGAACCATGTCTAACTGAATGTGTCCCCAAATACTTCTTTGAACCCCTTTGACAGGTGAACGATTAAAAGCCCCTTGGGGCCTCTTGTTTAGATCTGCAGACAGAAAACCTGAGGATTTCCGACAATTTGTGGAGATGAAGTGGGGATTTGGAACTCCCGTATGCATCAGTCGGGTAATATATGACAGAGCTGGGTTTCCCTCGGGTTGGATTGCTATTAGAATTTTCAAAAAGGACACCTCTTTTGAAGATCCCCTCGCTTAACCCTTTACCTACTATGAAAAGCAGACGACACTTGCAAAAAAAATTCTTGAATAACTAATTTTTTAGCTCAACTTTGGCGAAGCCAAATTTGAGCTTATGCCATGGCTAGTCGTCCGTCTGTCCGTTAACAATTCAATACGGCTCGGGCTAGAGGCCGTATTTATGAACCGATCTTTACGAAACTTCTTGAGTACCTTTGTTATGACCATGGGACGAGAACGAGTGTTTTGGGGTCCGATCCGAAATTCAAGTTGGCTGCTGGCGGCCATTTTGTACAGACTTAGGTGAAATCAGATTTTTGCACAGAACTTCCATATGAAAGCGCTGATTTGAAACATTTTTTGTATGAATGTTTAGTACCATGGGATACATCACATATAATACGGGTTTTTTTTCTCGTACGTAAATTATGCAAATTAGACTAACTTTGATGTATTTAGTGTTACTTTCAGCACTGTAAGTGCAAATGCCAATACGGCTCGGGCTGGAGGCCGTATTTATAAACCGATCTTTACGAAACTTCTTGGGTACTTTTGGTATCACCATGGGACGAGAACGAGTGTTTTGGGGCGCGGTCCGAAATTCAACATGGCCGATGGCTGCCATTTTGTACAAAATTAGGTGCAATCAGATTTTTGCACAGAACTTCCATATGAAAGCGCTGATTTGAAAAATTTTTTGTGTGAATGTTTAGTACCATGGGATACATCACATATAATACGAGTTTTTTTCTCGTGCAGAAATTATTCAAATTAGATGAACTTTGATTTTTTCAGTGCTACTTACACACAGTAAGTACACATGTCAATACGGCTCGGGCTAGAGGCTGTATTTATCAACCGATCTTCACAAAACTTCTTGGGTACCTCTGTTATCACCTTGGGGCGAGAACGAGTGTTTCTGAGTGCGGTCCAAAATTCAAGATGGCTGCCAGTGGCCATTTTGTACCGAAATTATGTCTAATCAGTTTTTTGTACACAACTTCTGTACGGCTCAGGCTAGAGACCGTATTTATGAACCGATCTTTACGAAACTTCTTGGGTACCTTTGTTATTACCGTGGGATGAGAACGGGTGTTTTGGGGTGTGGTCCGAAATTCAAGATGGCCACCATCTGCCATTTTGTACCAAAATTAGTGTGTACAGAACTTCTGTTTGAAAGCTCTGATTTGAATAAATTTTTGTCTGAATGTTTAGTAAAATGGAATACATCACATACAGTATGGGTTTTTTTTCTCGTGCAGAAATTATGCAAATTAGATGAATTTTGATTTATTTAGTGCTACTTATACACTGTAAGTGCTCATGTCAATACGGCTCGGTTGTTATCACCTTGGGACGAGAACGAGTGTTACTGAGTGCGGTCCAAAATTCAAGATGGCTGCCAGTGGCCATTTTGTACCGAAATTAGGTCCAATCAGTTTTTTGTCACAACTTCTATACAGCTCGTATTTATGAACTGATCTTCACGAAACTTCTTGGGTACCTTTGTTTTCATCTTGGGACAGGAATGAGTGTGTTTTGGGGTGCCTTTGTTATCACTGTGCTATGAGAACAAATATTTTGGGGTTCAGCCAGACTCACTCTGGAACTCAAAGATTTCTTTTCTAGTTTAGCATCTGACTGTCACCCACCTTCACAATACTTTACCTATACATTTGTTACAGGCTACGGTCAGTATTTATGTACAGACCGTTACAATACTTTATATGTACCTTTGTTATCAGGTCATTACCAAGATGTTTGTCATTGCTGTGTCACATACTATACATGTACATGTCTTGACAAGTTGAGCTACAGTGTCATTGACACTTTCATTTCATTTTTTGTCAAAAACATAGGTTATGACACCTCATTGGAACGAGCTCGACGAGCTCGTTCCAACGAGGGGTCATAACCTATGTTTTTGAGAAAAAAAATTTAAAAATAATGAAAATTAATTGGTGATTTTTGTGAATAGCGCTGGCCGTTTTTGGCCGTTACGTTTTGTAAAGGGTTAATTAGAGCGATATCGTAAGAGGTTTGGACAAGAAATATTTTATCTGTGGCGGACTTAGAATGTCGTTTGAGCCGCGAGTGGCCCATATTCATATTTTTGTATATTCATATCTTTTTACATATTTTACAGGTTTATGATGGACTTATAGATTCCACGCCCACGTTGACGTTAAGTAAAACAAAACGACCGGCGCTTATATCTGAGTTCAACAAAATAGTAATAGTGTTTAATACTGGGTTTAAACCAAAAAGTTGCTGTGACCATGTTGGTTTCAAAGCCACATATGAGTATGTTTCAGGTAACTAATTTAATTTTTTTATTGAGCTACAGAAAGATCATAAACGGGGAGGTCAAGGATATTTGTTTACTACGAAAGGTAGGCGCCCAACCCGAACCAAAGATTGTAAACGATTAAAATTGCCACGGTAGCCGGCAGGATGAGCGTCATTGGTTTCTGCTGCCGTCACGCCAAATGGAGCCCATGAATGTTTTTTTTTAAAGGCTTAAGTACCCAAAAAATGAAAGTATAACCAAAAGAAAATCACCAAAATACAGCAGGGCAAGTGTACATAAACCATGCTGTGTCAGGGATTTCGGGCATTGACATTTTTCAGGAAAACAATGGGGGCGGTTCACACCTAATCGTCCCATAGCTAAAGTATAGTATGTATATATGTTACAGTAAATATGTAAAATCAGTAAATATGTATAATTCCTGAAAATTTCAGTAAATATGTATAATTACTAAACTGATCAGGAATTATACACATTTACTGAAATTTTTAGGAATTATACATATTTACTGAAATATCAACTGATTTTTTATACTTTTTTAATGAAAGTGTGGTTTGGGTGTATGACAAGCCAGATTATGTTTTTAATCATTTTATTGGCATAATAACAAAAACAAGATATGATATGATGATGAAAATAAAATCAAACAAACAAGAAGCATACCATAAGAACACATCAGCAAATTTTCATGTTAAAACATTCTCATTCTTACAATCTAAATTAGCATGACATAATAACAGAAACAAGATATGTTATGGTGATGAAAATAAAATCAAACAAACAAGAAGCATACGATGATACCAGAATAGCACATCAGCAAATTCACATGTTCAAACATTCTTATTCTTACAGTCTAAATTAGCATGACATTTGGAATTACATAACACTTTAGCTTTAAAACATTGACATCTTTTGGTCTGACATCTATTACTACCAGCACAGTTACATTTTGTGAAACCCTGACCACCACAATTCCATTCACATTGTACAGCAGTTCTCAAAGAAATAACATTATCAGTACACATATCACTTATGGAATACAGGGAAGTGGCACATACATCAAACTAATTTCGTGGATATTTGACATTCAGCAACCCAGTCTTAACTGCTATAGCATACATATCATTGTCTGAAATGTCTGTAACAACACCAATCAAATTTCTAGGGTCAGTCCTTCCTCTATCAACAGACGGAATTGGCAGAGTTACATTATCGCCGACTTTGACTGTAGAAAGGACGATCTTTCTCTTTTTTACCATTCTCTCTGCTTGCTTAAGTTGGGATTCAGCTGCTCTCTTCCTGTTCTCTAGAATGGATTCAGTGCGTTCTTCAATTTTTTCAGTGCGGTCTTCAATTTCTTCATCTCGTGGTGGTGTGTCAGTTGAATTTTCTGGCATTGGTTGCTGTTGTAACACCCGGAGAAGGTCGTCTTCTGTCTGCAGCTTGGAGATGACCTCTTGTGGAAGGCTGAATGTTGTGAGGCCCACTTTGCCATCATAACCAAGCAATGCTGCAAATGGAGTTCTCTTTATGCCGCTGTGGAAACTGGAGTTCTTTTGGAATTGCACAAACTTTAATCCAATGGTCCAGTCGGTGGTGTTATTGTCTGCCAACCAAGCGATGCGTATGTCCTTGATGTCACAGTTCGACCGCTCAATGGAACCCTGGCTCTGTGGGTGTCGAGGTTTCCCATGTACAATCACAAGATCTGGCCATAAATCCTTCAACTCCTTGATAATGCTGGCGGTAAACTCGGACCCGTTGTCAGACTGGAGAATGGACGGGGCCCCTAACAACAGGAAAATGTCCAACAACTGAAACGCCACCTCTGCTGCTCTTTTAGACGTCAATGTATATATGATTAATGCGGCGAGGGATTTGTGAAAGATCTGGGATACTCGGTTGGTGTCGAACCAATTTTCTTGAAAGGTGTGTTTTGTTGCTGCTCTTTTCTCGTTATTCCTGGTACGTGTCTGTTTTAGCTGCAGAGCTAAATGGGATAAGTTTGGCGTGCAGTACAGTCGGTGTAATTTGTTGAGAAAACATCCACGAAAGGAAATTTCACCCTGATACATCAAATTTTAGAAAAAAGCCTAAACAAGCAGAAGCAAATCTTTCAACTTGTGCAGCCCCAGGTTTTACCCGCCCGTCCATCACAGCTCACTTCGCTTGTACTTTTCAACATTATTTCAGAGTTACTGTTACTGAAATTAACTGCATGTATTTTGGAAGTAGAGATTAACAGTAGCATTCTATGATGTCAGGGAAGGCCCCTATCTCAAATTCTCTGGTTTGGGGGGCTTTTGTTCTGGGGTTTTTTATGTCGGGGTGGGGGGTTGGGGTCACGCAAATTTATGTAGCATAGCTCCTTTTACCTGCACAACTACATTGCTACTGATGTTTTTTAACTCTCGCTTGCTCAAATTAATACCGAAACTTCTTGACGCCTTTATGTTCATTGTGTCATCTGCAGAATGCACTTCAATGCAGATAGGCTGTCAGTCTTTCTTGTCTCTGTGGTGGTCATATATACAAATGCCTATATTAACCCTTTGAACACGTAAGACCGATTTTTCGGTCCGAGGCATAATTTCGACCCACTTTTGTCTTTTTATAAGAGGTCTACACACAAGACATTGATGATAAAATAGTAACTGCAGTCTGCAGCCGCCTGGCTGCAGACTGCAGTTATTATTTTATCGTCCCTGTATACTGAAACTGGACTGACCCGTCTCACTGTAAGTGTACACAAAGGCGATAACATTCCAGGAAACGAGTGTTCAAAGGTTAAAGAGGATAGTATAAACAACGTTGATAAAACGTTAACTTTCACTTCCGTTTCACACTTGAGAGGATTTTTTCAACATTTTGAAAAAAAAGTACTATTTGTTTTTTTTTTATTTCAGACAAAACATGGGTGGATAAACCAAAAACAGGTAACTATAATTTCAACAACCTTTTTAACAGTGTTACATGTCCTTGTGTGCTAACTGACACCCATGTGCGGCGACACAGTGGGGCCAAATCAATTAGATATCACTCAGTTAAATAAGCCTGTTAATTGAATCTGACTTCCAAACACAAAACCATTTTCCATAAGTTCAGTACAAGTTTGACCTGTTAATTCCATATATGTTAAAGAATAAACTCCGGTTAATTGAATAATCTTGTAACATGTTGAGAAATTCCCCCAAATACTCCTTGTTTATAGGGCCTTAATAATCCGATATAGACATTTGATCTGTTATATCTTGTTTGACAGAGCCCCATAAGATCTGTCAAACACGGTATAATAGAATAAATGCTCAGTTTTTCTCTAGAATATTGGCCAAATCCCTGTGAATTGAATATTCTTGTTAATGGAATTAATTTCAATGGCAACGCGGCTATTCAATTAATATCCACTGCACTTTTGAAAATGATGATATTTTTTTGTTATGTTACACTAAATATGTCCCAACACTAATGAACTCTTCGAAGGAGTGGTTAAAAGGATGTTTATAATACAAAAATGGGAAATGTAATATTTTAATGACAATTTTTGCGAATAGTGCTGGTCGGTTTTTTCTTTACGTTTGGATAAAGGGTTGAGCTGTTGTTTTCAGTCCGGTTACCCTTCAGTAGCGCAAATGAGACACGATAGGCATCATCCCCAGCTTGACAGTAAAACTAGACTAAATTTTATTAATAAAATTAATTTGTAAAAAAAATTACCTGTTATGCTGTTGATGTCATTTCCTAACTAGAGGACACTTGTTTTCTTTTGAAATTATCCGTTCATCTTATTTGTTTTTTCCTTTCTTCCAGACTGTAGTTCAATATTTACCATGAAAAGTGGAGGAACTATCAATTTTAATGGATCTCCAACAAATATTCCTTTTAACTTTGATTGTATATGGGTGATAAAAAGAGATCCTGAACATAAAGTCGAAGGCGCCATGTTGAAGATACACGAAATAGTTCTTGGCAAAGGTAAGATTAGACACGCCAAACATTTATTGACAGCTGATGCCTCAGCTTTTTGAACTTTCGAACCCCAAATCTCAACCGCTGAATTATGAATTTCCAGAAATTTACTTTATTTTCAGTCAGGCGCGTAGCTAGTAATCTATAATAGGGGTTCCCTATCTAGTTGTGGGGGGGGGGGGGGGGGGGGAGCATGATATTTGGAAGGTGGTTGTTTGCGATCGAGGCCTCCTCTATTCTTCACTAGGACTCTCCGGTTGTTGCCCCCCCCCCCCCCCCCCTCTCACTTCCCTTGAAGGGAAGTGAGGGAAGGGAGTAACAGGTGGAGCGTTCAAGTTGGGACTAGGTCTCCCACCCCGAGACAAGATTGCAAAACTCAGTGCCCAAAGAGCGCATCTGGGGTATTTTTAGAGTTTGTAGCCCTATATTCGAGATCATTTTAGGGCTGTATGTGTTAAGTTAAAGTTCCATTGGGCCAATGTTTGGAGGCGAAAATTACGCCGCTGCATGAAGTTGACCATTTCTAACGTTACATTATTAAACCACAAGAGGTGTAATTATTTATAAAATTGTAATTTTGACTTTCTGTTTGTTACACATTTGAGACAAGTGCAGTCTTCATCTTATATTTTTTAAACTTTTCGAATATATCGACGCTTTTCAGTACCTCGCTGCTGAATCCTCGATCAATAACATGTAACAGCGCTCTTCGATGGTCGAGATCTCGATTATGTTATTCATATTATCCGGATGTACTTGCTTTTTAACCCCTTGAGCTTGGTCGGCCGATTTTCCGGCCAAGAACATGACACGTTATAAAGTCATTAAATAGGATGGCTGTACAGTAAATGTGTGCGGTCGACCAATCAGTATTTAAATCATTTTCGACACGTAACATTAATTTAACATTATAACCTTGTATACACATTGCTGACAGGAAGAAATATTTATTTATTTATTTATTTATTTATTTATTTATTCATTCATTTATTTATTTATTGGGGTTTAAGGTCACATACTTATGCACAATGGCTAATCGTGACCGTGACAGTTTTACGGGTGGAGGAAGCCGGAGTACCCGGAGAGAACCACTGAGCAACGACGAGCAGCTGCCAGCTCCCCAACATCGTAACTCCGCACTGCAGCACAGACAGGGTTAGATTGGTTGAAGACATACGCACCATCGACGTGCAGTACGCCTTAGTGTACCCGGAGAGAGCCACCGAGCATCGACGAGCAACTGTCAGCGCCTCAACATTCTAACTATGTTCAAGCTCCGCTCGAGCACGGTCACAGCGGTTGAAGACATGTGGACCATCGACGTGCAGTACGCCTTAGTACACGGCCCCATGTAGGCAGTCAGGATAAGGTGCCTTGCCCAAGGACACAACGCGGGTCGTCCCGAACGGGGATCGAACTCAGGACCTTTGTCATAGAAGTCCAACAGTCTACAACTAAGCCACCGCGCTCCCACGCTTTCGGGTAAAGCCAGAAAACATCATGTATGCAGTGTTCACATCCTCGAGAGCCAGTGGTGTCAATCGCACTAAAAATTCGCTTGGTTTCAAAAACACATCATTTGGCACCAAAATCTGACACAAGAAATATATACTTTGGTTCGGTCTCATAGGCTTTATGGTTCATTATTTCAATGCCTCGTTGTCAATTAAATCGCTGTCTCGTGACACAGGTGAGATTTACAATCAGATTCCATATGGCACCATGAAAATATCTATCATTTCGCACCGAAAACAATATCTGGCACCGAACAAAAATTCCACTTGGCAGTGAAGAATTACATTCAGCGTGACTGATTAACCACAAGAAGTATGGTGGTTGACGAAGGCTCGAGCTTCACTCTCGTCCAATATGACACTTACACCATATATATCATAACGGGAGCGCGATGACTCAGTGGTTACGTCAATGGACTTTAAACCGAAAGGTCCTCAGTTCGAATACCGCCAGGGGTAACAGCTTTGTGCCCTTGGGCAATTCGTTTAATTCCGATTGCCCACGTGGGAGCACGGTGGCGTTGTGTACTAAGGCATACTGCACACCGACGGTGAACTTATCTTCAGCCAATGCTAGCCCTACTTGTGTGGAGTTAGTACGTTGGGGAGCCTGGGAGTTGCCCGTCGCTGCTCGGTAGTTTTCTCCGGGTACTCCGGGTACTCCAGCTTCCCCACCCGTAAAACTGTCCGACAGGAGGTGACCCTGGCTGTCGAAGGTGTCGTTAAATAAATAAATATATATCATATTAAGTCACTAACAAACTGTACAGCTAATAATAATATAAGTAAATATAATATTTTCGCGACACAATCAAAATAAACTTCACACTCCGGTGTGATTTGAAAATAATACTGGATCAGGCAATATGAATATTCCTGCAGCAAGCGCTGGGTATGCCTATCTGTTTCATACAGAGCATGAACTCCACCCGTGGCGTTCAAAGGTGAAACGGTTTCCCATTCATGAATTCTTAACACCTTACCACGAGGCATGTTCCAGGCCTGGCATTCTTTAGGAGTGCAGGAGTGCTGCACGCCTACCGCACGCCCAGAAAAAATTGGGGAGGGCAATTTTTTGCACCCATGATTTTCTGGAATGCCAGACCTGTTTGGGACTGCCTTTAAAATCTATTATCATTTCGTCCCCTGGGTCCCAATGTGTTCTATGTGCCTACTGGAACATAGAACACATTAGAACACAGGGGACGATTTTGTCAATGTTGCATTGATTCGCAATAATTCATGATCCATTCTATGTTGCATTTCGATACATTTTGAGTGCAGAAGACAGTCACATATGATTTGAATGCATCTTTTTTCAATATTGAGAAGATGTGCGTGCCAATTTTTCTCACTATGTAGCTGAATGTAGTACAGCTTTTCAGTCAAAATATTAATACCTTGAAGTGAATATAACCGAAATAGCATACACGTTTTTGCATTCAAAATTCCTGGGGCAATTGCACTCCCAAGCAATGTGAGGAGGGCAATTTTTTGCACTCCTTGATTTTCTAGATTGCCAGGCCTGGCATGTTCTAATATTTCCAGATATTCTTTGTTCAGTCTTTTTCTCGTCAACACAGCCTACTCGATATTTTCATTTATTTTTCTAAACTTCCTGTTTGACAAACTATTTCAGTATTTATTGTTACCAGTCTGACAAACTGTTTTCACATTTTACAACGTCTGCCTCTCTCGCACTGTATGCAGTCATTGCAGTGTGCCTGGTTCATCATGATTTGAATTCTGACTTATATATGACTATACACAGATGATATTTTGACTTGCAGGGTGGATGGAAGATGGTGAGAATACTTTGGAAATCCGAAGAGGAACTTCTTCTGAATCACCTATAATCACCAAATATACAGCAGAGAATATAACGCACGGGCATTCATGGGTGACGTTATTAGATGGCTATTATATACGCTTACGTGGCATGTTCAGTTCAGCGGACAGACTGAAACTGGTGTATACTGCATTTAACAACGTAACTGACTGTAAGTACTAAATAATTAAAGGTTATATCTTGGTTAACCCTTTGCCCAACGTAACCGGCCAGCGCTATTCTCAAAAATCGCCAGTTAATTTTCATTATTGTTTTTATTTTTTGTCTCAAAAACATAGGTTATGACCACAAATTGGAACGAGCTCGTCGAGCTCGTTCCAATGAGGGGTCATAACCTATGTTTTTGAAACCAAAAATGAAAAAAATTAGCTATTCAAGAATTTTTTTGCAAATGTCGTCTGCTTTTCATGTTTGGTAAAGGATTAATTTTATATCGGTCTAGATATCAGCCCGAGCTAACTTATTATTATGCTAGTAAATTTGTTTATCCAATCAAATGAAGTTACTAAGAGACATAGACTCCGCAATATTAGGTTCAGGGTGGCTGAAAAGCGCCCAATATTAATTTAATATTAGGTGACCGTCAGCCATTTTGTTTTATCATTATATCCACACGCCTCAGCTTTTAATTTACACGTACATACATGCTGCCGCGCAGTCGTACAGAAGACCCACCATATAAAATAGCCCCGCCGTATAAACATTGCATTCGATTGAATGAAACTGTTATAATAAAATGCCTAACCAGCCCAAAACATTGGCGGCTATAGAACAAGTCACGAGTGATTTATTAGAATGCGGAAGCAAAATTACTCCCCTTGTTGCGTATGTAAACATCGTCTGCTTTGTTTACATTTTTCGAGAAGTGCGCATCATTTAACTATTCGTTGAGTTCACTTCCCCAATGACATTTTAGCATGCCGTGCATAATAAATACGTTACAGGGCGTTTAGTTGGCAGATACAGTGTCATATATGGCGCCGTAATGACACTGTATCTGCCAACTAAACGCCGAGTAACTAATATTATTATGCCAGCTGATGAAATTCGCCAATCACAGCCCCCGAATAGTGGGACGGTACTGAGCCGTATTGGGTCACCTGCAGCCCGAGGTGACCTAATACGAAACTCGTATTAGGTCGTACAGCCATTTTGTTTCGACGTGGAAATTCCTCACCTCGCGGTGCTTTTATATCCATATTGAAGAAATTGCAGTACAATCAAACGCCCCTCCGTGTCTATATGTCTCTCGTTTTATAATAAATTTATTGTGAAATTTATTTTCTAAATGTAAATTTAATTATTTGAAGTGAGAAATACTACTGTATTCGATCTACCGATAACGGATAAATCGGCCTAGCCCTAACTTGACATAGGGTCTAAGCTTATTGAGGCTAACACACAACAGTTTGTGTACGGTGTTCGCCTCGATATTTTAAAAGCTTTAGAAAAAATATATAACCCATAAATGCGTTGTTAGAAAGTTGAAAAATATATATAGTGTGAATAAATAAACTGAGAAAAAAATTGTCTAATCCCGGGAATATATTAATTTCATTTTTTCTCGTTGAGCTCATTCTGTAGTCTCTGTTGTGGTAAATGGATAACGTCGCTTCGAAAATGGATTTAATTTCATTGAATAATTATAAGATTGCACATGATGAAATTGTAGGAAAATGAATGAAAGTCAATGGGAAAAGATGCGAGATACATTTATTTTGTTCGAATTCTATAAAATCGGACGTTTCGCGCATTTTCTGCACACTCAAGACAAAGTGACAGTACGAAGAAAAGCGTCTATCGCTGTTGTCTGTGTTGTCAAGGAAATTATACACAAACAGGGAGACAACTGTGCACGTTTGTTACAACTTACACAGCGTTTTGCACCAGTTTGAAAATGTGCCGGCGTTCAAATTTGATTGTTATTTTGTTTTCGCTGGCATAATAAATACGTTACAGGACGTTCAGGTGGCGGATACGATTTCATATGAGGCGAGGTGAAAACAATATTGGACGAGGCGGTACGCCGAGTCCAATATTGTTTTTGCCGAGCCTCATATGAAATCGTATCCGCCACCTGAACGTCCTGTAACTTATAATATCAGTCTGAGACCTGATGGTTGAAGGCTGACGTGAAGTTACCTAGGGCTGATATCTCGGCAGATATGAAAGATATGAAACGAACCAAGTAATAACCTCTTTATTTATTAAACCAAGACAAATAAATACAAAAATTCTCAGATCTGTTACAGTTTTCTGTCAGTGTTGTTGTTTGTCATTCTTATCCACAAAGTCCGAAGTTTCCTTTTCACACTGATCCCATTTAAGCTATCCAAACATATACTATAAAAAATCTAATACCGATTGACATCGTGCATAGTTATGGAGCTCGATATTGCGTACACTTATTGTAAATAGTAACAGATGGAATTTTTTGCCGATTTGAAATCGAGTTGGAATTTTGGGAAGTAAAGGAGACATCAGCATCACCAAAGAAGCTCTAAAATCCAGATAGATGGAATTTCCAACTACTCATGACTTGCCCTCCGAATTTCCAACTATAGGAAATTTTGGCCAGGACTGAGGGGTGACCCCCCTTCCCCCCACCCCAGTCGCCACGTCCTTGCAGTATAAAAGTCTAGGAGGTGAGATTTGCTAGGGTTTCTTTCTGGTGAAGTATAAAAAATTGCCAGTTACTGTAAAACCACATTCGCTTAACGAAGAGCCAAAGCGGACGGTTATTTGGTGTTGGTGGGTGTGATATCGATAGATGTTTTTATTTATTTATTGGTGTTTAAGGTCACATACTTATACACAATGGCTAATCATGACCGTGACAGTTTTACGGATGGAGGAAGCCGGAGTACCCGGAGAGAACCACTGAGCAACGACGAGCAGCTGCCAGCTCCCCAACATCGTAACTCCGCACCGCAGCACAGACAGGGTTAGATTGGTTGAAGGCATGCGCACCATCGGCGTGCAGTACGCTTTAGTACACGGCGTCATCGTGCCCCCATGTGGACAATTGGGGTTAAGTGCCTTGCCCCAAGGACAACGCGGGAGTCCGAATCGATCGCTCAGACGGTCACCCATCCGAGGACTAACCGGGCTCGACGTTGCTTAACTTCGGTGATCTGACGAGAACTGGTTACCGCAACGCCACCGCACCCCCAGATATTTTTAATGACGTATTCGGTCACGATTAGCCATTGTGCATAAGTATGTGATCTTAAACACCAATAAATAAACAAATAAATAATGGCGTATTATCCGTCTAGACGTTGTTTCTAATCAGCTAGGCACAAAAAACAAGTTTCCTTTTATAACTTTTAATAAAAGAAAACAACAGACAGCTCAGAGAGCTGCCTGTTGTTTTCGTTTATTAAAAATAACAACAACAACTTAACCTTGGACCTTTCTCATTCGTTTAATAATTTCAAGAGATATAACTTTATCGAAAGTCGATTTTCATGACGATATAAATTAGGGATGTACAACGGGGGCGCTTGCTCCCGCTGCCGCCGTGTTCAGACGCCATTGAAGATGATTGATGATAACTCACTGGAAACAGGGGGGGGGGGGGGGGTCTTCCACACAAGGCCGGGGTGGGTGGGTGGTCGGATGGGGGCCAAAACACCTTTTTTTCCTGGAGTTGCAATTTTTTCCTGGTGTTTTTTTTTCAAATCAAATTATTTTCACATAACAAGGCTATATTGTTGTTTAGTAGTCTAATAGGCACCTGTTTGTCAGGTGGGGTTAGTGAATAAGGCCCCACTAGGCAGATTAGGAGATTTGTTCTCTTTTTTGTAAATTAAATTAGATGCATTAAAGAATTGTGTACTCCAGTTTTGACTAAAAACAATCAGTGGAAATTTATGAATTTAATTTAGGAATGGTTAACATAATTTTCATAGCTGAACCATCACGGCACAATTTGGATTTTACAATGAGTAGCAATGTGTTTAGCAGAACATCTAAAATAATGTAAAAAATTTACGGAAAATAATCTAAATGCCCAGTTTCTCTGAGTATAGCTCTTGTGACCTGAAACTAATGAAAATTCTCACTGTTCATCTTTGATATAAAACCCCACTTACTTAATTCAAGCTCATAGTGATAGTACCAGGGTTTTCACAGAGGGTTTGTCTGGCTATCTCGTGAAAACATGAAACAAAAGTTACAGTTAATATTTGAATTGAAAACTGACCCTGACTGAGCCAGAGTATATAGATGAGTAGCTGAGCATAATACTATGCAGCAAAAGAAGATTATTTAATCCTCTATTTGATGTTCACAAAAATAGTCTAATTCTTACATTATATGCTGTTATATGCAGAAATCAATGCTGACATTTTTTCGGAGACGGACCAGGACGGACAGTGAGATTTACAATAGTGTTAGGTGACAGATTTTCAGCTTTCCTACACTATCTACTATCTTTTGAGTGATGACAATTGGCTGAAACCTCAAGCCTAGACACTTGACCTGTAGTCAGGTCATTAAAATTAAAGCTTCTTCACTAAATTTAAACTGTTTCTTCAGTCTCGGAACTTAACACATGAATGATAATTATTATGAGAGCATTAAGGACAGAACTTTCAGTTCAGCATTTGTAATTCGTGCATTTCAATAATATGCCAGTATACACTACGCCATAGGGTATATAGGCATATTATTGAAATGCATGAATTACAAATGCTTAACTGAAAGTTCTGTCATCAGGTATTAGATGCTGGTTGATGTGTACATAATTAGTTTAGACAGTAGGATTAGATTAGGATTCAAATTAAGGCAAGGATTGACAACTGGAAGCTCAGTGCAATAATTTTTCATTACCCACTCGTGGTGATATACTGAAAAAATATAGGTGGTGGGGTGGGTGTCCAAGTGGTCAGAGGAAAAAAATATTTTTTTTGCACGTGGGTGGGTGGGGTGGTGGTCAAAAGGTGGAAAAAAATATTTTAGGCCTTGTGTCCGGAATTTTTTGGAAGACCCCCCCCACCCCCCCCCCCCCCTGCTGGAAAGGCAATTTATGTGCAGGAATAGAGGAATATATGGTACCATTTACTCAAAAAATCACCAGCTGTGATATATTATATGGCGCACAATTACTGTTCGCATTGACATAACATAACATTTATTAGCATAAACAATCTCTACGGGAACAGTATGCGAGAATATATAAGTAACATGAACAAAAATAGTACTCAAAACATTTCAATTTCATCCCCCAATTTTCCATGATCAAAGTACTATATTTTTTATAATTTGATACGCTAAAGAACGTGGAGATGTGAACCAGAATTTCCCATTCACATGACTAAACATATAATCGTCTGGCGAAAAAAATTCCGGATCACGCTGGATATTTTTTTGGCAGAAACTGGGGGTTCTATTTCAAATATAAATTTGAATTGTTCAAATTTACTCAGATCACTAAAACACGCCGATCTCACTGTAGATCAAAACAAACAGTTCTGATCGAAGCTCTGAATAATGTGTACACTCCATAAGAAAATGGTATTCGTTTTCCTATTTTCCTAGAGTTAGTTTCTCAGTGAGTACATATCCTGTCAATAACAGGCCTTCGGTGGTTGATAATGTCGTCTCTTCTCAATAGCAAACTTATGATTGCTGATACGAAGCTTTGTGAAAATTTCCGGTACGCGTCGAGTTCGTTTCCCACTAAGTACGTTTCCATTGAATAGTCATTTTTAAACAGCCTGTAAGTTCGCAGTTTATTATCGCCATTCTTTTTGCAGTCCTCATACATTGACTTTTTGAACGTGTTCACATGCAGCAGCGCAAAGTATACTTGAGCTTACCTGTAACATTGGTGTTAGTGATAACTGGGTGTTGGGAGGATAGCGAGACCACATTTTTCCAGTAATTTGAAAGGGGGATCCGGTTTGCCTTTACGATTTCTCTGTTCAGCTACCACATTCCACATCAGGTCATTGGGATTCTAAGATATTTTGATTGCGAAAGAAACCATCCTACTTAACCCTTTACCCAACGCAGACGATATCAAAAATTATTATTTTAATATAATTTTTTTTAAATATTTAAAAAAAATTCAACAAAACCAAATCATGTGACCCCTCGTTGGAACGAGCTCGACGAGCTCGTTCCAACGAGAGGTCACATGATATGGTGTGTTGAAATTTTTTGAAAAATAATATTTTTTCAACTGCTGAATTTGCATATTACGCAGGCGGATGGCGGGCGAGTCGTTGGGTAAAGGGTTAAAGCCCTCAATATATAGAGGATATCAACCAAGTTCTGCGCGTACCCAGTGGTTGGGGGAATTTTTCCCAACGCCCAAGGATTTTGTACAAAAGTGTGTAATTTTTCACAGCCTATGTTGTAACGCGTACCATGTGTTATTGTCTGATCCCCAAACTTCACACCCATATAAGGCTGTAGGTTGAATTAATTTATCAAACAGCTTTGACATTGTCCTTATTGGAACCCGTGAAGTTTCATTGAATGCATGAAACAGTGAGAATGAAGCTTTTTGAGCTTCAATAACCAAATCATCTTGGATTTAGGGAATTTACCATCTTTTGAGAATTTTATTCCAAGATATTTAAGGTCATCAGCAATATCAACACGCTTGCCCCCGATAAAAAAAATATTGGTTTATTTTTGTGTGTCATCAACTGACGCAGATCCAAGAATTAAACATTTTGTTTTTCCAACGTTTATTTGTAACATGTTGGTTTCAGAATAATTGTGAGCCTAATGAGGCACCGTTGAAGCCTCGCTGGCTATCAGATATCATTACAAGACGATCGGAAAAAAGAAAGTCATTTAAATTTGTGATCCTGAATCCACACAGGATCACACAAATTGTCGAAAATATCTGTTATGTCTTCAGTAAAATTTGAAATAGAGAGGGAGATAAGATGTAACCTGGCGGACACCTACAGTAGAAAGGAGGTGCTGGTCCCAATCCACTGGACGTTTTAATCAAATAAAAGCTTGATTCGTACATAGATTTGATCACGGTGAATACTTCACCACTCACACCTGTATGTTGAAGTTTCAGCATGAGCAATTCCCTGTTCACCGAATCAAATGCTTTGCGAAAGCAATAAAAGCAGCATACGGTAGTCTGTTTGAAGATTTGAATTTGTCAATAACCGTTTTCAAAACAAAGGCACTATCTGTTCCCTTTTCCTTTGCAAAATTTCAAACTGGTTTTCGCAAATACTATTGTTATCATCTATACAATCAGATAATCTTTCGATAGCCGAACTAACTGCAATGGCACTATAATTATTTGGATCATTGCGATCACCCTCTTGTATGTTAAGGAATAGGCCGACTTACTCCAGTCAGTCTTACAACCGGAAGTTAAAACTTGGTTGAAGAATTTTGATAAACTGTCCGTCATGCATGGATCAACAGCCTTCAGCAAACTGTTACCAATGTTGGCAAGGACTCGATGCTTTCCCACTTTTCAATTCACGCATCTTTGAAAATATTTCTGATGGTGGTGATATAGTTCAACATTATTTTTGTACGGCCGCTCATAATGACCGGGCCGTTTTATGGTCCGTCCGTCCGTCCGTCCGTCCGTCCATCGCCCGGGCCAACATTGGAGGTTTAGGGGATATTATTATTAGGGGCTACCTCCAAATTAAGGTAGTGTTAGGGTTAGGAGTGGGGTTTGGTTAGGGTCAGGGGTAGCCCCAGAGTAGGGCTTAAGGTTGGGGAGGGTTAGGTCACGGGGGGGGGGGTGGGGGGGGAGGGGGGTGGTAGGGTTGGGGTCAGGGGTGGGGTGGGGTTTTAGTTTTAGTAGCCCCTAAACCGAAAAATAGCTCCCAATCCTATTGGTTTGGCTAGGGTGGAGTTGGGTCAGGGGTGGTGTGGGGTTAGGGTTAGGGGTAGCCCCAGAGTAGGGCTTAAGGTTGGGGGGGTTAGGTCCCGGGGGTGGGTGGGGGTTAGGATCTGGGGTGGGCTTTTAGGGTGTAGGGTCACGGTGGCGTAGGGTTAGGGTGTGGTTTTTGGGTGGAGGGGTGTGGTTAGGGTTGAACATAAGTTCTAGGGTGGAGGGGGTGGGGTTCTGGGTAAAATAAGGTTTTGGACATACAAAATGGTTTTTTGGTAGCCCATAAACCCGAAATGTTGTCCGTCCGTCCGTCCGTCCGTCCGTCCGTCCGTCCGTCCGTCCGTCCGTCCGTCCGTCCGTCCGGGCCACCGCAGATGGCATTGCGAGGTGACCGGCCGTGTACAGTCGTTACTTGTGAGGTTGGGGGATAAAACCGTTAGTAAACCAACCACTTGTGAGGTTTTTTTCAACTTGTGAGGTGCGAAGAACCCACTTGTGAGTTGCGCAATTTTCCCCATACCTGACACTAAAATAACCTCACAAGTACATCTGCGATAGAACGTCCGTCCGTCCGTCCGTCCGTCCGTCCGTCCGTCCGTCCGTCCGTCCGTCCCGGGCCACCACAGATGGCCTTGCGCGGAGACCGTCTGTGTACAGTCGTTTCTTGTGAGGTTGGGGGATAAAACCGTTGATACACCAACCACTTGTGAGGTTTTTTTCAACTTGTGATGTGCGAAAAACCCACTTGTGAGTTGCGCAATTTTCCCCATACCTAACACTAAAATCACTTCACAAGTACAATCTGCGGTAGAACGTCCGTTCGTCCGTTAGCTTTTGTGTGTCCACCGCGATAACTTGAAAACAACACACCCAACAGATACTATTTTGGTTGATTAGTCATGACTAGAGGATGGTTCCTTTCGATAACCAGCATTCTGGCATATCTAATATGGCCACCACGGCATCCATCTTGGATTTTCGGGGACTTTTGATTGTCCACGCGATAACTTGCAAACTATAAATCCAACAGATGCTACTTTTTATGGTTGATTAATCATGACTAGAGGATGGTTACTTTCGATATCCCAGCATTCTGGCATGTCCAATATGGCCGCCATGCAGCCATCTTGGATTTTCAGGGACAGTTCATTGTCCATTTGATAATCCAACAGATACTGTTTTTTATGGTTGATTAGTCATGACTAGAGGATGGTTCCTTTCGATAAACAGCATCAATGTCCATCCGTCCATCCATCCGTCTGTCATCCCGTCCGTTAACTTTTGACTTTTGTTTGCCCACGCCGATAACTTGAAAACAATACATCCAACATATACTGTTTTTTATGGTTGGTTAGTCACGACTAGAGGGTGTTTCCTTTCAATAGCCAGCACCAATGTCCGTCCCGCCCGTCTGTGTCCGTTGGTTAACTTTATGTTGTCCATGCTATACACTTGAAAACAATACATCCAACAGATACTGTTTTTTATGGTTGATTAGTCATGACTAGAGGATAGTTCATTTCGATAACCAGCATTCTGGCATGTCCAATATGGCCGCCATGGCAACCATCTGAGAGTTTTGGTGGCTTTTGATTCTCCACCCAATAACTTGAAAACAATATATTCAAGTTTAAAGGGTCGTAAGCCATGAATGTACAATTATTTTTGAAGGAATTATTGACCTTTTGTTCAACTAAAAATTTCTTCACAAGCGCAATTTCTTCATAGGCGGCCGTATATTGATCCACCGCTGGCGGTGCACTTGTTATTTTTGGACAACAAAACGACTTATCATCATAAATAACGCCAGTAGCTCCATTTTTAGAGTACAATTTAGCGAAAACATGTATTGCGGAGTCGGCATTAAGTTGATTGTCACAATTCTTCTTTCCTCGCGGTTTATTAATAAGGTACCCAGTATTGTTTTGGTCGCTAAATTCCAAATTATCCAACTGTTTGTACAATGCACAGAAAAATGTTTCTTTTAACCTTTTACCTAACATGAAAAGCAGACGACACTTGCAAAAAAATTCTTGAATAACTAAATTTTTTCATTTTTTGTCTCAAAAACATAGGTTATGACCCCTCGTTGGAACGAGCTCGACGAGCTCGTTCCAACGAGGGGTCATAACCTATGTTTTTGAGACAAAAAATGAAATATTTTGAAAATTTATTGGCGTTTTTTGAGAATAACGCTGGCCGGTTTTGGGTAAAGGGTTAACTGTGTTTCTTTTTTTGTATGCCCCCCCCCCCCCCCCCCCCCCGTATTGTCCAAATACTCGATTTGTAAAACATCATTGAATGGATCATGCCGCATTTGATTTAAAACTTTGTTTAAATCAATATTCAAAGTGTTGCATCTACAGTACGTGTAGAGTGTATTAACACCAAATCACCCACAGAGTTGAGATTCCACTCAAGCAATAATTGTAAATTTGTTGCAAAGTATAACGAGGTTGAACCCGGAGGTCCATTGGCTGAAACATATTTTGCATTTTTTGACCGTATGGACAGAATTTGAAAGTGAGAGTTTGGGTGATAACTCCACTCCGTGGGTGATTTTGTTACAATCCACTCTTCACGTACTGTATTATCAAACCACCGTCGTTTACGCAGTGTGTTACCCTTATGGACCAGTAATCTCATGCACCTAAAATTGTTGATTGATTTCAAGATTGACATGAAATCTTGCACAGCCTCACCTGTACCCTTACAATCAATGCTGTAATCACTTCGTAGAAAATCGTTACGTTGCAGTGTAATGCTACTGTTATTGTATGACGCATTTTGTGCGCCCACGTCGTATGTCACAATCAGCTGTGTGCTCCCAACCACGCGGATATCTCTAGCTTCAGTCTCCGTCCTCGGTCTCTTCACACGGTTCCGGTTTTAGTATTTGAGAACCTTTTTCGACGGCATTACTCTCACGGGGTTGTACCCAACAACACCTGGACTTCGTTTCCTTAACTCTTTCCCTAACATGAAAAGCAGACGGCACTTGCAAAAGAAATTCTTGAATAACTAATTTTTTTCAGTTTTTGTCTGAAAAACACAGGTTATGACCCCTCATTGGAACGAGCTCGTCGAGATCGTTTCAATTAGGGGTCATAACCTATGTTTTTGAGACAAAAAATGAAAAAATAATGAAAATTAATTGGCGATTTTTGTGATCATAACCAGGGCTGGGAGGAGTTAAAATTCCCCCATAGCACGTTAACGTGTTAAATATTTCTGCGTTAACGTGTTAAATGACGTTAAATGTTAAAATGAACAAAATTGTAGTATAACAGACCAATTCCGACCAGTTTTGCTGATTTGACCTTGAATATGATTGAACTTACGTGTACTATTAACCCCTTTAACTCCAGTGGTATCTCCCATGCCAGTTTAATGCAGTTTGAAGAATCCATATTCATTATTTCGGGTAGACCAATCAATATTTTCAACGTGCCTTGGGGCTGCACATTGAAAATACTGATTGGTCAACCTCACACATTTACTGAACAGCCATCCTATAATATAATGACGTTATGACGTGTCATGTTCCTGCCCCGGAAAGCGCCGCCCGGTTTCAAAGGGTTAATATAGTTCTGTCGAGTTATCGTAAAGTCTAACATTCAGCGATGTTTTCATATAAGAAGACAATAGCTGCGGCCATATCCTTAGAATTGCGAAAATGGTAGAAATTGACTGTACTTTCACTTTCACAATTGATGGCAAAAATCGTCATCATACACAACAAATGGCGCAAAATTCGACGTCATCGGCATGCGCGATTCGGCTTGGGAAAACACAAAATAATGGCGCAGTGCTACATACAGAAGTTTATTGACGTTGTTAGTTTCTGCGTCACTCATGTCGTTTTGCTCAGGTAATTGATATTGGGTGCGGCAATGTTGACTGCTGAGGCTATGATAAAAGAACGCACGATGTGACAATGAAAGGGTCGACAATGCGGCACAGTTTCAATTAACTGAGTGAGACGAAAAAGTAGATGACCTGTACATATACATTAGCTAAGTCACGATGAGTACAAACTCATTCCTAATGCACCCAAACAAACTTCAAAGTTAAACGTTAATAACTTAGTTACAAAATTTTTAACTTTGTTAAAATAATTTAACACATTAACGTTTGAAATGTTAACTGCTCCCAGCCCTGGTCATAACCCATGTTTTTGAGACAAAAAATGAAAAAATAATGAAAATTAATTGGCGATTTTTTAGAATAGCGTTGGCCGGTTTTGAAGGTTACGTTGGGTAAAGAGTTAAAGTTCTTTTATCTTACAAACGTTGCTTCACTGTCGTTGTAACCTCGTTTGAGTCGTTTCCGTCTTACAAAGTTCTTCTCACATTCCCTGATTCTCCACTCGTAGGGTTAACTTGGCCTGCACCTACCAAACAAATACTAAGTTAAAATTTACGTCAAATGTTTGGATACCAGTTTTTGAAAACAAAGAGCAGGGGCGGCGGAACGATTTTCAAAGTGAGGGGCTGGATCGGGCGATGGATGGTCGTCGGTATGACAATTTTAAATTCCAGGGCCCCAAAACCCCCATTTCCATGCATCTGAGTGGATATTAAGATATTTTTCAGGAGATGTATTTGAAAGATTTCACACTTTGAGAGCCGTTAAAAAACGTCGGTAAAGCAGACAGGTGAGGTCTATTTATCAGCTTTGGTCGTAACGACCAAAGCTGATAAATAAACCTCACCTGTATGCTTTACCAGACGTTTACAGCAATTATATTGTCTGTGGGTTATCTTGTCTGGGGTGGATTTGGTACTTGTATGTCTGTAAGATTGCGATCTATTCCAGCTAACCGATTTTTTAACAGACTGTATACATTTTAGAGTGTGCTGTCACTTACTGCAAAAAATGATCCGAAATCCATCGAAACTGAATCGGTACGAGAGAAACATAGCTGTCGAGAATATGGGGGAGGCTCTGAATCCGCCCCTTGTTTCACCAGTCATTGGTTGTGTTAAAATATATGCATACCAGAAAACATGACGCGGCAAAAAAGTGGAGAGACTGGAGCTCCCTTCCCCCCAGCCCCCCCCCCCCCCCCAGTTCCGCCGCCCCTGACGAGCTCACATAGCTTTTACAGTTACGACGAGCGCCTATGAACCCTCCGTGGTTCGTGACTCTGTCCACTCACGCGATATTTTTAACCACCATAGAACACCGAATGGATCACAGCGCGGCCTATGAGTTTCCTAGACGTGAGAAACTGTCTACCCCAGTTCATCCCAAAATTATATATACAATTTGAAAGCAATCTTCTGTAGAAGTAAGTGCTTTATTTGAAATCTAACACTTTTGGCCAATATAAATATCCTTTTTAAACAATTTTCCATTCATTCAACTGCATTTGACAGAACTGTGACATTTTAACTCTCTTAACACGATAGGCCGTTTTTCCGGTCCAGGAACACGATGCGTCATAATTTCATTAAGTAGGATGGCTACCTAGTGAACCTGTGTGGCAGAACAATTAATGTTTTCAACGTGCAGCCTTCAGGCTGCACGTTGAAAATATTAATTGCTCTACCCCCAAATAATGGATATGGACTCTTCCAACTTCTGACATTTAACTGGCATGAAAGATACCACCAGTGTTCAAAGGGTTAATGACATTCTGTTACACTCGTTGTTTGAGTAATATAATTATGCGATTAACAATTTGAACTGAACATTTGAATTTCGATCGGCGCTTTGATGAAAACATAAGAATATATCAAAATGATCCCAAGATATTTACAAAAACATAGAAATTGTGTCTTGACATCCCTTCACCCTTTACCCATGGTAACGGCCAAAACCGTCCATCGCTTTTCGCAAAAATCACCATTCAGATTACATTATTTTTCATTATTTGTCTCAAAAACATAGCCTATGGCCCCACATTGGAAGGAGCTCAATGAGTTCGTTTCAGTGAGGGATCTTAGGCTATGTTTTTCACTCAAAAGAAATGAAAAAACTAATTATTAAAGAATTTTGTTTGTAAGTGTCGTCTGCTTTTCGTGTTAGGTAAAGGGTTAATTCCTTGGCACGGCCGTAAACTATGTTTTTAGGGCCAATAACGGAAAAGTCGTGAAATATGAATGGCGATTTTTACAATAAAGCTGAACAATGGCGTGTGTACGACATACCCTGTTGTTTTTCACAATTGCAGTTACCTTGTTGAAAAATCCATTTTAGTTGTAATCTTTTCTCTTGACCCCATTCTGAATACAACACGGAATTTTGTATTTGAAATGAAGAAATTTGAAAAATTTATGATTCAGTACCCCTAAAGGCAAAAATCAATGATTTTTCAGACAGAGAATTAAAATGTAATTTTACCCGATTTTTCAGAACAAATGGGGAAACTCGTGAATGATTGCATTTGTTCTCTGAACTGACACAATGAGAACATTTTCAAAAATACAGCTATACCGGGGGGGGGGGGGGGGGGGGGGTACAAAATTGCAGGAAGATATGCCGGAGTGGGTGGGTTTTCAGCGGAGGCCGAATACAATTTTTATACATCCTCTTGTAATTGTTTTACTTATATCGCAAAATGCATTACAAAGACTGAATTTAGCATAGTTAGTTGTTTAAAACACCTTATAGGCCAGCGTAGACCATTATTAGGCAGTGGATAACTTTATTAGTACATCTGGTTTTTCATGACGGTACCCTCTGTCTCAAAAGATAACATTGGGACCTCCTCAAAGTTGACTTATAAGATGGTTTGGTTGCAGAGAGAAAACGCGGGATGGATTAGATTGAATTCAAGTTTATTTTCAGAAGCTTTCCCAGCGTTAAACAAAGAAAAATAAACAGCCTGTAACAACCAACCAAAAAATTGTTGAAAGCCTTTCTACCTTGTGAGTGATAAAAATAACCACAAAGGCCATCCAATGTAGCAAATTTAAATTTGATTCTCAGTGTCAGAGCAACCACTTTTTCTACCACATGCATTTTCCCATTCAATAGTATTGAATGTGACATTCAATAGTATTGAAACTATATATATACCGTCCCTTGACAGGACAGCTATAGCATTGCACTTGGCACCTTGTTCCACACGACGGATGATATAATGCTCTACAAAATCCCCTCACTGATTATACAGCTTCGTTTTTTTTGTGATTATCGCCCAAACATCGTCATTATCCCTGACACACCCCCACTACCACTACCACTATCACCACCAGGAATTCGCAAGAATCAACACCGATTCGCTAATCAAGAAATATGTCAAGGCCTGACTAGTTCGTTCCCATAAGGGGACAAAAACTAAAATTTGAATGGTGATTTTTGTGAACTGACTGGCCGGTTATGCTGTTATGCTGTGTCAAGGGTTAAAAAATCTGAAAAGGATTTTCTTAAAGAACGGTATCTGTAAAATGGGTTTCATTTGAAAAATCCGAATTATGTGGAATCATCTATAACATGCATGGTTAGTTGATTCACCTATAAAAGGTCATTACATACAAATAACATATGATATATTATTATTAATTTGTTTTGGGGCGCGGTGGCGTCGCGATAACCGGTTCTCGTCATATCACTGAAGTTAAGCAACGTCGAGCGCGGTTACTAGTTGGATGGGTGACCATTTCAGCGACTGATTCGCGCTCCCGCGTTGTGTCCTTGGACAAGGCACTTAACTCCGATTGTCTACATGGGGGCACGATGACACAGTGTACTGCATGTCGACGGTGCGCATGTCTTCAACCAATTTAACCCTGCCTGTGCCGCGGTGCAGAGTTCAGAGTTACGATGTTGGAGAGCTGACAGCTGCTCGTCGTTGCTCGGTGGTTCTTTCCGGGTACTCCGGCTTCCTCCACCCGTAAAACTGTCGCCGACATGATATGACCCTGGCTGTTAATGTGTCGTTAAACCCTAATAAATAAATAAATTAATTAATTTGTTACTCATTGTTACTCATTTATATTATTATATTAGTTATGTATTGTTGATATGGCATCGGCTCCTCGTGGGTGTAAATTGTCATTAAAAACTAATCTAATCTAATTTAATCTAAAGAACGTTATCTGAAACAAGAGTTCCTGAGAGAACGTTAAGGTAGCTTTTCTCATTGGCAAGGGTGGCGCCAAGGCGGGGGGAGGGGTCAAGTCCCACCCCTCTTCGGGGATATTCTTCAAATTTGTGGATAATATAAAATTATGCAAACGCCACGAAGATAGAGGTAATACTTCCGAAGACCCGATACACGTGCACAATAGGAATAACCCGATGGGCATACAATCACTGTGGCATTGGCAGAGTTTTTACATTGCGAGAGTTCTATTTTAGTCCGTACCAGAAAGTTTTTACACAATCACTGGTCGACACATACCTCGTCTCTGTTGTGAGCTATATTGTACTTATTAAATTTGTGGCTTCCGGAACTTGGGTAAAAAAACAGGTGTCATGGCGAATCGCCATGACTCCTGTTTTGGCGCCCTAGTTCCCAAAGCCACAATCTTTTTGCGTTTCGGTTTGGCTCACTCAAAGCCTCTAGAGTCAAGGACATTGCGACTTTTTCCTAGTTAAAGAAAATTGTCTCTGGTCGGGGTGCGCGGTGTAGCCCTTCTGTCGGGGATCATAGTCCCCACGTGAGGGAAATCCTGCCCACAGGTCATCTATCTTTAATTTGTACATGTCTGTAATATTTTTGCTGGTGACAACGTTTGTGAATGGAGCTGTCAGTTTATGGCGTTATGCTAAGTGAAGGGTTAAAAAATCAGAAAACGGTCTACCTGAAAAAAAGAGTTTCTCAAAGCACGTCAATGAAACTTTTTGGCAGACGGCCTTTTTTCTAATTGGCACAGGCCTGTAATACAGTGCTACGATTTGTTTACTTTTTTTCATTTTCCAGTTGGATGTCCGGGATATTTTGAATATCTCTGTCATAATTTGATGTGTATTGCTCAAGACCTGATGTGTGATGGCATTGATCATTGTGGGGACAATTCTGATGAGAGTCCATTCCTTGACTGTTCAGTCAGAGGTAAGTATTTGTTTTGTAGTATCATCATATTGATATTTCTGGTCATAAAGAACTTTTATTTGTGATTTTACTGATAAAGTATGCACATGTTGATGTATTAAGACTTTTCGGAAACTAATTGATGCTTTCGTAAGCTCCAAACCTATTTTTTGATGGTGAGGGCAAGTTTTCAATTCATTGTCTTCATTTTGATACCCACAAAGCTGTTTTTTTACAGTTCACCCACGATGCACATGATTCCGGTGGTGGACCTGTGGCTGGGGGGGGGGGGGGGGGGGGGGGCGGCTAGGGTGTCCAGGATCCCAAATCTGATGGGCTCTCAAATTCAAACCCCATTTCTACTTTTTCACCCATCTATCATATCTTACACCTAAATTTAGGCAAAAACTCTGATGCAGTATTTAGTGTTGGGGAACGTTCATTCCTGCACAGATAATTACCTCTAGTTGGAAGAAAATACTCCCAGAGCACAAGATTTTTCAAAATTTTCTTGGCGGCGGACCCCCATTCTAGGGATGGGACTTCACCTCCCAGGCTCACCACCTGCTCGGCCCTTCGGACATCGGGCCGTGTCCCCTGTATACTGCTAAGCACCCCCCCTCCCCCCTTATTTGAGAATCGTAGCCCGCTACTGCATGATTCATCGTGATTCGTGTGTTTGAGTCACGATTTTCAAATGAAAGCGCATACAAATGTGGTGTTCGGCGTTTCTCGGTGAACAAGAAAATCACAATCTGCTCCCGTTCTGAATGGCTTTGTGGAAGGCGATAAGAAAGGCCAATCTTCCCTCGTATTGTTCGTTATTATATGACTGCTACAAATAGCTCCCCGCCAATTCCGGCTCACTGGAAAACTGGCATCACAACTTTTTCAAATACATATCATACCTGTCTCAAATGAGGCTCTCGTGACGTCAATGGCATTTTATTGGTGACATTTTTACAAACACGAAGTGAAAACTCGAGTGCCTTTACGCTGAACACTCTAGGCAAATATCCTATGTTTACATTTCAGGTGTAGTACTCATTTTTTAAAATATCCACTCTCATAAAATAAACAAATTATTACAATAACAAATCACTCTCGGCTGTCATATCCCGTATCGTCGACAAGGCCATAGACCAATACTATAGAACTTTGCCAGTTGGCAAACTGCCAAATCTTTTAAAATGCCAATGATTTATTTTTATAGTTAGTTATATTGATAGGTAGAAAAAGCAATTACAGAAAATACAATTGTTAAAGTTTTTTATCTATAGTATTGGCTCTAGATCGATGGGAATTTTTGGTCATACTGTGATTATACACTTCAACTGGGTTGAGTGAATATGAACCCAAGAGTGCAGTCAGTACTATTCAGCTAAGTGATGGCGCTCTGTGGCTAATATCAACACTGCTTATTGATCTCTTTTGAATTTCGTACCGACAGCCCGACACTGCCGATTTTTCAGTCCGATGTATTTATAGATCGGATTCAAAAAGCTACAGTGTCGGTCAAAAGCTGTGGTGGCCCTAAAAATCCACCCCCCCCCCCCCTCCGCACCTTCCGACAGGGGGCTTGTGCTCTATGAGGCGAGGGATAGGGTATCCACAGACAAGCACACAATAAAGGAGGCACTTTCCTTTGGGCTACCTCTCCCGACGAGGGGGTTAGTCCCCCCTCCCTGGCCCTCTTCCCTTGGCTCCACCCCTTGTCTAAAGGTATCAATAACTGTAATAAGAATTCTGGGTTGTGTTTTTGAGGAATGTGTGGACAATAGTGAGCTAACTTGATCATCTTTATATCAAATGATCAGGTAACTGAATTATATTCTATTCTATTCTTTTACTTAACCCTTTACCTTTAGCAGACGCTTGAAAAAAAAATTATTGAATAACTAATTTTTTTCATTTTTTGTCTCAAAAACATAGGTTATGACCCCTCGTTGGAACGAGCTCGACGAGCTCGTTCCAACGAGGGGTCATAACGTATGTTTTTGAGACAAAAAACTGAAAAAATAATGAAAATTAATTGGCGATTTTTGAGAATAGCGCTGGCCGGTTTTGGCCGTTACGTTGGGTAAAGGATTAACGTTATGTAAAATATAATAATCAATACATTTACAGAATAATGTTGTAATACATATACATACCATTGGGGGACAGCATAGCCAGATTGGCTGTCTTCCTGCTACCCCCCAAGGTAGAAAATATAATTGGAGCAACATCATATCAGACGGACTATACACTCGGGAAGAAAGAAATAAAGATCCCCTTTTAAACTAATGTTGAATTGTTGCATTGTTGCATGGGAAACAAGACTCTTAATAATGTTTTAGAATGCATTGAAAATAATATTGAAAATAAATAATTTAAATAATTTGGGAATAAGTTGAGTGACAAGCTGACGAGCTAGCCGACAAAAGCAAAACTGAAGCAGAACTGAATTATAGATTAGTATAGTAAACTATCCTATACAGTCTTTTATCTTACAATGAACATGTATTTTGTCTGTATTAACTCGGCAACTGTCGTGTATCCGACCCCCTGATACAGATGTTTGTATCAGGGGGTCGGATACAAGCACGTTCCTGAGTTCCATTTTTTTTTCTTTTTGTTCATCCGTACGAATAAATAGTTCGTTATATATTCGTCCACATTCTTGACTTATCCCCCCAATATATTGTAAGATAAAATTACCATTATGTGGATGTACAAAATATGTATCCGAGTCTCGCTCCGGGTTCTAAGGATAGATCACGACTTGTCATGATCTGCTTTTAGAACCCGGAGCTCGACTCGGATACATATTTTGTACATCCACATAATGGTAATAATCTCTGTATATTATTTTGCTTATCTCATTCGCTCAAATTACAGGCGACACTATTATTATCTCTTCTAAATTGCTTTTCCGGCATACCCTAATGACCCCTTCTCGAATGGACGAGATCTTTCAGTTTCATGTAACATGGCATACCCCAGAAGTGTTTTCTTCGACCCACGAAGCATTCATTTTATCCATAATTGTGATACATACTGTGGCCGATTTATTTTGGAATATACACCTTTGTCGTGACATAATGAGCAAACGATGGCAGATTGGTTAGAACATTGGATGGACTTCAGGTCGAAATGTCGTAGGTTCGATCCTGACCCGAGTTCTTGGGCAGAACAATGAAGCCCTATTTCCCCGGTGCGGGCGCGGTGGTTCGGAGGTTACAGCATTGGACTTCAAACCAAAAGGTCCACGAGTTGATCCACACCAGGTGCAACTGAGTTGTGTCCTTGGGCGAAGCACTTAATCCTGAGTGCCCACGTAGAGGCACTTGTCTTCAATCAGTGCTAACTCTGCTTGTGCGGAGTTAGTGCGCCGTGGAGTATGACAGTTGCTCACCGCTGCAAAGTGGTTCTCTCTGGTTACTCCGGATTTCTCCACCTGTAAAACTGTCTGACACGAGGTGACCTTGGCTGCTGAAAGTATCGTTAAACCTTAATATAAAAAGCACGTTAGAGCAGTATGATAAGGTATACTGCCCGTCAATGCAGGCACGTAGCCAGGGTATCAAAGTTAGGGGGGGGGGGCAAGGGTAATATCTGGGGCGGCTAGTTCAGCGATCTGAACGTCGCGGCTACTCCCCCCCCCCCCCCCTATATAGGGGGGAAGGCTCTAAGTTCAGATCGCTGAACTACTAGCGGGTATACAGAATAGGATGCCTAGCATCATCCGAGTCACGTACCGGCGAGATGGTGAGGGGGAGGGGGCTGCCCTGGAAAAAATTTAGAAATTCGAGACAAAAAAAGGCGTTGTTTCCTTGACTCTGAGTCAGTTTGTGTCCATAAATTATAAGTTGTGAAAGGCATCAATAATTAAGACACATCACCGGGGTGGGGGTGACTGAATTTTTTTTTGGGGGGGGGGGGGGGCATGCGTCACCCAAGACCCCCCCCCCCCCCACCCGGCTACGCCACTGTGTCGATGGAACACGCCACTTCAAACGCTAATATAACTAACTCTGCTTGTGTGGAGGAGTTAGTTAGGGGGTCCGACACTTACTCGTTGCTGCTGGGTGTTGTGCCGGAGTATTCCAGCTCCCTCCACTCTTATAACTGTCCAACACGACTTGACCTTGCTGCTGAAAGTGTAGTTAAATGCCAGTATAAAAATAAATACAAATTAATAAATAAATAAATAAATAAATAAATAAATAAATAAATAAATAAATAAATAAATAGAGGATATCCACGCTATTTTTGTGAATATCGAGAATTATCTCATGAGTGTGGATCTGAAAGTTTTATTTTTCACGAGCGCTTGCACGAGTGAAAAATAATACTTTTAGGTCCCGACGAATGAAATTATTCCGGATATTCACTAAAATAGCGTAGATTTCCTTGTTATTATATGATACGTGACATTTTACTGGGGCAGTATTCTGCCCAATTCGACTGCAAACAGTTTCAAGATAATAACAAAGATCTGTTGATCGTTCCTTCAAGGCGACGTTCAAGGCGACGTCATGCACCGAAGCGTAACGTCATTTAATAAGCTACTGAAAAAAATCATCGTATGGACCTGAAAGTTTTATTTTTCACGAGCGCAATCATGAGATAATTCCAGATACTGACTAAAATAGAGTAGATTTTCTTTTTTATTATATGCTACGAGACATTTTACTGCACAATATTCAGCCCAATTCGACGAAAAATGCGTACGTTTCAAAAGAGTAACAAAGATCAACTGATCGTTCCTTCGAGGCGGCGTGATGCGGCGTAGCGTGACGTCATGTGGGAAGCTATAGAGGGTTATTCCTCGATATCCATCGAGTCGATGGATATCGAGAAATATCTTTTAGATAATTTGCGATAATTCATCTGGTAGTTTTTTTTTCAGATTTGTTCAAGATGAAGTTTGAGTGGTCCATGCCGTATATTCCAGAGAGTAAGTGTTAATAGCTGTACCATTATTAAAGGTCTTTCCACCAATAAAAACTTTGTTTGATATGGTGTTTGGAACGATTCATTTGTTCTTTGTTCGGATGAAAGAAGGTTCTTGTTGGATTTCACAAAAGAATGCTTCTGGATTTTGAGGCAAAGGAACACCGCGTACACACACGCGCATAGGGACATGGAAGAAACTGTCGCTTTATGGGTTTCGTCATATGTGAGGTATATATCACCTTTGGAGGATCTGGAACCTTGCTAAAGGGGTTGGGTGGGGTATGATCCCTTAAAACCACAAAGGTACCTATATCGTATTATTTATTTATTTATTGGTGTCTAAGGTCACATACTTATGCACAATGGCTAATCGTGACCATGACAGTTTTACGGGCGGAGGAAGCTGGAGTATCCGGAGAGACGAGCAACTGTCAGCTCCTCAACATTCTAACTTTGTTCAAGCTCCGCGCAAGCAGGGTTACAGCGGTTGAAGTCATGTGCAACTTCGACGTGCAGTACGTCTTAGTACACGCCGTCACCGTGCCCCCATGTAGGCAGCTGGGATAAAGTGTCTTGCCCAAGGACACAACGCGGGTCGTCCCGGACGGGGATCGAACTCGGGACCTTTATCATAGAAGTCCAACAGTCTACAACTAATCCACCGTGCTCCCACGCTTTCGGGTAAAGCTAGAAAACAACATGTATGCAGTGTCCAGCAGTCTACCACTGAGCCATCGCGCTCCCACTGTATCGTATTAACTGAATAAACTCAGTATTTTGCAGTATTATAACAACAAGTGATCGCAACACATCAAAGGGTGTTACATTATTTATTTATTTGTTTATTGGTGTTTAAGGTAACATATTTCTGCACAATGGCTAATCATGACCATGACAGTTTTACCGGTGGAGGAAGCCGAAGTACCGTAGAGAATCACCGAACAATGGAGAGCAACTATCAGCTCCCCAGCATACTAACTTCACACAAGCAGGGTTAGCATTGTGTCGCGTGAGAATCATGGTTCTCACACGACGATTGGTTGAAGACAGGTGCGCCATCGACGTGCAGTGCACCTTAGTACACGTCAACGTATCCCCGCGTAGGCAATGGTGGTGAAGTGTCTTGCCCAAGGACACAACGTGGTTGCCGCAGCTGGGATTCAAACCGAGGACCTCTCGGCTTACAGCCTGCACCTCTACCTACTGAGCCATCGCCCCCCCCCCCCCCCCCCCACCCCAGGCTGTTACAAACTAGACGTGAAATGTAGTGCGATGAAGTAATCGCTAAATAGTTTTGCCTTACATTCCTGGTATGTTACACTTGGCATACTCTGAGATACAATACAATACGATACTTTTTATTGTTAAACCTCAATACATCTTGAGGTTTAACAATACAAGATATGGCTGACAATTTTCGTCATTGGAAGAGCAGCAAAGTTAGCTCCCCTTATTTTTTTCTTAAATTTAATACTGAGCGTATGGGATTTCCAGATAAAAATTGAGCGTTTGAAATGTTAGCGAATTTGTATCAGCGATGTGCACATCATGCCACAAACTACAGGCATTTGTCTGTAGAGTAGCATAAAAATATAGAAGCTGGCTTTTTACAATTTTTCCCCAATCAGTTTCAACGTTTGTATATCATTCTCTGTTGAAACTCGTGTGAAAAAAGGACGCCGTTTTCACCATCATTAGATGTTCTGAAACATTTTTCCCGTTCATTATATTAACAGTGTTAGTACTGTAACATATTATACCATGCTCGCCTATGTTACTACCTGTGAAAAGCCTGTATGTTAAATGTTGGCTTTTTTTAACTGCGGTTAGAAAAATGTTACACCTACAGTAGGAAGTTCATCCAACTTGACCTTTGACTTGACCCAATTTGCCAACTTCGATGCATTCACACTTCGTGATGTTTCTTTCAAACATGCGGCGTTTTGTGGTACTATCTACTACGTGTAATGACTCATTAAGTTTAAAATACCAACAATTAAATATTTAAAATAAAATGTAAGAATTATTAATAATAATATGACTGAAAAAGCAAGGTAATTTCAATCAACATTGACGATGTGTCAGCTGTCAATCAGGCATTCACGTGCAGCCGGTAGTACTGCCCACCGGCGCAGTTGTAAACAAACAAAAAATCCGTGTATTTGCGATAGAAAGTGTCGTTTTTTCTCCATTTTAAGTGACAAAGTCGATTATTTTTAAGAGCATGGTGTAAATAAAACAAATAGGTACTAGGGTCGGTAATCAGATTTAAACCACTCGTAGAATAAGGGTTTTAACCACTCGGGTTGGTTAATACCGTTATCCTACTCGTGGTTTAAGTCTGATTACCGGTCCTAGTACCTATTTGTTTTATATCAATATAGACACTGTCCTTTTAATTAATATAAAAATCAAGGATTTAAGATTTGCTTATTTTTCCTGGGAAAAATAAAAAGTTGCAAATTACATTTAAAACACGTTCGTTTAACAAAGAGCCAAAGTGGACACTAAAATTGGTAGGTGTGATACTGATAGATATTCTTAATGGTGGATTGTCTTTGAAGTAGGTTCTTAATAGCTTGCCATAAAAAGCCAAGTTTCCTTTTGTCACTTTTAATAAACGAAAACAACAGAGAGTCCCAAGAGCTATCTGCTGTTTTCGTTTATTAAAGGTAACAAAAGGAAACTTGGCTTTATTTTCCGATTGATGTCATGGGTGTTTTCTCAACAATTACCAACATGCTTCTAAATTGGACCTTCCTCGTCCGTCTCATAATTTCTTTATAACTTTGTCGAGCGTTGATTTTCATGACAAGATAAGTCAGGGGTGAAAAATAATAAACAATTAACAAAAGATAGGTTATTATGTAAGATCAATAACATAAAAAGGACACATTTATTTTCTTCATGAAACCAAAGGTTGAAAGATCCCCCACACCCAAGTGCACCCCGGCGCTTCACTGGGGTATAGCCCATCTCACTGGTAAAATAGGGCTCAGTGCTCGTGGTGGATGTCCTCTAAAACTGGCAATATGGGTATAAACGGTTGATTAAACCTGACGTTATCTCCATGTTGCGGTCAAACGCTATTGTGCAGAAATATGTGATTTTAAACACCAAAGAAAAAAACAACCAGCTCATCTCAAGAATGCAAACTGGATGAAATAACAAGGCCGATGAGACGAAATTTTTGGTCTTGATGAAATCTGTTACGGGCCGGGCAAGCTCTCAAGCCACCAGTCAAACTCGGTAAGGAATTCGACCCTGTCATGGCCTGGAACCAGTCAAATCCTTTAATAGTCCATCGCCAATGTTTAGATTCACTCGTCTAGAATATATCAATTGGTCGGAAAAGCGAACCGTAGGTCCGACCAATTGATATATTCTAGACGATTGATCTAAAAAATACCATAAACATACATTTTCTTTTAACCCTTTACCCAACGTAACGGCCAAAACCGGCCAGCGCTATTCTCAAAAATCGCCAATTAATTTTCACTATTTTTTTCATTTTTTGTCTCAAAAACATAGGTTATGACCCCTCGTTGGAACGAGCTCGTCGAGCTCGTTCCAACGAGGGGTCATAACCTATGTTTTTGAGACAAAAAATGAAAAAAATTAGTTATTCAAGATTTTTTTTTGCAAGTGTCGTCTGCTTTTCACGTTAGGTTAAGGGTTAATCAGCGCAATAATTCTTGCTCAATCGAGACTTGATTTAACATAATTTTTTAATACATTACCATTTGAAATGAAGACTTACCATAGCTGTAATTGTTACGTTACGTAATTCCACCTATTGTGATTTTAGAGTGTAGTTAGTACTATTCGGCCATGTAATGCCGCTCTGTGGGTAATACCAATGATGGTTATTGATCTCTTTTGAGTTTTTTACCGACAGTTCGACACTGCCGATTTTTCAGTTCATCTCTTTTGAATTTCTTACCGACAGTTCGACACTGTAAGTAAATGGTGACTGTATTCCAATTCAATGGGCAGCTGGTGTTATTAGTCCTGGGCTGTACATCCCTTCCCAACGAATGTCTCGGTGTTTTCTGGGCGAATTCAATACTGAGTGATTGGAATATTTGTAACTAGGGTACGAAAAATTATCTGTATATTTTTATGAGTGAAGGGACGTCACATTTCAACAACTGTAGCCGCCACGCAAACTCCATGAAAAATGGGTACACACACAGTTCATAACTTGAACAGCGTTGAATTCCTTCCAGTAGTGGACTGATGGCCTGAGTGCTTAGGCCGCGGCATTTTGGCTTCCCTGCAATCCATACGCGAAATGAATCAAATTATATAGATAACAGATTTTATTACACGCCTATCACTTTTTCCCCCAGTTTCATGTTTGCAAATCCGTATGGAACGCGTGTTCCATGTGGTCTTCTGTTGACGGGCTATTTTTCCATCCGACGTCATGGATCCATCAAAAGAACTAAACTTCGCCCATTGGCGTAATTGGCCAATCGAAACGTCGCATTCTGATCTAGATCAATTCGGAAGGTGCGGTGACAGCCGACAAATCGAATGTCAATTGGAAAATGTTCTTATTCGAATTCACCAAAATTAACGAAATGAAACTAATTCTATAAATGGGGAGTGATGTTATAACACTCAAGTTCTGACTTTGAAGCGAATACTTCTCGGATAACGGCAGCTAATATCTTAACTATACCAATAAATGTGCCTCTCGCTCTCTCCTTGCGCGCTGACAGTCGTGCCGTAATGACGAACGCATTCACACATCGTTCTGAGTGTGAGCACCTCCATTGGACATTCAAACATTTTCGCCTGTAAGTGAATGGCGACTGCATTCCAATTCAATGAGCAGCTGATATTATTAGTTCTGGGCCTCGCACCACTCCCCCAACGAACACCGCCGTTACTACTCCATGCTTCATTGTCCTCTCAGCTACTCAGTATCATAATGGTACATGGGGAGAACAGTCCCAGTAGTAATCACTTCATCACCGATGTTCTGTAAATAATCGCTGCGTGTGCGTGTGGTATTGATAAAATTGGTCTGAAGACGAAAGATGGTCATCACTCGAAACCCTCAACGAATCTAAAAGTGCACAAGAACCTGAGAACTAACTAGAAAAAGTAAAAAGAAAAGAACTTCTTCATGACACTTTTTATTTATTGTTCGTTACGTCATGATCCGGCAGCTGGTGGAGAGGTCGAGACCATAAGAATTGCGACTGAAATTTATCGATGTAACGCATCCGGGCGCCTAGCCAGGTTACTCTATTAGTGGGTGGGTGGGCTTTATTTGGGCCCTGACACACGGTTTTTTGGAGGGGGGCTGGAGGAGTGGGTCCAAGCATTTTTATGCCGTAGGCATATCTCAAAGTTCGAAATCTTGGGTTGGAGAAATATATGAATGTGGTGTCCCTCTCACCTCGGTGTGGCCTGATGGGGAGGGGGATTTTTTTTAAATTCCACCGAAACTGGTCCTCCCCCTCCCCCTCCATGCCCATGGCTACGCCACTGAAGGCATCGACTCTTACCAAAAGTGTGACGCGGCTTCTCTGCATGACTAATGTTTGTCGAAACTTCTCTACCAGCATGCGTCCAAAGAAGGCTTAATTAACCCATGCATCCCTCCCTTGTCACACACACACACCCGCAACCTCGTAATACACTCTCACACTCTCACTCCCCCACCAACTCAGACTCAAGATGGATTTTTTAAGAAACCAATGTCTGAATGGCGTATTCTCCTCAAATGTATAGTTCAGTTTAGTTTAGTAAATCTTTATTAACTGGTAGAGTGCTAAGTTATTTTTGGTCATCAGAATTTGTTCACATGTCTTTGCTTTGCTACAATTTATGGGAGAGTGCCAATAGGCACTCTCCCATAAATTGTAACAAGGCAAATCCTAACAGGCTAAATTATTTCAGTTCAAAGATAAAGCGAAGCACATCCACTGAATTTGAGGCATTTAAGTTGTGGTAACTGTACTTCAGGGTAAAGCCCAAATATGGGCTTCCAGCACTCTACCAGTTAACGTGACATGTGCTAAACAGTAATCGCATTCATATATATATTTATTAAAAAGCACTCGGCCCTTTATGTCACCTCTTCATAAAAAAACGCTTTCCAATTGCATGCTCGATTACATCCACACACCCGTTCATTCTTACACTTTCATTCTCGGAGTCATCCATTCATCCATTTGCCGTTCTTTCATACCCACATATAAATGATATCTGGAAAGTATTGTCGGTAAAATCAGTTAACCGTGTTAAAAAAATAAAATCATAAAACAAAATCACCGAGAGGTTAGGACGGTGTCGGTTATTTCGTTTGTTGACCATTGATTGTTATTTTTAGAGAAATCATGTAATTTCTAGGTGAAAGAATCCACGAAGAACTGGAGACAACAGTGAAGACAGCCGGCGCTTGTGGTTATGGGTTTCAGTGCCTTATTGACCATGAGTGTATACCCCAGACACAACGTTGTGATCAAACTATTGACTGCGCAGACGCATCAGACGAATATAACTGTCGGCGTCTGGATTATTCTAGTAAGTTAGTTTTTTTAACCATCCGAAAAAAAGTGTGAAAGAAAAATATAGTTTGCATTTTCACAGATGGCCTCCATTCGGTGGTTGATAAATATACAGTACCGCACATACGTTTGAATGGGTTAAGAATTATCTCACGAGATTGCTTTGGACCAGGATATCACGAGAGCCGAACCAAAGCAATCGAGTGCGATAATTCTTAACCCATTCAAATGTATGTGCAGTTCTGTATTTATCACACACCTACCATGTAACAACCAGTCTACACGAAAATTGAGCTAAAACACTTTTCAACTGGATAATTGCTCCGTTTCTTTCGTTGCCAACGAAACATCACTGTTAGGTGGCGGGATCCCAACCCTAATTTACTTTTTAATGTTTACGGCATCCAGTTGGTCGAAACCAATTGACGCCGATCCGTGTCACGGTCACGATGTTCGAACTTCAAATATTGACTAAACTACAGGGAATAACACAACAAAAACTTTTTAAATAAGCTAATAAGTTTAGCACACGTCATCATTATATGACCAGTTGTGGAAAGTTTTTGTCAAGGAACTAGCAATCAGAATGTTATTTTTGTAGATTTTTGTCTCGAATCTGATTGTTTAAATATCCCGTGTAAACAAATCTAAATGAGGAACTTGGAATTTCCAAGCGATCTCGACTCCGGTGCATTCGGCCAATGATGACGTGATTTATTTAAACGAGTTCCTTTTCTGTTTACGTTGGAAACGGAATCGAACGTGTTTGTATCACCACATGTGTGATATAACTTTATTTTTATCGCACAGGCAGAACAGTGGAAATCCCGTGTTTTACATTAACAGGTGTGTGATAAATAGAGATTATTACCATTATGTGGATGTACAAAATATTATCCTAGTCTCGCTCCGGGTTCTGAGGGCAGATCACGAAGAGTCGAAGACGAGTCGTGATCTACCCTTAGAACCCGGGGCGAGACTCGGATACATATTTTGTACATCCACATAATGGTAAGAATCATTTTATCTTACAATATATTGGGGATAAGTCAAGAATGTAGAAGAATATATAACGAACTATTTATTCGTACGGATGAACAAAAAGAAAAAAAATGGAACTCACGCGAAAGGAACGTGCTTGTATCCGACCCCCTGATACAAACATCTGTAGCAGGGGGTCGGATACACGACAGTTGTGGAGTTAATACAGACAAAATACATGTTGATTGTAAGATAAAAATATCTATTGATCTGTTGTCCCAGTTTTAACAGAGAAATCTCAGTTAACTGGTAGAGTGCTGGACGCCCATATCAGGGCTCAACTCTGAAGAGCAGGTGTCATGATTCAAAGGCCTCATATGTTGTGGTTGTGATGAATATTATCGTTCAAGTGAAATTAGTTAGTGCGTAACGATTTGCTTTACTACAATTTATGGGAGAGTGCCTCTAGGAACTCTCCTATAATTTGTAGCAAGGCGAAGCCTTGTGAACAAAATGCGATGTCCAAAAATAGTTTAGCACTCTACCAGTTAATGGAAGTTGCACTTTCTCGAAGTAATCTCTGTATCGTCTGTATCATTGCCAAGTAATTAAGCTGTAACCAAAACGGGGTTCGAACTTGATTCTACGGCACCCGCAACGTGAAACATTATCTTTAAAATTGCAGTAGAAATACTGGCAACCAGTTAGTTACCATTACTTCTACCCTTAATTTTACTGTAATGACTGTTAATGCTTCAGGTATTATCATATGAAAACTATAACAGAGGTGTGCTCTCATGCAGTGGTGCTAATTCTTTTTGGAGCGAACGCATTCAACTCTTCAATTCATACTTTTTTACAAAATAGCACCGTCGATGACGAAAGATGCCTTGTTTTAGAAGACTCAGTTTTTAAGGTAGACTAATTAAGCTACAGCTGCAGGTTAAAGATATTAATAGGTCTACTCTGTATGGCAAACTAAAAGCCGTCTCAAGTACACTCACTATTACCATTTTAAAAATATACAAGCTTCCTGGTTGGTCAGTAACCAATGCATCCAGTACAGTACATTTAACTCCAATGGGGTATACGAAGTTCAACGGGATGTATGAGAATATAAAGTGACAGATAAAAGGGATGTACAGACATGCTGTGGTATACTTCGCCGATTTTCTTTCACCCATCGTCTCAAACATTTTCGTCAGCAGTACTAAACATTCAGACTTACAAACAAAATGAGAACAATATTGTTTATTGTTATTATTTACTGGCAGTTGTCCCTGGTGGGATCTTCCGCGTCAGTTCAATAACACTAACTGGAAGATTCCATATTATTATTTGGGGGCAGACCAATTAATATTTTCAATGTGCAGCCTTCGTGGCTGCACGTTGAAAATATTAATTGGTTTACCCTACATATTCAGTTAGCAGTCATCCTTAATGAAATTATGGCGTATCATGTCTCTCGGGTTCAAAGAGTTAAGCTATCTATATATCTGAAAATATTCCGAAAACATGAAATAAAACGTGTGTACATGCCCCAAATATCCGGTTTTGCTGTCAAGAAGAGGGATTCTTTTGTGGTGTTTCTACACTACAGATCCATTGTGGTTTCGAGAAACAGGCAACCTATCTCGTTATATGAATTGTCTCTTTAATGAAACTTATAAAAGCACTTGTACAAGTTTGAATACAGTGTCCCCGACACACATCGCACCATTGTATCAAATAAAACACTTATAAAGTCAACTTGGGTCCCACTCCCACAATAATAAAGAGGCGTCATTTCCCACATTCCTTGAATTGAAGTCTCCCAAATGTTTGAGTTCAATTGAAGGGAAGTAACTCCAAACGTTCTTGTTTAATAATAAAGAAGGATATGGTTCTTTCAGGTTCTCCAATTATTATTTATTTATTTATTGGTGTTTAAGGTCACATACTTATGCACAATGGCTAATGAAGTTTTACGGGTGGAGGAAGCCGGAGTACCCGGAGAGAACCACGGTGAGCAGCTGCCAGCTCCCCAACATCGTAACTCCGCACTGTAGAACAGGCAGGGTTAGATTGGTTGAAGACATGCGCACCATTGACGTGCAGTACGCCTTAGTACACGGCGTCATCGTGCCCCCATGTGGACAATCGGGGTTAAGTGCCTTGTCCAAGGACACAACGCGGGAGTCCGAATCGATCGCTCAGACGGTCACCCATCCGAGGACTAACCGGGCTCGACGTAATTTCGGTGATCTGACGAGAACCGGTTACCGCAACGCCACCGCGCCCCCTCTCAAATTATTACTTTTATCAAGGTTTTCATTGCTGGAATACCGTTTGGAGATTATATAATAAAACAAAATTCGACATACTGAAGAGGCAGAGGAATAAATTCGTCACACGTTGTTTCAATAGGGTGTACGGGACTGCTTCTGCGTTCAGCTTCAGGAAATACGGATACCAGTCGGATCGGTGATTTTTTTTTTTTTCAAAAAAACCGATTTGTTTTATTTAAATCAGATTTTTTTTATTTAAATCGATTTATTTGATTTTTATCTTCATACCATAAATTATTCACCACAAGATAGAAGATAGTTTTTTTCCCACATGATTCCTTTAGATAGAGAAACAGTGCAATGGCAGCAGGTTGTATCAAAAGCTACTCAAAGAATGGACATAAGTAACCGATACTGAAACATTCACTTGTGTTACCCATTGGGCTATTTCAGTCTTTGGTGTGGCATGAGGGGGAATTTGAGATTACATTTGGCATAGAATAGACAGCATAAATGGAAATAGAGAGTAATCGTTGAAATTTACGTTTTGTCGTTGTCACAGCATTGCTTGAAGAAAGGTGGCTTCTTGAAAATCATTTTTGCTACTTGCAACATTCTCAAATCACTGGACCTTGTTCTCAGGTTTAATTTAGTATTTTTGATGGGTTCATTGAAAGGTTATCGTATATATGGTTTAAAATCTCTGTTCACTTTAATATGATTCTATTCCTACAAGTTGAAAATTATGTAAACTTATTAAACTTATTCAGGAACAACACATTCCAGTAGCCAAGACACTACAAATTAGTTTTAACCCTTTACTCAACATAGCAGCCAAAACCGGCCAGCGCTATTCTCAAAAATCGTCAATTAATTTTCATTATTATTTTCAATTTTTGTGTCAAAAACATAGGTTATGACCCCTCGTTGGAACGAGCTCATCGAGATCGTTCCAACGAGGGGTCATAACCTATGTTTTTTAGACCAAAAATGAAAAAAGAAATCGTTATTCAAGATTTTTTTTTAAGTGTCGTCTCTTTTCATATTAGGCAAAGGGTTAACTGTCATAAATACTGTCTAATTACTGTACTTCAACAGATTAATATGTACTTCTTCTTATTTGAGCTCATTTCCATGTTGCTTGAAAATATTCATGGCAATGTGTATTTCTTTTATTTAAATCAATGATTTTTTTAGCTCAACTTGACAGAGTCAAGCTGAGCTAATCCCGTCGCGCCCCGTCCGTCGTTCGTCCGTCCGTCGTTCGTCCGTCCGTCGTTCGTCGGCCGTCAACACCATGTTTTGGTCTTCTCCTCCAAAACCAGTGGGCCAATTCAAGTGAAAGTTTGTGTGAGTGATGGTCCCGAAGGGGCATTGCATTTTTGTTCAACTCAATATGCCTAGCCCCATAGGGAGGGGGTGGGGGAAAATGCTCCAAAATATTTTTAAAATCTTCTTCTCATCAACCAGTGGGTACAATGACCTGATGTTTGTTATGGAGCTTCCTTTTGAGGTGTGGGTTCAAATTTGTTCAAACGAAGTTCGTTGAGCAGTATTTGGGTTTGTAATGGGAGGGGTAAGATTTGTCGTCCCGCCCAAAATTTCTATTTTCTGAACCGATTGTCCGATTTGAACCAAATTTAGTATGTAATATCACTAGGTCATAAGTACTTGACTCGTGCAAAATAAATTTCCCGCATCTCCATGGGGATCGCAGGCGCTAAAAATAGAAATATTTGCAAACGCCCATATTTCCCAAACCCACATGGAACAGAGAACTGTTATTTGGTATGAAGCATCCTTAGGATCAGTAGAATTGAATGGTAAAAAAATGGCCATCGGTTATGTTAGGGTGTTCTGTAGAGGGCATCGAATCGAAAAAATATTTGCAAAAATTTTTTAAAATCTTTTCTCCAGAACCAATGGTCAGAATCTTTTAATATTCGGTATTCAGCATTCATGGGGGGGGGGGGGGGGGGGGTCAGCTACAAGTTTAAAATAAAGCCCATTGGTTCATATTTGGGCTCAATACAGGAGCCCGAATTTTTAACTTAGGGAAATATAGGGAAAATTCTTTATAAATCTTCTTCTGAACCACCAGTCAGAATCTTTTAATGTTTGGTACACATCATTGTTATGAGGGTCGGATTCAAGATTGTTCAAACCAAGTTCCTGGGTGAATATTTGGACTTCCTATGGAAGCCCAAATTTTAACTTAGTTCAATATGGGGGGATAATTTTTTAAAATCTTCTTCTTCAGATCTACCAGTCAGAATGCTTTCATATTTGATATACAACATCTCTAGGGGAGTCAGATTCAGCTTTGTTCAAATCGGGTCCCTAGGTGGTATATATTTGGGCTCGCTATGGTAGCCCAAATTTTAACATAGTACAATGTGAGGGAATTTGTTCAAAAATCTTCTTCTTGAAATTCATCTGTCAGAGTCCATTCATATTTGGTTTATAACATCTTTGGGGGAGTCAGATTCAAGTTTGTTCAAATTAGTTCCCTGGGTTAATATTTGGGCTCCATATGGTAGCCCGAATATTAACTTAGTGCAATATGAGGAAATTTCTTTAAAATTCTCCTTCAGACCCACTAGTCAGAATGCTTTCATATTTGGTATACAACATCTCTATGGGGGGTCAGATTCAAGGGTGTTCAAATCCGGTCCGTAGGTTTATATTTGTGCTCGCTATGGTAGCCCAAATTTTAACTTAATACAATATGAAGTAATTTCTTTAAAACTTTCTTCTTCAGGTCCAACAGTCAGAATGCTTTCATATTTGGTATACAACATCTCTAGGGAGGTCAGATTCAACGTTGTTCAAATCGAGAGCCTGGTTTAATATTTGGGCTCCCTATGGGAGCCGGGATTGGCCATGCAGCTGAAGAATTAGAAATTTTGTATTCAGTACCCTCTAAAGTTGTGTAACTAAGATTATTCCACATAGGTTGTATCAAGGGGCTTCATGGGGAGCTCCACATTTTACATTATGATCAACTGAAGAAAAGGCATGATGCTCAGACTATTTTTATCACCCCCAAGAGACTCCAGGATTGACAGTGTATCCTATGGAGTGCTTAATGTAGACTCATTCTTGGACTCTGTTTATATCGTGTTCTGTTCAAGGTGAGCGCTTCAGGCCTCGTGGAGCCTCTTGTTTCACAAAAAAATCATTGATTTAAATTATGATTTAAATCGGTGATTTAAATCAATTTAAATCAGCCAACCCTGGATCTCAGAAGGGTAGTACAGTCCCGTACACCCTGCTGAAACACCGTGTAACCAATACAGTACAGTTGGGTTCATATTCACTGAACCCAGTTGATATGGGTTGATTTTTAACCTAATTGATTTTAGAGTGTAGTGATGTGATTCGAAAGACCAGTTCCTCCGTATTGCTCAATTAAAGATCGAACAAAAATGAGTAGCATTGCCAAATAGGGTATTTTCGCGGTAATAGTTCATGGTAGAAGTACCAGCAACTGGATTGCCGGTACTTTTACCGTTCTTCTAATTAAATGGTCAGTTTTTACAAAGCAACGCCTATCCCTGAATGATCTGTACAATACCAACTGAGCTAACGCACAGCAACACAAAACGGGTGGAATTAACTCAAAATATATTTATAGACATTAAGCAAATGTCGCTACTGCTAGCTACCGAGTTATAAAAAAACCTAAAGTCCCGCCAATGTGTTACCTAACATGGCTAAAGACGACACTAGCAAACACATTTTAAAAACTTCATAGACCTTGACCCTTAACTGGAACGATCTCGATAAACTCGTTCTGTAGGGAATATCATAACCTTCTTGGGGGGGGGGGGGGTGAAAATTGCCCACAGGCACTCTTCAGTAATTTGTCATAAAACTAATTTATATAAACAAAATATTATTTGTGTTTGGCTAAATATGAAACATAAGCAAGGATAATATCAGGTTTTGCTCGGGTACAGGGGCGGCGGAAGCTAAATAAAAGTGGAGGGGCACGAATTTACATTGCTACCATGGTTCGACCCAGTGTGAGAAAGGTTACAGTTGTATGTCGGTAAATGTACCATGACTCGCTATAGTCTCTCATTTAGCTGTGTGGCCACTGTCCTTCCGTTTCTTCTACTTCAACCATCTTCCAACCCGAAGGCCAGCCTTCGGGTTAGAAGATAGTGGAAGTAGAAGAAACGGACCAAAGCGTCCGAAAGTGGTATTCTTTGGCTAAACATTGTTTGGATTTGCAAATAATGTTAGAGGAAAACCTTTATATTGACACGTTTGTGTACGCCCATTTTAACTCATTGTGTAACTGCGAAACACCTGTGGAAAAAAAGTGGATGGGCACGTGACCCCTGAGCCTCCCTGGCTCCACCGCCTCTGCTCGGGTACTCTCATTTTTCCGAAAGCCCCGTAAAGGCTTGTAGCACTCAACCATTTCAAAAATGAATTTATATTAAAAAAAATGTCAAAGATAATAGTCATTAAGGTTTAGTACACCTGACGAGTGGAAACACTGCACCTAAAATAAGTTGACAATTAGTTCTTATTTCGAGATTCCAGGTGCGTAACCACTAGCCAGGATATCAAAGTTAAAGAGGGGGGCAAGAGTAATATCTGTGTGGGGGGGGGCAGAATATGATTCGCTGCCTCGCATCCGAGCCTCGCAGCGGCAAGATAAGGGCGAGCACAAGAGTGAGTGTCCCCCTTCCGTTGGAGGGGTCGATGGGCCCTGCCCCGGGAAAAATTTTGAAATTCGAGACAAAAAAAGCAATTTCCTTGACTGTGAGTACGTTTGTGTCCATAATTTATAAACACATCAATAATTAGGCCACAATGTGGCTTAACAAGTTGTGAAAGTCATCAATAATTAGGCCACAATGTGGCCTAATTATTGATGCCGTTTACAACTAATAAATTATTAACACAAACGTACTCAGAATCAAGGAAATTGCTGGATATTAAAATTTCTTGCCTAATGTTTCCTATATGGGTTAACATGGGGTGGGGGGAGGGGCTGAAATTTGAGGAGATGTGCTACCCTCCCCCTCCCCATGTCTACGCCACTGCGAGATTCTGTTTACGGGATGTACAGTTTGACAGATTACATTCAATAAAAAAACAACATTTTTTTGGCCTTACTGATCATTTTTATCCCGTCATGCATCGGTATTCTACTGCAGAGAATCTGCTTAGCGTGAATGTTTGCTGCTACTTCGGTCTAAGGGAGATAACTTTTGGAAACAGAAAACCTATTTTGGCCGGATTCAAATGTAATTTCTGCACTATGATGAAATATCAAATTTCAAGCTGAAATATTTCCCCACAATGCTATGATCTCTGTCAAACAAGACTGAATTGTTTAAATTCCTTGTTGCATTTCGAGGCAAATTTGCAGCCTCAATTTTGGGTATTTTTATATCAGTGTGCAAAAAAGTTAACACTTCTCACTCGTCGACGTTTGCGTTGTGGAGGTAGTCGAAATGGTAAAGAAAGATGGAATAAATATGTACTAGGACCCAGATTTAAACCACGAGTAGGATAAGAGTTTTAACCACGAGGCACTTTCAACAACAGGTCAAATCCTGTCGGGCAGTTTTACGGGTGGTCAACGCCCGAGTACCTGGATACAATTACCGAGAAGTGGCCAGTAACCAGTCGACTCTTCAACTTACTAGCCCCGCACCAGCAGGGTTGGCATCAGTTGAAAGCATGTGAAACAGCGACGTTTAGTACGGTTAGCACACAACGCAGCCGTGCTTCCACTAACAGTCAAACAATTTAAGTACACTTGGCCGCAGAGAGAGAAGTTGAACCAAGCCTTCTGGGATGTGTCTAAATCACGTATTCTCATTTAAAAAAAAAAAAAAAAAAAAAAAACGTTGTGATGTTTTACCAAATGCATGTCTATAACCGGCCAGTGGAGAGTTTTAATCTTTAAAATTATCATTCAAAATTTATTGTTTCGTTCAATTTTTGCCTCAGAAACTGAGCTTATGACCTCTCCTTTAACGACCTCGTCGATCTCAATAGGATGGGGGATCACAAGCTATGGTTTTTTTTTCGAAAAATAAACAAAATTTGTCACGTGTTGTAGAAAAAGGGTTAATTTATTCGTTATCTTGTTGCAGGTTCTGACGAATACTGGGAGTACCAGAGTAATGCGTATGACCACAAAAGCGGAGCTTCTAATGTACAGTGGAGTTATCGAACTTGTTTAATTGTTTTTATAATCGGTTATACCGGTATGCTAACTGTGATGGAATGAAAATGGTGCACATTATTTCCGAGGCTTCTTTGCTATTTGGTGCTTTACAGACACGAATGATACGCAAATCCATGAGCAGAACAGACTCTCTTCATTGAAAAAACACCATTTTTTGTTATCCGGGACAAGGTGTTCGACGATGGCGTGGAGTAAGGGAGAACAGTTAGAGTATAAGCCAGCTTGAGGATCGTTTGACAACAAAAATACAGTTTATACTGTATGAGTACTTATTACTCTGTCAAATATAGCCAGACATTCTTTAGCCTGACAGAGAATGTCCCTCTTCCATAATGAACTTACAGAATCCGAGTCTGGGTGGAAAAAACAATCAGAATAGAACTCCACATTCCTTGCACATTATTTAAAAGGCCCTGCGATGCTTCGAAATTCGATTCGATTCAAAACTGTTTCGATGATTCGACTCACTTCGATTCGTGTCGCTCTGGTTTGAAAATGTTCAAATGGTCGAGATGTTCTCAAAATTCCCACCATGTCTCTCATATTTAACTCGTCTTCTATCATCAGGTCTCCTGTACAGGGGGCGGGGGAGGGGGTGTCTCCCCTTGAACTCTTCTTCTCTCATCAGGTCCCCTGTACAGGAGGCGGGGGGGGGGGGGTTGTCTCTCCTTGAACTCTTCTTCTCTCATCAGGTCTCCTGTACAGGAGACCTGATGATAGAAGAAGTGTTCAAGGAGGTTCCGCTTCCGAAACTACTTCGATTTCCTTGTACAGTATTCCGCTTTTTTGATTGTCTTGACCAAATCCACGAGTCGTCGTTGAATATAATACTTAATTGGCGACTGATAATATTTACGATTGCCAGAAGATGCAACATTGATTCGAAATCCCCCGATTGATGCGATTCAATCAGAAATTTTGAGATTTGCAGGCCCTATTTATTTAGTATATTGCAGGATCTGAAAATAACATTTTAATGTATTTGCGGCAACAAACAGGATCCACACGGCTCTATGTGGTGGGAGTTGGTGACACAGGACACGTTATTGGCTTGGGGTGCCATTGACATTTCTAGGGGGTAAGAGGTCTTGCCAAAGCCTTCGGTAAAGTCACATGATTACGCATTTGAATTAGTTTTATCAGTGAGGGATAATGTTCATTCCGATTGAGGACTGGAATTTGTCATACTGCAGGATAATACTGATTGAGCTTGAAGTACTGAAATCTATCATGATCCGGGAAGACCTTTCCATGAAACCCCGAGAAGTGAAGCAGTGTTTGTTTACTGTGGTAAACAAGCTCTGTTTTACTGGTTAAATAGGACCCAGTCACCAATGCTTGGGGTGGAAGTCCTCTAAAATGGGCATCATGGGTATAACCGATTGACAGGACTTGACTTTATATTCATGTTGCGGTCACGATTAGCCATTGTGTAGAAATATTTTATCTTAAACATCAATTAATAAATATATAAATCAGAAAGACATGATTCAGCACGATGACGCCATGTACTAAGGCGTACTGCACGTCGATAATGCGCATGTCTTCAACCAATCTAACCCTGCCTGTGCTGCATTGCGGAGTTACGATGTTGGGGAGCTGGCAGCTGCTCGTCGTCGCTCGGTGGTTCTCTCCGGGTACTTCGGCTTCATCCACTCGTAAAGCTGTCACCGAAACGATATGACCTTGGCTGTTAAAGTGTCGCTAAACCTTAATAAATAAATAATAAATTAAATAAGTTGCGTCACGACTATTACATGTATATTTTATTTATTCATAAGTAAATTTCAAGGAGCCTTGAGTTTTGTAACTTTGTAACTGTAATCCCGACTGACTATTATTTCAACTTCATCATCAAGGCATGCCTTCGACGAAGGCAAGCCTTTGGTGATGTTGCTGGAATATTAGTCAGTCGGGACTTAAGCCATAACAGTGTCGGCAAGTCAGGTTTACACCCTTCCTAATCGGCCATCTTCGCGAAGCCTCTGATCACCACAGGACGATAACAACCCAAAATAGTGTTCTGGGCAGAACCAGGATTACCTCCCCTAATGTATAAAAGATGGCGTCTATTGGACATGTGTTCCCAGAATGTCAGGTGTTATACACCCCTACCTATTAAAGTCAAAGCCATGAATTTTCCGACGAAAATAGCGAGTGGCACACGTCGATGCTGTAAATCCATAATTCCTGTCGGAATATATATGGCCTCACCCCACCATCAGTTATAGCTATCATCTACTCAATGATCAGAGGAAGTTTATCCACCACCACCCCCACCCCCACCCCCATTCCACTCTATTTGATTTTTTTAATAAAGTGTTAACTGGGTGTAGAGCAGTATACCTAGAACTTTAGTTGATTACAAATATTTCTGTGTTCACTTTACTTCTACGTGCTTTAGAATGTTTTATTTATTTTACACACAAAGCAGTATAATGTTTGATAGACATTAATTAAATTTTTGCAAAAATTGTTGAATAGAAATATTATGAAGAACAAGGTTGTATATTGCTTGCGTTTATTAATTAAAAACAAATCTTGTGGTATTTAATTTTCTACCATGAGATATTCTCGATAAATATCTTAATTTTAATACTTTCTTCACAGCGTTTTTTTTTGTTCCACCACTTCCTCGTACACATCACATTATCTTTGGCTCGTACATCGCTTCACTTACAACCAGGGGGTGACGAAAGCTTGCTGACAGCGCATGTGTGTTTGGGCGGGGTGATAAATATCCAAAATGCTTCCCACAAACCATGGATACATCCCTGACTTATCTCGTCGCGATAAAGGTATCTTCCCTGAAATTATTAGACGGGCGATAAAGGCCGAATTAATTAATTAATTAATTAATTAATTAATTAATTAATTAATTAAGAAATGTAATCGTTGAGGAAACACCTATGACATCAGTAAAAAGCGATGTTTCCTAGTACTTTTATTAAACGAAAACAACAGACAGATCTCAGAGCTGTCTGTTGTTTTCGTTTATTAAACTTTACAAAAGGAAACTTGGCTTTTATGGCGAGCTAATTGGAAGCAACTAAGTAACTGTTCACATGTTTAGCAAATGTGTTTTTACAGTAATTTGCAAGTTTTTATTCTTCTCAGAAAAAAGTTACCAAATCTTACTTCCAAGCCTTTTGTATTAATGGAAAGGATAATGTCTATATTATGCACACTGTTGATATAATGGACAGAAAAAAGGTTTCAGAACATCAAAAGATGGTGAAAGCGCCGTTTTCTTATTAGCTCATCTTGACAAAGTCAAGCTGAGCTAATCTCATCGCTCTCCGTCCGTCGTCCGTTGTCCGTCCGTCAACACCATGTTTTGGTCTTCTCCTCCAAAGCCACTGGGCCAATTCAAGTGAAAGTTTGTGTGAGTGATGGTCCCAAAGGGGCATTTCATTTTTGTTCAACTCAACATGCCCAGCCCCATAGGGAGGGAGTGGGGGAAAATGATCCAAAATATTTTTAAAATCTTCTTCTCAAGAACCAATGTGTACAATGACTTGATATTTGCTATGGAGTTTCCATATGAGGTGTAGAATCAAATTTGTTCAAACGAAGTTCGTGAAGTAATATTTGTCTTTGTAATAGGAGGGGTAAGATTTTTGGCCCCGCCCAAAACTTCTATTTTCTGAACCCATGGGCCGGTATGAACCAAATTTGGTTTGTGGTATTATTGGGTCATTAGTACTTGACGCATGCCAAAAAAAAAACATTCCCGCATCCCCATGGGAACCCTGGGAGCTAAAAATAGAAATATTTTCAAACGCCCATATTTCCCAAACCACAATGAACAGAGAGCTGTTATTTGGTATGAAGTATCCTTAGGACCAGTAGAATTGAATGGTAAAAAAATTGCCGTCGGTTATGTTAGGGTGTTCTGTAATGGGCATCGAAAAAAGTCTGCATATTTGCAAAAAATTTTTTTAAAAAATTCTTCAGAACCAATCATCAGAATCTTTTTGATATTTGGTATACAGCATTCATAGGGGGTCAGATAAAAGTTTGTTGAAATAAAGCTCATTGGTTCATATTTGGGCTCTCTACAGGAGCCCGAAGTTTTAACATAGGGTAATATGGGGAATATTCTTTAAAAATCTTCTTCTTCAGACCCACCAGTCAGAATCTTTTAATGTTTGGTATACATCATTGTTATGAGGGTCAGATTCAAGATTGTTCAAACCAAGTCCCTAGGCTAATATTTGGGCTTCCTACGGGAGCCCAAATTTTACCTTTGTTCAATATGGGGGTAATTTAAAAAAATCTTCTTCTTCAGATCCACCAGTCAGAACGCTTTGATATTTGGTATGCAACATCTCTAAGGGGGTCAGATTCAAGTTTGTTCAAATCAGATCCCTAGGTATATATTCACTATGGTAGCCCAAATTTTTACTTAGTGCAATATGAGGAAATTTCTTTAAAAATCTTCTTCAGATCCACCAGTCGGAATGCTTTTATATTTGGTATGCAACATCTCTTGGGGGGTCAGATTCCAGGTTGTTCAATTCGAGTGCCTAGGTTAATATTTGGGCTCCATATGGGAACATGAAATTTAACTTAGTACAATATGAGGGATTTTTTTCAAAAATCTTTTTCTTCAGAACCACTCGTCAGAATGCTTTCACATTTGGTATATAACATCTCTAGGGGGTCAGATTCAAGTTTCTTCAAATCGGATCCATAGGTTAATATTTGGGCTCGCTACGGTAGCCCAAATTTGAACTTAGTGCAATTCGAAGAAATTTCTTTACAATTTCTCTTCTTCAGATCCAACAGTCAGAATTATTTCATATTCGGTACACAACATCTCTAGGGAAGTCAGATTCAACTGTGTTCAAATCAAGAGCGTTGGTTAATATTTGGGCTCTCTATAGGAGCCGGAATTGGCCATTTTGCTGAAGAATTGAAAATTTTGTATTCAGTACCCTCAAGAGGTGTGTAACTAAGATTAATCCACATAGGTTGTATCAAGGGGCTTCATAGGGAGCTCTACATTTTACTTTATGATCAACTGGAGAAAAGGCATGATGCCCAGATTATTTTTGTCACTCCTGAGGGACACAAGGATTGATAGTGTAGCCTATGGAGATGGCTTCCTTAATGTAGACTCATCCTTGGACTCTGTTTAAAATGTGTTCTGTTCAAGATGAGCGCTTCAGGCCCTGTGGGGCCTCTTGTTTTTAAATGGGCTTAAACGAAGAATGATAGTCAAATGTTCAAACTGATTTGGAAACAAATTGTAAAAACCCACCTTCTGGATTTTGATACTACTCTGCGCAAAAATGCCTGAAGTTTGTGAAATGAAGCGCCCATCGATGATACAACGTCTTTAACTTTTTAAATATAATTTTTTTATGAAATTCGCAAACCCTTACATTGAAATTGACTGACAACTTCAGAAAATTAAGGGGAGCTAGGTTTCCTGTAAATCTCTTCCAATGACGAAAATTGTGAGCCTTGGGGCCCAGGGAGACAAAAAATGAAAGCGGAATCCAGAGAAATTACTTTTCCTTGGTTTTCGGGACTATTGTGCGGTAACACTGCAAAATGCAGTTTTCAAATTTATACGATAATTTTTTTTTTAGTGGATTATCCCCCTTCCCACACTTTATGGTGTGTCGCCTAGGATGCTCCATTAAATGAGTATATCCATTTGTTAAGTCCCCACTATCCCCTTCTGCATTACAGAGGTTATCATTATAAAGGTAAACGATATCCATGGGAGCGCGGTGGCTCAGTGGTAAACTGTTGGACTTCTATGCAAGAGGTCCCGATTTCGATCCCCGCCCGGGACGACCCGCGTTGTGTCCTTGGGCAAGGCACTTTATCCTGGTTGCCTTCATGGGGGCACGATGACGCCGTGCACTAAGGTGTACTGCACGACAATGGTACACATGTCTCCAACCGCTGTAACCCTGCTTCAGCGGAGCTTGAACATGGTTAGCATGTTGAGGAGCTGACTGTTGCTCGCCGCTGCTCGGTGGTTCTCTCCGAGTACTCCGGCTTCCTCCACCGGTAAAACTGTCACGGTCACGATTAGCCATTGTGCATAAGTATGTGACCTAAAACACCAATAAATAAATATAAATAAATAAACGATATCCTTGTCTACAGCATCGGGATAACTGGGAACAAGACTCTCAAATATTCACAAAAGAGAAACAGAATAGGAAAGTTTTAAACAAGGGGTGCGGGTGAGTTTGAATGTGAGTAGGCTTAAATTTAAGTGAGGATTCCGGGACCTCTCCTTGAAAACCATGTAAAACGACGTGACTTCAGAAGCGATTTGGGTGATTTTAGGGGATTAGTGGACTATCGCCACCGGTTCGGTGCCGATAGTCCACTGAATCCCTAAATCGCCCAGATCGCAGAATAGGCCAACATTGTGTACTCTGACACTCTACTCGGCTAGTCACTACTCCGCCGCCAACATTGGATTTCGGATTATCGAAGACTCGAAAAGTAGGTTTTTTGGTAACAAGGGTGACATGAAGAATAACAAGCAATTAAGAGTATAAATAATTTTGTCCCTATATCCCGATAAATTCTGTCTTTTGATTGGTCAGAATGCCTTGGACAAATAGCCATGGCAAATGGTGCGCCCAGCATCCATGGTATATGAGAGCGTGCAACATCCAGGGTACATGGGCCTGCGGCTCGGTGTCAAAAAGACCGACATGCACATATTTAATCTCCACATGCCATACATGTTGGCGGAGATAACTTATAATAAACACATCAGCTTGGATAAAAATATGGCGGTCGTCTAAACTCATTTCGTTTACTATTTTCAAATACTTTAAACGCTGCTGGCCAAAACAAAATGAGGGGACTGAAGCCCAACCCTCCACGGCTCCTGCAACAATATGAACAGCAAATGCAAAAGGCCCAGTCAGTCAGCCAGCAGAAAACCTGATAATATAAAATGGTACGGCCGGATACTTGTTGGCTATCTCCTTCAACACATACTTGCTGCTCCAGTAGAAATCGAATACCCAATAAAACAAAACTGATATTCATCGATCACCACGTAGACAACACAATGGTCAATGGACTGTTGCACGCCATGTCTTCATATTTTAACCTTTTGCCCAACACAAAGGATCTCAGTACTTATTATTTTTTAATTATTATTTTTTAACGGTTTTCAAAAAACTTTAACAAAACCGTATCATGTGACCCAAACACCCACTCCCCCACCCCCACACCAACCCACCCCTCCCCCTAATTGGAACGAGCTCGTTCCACTGAGAGATTACATGATATGGTTTTGTCGACATATTTTTCAAACATATTGTTTTTAGCTCACCTTAGCTCACTTTCTGCCCGTCGTCCCGCTGTCGTGCGTCCGTCCGTCTTCTGCCCGTCCGTCCGTCGTGAACTTTACATTATCGACTTCTCATAAACCATTGGAACGAATTGCACCAAATTTGATTTGCACGTTCCTTACCATATGTCAATTTAGGTTTGCTTAAATAAAGCAACCACACCTACACAGGGGCACCAAAAGGGGCATAATTCTGTTGGCACCCCACATTTTTTACAAAATTAAAAAATCTTCTTCTCCAGAACTACCTATCAGAATCTTTTGATACTTGGTATACAACACCCTGAGAGGGGTCAGATTCAGGCTTGTTCGCAACAACTCCATGGGTTCATATTTGGGCTCCCCGTGGGAACCCGAATTCTAACTTGGTGCAATATTGGGAAATGTTTATAAATCTTCAGATCTACCATTCAAAATCCCATGATATTTGGCATGCTGTATGTTTGATGGTAAGGAGGGGGGGGGGGGGGTAGCTTGACATTTGATCAAAGCAAGTCCCTGGAGTCAAATTTGGGCTCCCCGTGGGAGCTCGAATTTTAATGTCGTGTAATATGAGGAATATTCTTTAAAAATCGTTTTTTTCATATCCATCTCTCAGAATCTGTTGATATTTGTTTTGTAGCATTCTTAGTGGGTTGAGATTCAAGTTTGTTCGAATCAAGTTCGTGGGGGGGTTGTATTCGGGTTCCCTGTGGGAACCCCGATTTTAATTCAGTCCAATATGTAGCCAATGTTTTTAAAAATTGTTTTCTTCTTCAGATCCACCAGTCAGAATCCTTTGATAATTGGTATAGAGCATGTTTATGAGGTTCAGATTCAAGTTTCTTCAAATGAAGTCTCTGGGTTCATATTTGGGCTCTTTATGGGAACCAGAATTTTCACTTGGTGCAATCAGAGGAAATTTATTTAAATTTATTTAAAAATCTTCTTCAGATCTACCAGTCAGCATCTCTTGATATTTGGTATACTGAATCTGTAGGTTTGGTCAGCTTGAAGTTAGTTCAAATCAAGGCCCTGGGTCATATTTGGGTTCCTTGTGGGAGTCCGAATTTTAACTTTGTGTAATATGAGGAATATTCTTTAAAAATCTTCATCTTCAGATTCATCAATCAGAATCTTTTAATACTGGGTATGTTGCACCCTAAGTGAGGGGAGATTCAAATTTGTTCAAATCAAGTCCTCATATTTGGACTCTCTATTGGAACTCGGAACTTCAGTTTAGTGTAACATGAGGAATATTCTTTAAAAATCTTTTTCAGATCTACCAGTCAGAATCTTTTGATATTCGATATGAAGTATTCTTTGGAGGGGGGTGGGGGGGGAGTGTAGATTAAACTTTCTACAAATCAAGTCCCTGGGATAACATTTGAGCTTCTTGTGGGAGCCGAAATTTTAACTTGGTGCAATATGAGGAATATTCTTGAAAAACCTTCTTCAGCAGATCTGTCAATCAGAATTTTTTTGCTATTTGGTTTGCAGTATCCTTAGCGGGGTCAGATGCCAGTTTGTTCAAATCAAGTCTCCGGGTTCATATCTGGACTCCCTGTGGCAACCTAAATTGTAGTGCATAATGGAGAAATCTTTATATAATCTCCTTCTTCAGTTCGGATATATTGATATTTTTTATACAGCAACCTTAGGAGGTTCAGATTTCAGTTTGTTCAAATCAAGTTCATTGGGTCACATTTGACGATTCCTTTGTTACATAGTACTGACATTCTTAGTGTGGTGAGATTCAAGTTTGTACAAATCAAATCGCTGGGCTCTATGGGAATTTTTTCACGTGACCCAGTGACGCCATGTTATGTTGTCATGGTAATCCGCGTGAGCGGCCATGTTGTGACGTCATCGCCATTGTGATACTTGGTGTTAGTGCGCATGCGCAACGCGTGTTGTTAGGGCGATAGTGTTTCCGTCGTCCATTTTGTATACTGGAGGCCGCCATCTTGGTTTCTATGGAGGACGTGGTTGTTATGTTAAATAAAGGCCTACAACAAGACGGGAGTATGTTCGGAGGATGTGTTCGATTGAATAGGAGTAATTTCCCGATCCGTAGAATTACCCAAATAGACAATTGTTTACTTGGCTCGGATTTCCCATAGAATCCTTTTTAGGACCGCCATATCATGGCTGATAACAGTAGCACGTAGTGTTATAGGACCTTGAGGGCTCCCGGATTGAACTCTAGTTTTTTTCAGGTTTGGATTCTTACAGAATCCTTGTTTACTTCATAAAATTACCACGAACAACCCAATAATTGTTTACTTGGCTCTGATTTTCCACTAAATTCTCGGTTTCTACCTCTGTATCTACAAGTTCTGTTATGACTTTCCCTATCTCCTTCTAAAGTATTCTGACTTCCCTAAACATGTTTATGTCATGTGTACACATTACAAGTAGCACATAGGAACATGCTGGATGTGCCGATATGTGCTTATGTGAATATGCACAATGTGACACCTTGTGCACTAGCACATAGGCACATACTGAATGTGCTTATGTGAAAATGCACAATGTGACACATTGTGCACTAGCACATTGGCACATGCTGGATGTGCCGATATGTGCTTATGCGAAAATGCACAATGTGACAGATTGGGCGCTAGCACATAGGCACATACGGGTATTTGAGGATACTATGACCGAATTCCTCTTCAGCTCCTATATGGCTCATATATGGCCCCTAGCTCCTATACAGGTAGTCTTACCAGCGGCCTCCATCTTGTATCCAAATATCTGTCCTATGATTTGGCTCTATTGTAGTCATCCAATACAAGTCTTCTAACATCCTTGCAGTCATGTGCCATTACTACCTTGTTCCATAAGTCTTCCGACGACCTGTTTATGTCATGTGTACACATTACAGGTAGCACATAAGCACATGCTGGCTGTTCCGATATGTGTTTATGTGAAAATGCACAGTGTGACACATTGTGCACTACCACATAGGCACATACGGGTATTTGAGGATACCTATGACCTAGTGAATGAATGCCAATAGACTTGGGGAATGAACAAAAAGCGTATTTAAATCACTTTCGTTGGTGAAAGAGCATAGTAGAAGTCCTAATGAAAAAACTGAACTTGTAGAATCGTTCTCTCTGCCGCTTGAGAGGTAACAATGATGGCCAAGTAGGAGATAAAGTAGTCATTGGGGTTTCATTCAACAATCAGGATCTAGGATAGTTTTACGAATAGACCTAAGCGTGATTGGGCGTCTTGCAGTTCGTGGGGGGGGGGGGGGGGGTGGCAGAATTTATCGATAATTTATGTAAAAACACGGAATCCTATTTTACGGAATCGGATAAGAATCCCACTTACATAATGCCTTATATAGCCTGTTCGTAGATATTTTACATTGAACGCTGTATAGAATGGTACAATATGGGGAACATGAAGCAATCTGATTGAACATTTTGAAGGCTTGAACGAAGGTATAGCTAGGAAAGAGTGTTACAAGTCAATATTAAAGGTTGAGACATGGGGCAGAATAACGGTACCCAAAAGTAATGGTATAAGGCCGTAATGGCACAAGACTGCTGTAGAAGCTAATGATGGGACAGATAGTTGTAGACAAGTAGTGGCCTTGGGGCTTTAAGTATAAGATGGAAGCTGTTGGTAAGATTACCTGTATAGGAGCTGTATATGGCAGGAGTGTGAAACGGGGGATCCGAGCGCAGCAAATTTTGTGCGAGAATGGCGGCTCACCAAAAACCTAGTTTTTTCGGACAAACTGCATTCGTCATGATCGAAATCTATGGGCTTGTGCGATGCGACAAGTGTGCGTTCACATCATCACTTTCTCCTGGTATTTACAGTGGTGGCGGTAGACGAGGTGTCGTGGGTTCGACATCATTCAATTTCTCTAACGGTTAACATGGGTCCGACTAAAATTTGAACGGAATTTATTAAAAATTCGAAAAAATCACCGATCTAAAAATTCACTTTTAGGTGCGCTCGTAACTTTTGACAATGACGTTTCTCGGGAAAACACTCACCTTTTCACAGAGGTAACACGGACTCGCATTTTAGGTGAATTTTTCTTCTTGGATATTGCGCATTTTGAGATTCCCATTGACAAAAATTCCAAAAAGACACTGTCCTCACGGATGGAAGACGAGTGATCCAACGCGGATTCCCGTGGTAAAAGCAGAGTCCGAATCGAGCGGCGAATTTTATTTGGTGCACCTGAACCCGCCCGCGATGACGTAGAGAGGTTTTGGCAGGGAGAAAGAGATCGGTCGTCCGAGTCTAAAAAAATGTGAGGAGCGCCTGAACCCTCTCTCCTGTGAAAAAAATATAAGTCAGCTAGTCACGTGACCTATCAAATTAAAGGTATCGACGAGAAGAGTGCGAAAATAATCGTCACGATTGAAAAAAAATGTATGTAACATATATTATGATGAGTTGTGAGACGAGTGATGAAAAAAAATTGACTGTTTAAAACATAAAAAATAAATATATATATAACAACATTTAAAAAAAAAAAGAATACAAAAATATAACTGTTTTTCATTAAAGAAAAAAAATAAAATAAAATAAATAAAAAACAATGTTTCTACACATCGGAGGTTCGCGAATTAATACGGAGCAAGGAGAACATTCAGGCGCAGGACAGAGCCAGGCGATTGGGGGAGATGGGACTGAGATGGGAGGCGACCAAGTTGATCAGACCCGCCACAGAGGTTCAGGAACGAGGAAAGAGATCGTCGAGGAATTGAGACCCATAAAAGAAGGTTCTCTGAGGACGGGTTCGATCCTCGGTAGTTTTGCGCCGAGAACTCCGTCTGGTTACACTCTGGAGAGAATCGAGACCGATCTGAGTAGCATCGGTAGTTTTACGCCGAGAAGTTTGTCCGGATTCACCCCAGAGAGGATCGAGACTGATGCAAGTAGTGTCGATAACAATGCTCGAAGCATCGTTAGCATCAGATCTGATGATGGTAGAGAAAAAGATACGATTTACGGAGTTTGTCAAGAAGGCAGAAAGTTTGTGTGTGACACGGAAGTATGGCTTGATGAAGACGACTATTTGATCATTGGTCCGAACAGGAACGAAATGACCGTCGGATTGGATACTCTGCTGTCTCACAAGAGACACGGCGACTACACCGAAGAGGATTACAAAAATTATGGAGACATTCGGGTTCAGACTCACGCCATGAAGAGGAACAATGATCCCAGAGAGACGAGTCCGAAGGATTAGGAGAGTTTACAAGTGAAGCTTGTGGTGGAACCCATATGGCAGGCGAACGAGTATTTCGTGAAATCGACGACTGGAAAGGGAATAACGACCGACATGATATTTCTTCTGTGTGATCCCCGTGCCTTGTCGGAGAGATTGAGATTGTTGATGGCTAGCAGAGAGGCCGGTAACACCGGAGTGAATAACGAGATAGTGAGCATGTGCGACAAATTGTTGAGGCAGAAGGTCTTGACTAAGAAGGATTATCAAAAGTTGATGAATCATTTCAAATGATAAAATAGTAAGAGAAGAGAGAAGAAAAAATATTAAGTAAATAAAAAAAAATACATATATTAAAAAAAATAATTTAAAAAAAAAAACGAATTCTTAAAAAAAAATCTTAGTGATAAATAACAGGGGATACGTTAGATCTTTTGTCTATGGCGGATCGGGCATCGTGGATTGATGATGTGATTTTTAACTCATAAATTCACTGGCGATGCCGTGAAACAGATCACATCAAGCACTCTTAAAATCGGAAAGAAGACGGCGATTGAAGCAGGTAAGAAAGCTGCGACCGAAGCGAGTGGTAGAATAGCTTCGGAAGCCGGCAAGAGAGGTGCCGACACGTCGATTAATAAATTGATAACTCCACAACCTGCCAAACGATTGAGAATAGATCCAAAAAGTTGGAAAGACTTCTATGATGACATCGTACCGATACAGGACTTAGATAAAATATCGAAAGGATCAGGATTGAAAGTGATTTATAAATAAAAAAAAACTTTTTTATATATATAGAAAAAATAGAAATTAAAAATAAAAAAAATTGAAAAAAAGCATAATTCAAAACATAGTAAAAAAAAACTGGATAAAAAAATGGATATCAAAGACCAAGAGGTTGAACGATGAGTTCTTTCCCAAGAGCATAAGAGGTCTGATAGTGGGAAAATCGAATTGCAGAAAGACCAATCTCTTGATGAATCTATTGTTGCGACCTTGTTGGTTGGATTATGAAAGATTATTCGATTTCGGCAAGAGTATCTTTCAACCGGAATACAGACTCCTTCGAGAGTGCATGATGCATAAATTACCCAAGGACATCATGTCAAGAATCTTCGACAATCGTGACGAATTTGATGGACACGAGACTTCGATTATATTGGAAGGAGCATCGAGAGAATTGACTAGGAGAAACGTCGAGTGTTTGAACGTGGAATGTCTGTTTTACGAGAATTCCAATGATGTTCCCGTTCCCAGACAGTTGAAATTGGAGAACAAGAATCTCATGATTTTCGATGATCTGCTGTTGGAGAGACAGAATCGATGCAAATTGTATTATGTTCGAGGATGTCACAGCAACGTGGATTGTTTCTACCTGTCTCAGAATTATTTTCGACTGCCCAGACAGATGATAAGGGAGAACGTTAACTTTCTGTGTCTCTTTTGTCAGGATCTCAAGAATCTCAATCACATCTATGGAGATCACATGGCCAATCACATGAGCAGGGAAGAATTTAGGAGATTTTGTAAGATGGTGTGGGACAAAGGACTTCACAAGTTCGTGGTGATCGATTTGACAAGCGAATTTAACAATGGAAAATATCGAAGCGGATTTGACGATTTTTTTTATAATCCTGATAATAATAGAGAAGAAAATAAAAATTAAAAAATTAAAAATATCGATAAAATATAAAAAAATATATAATTAATAAATAATAATAAAAAATGTCAGAACATCACCTATTAGAACAGATAGTGGAAAATACGGCTGCAAAACAGTCCTTTCAAATCATAGTGAGTCACGACACGACACAATTCACGACGAAATTTGAACCTTCCATCAAACTGAAGAAGGAAAAGAGATACGAGATGGTGTCAGTTAATCTCGAGATTTACTATTCATTTCCCAACATCACGGAAAAGAATAACGCATTCAAGTACTCCAACAGTGCGGATAGGTTCGAGCTTCGAATTCCCAAAGGGAGTTATGACATAGACAATGTGAGCCATCACATCCAGACGAGATTGCAGACCGACGGTCATGGAAGCAATATGATAAGACTCGCTCCCAATACGAGTACTCTACAGACGATATTAGACTTGGGAGATAATTTTCGAGTGGATTTTAGTGCGGAAGATTCGATTGGTGAGATGTTGGGATTCAATCGAAAGAAGTATTCAGGTCATGCCACGTCTGAAAACATGGTCGACATTCTCGTGGTCAATAGCATTTTAGTGAATGTTAATGTGATCTCGGGAAGTTACATCAATGGTAGTGCTCAGCCTATGATCTACTCATTCTTTCTGGACATTTTGCCGGGTTATAAGATCATGGAGCGACCTCGAAATCTCGTCTATTTATCACTGACCCTGAACACGTTATATAGCATCAAAACCATATTGACGGATCAGAATGGTGATCTGTTAGATCTTCACACAGAGAGAGTGACTATATGATTTCACATCAGGGATATATGGAAAAAAAATATCAAGTAAATAAAAACAATAAATAAATATAATTTGAAAAACAAAAAAAAACAAATATTTTTTTTGTGTTTTTTTCATTTTTTTATATATTTATATAAGAAAAAAAAAAGAAAAAAACAAACTTACAATATTTATAATGATAAAAAAAACTTATAATATTCCTAATTAAAAAAATATATTTTTTTATAATCCAGTAAAAAAATAACAAATATGAGTAGTAGTCGATACATCATTAAAAACGTGAACATATCCAAAGGACAGAAAGGTAAACTTCGCAGAGCATTGGGTCATCGAGGCGAAGATGTTAGATTTAATTTCAGTTATGAAGATCTGGTGAGTGGCAGTAGTGATCGGATCGCCTGGACTAAAACTCAAATCAAAAGATTGGAGAAACCAATTCGTAATCGAATGGGAACAACGGTGAGACTGAGTCCTGCTCAATTGAGACACAATCTGAGAATGAAAGGCGGTTTCTTACTGCTATTGACGGGACTTGCCGCCAAAGCATTACCCATTCTCACAAAGATGGTGTTGCCAGCTCTGGGCGTGGGAGCTCTCTCGGGACTCGCTAGTTCGGGAGTTGACAAATTAATGGGTAGGGGATTGTTTTTTAACAAGAGGGGAAATGGACTGTTTTTGAAGAAGGGAGGAGCCATGTGTCGCATAGACATTGAAGGTAAAGGATTGTATCCAGGACCCACAAGAAAAGGTGGTGATGCTTTCCACAGAGACGGTCTCTATCTGAAGATCGGAGAGCATGTGGAACCAATCAGTGAAGGTTTGTTGTTCGGTCAGAATTCGCCGTTTAAGAATATACCCATTTTGGGTATGTTATTATAAAATAAAAAAAAAATAACAATTAAAAAAAAAATAACAAATATCTTAAAAAAAAAAAAAAACAATTTTTTTTGTGTTTTTTTTCAATTTTTTTATATATTTATATAAGAAATAAATAAAACAATGAAACAAAAGGAGAGAAAAAAAACATCTTTTAAAAGACGTGTTAACAAAAACGTTTTTGTTATCAAAACAACATTCATTTTACGAAAAGCTTTTAGCTTTTTCTAAACATTTACATGAGTATGCATTAGAAAGAATTCAATCAGAACAAATTGTATGCGACGTGTGTTTAAGTATGTGTGGCACGTTGTTTCCAATAATATTGTTAGTCATATCCAAAAATCGAATCTATTTCAAAAATATCGAAACGATGAAGTGTGCGAATGAAAAAAATGTGTCTTACCAAGATTATCACATGATTATAGATATCCTAGATTGTTTAAAATACAAATTGAAACTTGTAGAACATTACAATTATGGGAAAATTTATTACATGTTTATTTGCACGAAAAACATAGTTAATGTATTCGATCGCGGTGGTGGTGGTGATGAAAATATTGAAAAATCCATTTGTCAGTGTGTAGCATTTATTTGCAGATTACACTCGTTCGCATCAAATAGATCATGGATCAAATTTGCTAAAAGAATAGAAATCATTATGCGTTATTTCCAGTATCTTTCTAACGATCACAACAATGATGACGATGATGAAAAAATGATGGTTTTATCGGAATACAAAAAGCATAAAATCCTTCTTTCGAAAAAATATAATAAAAATATGCACAATCGTAATAGACGACAAGTATTCATTCATTCGGTTGATGATGAGATGAATAGAAAGTGTACTACTATATAAAAAGAAAGAAAAATAAATAATAGAAAAACAAAAAATAATAAGAATATAAAAAAATTATAAATTATAAATCATTTTTTTTAGGACTTGAAAAAACTTTTTTGTATATATATAGAATTGTGAGTAAAACGTATGATTCCATGAAATCGAGAGCTTGGTTTCTTCAAAGGGCACTGTGTAGAGCTTACACGATCTGCGTGAATGAACAACTTCCTCACCATTTGAACAAAAGATGTCTCGGATGTCGAGAGGAGAGAGAATTTAATCACATTAATTATTCCTGTCTCACGATGGAATGGGAAGACATCGTCACCACTTATTTCATGTCTGCATTGGAATGTGTATGGCACGATGACGTGATCGAATGTTGGAGACAATTCAGGTCTTGCGTAGGAGAACCCGAGTCCACAGAATCGGAAGAGTTGAAGTTAGCACATCGATGTCTCACCACCGAAGACAGGGGATGCGTTTTGAAATATTTGTTGGAAAAGGGGAGACCACCACCACTAAAAAAATGTTCTCACGGAATCACGTTTTTAGGAATTCCTTGTGAAGGGAAGAAACCACTAAAAAATGTTTTGTTCATTAATAAGAGGGTGAAAATAAAAAGAAATACATAAAAGAAAATAATAATAGATATAAATAAAATAAAATGAAAATGGAACTTCGAAGTAAAGACATCTATCCATCGTTAGAAAAGTCGAGGGAGCGCGGTGGCTCAGTAGGTAGAGGTGCAGGCTGCAAGCCGAGAGGTCCTCGGTTCGAATCCCACCTGCGGCAACTGCATTGTGTCCTTGGGCAAGACACTTCATCTCCATTGCCCGTGTGGGGGCACGATGACGCTGTGTACTAGGGTGTACTGCACGTCGATGGTGCGCATGTCTTCAACCAATCTAACCCTGCCTGTGCTGCAGTGCAGAGTTACGATGTTGGGGAGCTGGCATCTGCTTATCACTGCTCGGTGGTTCTCTCCGGGTACTCCGGCTTCCTCCACCCATAAAACTGTCACGGTCATGATTAGCCATTGTGCATAAATATGTGACCTTAAACACCAATAAATAAATAATAATAGAGAAGTGGAGCATCAGGCCTACGACACCTCTTCTACCACCATCAGAAAGTAGCGATGATGTGGGACAGAAGTATTGAATCAGACAAATCAATACAATTCAATCGTATCTGACGCGAGCGAGAGATTCGAGATTTGAGAAATTCGTGAGTGGTGTGGATTTGACTCTCATCGTGGTCTCTATGGGTTTAAACATTGCCGGAATAAGTCTATTGTCAACCGCTGTCATTACTCATCCGGTCGTATTGGCCATATTGGCCTTGACTGCCGGATTCGCTAGTATGATCATAAAATTTCTCACTGAGAAATTATCCGTGAAGGCTAAGAAACATGAAAACATCAGCATTTTAGCCGATGCAAAGATCGACACTGTGTCAGATAAGATCTCCATGGCACGAAAGACGGTAGGATTTCGGAGGGCGAATACATCAACATATTGAACGAAAAACAAAAATATGAAGTCATGAAATCGAAGATAAGAGTCAAGAGTCGTCAAATCCTCAAGGAACAATTGAAGGATTCTCTCGTGGAAGAAGGTAAGGAAGAAGCGAGACAATCGTTTCATAAATTGTTGAATCCCAAAAAGATTCCAGAAGCAATCGATTGAAAAAAAAATGTGTACATATAAAAGAAAAAAATTACATAGAAATTAAAAAAATACGAAAAAAAATAAATAATTAAAATATATACGAAAAAATAAAACAAATGTATTGTGTCAAATGCAAGAGAGTTATCGATACGGTTAACGTTAAGAAAGTACTGACAAAAAATAAAAGTCCCATGCTTCGCGGATCATGTAAAGTGTGCGGTTCGACCAAGATGCAATTCGTCAAAGGTGGTGCCGGTCTGACGAATAAATTGATTAATAATCTACCAGTCGAAATGCATTTGCTAGGACATCAATTCACGAGACCCGGCACGAAATTGAATAAGAGATTGAATCGAGATCTAACACCTAAATCTTGGAGCAAACCCATCAATAGGGTGGATTCGACCGCTTACTCTCACGATTTGTGCTATGCTAAACATCCCGACATCAAGACTTGTAATCAAATCTGTGATAAAGACATGGTGACGACATTGAAAAATATATAGAATCCCACTAGGAGAGAGAGACTCAAACACTCATTGGTCGGTAAAGTGATCAGCACCAAATGTCGATTTGGATGGGGACTTGAAAAAAAAATGTCCAGAACGTATTATTAATGAATGCATTGGCGAACGAACTACACAAGCCCGTCACACGTAAATTTTGAAGGAGAAGGGTGTTCGTGAAGTGTTTGGATCAGATCTGGTAGGCTGATCTGGTCGATATGAAATCACATTCGAAACAGAACAAGGGCATTAAATACATGCTGACATTCATTGACGTGTTTTCGGATGGATGAGACCACTGAAGAATAAATTGTGAGCTTGCATGGCTGAAGCTCTGAAGAGCATATTCGCATCATCTTCTCGAAAACTGAATAAATGTGGGTGGACAAGGGAAAGGAATTTTATAACAGTCATGTTCGTCCATTGGTCGACCTCTATTCCGTCGAAAATGAAGGGAAAGCTAAAGTGATCGAATGCTGGAATAGAACCATGAAGGAAAAAATGTACAAGTATTTCACGGCCAATAAGACCAAGAAATATATTGACGTCCTAGACGAACTGGTTGAAGAATACAAAAACATGTGACACAGATCGATCAAGATGACGCCCGAAGAAGCTGGCTATCCTCAAAACGAAAATCCTTCTTTGCGAATCTCTATCCCGAATGGATTAAGATCAAGAAGTCCAAACCACCGAAATTTGCAGTCGGCGATTGAGTGAGAATCACTTCTTATAAGTCGTTCTTCGAGAAAGGCTACACTCCTCGATGGACTAAGAAAATCTTTATGATTGTTAGAATATTTTACACAGATCTAGTGACTTACAAAATAGAAGCAATAGATGATGATGAAGATGACAGCAGAGAAATCATTGGAACATTTTACGAACAAGAATTGCAGACGCATATATAGTAAAAGGAAAAAAAAATAAAATAAAATTAATAATTAAAAAAAAACAATTAATAATAATAAAAAGTGAATTAACACAGACAAAAAAAAACATGACGAATATATTAGATACAACCGAAGGTATATTGAGAGATGAAAGCATTCAATAATACGAAGTTCATGAGTACTAACCTGTGACTGGAACGAGTCTGAACAATGCCGGTGAAATAAGAATCAACGTCGAGACTCAAGATCTGTTCATTCATCCCAGCAAAAGTTACATAGTAATACAGGACATCTCACCAAGGAAGACAGAAACGATTATGCCGACGACGTAGTCACTCTAACCAATAATGGCATGATGCATCTGTTCAGTAATATAAAATACATGCTCTCGGCACAAGAGATAGAATCTGTGTTTCATTCCGGACAGGCCACTACGATGTACGTACTCTTGACGATTTTTCGAAATCTAAAGGACTCAATCAATTGTGGGTGAAAGACACCGTCGCCGACATGAGTGCATCCAATACTGGTGCCGCTCTGAGATTCGAATACGTCGTCAAGACGTCCAGACCCAGAGGAACGTTTTCGTTCAGGATACCTCTGAAACACATATTCGGATTCGCGGAAGATTATGATAAGATTCTCTTCGGATTCAAACACAACCTGACGTTGATTCGAAAAGGAAATGATGAAGCCATCATAAGACCTGCTGCGACCGATGCGGGTAAGATACATCTGAACAAGATATCTTGGTTTGTTCCACACGTGTTGCCTTCAGTCGCGGAGAAACTACGTCTCTACAAGATCATAGAATCGAAGAGTAAATTAAATTTGGGATTTAAAATGAGACACTGTGATACGGCTGGTATTCCACCATCTAGTAATCACTTCAATTGGAGATTGACCGTGAAATCTGCTTTGAAAAGACCGCGATTTATCATAGTGGCATTTCAAACTGATAGGGATAGGTCTCAAGAGAAAAATCCTTCCCTGTTCGATCATTGTCACTTGAGAAACATGCAGGTATTGCTAAACACCACGAGATATCCGGCCATCGATAACAACACTTCTTTCAATAAGAATGATTTCTGCAGACTATACGGCGACGCCGTGGATTTCAGAAAGAAATATCATCGACTGGACGAATTGATGCTTAATCCTAACATCACTCCCACCGAATACAAATCAATGTATCCCCTGTGCGTATTCGACGTCAGTAAACAGAGTGAGCGACTCAAGAGTAGCGTCTTAGAACTTCAGATTAAGATGCAATTCGACAAGAACGTGACGAGGAGAACCGAAGCTTTTGCTCTCGTCCTGTCGGATAGAGAGTTAGAATTCGAATTGGATGGACAAAAAATGTCCATCGTTCGATGAAATGATAATTAAAAAAAAAAATTAAAAATATCAAAGATACAATTTTAATCTGTAAAAAAATGTAAAAAATTGTCAGATATCGATTTAATCTCAACAAACTAGATCGGGTGACGAACCTACCACGGTATTTGCTAAATGTATAAATTGCAATTACAGATGGGTGGAAAATTAAATGTTTATTGAATAAAAATACAAAAAAACAAAAAAAAATATAATAATAATATAATAATAACACTTTGGCCAGTCGCTGATTTGTCGCGGTTCTCGGACGAGAAGTCCATGGTTACTCCTGTACTCCCAACTGCCTCCCTATTCCCACGCTTCTCCTCTCCTCCCAACACTCGGAGACGAACTGCTTGATGGCATCCCTTGTCCCATTCTTCCCAATCTCTCCGATTAGCATATTAACCCTCTCCTTTGAGTCTCCCCCTAACCACATGTCCTTCATTCTCCCATCCCACTTCCCCATTATACTCCCAGTGAATCTCATTCTTTTAGACTGATACTTTGGGCATTCTAGAAGAAAGTGTTCCAGGGTCTCCACCATGTCCAAGTTACACATCTGGCACTCCCTTTCACCGTCTTTCCCAATTTTTCCCCTCAACTCCAGGGATCGCGACCTTAGCTTGAACAACAGTGCCCCCCCCCAAAGGGGCCATCAAGGTACTCTTCAAAACCTGGCTTCTCTTTATCACGCAGGCCACACAAAGACCTCTTTGATTTGACCCTCTCTCGCCAATTACGGTTATAATCCTCCATGACCCTTTCTCTGACGATTTTTTTTACCCTGGTTTGTCCCAACGTCCAGGTCCGAGATCTCCAATGAGTAGTTCTCTACTAGCCCCCTCACTTGGACCATCCACCCCGTTTTGATATTTGAGTTGAAAATTCTCAGGAACATTACTTTACACCATCGGCTGTCGGGGAGATTTACCAAATAATTAAGATAACCGAGCTTCAACAGGTCTATCCTGTCCTTGATCCTCATCCACCCAAGCTCACCCCTGATTGCTTCTAGCGCTGCGGCATTATTCGACTCCGTTATCCATCGGCCTGCATCGTTCTGCAGGATTTCCAAGCTCTTTACGGTTGTCTGGTTTAGGGGTTCCACTTCCGTACCGTATGTTATACTTGGCAGCCCCACCATTTCCCAAATGGTTTTCCCCACGAAAACCTTATTGAAACTGTTTCTCCCTATAAGTTTCATTTGGTTAAGGATTCGCTTCCCCTTCAGAATCATTTTATTTGTGTGGTTCCGGTAGATGCCTCTTCCTGTAATGTTTATATTTACCCCTAAATACTCATAATCATCTGCCTCTCCCACACTGAGAAGTTTGCTGCTCCCTTCCGGAATGCAGAACTCACCCACTCTCCACCTTCGAGTGGGGTCCACTTTGCGGCCAACAGGTATAACTTTGCTCTTGCTTTCATTAAGTTCGAGTCTCCATTTGCTCCCATATTTCCCAACAATTCCCAGCATTTTCGTTAGCCCCTCTTCGCTTTCTGACACTAGAACCATATCGGCTGCAAAAATAGCCCTGGGATCTTCAAGTCCCCAACTGCTATCCCCTCCTCGCTACGCAGGAGTTCATCTCCTAAACCTTTGATGTACAATGCAAACAGGGTTGGCGAAAGGATACACCCCTGTTTTAGGCCTATCTCCATAGGCACACACGCTTCGTTGTAATGTTTCCCAGACTAAGTTCACTCTGTACATCTTTATATAATGCTTTCATAATTCCAACAAACTCGCCTCCTAAGCCCATAGTCTCCAGCTTGCGCCACATACCTTCCCTCCATACTCTATCGTGTGCCTTTTTGATATCCAAAAAGACCATAAACATCTTTTTCTTTTTTTGCTTTCTCGGATTCTATCATTTGGGATATATATAATTGGAGTTGTCCTCTCTACATCACAAAAAAGTAATCATTTCAATGTTTGTTTTGTTTTTTCTCTGTTTGTTCAGAGGCATTACGTGTACATTGCATACAAAACTGCACTTGTTAATACCCCGTCGTTTGTGCAGAAACGACCGGGTATGAAAAGCTGTTTTAGCGCGGTCACGTGAGAAGGATTACATAACTAATTAATGTTTCGTGAGAAAAATCTTTCTGAGACTGTCCCTGATTAGCAATTATATTGTTCAGTCACTGAGAGTGTCCCTGATTAGCAATTATATTGTTCAGTCAGAAAATTTCTAAAACCTACATTTAATAAAATATTCAGATACAAATGCCATATCTTTCATTTCCAGAACTCTGTACTGCGGTTTAATATAGGAATTGGAAAAATACGTTCGTTAAATCGTGAGATTTTCGATTTGTTTTCATATTAAAATTCGCTGATATATGATTTGGATTCGCCCCTGAGTTTGTTCGCCGGTCTCAAATGACTTAGAATATTTCATGCAATGTATATCCAATTGACGGAAGAGGCACACTATTGCACGTGAGCGGCGAAATTCTCATTTTTGGGGTCAAATTTATCACACAAAATAACGAGATTTACCGAACCGATTTTCACATTTAAAGATTTTATTTGATATGCAAAATTCCCAAACAAAATGTATCAGGTACAAAAAATGATTTAGTGAACAGAAATTAATATGTTAATTTGCGAATCTTTTCCCAATACAGTCCAATCAACACTGATTAGAGAATGGACGTCTGACATTATGTAATTACACATAACACACTCAGTCGATTTTTGGATAATTTTTTCGTATGGAGTGTACTCGTGATGATCGATTTCGATCAACAGAGAGACCACTGAAGTGGCAGCCTCTGGATTATTGGTTTCGTCTTGAAATTGATCCTGTCCCCCATCTGCACCTTGAGAGGCGTACTGAAGATGCTGGTGTTCGAGTGTTGTTCCTTCATCTTTTCGACTCTGTACCTCATGTCGCATTCCACACCATTCACCACGAGATTGACGACTGCCCTATTGCTCAAGTCCATAGAAGTCAGACTCATTCGAATGATATCGCCTGCCACCAGCATGGGATCTCCTATCAGACAATGCAGCTGACCATTCGGCTTTTTCTGCTTCTAACACACCGCTCTCCTCGGCCCAGATGGTAATCAATTGTCTGACGTATTTTATCCTTTCCACGATGGACATCAGAGTGCAGGCAGCCGACATGTGGGTGGGATCCGGCAGATTCGTGAGTGCCTGTCCCCCATGTCCAATTTGCCTTCCATGATATCGCCATTTCTACAGACTGCATTTTCGTCCAAGTATTGTCTGTTGATCGCGCTGGAAGCGAATTCCGGTTCGTCGTTGAGGCCGAATAGATTGTAACCAGCCATGTCGATGCCGGCCTCCATGGTTCCTCTGGATTGTTTGTTCATGTACAATTCGTCGACTTTAGATTCCAGATAGGATTAGGAATCCAGTAGGGCAGAATCAACGTAACCTTTGTTGACAACCATCGAGTCTTCATCATCATAGTCGATCTGGGAGCGGGTCTTTTCGGCCTCGGGAACATTCGGCCTCGGGAACATTCGGCCTGGGAACATTCGGCCTGGGAACATTCGGCCTCCGTTTTAAACTAGGAAGACTAAGAGAGACATGGGTTAAGGTGAGTTTAAACATCTTTATTAGCCTACAACTAAAAACAAAAATAAATACAGCGTAATGTTCTATATATACAATATAAAATACATTGACATATATGAATGAATGAAAAGTTTCTGCGCCGCGAAGGCGCACAGGAACGATGTGGGATTGAAATCCCTTGCGACCCTAATAACTTTATTTGCTTTATAGCTTTATTTGCTTATAAATCCACGAGAGTCGGGAGCGAGAGCCAATAATCTTATTAAGTTCGAGTGTGCGACTGGCAGTAGGATAGTGGGTTGAGATCCCCGAGAACCTCGAACTGGAAAATGGCTAGGAATTTGCATAATTACAAGATTTCTGCTCCGTGTTTGATAAGAGAAGTGGGCAGATTTATGGTAATACCGAAACCGCAGTTTGGTGGTTATTTTAGAAAAAAAGAAAAAAGACATATATATTGACAATTACACTTTATATATACTGGCACACAACCTCAGGGGGGGCGCGGTGGCTCAGTTGGTAGAGGTGCAGGCTGCAAGCAGAGAGGTCCTCGGTTCGAATCCCACCTGCGGCAACCGCGTTGTGTCCTTAGGCAAGACACTTCACCCCGATTGCCTACATGGAGGCACGATGACGCTGTGTACTGAGGCGTACTGCACGTCGATGGTGCGCATGTCTTCAACCAATCTAACCCTGCCTTGCTGCGGTGCAGAGTTCAGAGTTAAGATGTTGGAGAGCTGACGGCTGCTCGTCGTTGCTCGGTGGTTCTCTCCGGGTACTCCGGCTTCCTCCACCCGTAAAACTGTCACGGTCACGATTAGCCATTGTGCATAAGTATGTGACCTTAAACACCAATAAATAAAATAAATAAATAACACAACCTCAAAAATATATATATATATCTTTCAGTGGCGACACCGGTCGAATCTCTAGGATCCGCTACATTCACCACTCATTTAGATTTCAAGTCGTGATCGCCCGTCATGTCTTTATTCACGAAATTACCTCTCATCATCTGTAGGAAATTTTCGTCTTCTCTATCAATGTATTTTTTAGTCGCGGTATCCGACAGATCGAATGGTTCGGGGAGATTGAAGATTTTCTTATTGTTCAAGTTTAAAGGTTCTTGTCGAGGTTCGTATCTCCGAACGTATCATTCATCTAAGTTGGCAATGTCACCACCAACAACTTCAACCGTTCTTCTTTTCTTTCTAGACGAACCTTCATTATCATCAGCGCGACCAAATTTATTGACTGGCATGTTTTGTTTTTTGTTTTGTTATTATTATTTAATATTTTTTTTTTATTATTTTAATAATAACTTTATTTTTTTTATATATTCTTTATTTATATATATATCTATATCCATTTTGTTTTATTTATATATATCTATGTCAATTTTTTTCTATCTTTCTCCTTTAATGTAAATCGATGAGAATATCCTGAAAGTGATCTCCTTCCGACCATCTCTTGAGAACGTAGAGACACAGATGACCACAAAGCACTCAATCTGGTGCTTGCACTCATTTGGTATTGTAAATAACTAACGAATAAATAAATAGTTTCTTATTTCTATCGGTGGTGAGATTCCGTAGCTATCAAAATAATAATTTTTATTCCGATTCGAAAACCACACGACTCAATGCATGCCCACGCCTCCAATGTCGTCCAGATTTAAAATTCCACATTCCGAATCGTCGTCTTTTTTTCTCGGCGAAGCATCTCTACAAAACACACCTCGAAAATGTTTGATTTTTAAATCTTTCACCGTTTTCAACAGATCAATGTTAGTTAGGGTTCGTTGGGTAAGACGACACCTTCTATGGATATGCGTTTTATTTTCTTCTTATGTGAAAGTGTGTATTTTATCCTTGCATATAATTCTCTTATCGTCGTCAGCTGTCAACGCAATCTATTGATTTCTTTAGTGTACATCTCATGCATTTCGCTTTGAATCACAGTCATCTTTTTATACAGCGTCGAACCTTTGAAAAGACATTCTTTATACTCTTCGAAAGTGATGCTTTTATTTGTCACACGCGCTTGAACGCCTTTACATCTCTTGATCTCTTCACCACCGAGGAGATAAGCGTTCAATTTTGGTCTCAAACCCATGAATCCGGTGATCTGCCTTCCACCGCTCTTGTCTTTGAATTCACCCAACATCTTTTTATTGATGCCTTTTGAATCTTATACGGGTGATCATCGGGATAATTACTCGTGTCATACCATTCATTCATGTCTGGCGCTATGTCCTCGTAGACGTCTCTAGTCTCTATCTCATAAGTCAAACTGTCTGTGTCAGTGAACAATAGTTTGGCTTTCGAATCGAATTTGGATTTCCCATAATCATAGTGAAACTCGTACATCAACTGCTTGCTGACGTCTAAGATAATCGCTCCGAGATAACAAGGTTTGTCAAACTTCAGATGCGTCTTTTGCATGTGCACAGCCACTAGATGTTCATCGAGTATGATTCTATGTTGATAGTTGGGTTTCACGATTAATTTTCTAGACTTCTCTTTGGACTTGACAAGTTGAACGTTAGTTCTATTCCTAATGTTTTCCATAGATTTTCTGTACACGCAATTGTTCATGAGTTTGAAGAAATCTTTTTCGAAGTCACTCTTGGCCTGCATTCTTAAATTCGTGTTGAGATCGATGTATTTTTTCATCCAAGGGTCCTCATCGAATCGAATGATTTGATGCACATTGATCAATCTCATTCCACGATCGATGTAATGTTTCAGATTTTCGCAATAGACCCAGTACTTGCATTTGCGATTTAAATTGGGAACGAGTTTTTCGATACCGTTTACTTCTATTCGTTTGGGAGCCAGCGGATAATCATTGCGTGGATCCTGTAACGTTTCCGGATAATCCAAATCGACCTCTAGAATACAAGGATAGTCTCTCCATTTTTGTTTTTCTTCCTACTATTCGACCCATTTCAAATTTCCGATCAGTAAAGGATGACTCATGGCCCAACCATACAAATTATTAGTGTCCCAATACTGTATGCATTTACTCGGTGTTTCGGAATCAAAATATTTTCCCATGTGATAATTATTAGCTTTGGCATATCTGGTGGAAATCATAAAGACGCCACCCCTCACTGCCCTTTTGAACATGAGTAACATGTCGACGTCCGATAATAATTCCAATCGAACTTCAGTCATCTTCAAGAGAGCATCCCAAGTGAGTTCTGGTGCCGTGAAATAGCAAGGCGGATCTAGTTCGTAATGTCGAAGACACACTGATCGAAATTTTTCGAACACGTCGGCCAAGAGAAGCACATCGGTTTTCAAATAGAGCTCATGATATTCTCTCATGGATTTCATGTCGAATAATCTCCACACTTTTTGCGCGTGTTCGTAATCGTCATCAGAAATGTGAGACTGGTATAATTTTGAATACAAGTCTTCTTTAGAAGGTAGAGCGACTTTCTCGAATTTCTCGAGATCACTCATGTAATCGTAAGGGTATATGCCTTTTCTCTACATGACGTCCACTAATTCTCAAAAGATTGTTAAAATATTTACTCAAGATTTTAAATTTCTCCCTATCCAAACGGTTGACTAATTTTTCCAGACTCCTTCTTCTTTTCACCAACGTCCTTCCATTTAGTGAATGAAATGTATTGTTCGTCGCTTTGCACGATGCAGCTCAACTCTCCCTCGGTGACACCCATATTTTTCACGAACAGGTGACTGTTATAACCCGAGAGATTGTGCATTATCACCGGATAGAATTCAGCATCTCGAAATCTTAAATTACATTTGTTGTGAGCAGCACCACGAAACAGACCCATGTAGTGATTTGATCTTTAACTTTTCTATTATTTTCAGACTGATTATCGAATAATTGTCTACAGATGTGACATTCGGTGGTTTCATTGAATCTCGCTCTTGCTCTGGCGTGATGATAATCTGTTTAGGTTTTTTAAATTTGTCGTATAATAATTGAATTTTTGATTCTATCTCCACGAATCTTTGAGCCACGTCGTCATCATCTGAACGTTTACTGTAGATGAATGGAACCGATAATGATTGAGAATCGTCGAAAGAACATTTCTAATAACAATAGCCTAAAGCTACATGGTTCTGATATTTTTCAGTGTAACTCCTACGCTCGTCGGGTTGGCAAGAATTCATTTTCGTGGTGAAACATCCGAAATCAGCATAGATGACGAATGGTGGTTCTAATCTTTTTTGGTAGTTGCGAAAATCCACATAAGTGTTTGGTTTAGACATTTCAACAGCAACGCCTTGCTTTTCGCTGCAGTATTCCCGATGACACGTCAATGGTTCTTGACAACGGAATGAATTCATGCAGTTGAAACAGAAAAATCTCTCGCACTTATGTTTACTAATCTGCTTCGACAGCAAATGACTCATATTTTTAATCCAGCAATAATGTTGATTGTCACCCTCGTAAATTAACAACAAATTAACAATCTTTTCTCTCTCTTTGTGCGAAGTCAGTCTGAGAGGATAGACTATTTGTTTTTCATCCTCGTATCCCAAGACATTCATGGCCACGGCGGGATTTGGCTTATTGAAACCTTCAATTTCTTTAACCGCATCGGGAAAGACACTCCCATCCAATCAAGATTTTTACAAGTCTCCGCGTACTTGGAAACTCTCTGAGCATCCTTTTTTACGGAATACAAGGCCGATGTGATCGCCCATTTGAAACACTCGTTATCATCTTCATTTTTCACGTTGGCTTGTTTTTTAAATACGAAATAAGGCAATTTTATATTGGAAGATGCTTTCAAAGGATTGTGTCTGTCCACGTGAATCTCGAGATTCAATATCTTCTCGAACGTCTAAACACTTCCCTTGTTTTGAAAAGTGGCCATGGATTCCAACATCTTGTCTTTCATCACTTTGTAAACATCGGCTAATTCGTCGTCTCTAAGCACAATCTCGTTTTTAGATTGGAGATAGGTATCTTCCACCACGCTCTCACCCGTCTTTGTGTCGACCTTTTCCATCAGACAACGCAAGATGATTTTTATTTTTAAACCCTTATCTATATGTTTTTGAATTACGTCCAACACTCTACCCTTCACCTGTTCCATGAACGATTTGGGATCGAGTTTTGTGAGACCGGACTTCACGTTGAAAGTTTTAAACCATCCTTTGATGGCTTTGTCTCATTCTATCAAAATCAATGGTGACTTCAATGCTTCGATTACAATTTCCGTTATCGCGTCGAATTCCTTTTTTTCATTCACCGCTCTCACGATTGCATCCATCGTTTTTGTTTTTCTAACGCATCGTCATCTCGAACCGCGTCGCTTTTTAATTTTTATTATTCTCTTTCAAAACCTTCTGCCACTCCACCACTTTTCGTTTAACTGTCGTCTTCTTCTTCTTAGTTTCCTCCATGGTCGTTTGTTGACATTGTTTTGTCATCACTGTCTTCAAATCTTTTTTTTCCATGATTTGAGTTGTTTTTGTCGCTACTGCAGATCTTTCGTCCATTCCTTTTCCGTCGAGCAAATGACTGATGCATTTGTCTTTTTTCATGTATTTGACACCTTTCAATTTCAACAACTGACGCACTTTGGCTTGTAATTTCACCAGTGATAGATCACAAGTCTCCTCGCGCACAGCTTCGATCAATCGTTCTTTAGTGTTGTAACAGTTATAATTTTTAATTCGTAGATTTCTACAATACTTTTTCAACTGGTGTATGGTAGACAAATATTTTTTTTTTTCCACAATATACTTTTTTGTGTTTGGCATTTTTTTGTGTTAAAGTTCTTATTTAATATGTATATATTATATTTTTAATTTTTAAAAAAAAATTTTTTTTTTTAATTTTTAAACTTCTTATTATATAAATTTCGCGTCCTTGACGTGCATGTTAACTTTAAAGCTCCCCACTGATAAATCCATCCGAAAACCAAATTCACCCTCTCGAACGTCCGTTCTTCCCCGATGATCAGATTCAATTTGTCGACCACTTCTTTAGAGACATTCGGATATATATCACTCCCGTAGATGATCAGCAGATCGTCTGGATCAAAATTTTCTATCTTCTCCGAGAGAATGGCTAATAGATCATCTTGACATTCGTATATTAATTCCAGAGCGGTCTCGTTCAATTTCAAAGGCAATGTATATTTGTTGTATTCCTCTCTCAATCCACTCATTTTCACGTCCTTCAATTCGATGGCATCGTGAGATTACAGTCTATAAATTTTACTATCGAACTTCGAATATCTCTCAACTCTCTTCAATTTTAATGCGGATTGTTTAGGTACTGAGGATTTCATGACTGATTTTTTTATTTTGTTCTTATCGTTTTGTTGAAAAAATATTTTTATAAAATATTCAAATTTTGTGCGTTTTTTTTTAATGGTAATAACTATTAATTGTAAAAAAAAATTTTGTTTTTTTTTCTTATTATTATATATGTAAAAAAAAAAATAATAGCTTTTTTACGTTTTTTTTCTTTAATGACAAAAAACGGTTATTATTATGACTTGTTATTTTCGAAATCTACTCATCAATAATTTAATTTGATAGGTCACGTGACTAGCTGACTTAAATTTTTTTCACAGGAGAGAGGGTTCCGGTGCACCTCACATTTTTTTTAGACTCGGGTGAGCGATCTCTCTCTCCTTGCCAAAAGCCTCTCTACATCATCGCGGGCGGGTTCGAGTGCACCAAATAAAATTCGCCGCTCGATTCGGACTCTGCTTTTACCGCGGGAATCCACGTTGGATCACTCGTCTTCCATTCACAACGACAGTGTCTTTTGGAATTTTTGTCAATGGGAATCTCAGTGTTAATCATGTCTATGTCACAATCTTGCAAAATACGCAATATCCAAGAAGAAAAATTCACCTAAAATGCGAGTCTGTGTTGTTACCTGTGCGAAAAGGTAAGTGTTTTCTCGAGAAACATCGTTGTCAAAAGTTATGAGCGCACCTGAAAGTGAATTTTTAGATCGGTGAATTTTTCCAAATTTTAATAAATTCTGTTCAAATTTTAACGTTAACCGTTAGAGAAATTGAATGTCGAACCCACGACACCTCGTCTACCGCCACCACTGTAAAAACCAGGAAAAAGTGACGATGTGAATGCACACGTGTCGCATCGCACAAGTCCATAGATTTCGATCATGACGAACGCAATTTGTCCGAAAAAACAAAGTTTTCGGTGAGACACGAGTCTCGCACAAAATTTGCTGGGCTCAGATCCCCCGTTTCACACTACTTAGGGCCATACAGGAGCTATGGGCCATATAGGAGCTGTATAGGAGCTTGGGTCATAGATATCCTTAAATACCAAAATGAGACTAAGAGTCGTATGTGTGAGTCACTCGATCGAGCAATTGCTCTAAAGCTCATTTGCTCGATGGGATTCGTGTCGTTCGAGCAGTATATGGAGTCATTCGAGGTAAGACTACCTGTATAGGAGCTGTATACGAGTTGTATAGGAGCCATATAGGAGCTGTATAGGAGCTGGGTGATAGATATCCTCAAATACCTGTATGTCTCTGTGTGCTAGTGCACAATGTGTCACATTGTGCATTTTCACATAAACACATAACGGCAAATCCAGCATGTGCTTATGTGCTACCTGTAATGTGTACACATGGGATAAACTGGTCGTCGGAAAACTTATGGAACAAGGTAGTTATGGCACATGACTGCAAGGATGTTAGAAGACTAGTATTTGATAACTACAATAGAAGCCAAATCATAGGACAGATAGTTGGAGACAAGATGGAAGCCGTTGGTAAGACTACCTGTTTAGAAGCTAGGAGCCATATAGGAGCTAGGAGCCAGTAGGAGCTGTATAGGAACCCGGTAATAGGAATCCTCAAATACCCGTATGTGCCCATGTGCTAGTGCCCGATGTGTCACATTGTGCATTTTCACATAAGCACGTATTGGCACATCCAGCATGTGCCTATATGCTAGTGCACAATGTGTCCCATTGTGCACATTCACATAAGCAAATATTGGCACATCCAGCATGTGCCCATGTGCTAACTGTATTGTGTACACATGATATAAACATGTTTAGGGAAGTCAGAATACTTTAGAAGGAGATGGGGGAAGTCATAACAGACGTTGTAGATACATAGGTAGAAACCGAGAATTTAGTGGAAAATCAGAGCCAAGTAAACAATTATCGGATTGTTTGTGGTAATTCTATGAAGTAAACGAGGATTCTGTAAGAATCCGAACCTGGAAATAACTCTAGTTCAATCGAACTTACCACCAGGGCCCTCTCGGTCCTATAACACAACGTGCTACTATTATAAGCGATGATATGGGGGTCTTAAAAAAGGATTCTAAGGGAAATCAGAGCCAAATAAACAATGTCGGGTCTATTTGGCTAATTCTACGAATCGGAAAATTACTCCTATTCAATCGAACACACGAAGATACCCCCGTCTTGTTGTAGCATTTAGGTAACACAATAACCACGTGCTACAATAGAAACCAAGATGGCGGCCTCCAGTGTACAAAATGGACGACGGAAACACGTATCACCCTAACAACACGCACTGCGCATGCGTACTAACACCAAGTATCACTTTGGGGATGGCGTCACAACACGACCGCTCACGCGGGTTACCCTGACAACACAACATGGTGCCAATGGGTCACGTGAATCTGACGTCACTTCCGGGACCCTGCCATCCTGCAAACCATCCTGTCAGGGTACATGACATACTACTTAGATGTAAATGTTAGTGCATACGATTGACGTTTGTTCAAATGGGGTTTCACGAGCCCTCTGGGGGTCCAGGATGGGGAGGAGCGGTCTGGTGGTCAAATTGGTTGGGTTTTTAATTTGCTTGAGAACAACATTTGGAGGATTTTTGAGTGATTTTATGCCCAAACCTTTCACCCTGTTGGGTGTGGGGGGGGGGGAGTGGTGGATGGGATCAACTGGGTTTGTTTTTTTTTTGTTCTTTTTGCTTCAAAATGAGATTTGAATGATTTTGAAAAGAATACAATTCACCCAACAGACCCTTCCCCACCCCCATTCCTTCTGCTAAACTAATTAACTATATAAGTATGAAGATGCTGAATCATGTGACTTAAAATCCTTCTTTAAACAATTTTATCGGTGAACGATTAAGGCTCCGCCTCTTGTTTTTCATTCTGTAAATTACGCGCGGGGGCGGGGGGGGGCGATTTGTTAGGTAAAGGATTAAGATGCAAGTAAGGTTTGGTCAAACATTAACCCAAATGAGTGACCTAGTCCATATCAACATTCACGATCTGTATTTACTTCTTCACCCAACGTAGCAGTGAAAAACATGCTGCGCTATTCAAATATCGCCATTTAAATTTTATTTCTTCAGGTTTTGCCTTAAAACATATCTTATGCATCCCCCCCCCACCCCCAATTGAAATTTAGTTGAGCTCAACGAGGGCCAGATCACCGGAGTGCTGGTAGTATAAGAGAAGACAATGAGAGTCACAGAAACTACAATAGTCAATGAAGACAGTGTGGTGGGGTTGAAGGTAGGACGGGAGTAGAAGGCATCGTTAGTTAGACAACTACCAGGAGACAATGGGAAGGATAGCTGATAGTAAACGTGCACTTGAAGACCAGGGATGGAAAGGATGTTAGTAGTAGCTAGTAGTTGATGACAGTACTACTAGAAGCCAATGATAAGACTGGGGGAATAGTAATGGTAGGGACCATGTCTGGAAATAAGCAATCTGTCACTTGCAGAATGAGGTCCCCCGAGGGTGAATTTGCCGATGCTATCACATAGAGTGGGCTAGAATCCTCCCCCACCCCTCGCCCCCACACCAATTTATTCTGTGGGTACCTCTTTCTGTTTAGGTCGGAGACCTTGATTCAGTTTGAGGTTCGCAGAGGATAAATTTACTAATGCTACCCTGCTCTGCAGGGTAGCATCACCAGGGTAGCATCACCAAATTTACTCTCCGGGTACCTCATTCTGCAGATGACAGTCTGATTATTTCCGGGCTTGGGAGGATCTAGTGGTCGTAGGAAGCCGTAATACTAGTGGACGATAGTAATAGTCGAAGCTGGCCACAGGACAGGATATTGGTGGTCGTGATGCAAGCCAGAAAGAGTGGTAGAAGATTATAGTACAAGACGAAGAGAGTGGAAACTGATCATCGGATAGATAGCGACGACCATGGACAAACATGTAGTAATGGTTTTGCCCACAGAATCGTGCTCACAGTCGCTTTTACGTAACTCCGTTTGAGGATACATCCGTGGTTATACGAGAACTGAAATAAAACGAAACTTTAATTGCAGTATATAAATGGCAAAAAAAACAATTAAATATATAATTATATTACCTAAAAATACACTGCATGGAAATGGCATAACCACCTTCCCGCCATTTCTTATTAACCTACCCTACAATTGTTTACAACAGGCTTGCACTACAGTGGAGGTACCTAACTCGGAAACATACTCTCTATTTGTTCTTTCCAAAGCGATTTGGGAAAGAAGAAGTGTTGCAAAAGCACCAAGAAAAAATAAGCCAAAACTAGGTCGAGTGCGAGCGGCGCACACACAGTACGGAACACTCTTCTCTGTACTAATCCACAGATTCTGGTATCAGTACGCAGACGCATAACGAACATGTCATTCTTCTTTCTTCCGCCCTTTCGTGAAGATGCGCTTTGATATTGCTCATCGGCAGTGATGCCCTTTGACTCGATGTTGACGATGTTCCTGTATGTATTGTGGAATCCACCCCTGGTAATTCACCCTCAGCAATCAGCTGTGTCGAGGAAAGTGCCGAGGAAACAAAAAATATCCACAGCAAAAATACTGCCGAGGACGGCTTGTTCAGAAAACCTTGTGGTGGCAGAAATTGCACAACTTCCAGGTTACACAAGGAATCGAACCACGTGGGTTGCACTACGCTGTATTGCTAATCTTACAAGTTACAGTACAAGTTGCAGCATAACCACTAGAAACTATGTGTTCTGCTTCTTCTATGATGATAACACCAGAATCTGACATCAGATTCTGGAAAGCCCTTGCAGAGCTTTCCAGAAACTGATGTCAGATTCTGGTGTTATCAACATAGAATCAGTGAGATCCTTAGTTTGCGGTTATACTGCATCTGATTTTCACTTATACTATACATATTGAGCATGTCGCCTGCTTACTTCCAAGATTTTTTCTCATCATTGACATGGTTCATGATTGAGTGAAAGATTCTGCACATTGACTGTGATTATATACACATGTATCTCGAACTACTTTCACGTGTTAAAGTTACTTGAAACTTTTCACTTCACTGCATGCTATACATACATGACAATTGAGACTATGTCCTGCCCCCTGATTATTTTTACGCAATCAAACAGGCTTCACAGCAATTGCCGTAGAAGCACCAGTTATCCACAGCACTTTTTTGCCGAGGAAACAAGGATGATTTACCAGGACTGGGAATCGTAGCTGTTGCTTCACTATCCAGACATACAGGGCTGTGTCTTTGTATATTCTCTCGATTGTTCACATTATTTTTCGTGATATAATTTTTTTTTCTCTATACCGATTTCGCGTGCGATATTCGCGTACCGTACTGTTTCTGTCTCTTGTTCATTAAATTGACATTTATGCGAACCCTCGGGGTTTGCGTTTATCTGAGTTTTGTGTCAGCTGGGGAAAATGTGGCAGCTTTTCTCCTCTCTGTTGAGGGTCGAATTTCTGCCAGTTTTTCTCCTTTTGACTGTTGGGGTTCTTTTATGTCCCCATCAGGCTTTTATTTCCTATCACCTTACTCTGGTAGCCGCGGGTGTCCTTATCCTTTCTTCTTTGGGTTCACCTTCCCTTCTACATTACTCTCACCAGGTATGCCTGGGACTATTCCTCGCGGGTGCTGTTTGTTGCTTAGCATGCTCCACTTGATATGGATGTTCCGTTGAAAGACCCTGTGGGCAGTATAGTTCTTGGCCTTCCACCGTTTGGGTTTCCGTCTATCGTGTAGTACGGGCGCGTGGCCGTACCTTCCGCGCAAGGGGAAAGAGGAACAGAGTGGTTTGGGGCCCTCCGAACCGACTCTGTCTGGGGAGAGTTTACCCCCTAGCTCGATGGGGGTTCTGCAATCTTTTTCAGGCGTGGATACCGCGGTAGCTGCTGACTTTCTGGCGAAGAGATGCCTGGTTCCGGGACTGCTGTTCCCCTCCAGTCGACATATGAGGCTGTCTCTAGAGTTGTGACTCCTCCTTTGCATCGAGCCGAGCTCGGTTGCTCTCTCCGCTTTTCCACCTTTGTCAACAGCTACTGATGTATCCGCTCCTGTTGATGCTCCGTCGGTGGCGTCGTCGGTCTCCGTTTCATCCGGCCTCGGCTTATCCCTGCAGAGGTCTGCAGGGATTTCTGCTTCTTTGGACGTGGAATATCGGCCTCAACCTTCCCTGGCTTCAACTCGGCGAAGTCGGAAGTGGTTGCCGGCCGATCCCTCTGCTGTGGTCTCTCGTCGAGCCCATCAGGTTTGGCTTTGGATTCAGATGTCCATGGTGGGGTCACCATGGACTCTATTGCGCTTCCGTCCACGCACTCTGGTTCTTCAACCAGTTATGCGGGACCGGCGCATTTCTGTTCAGCCTGGACCTTCTGTCCCTCAGAGGTCCGCGGCGCCTCTCCTGAGTTCCAGCACATTGGATCCTCGGGGTATTTCATACCCATATAAGCATCTGCATTTAGGTGTTTCGGCTACCACCCGTCACCCCGCGAGGGATAGTGACCCTTCGCTAGTTCAGATGGAAGACACTTGGCCGGGTCGTTCCCATGTCGAACCAGCAGATACGGGGCGTGAGCTTAGTGAGTCCCCTCCTTGCTCATGCAGGGTCTTTCCAAGAACCTTCCCGTTGCCTCCACCGAGGCTTCTAGTGGCTTCCAGGCGCCCTCCATGGCGCCGACTCCTGGGATTGGAAGCAGGCCGCTTTCTGATCCCCCCTCTTGACTTTGTGTTTGAGTTCCTTCCGGAACTCAGACCGTCAAACCAGCCGGAGTTTTCAGCCAGGCCGAGATAATCGGTCGCGCGCCTACAGCCTGTGGGGCAATCTGCTTTTAGCGCCTTCGACCGTTCCAGTCGGTACAGGTGGTCGAAGCTTTTGCGGAATTGGACTCTAAGCTGAGCTCCAAGGCTATGAACACTTCGTTCTTCACTAGGGCTGATAACTTTTTTGCCCCTGTGCGTTATCCTTCCCACGATTCTGCCAATCCGTCGGTCTGCCAGATTTTGACGGTCTTGGTTCAGGACACCTCCCTCGGGCTTTCCAAGCCCAAGTCGGCCGTTATTCCTATGACGACTTTGGAGTCCCTGTTGGGGTTATCCAGAGAGATGCTGGGCTTGTTTTCGCTGTCGGATCACGTCGTCTCTGCCTTGGCTGCTTATCTGCCTCCAAATAAGTTTGACGACATACAGTCTCCTTTGCGTGTGATCTCTAAGGCGCCCATGCATCTTACTCACACGCATGCCTGTAACACGGCTAATTTGGAATTAGTTCGCCGGGACGCTGTGTTGGACACTAGCCGTTTCCTTCCTGAAGGGCAGCGCGCTGCTCTTTGATCTGCTTCTTTGGTGGGTCCGCGACTATTCCATGATTCCCTGGCGACAGTCAGGGATGACGTCCTGCGTCATTCCAAAGATAAGCTGCTGCTTCGCCAGCTTGATCCGCATTCGGTTGGAGGCCAGGGCCGTTCCAAGCCTAACAAACGCCCTTCTGCTTCCTCTGTGAAGCCAAGGGCTGATCCTCCTGTCTCTGCTTCTTCAACTTACTCAGGTGGTAAGGGTAAGCGTCGGTAGACCAGAGGGAGGTCTCAGGATCCTTCTACTAGCAAAAGAGGTGGTTTCTCCCCTCACGGGCCTCGCTGGGGCTAGAAATGAAGGTCCTCACCTCAATTCGCCCCTGGTCGGAGGTAGGATATTGTAATACCCTGTGGGTATTACATATTTATTTAAAGATGGCTCATGGCAAAGCGAACATATTTCTGAAATTTCCCCAACTAACTCAGTGACAGTAACTGGACAAGAAATAAAAGATTTAATTAGATGTACCACGCCCAGTATTGTTTTTGGGACACCTGGTGAAGAAACCTATGCTATAATAAATTATTGGTACGTCAAATTAGCATATTTCGGGCAAAACCAGTACTTTCGTTTTTAACGATTTCCCGGTAGCTTTGCCTTGACCCTTCCAATCTAAAACTCGGTCAAGATGCACAGAAAGTGCAGCGAAATTAGGCATACACAGTTTCGATGAGGGACCTCATGTTGTAAATTATTACCCTCTAATGGATGTATTAATTGTGCGGACGTAGTTGTTAGTAACTTGTTACTACATTTGGATATCTGCGGGAATTAATCATTAACGTACGATTGCAGTCGCATTCGCACATGTGCTCGAACATTTTATTTCTGACCCAGTGCATTTTTGCAGACGAATTTTCTCACAATCGAAGCTGTGTATCGGTCAAAAAAACACAATTTGTACGAAACGTCATTTTGTCATACCTATTGATACTAAATCATAAAATCCTCATCCAACAAGTAATGTCCTTTTCATGGCGTTTCGATACTTTATTACCGCGGAACTTAGAAAAGACTTTTGCGAGAAATACTGTGTATTTCCTCAGCATCTTCACCCTTGCGCAATTTGTTGCCGTGTTGATATCACGTGGCACTTCCATATTTGGAAAATCTATATTGCATTCCAGATTAATCATTTCGCAAGAACAAAAACACATTAGGTAACCCTCCTACGGCAGTATTTTAGTGAAATTGTTTTGTGAAACATTTTAATTAAGTAAAAAGCAGATTTTATGCTTGTTTTAACCTGTTCAGTGGCTTTGGGTACCAGTCACCGGATTCCTGGGAGATTCCAACGGATTCCTGACGGATCTCACAGGAAAACGGCCTCCGGTACGTAACGCCATTGGGTAAGGTACGTCACGTGGTACAGTCCCAAAACCTATAAATTCGACGCCGGCAGCGTTTTCTGGCATTCTGGTCTTGGCCGTCAAACTGTACAGTACGTTATAAGAAAAGGAGCCTCCTAAATCCAACTAGGGTAATTTTACCATCACCAGACCAGAATCACACTCCCAATTAGGGCCATGGTCATGAAAACTTATTGAAAGCCCATTCCCCATCATTTCCAATTAGGTACCACGGACAAGTCCTCGGGATTTAACCACAAGGCACAACGTAAAGCATATGTGTGCACTAGAGTAGGCTAAAAAGACTGTTAATTTATTGTTGTTATCAGTACCTGTTACGACTGATGTAAAATGTCGTTAAAATGAAAAGCCAATAAAAGGCTATTGTTTGTACATAACTTCCCCATGTACTGAAATAAAATAACAGAAAAAGAAAGCATCTCTTCAGTTATAGTTATTGCACAGAATTAACCCACAGCCAGCCCTGGATATCCTGATATTGACCATTATCCAGCTACCAACCTCCAGGTATTAACCCACAGCCAGCCCTGGATATCCTGATATTGACCATTATCCAGCTACCAACCTCCAGGTATTAACCCACAGCCAGCCATCAGCATCCAGACATTAACCACCACGAGGCCATACTGTTACAATTGGTGTCAGAAGTTGAGGGATAACTGATAGAAAAATCAACCTCAAGAGGGCGAACCCAGGCCTATTGAAGTACATTATTGACCACGATGGCAGAATCTCCTGATACAGAGGTTCAGTTTTCAAAGAAACTGAGATTCCATGGAGGAGAGGGAGATCAACGGACTGAAAATTTTGATGAGATCACAGATGACTGCGATGGAAATGAAGGTGATGTGGGTCACATACAGCAGGAGGATAATTCAGTACATGGGAGAATAGGTGCAAATAATAGCATGTCTGTGGTGCATAATAACCACATGACCATGAAACCCGAATCATTTAGTGGGGTGGAAGACTGGGGCGAATATATATCACACTTTGAAGACTGTGCAGAGCTTGGGAGGTGGAGTGAACGAGACAGAGCCCTATGCTTGGCTGCCAGTTTACGTGGTCCCGCCCGCACATTCTACATGAGCTTAGGTACAGTGGAAAGGCGGCAGTATACCCTTTTGAAACGAAGGCTAGGTAAACGGTTTGGGGGCACCCACCAGCAACTTTGGCTTGCCAAATTTGAGTCCAGGCGTAAACGACCGAATGAGAGCTATGCAGCATTTGGGGATGAACTGAGAGTGAGTGCACGTAGGGCATACTATAACCTTGATACGGGGACACAAGAAATGCTGGCCTTAAATCAATTATATAAGAACATAAATGGGGAAATGAAATACAGATGCATGGACAAGGACTGTGAAACTGTATCGGATGCCATTGCCGAGATCGAAAAGTATGAAGCAATACTTGGTACTAATGAGAGGAGGGGTAGTGCGATACGTCAGGTTGCAGAAGTACAGTATGGTGATGCACCAAATGGTGAAAATAAATCAACGGAGGAGATGCTACAGAAAATAATGAGGAGGCTTGAGAGACTTGAAGGTAGAATATCGCAGCCCATAAGGCACCAGAATCCTTTTCCCAGAAATAACCAGGCAGAAAAGAGGGACAGAGCCTGTTTTCGGTGTGGATCAAAGGAACATCTATATGCATCGTGTCCCCTAGTTAATCAGGCTGGACTGAAGAGGGATAATAGAAGAGATGTGAGACCAACCGCAAATGCTCACCACAATGTGGAGTCCTGGATGTCTCCACATACAGAAGAATCGTTACAGGGAAACGCCAGAATAGTGTCTCCACAGGCCGGGAGACACTGATCACTGAAAGGCCTAACCAAAATAATATTACAGAGAATAAGAGTGCTGGTATTATGAGGGCAGGACAAACTGGAAAATCACTTGGGAAATGGGACAATGGATTCTATGTGAGCGGATATGTATATGGCATTGCATGCAGCTATCTGGTGGACACAGGAGCTTCATCATCTATACTCTCAAGAAAGATATATGAGGCCATACCCGAAGAGATACGCCCAGAATACCGATCTGATCCACGAACATTGAAAAATGTCAGTGGGGGAAAAATGGATATTCTTGGTAATATTGAGGCAGACATTGTCTTGAGTGGAATACCTATTAGGAATGACCTGGCTGTTTGTGAAATTGAGCCTGATGGAATACTGGGACAAGATTTCCTGCTGCAGAATATCACCCGAATTGAATATAAGAAGCTGATGATGTATACAGATGATGGTGAGATACCATTATGGATAGGCGGTGAGGAGAATATGGTGTGCAGAGTAGAAGTCAGAGAAACTATTATACTACCTCCACGGTCATCGAAATTGGTTCCAATCAATGTACCCCATGCTGAACACCTATGTGACAATGGATTAATCGAGGCTTCCCTGGTGGCAGTGAAAGATAGGAAGGTTGCAATGCCTAGGGGCCTTGTCAATAACAGCGAGAACAATAAAGCAATCCACTTAGTAAACCTTGAAGATGAGCCTGTTACCTTGCATGCGAAGACAGTTTTAGGAAGATGTGTGTCCTGTGAACTGCCTGAAGACATTGTTGTCAGGAATATTACAGATGCTTGCATTAGGGACACTGAACCTAATGTGGTACCAGCCCACTTAGTAGATTTGCATTCCCGGTGCTGTGGGAATTTAGATGACACCCAACAGAAATTACTTGCGTCAATTCTGATTGAATACCATGATGTCTTCTCCAAAGGACCTGATGACATGGGCCGCACCGATCGGGTTCATCATGCAATACATACCGGAGATGCACTACCTGTTCGACAACCTCCTAGAAGACAGCCGATTGGAAAACGAGAAATTGAAAAACAAGAAATCCACAATATGTTGGAACGAGGGATAATTGAACCATCAAATAGCCCCTGGTCCTCTCCAGTCTGTATTGTTTTCAAAGCTGATAAATCACCCAGATTTTGTGTAGATTATAGAAAGCTTAATGAGCTCACGAAGACTGATGCCTACCCAATTCCAAGGGTGGACGAATGCATTGACGCACTGTCTGGGAGTAAGTGGTTTTCCACAATAGATCTTCTCTCAGGGTTCTGGCAAACACCCATGGCAGAGAAAGACAAGGAGAAAACTGCCTTCAGCAGCAGTCAAGGATTACACCACTTTGTTGTTATGCCCATGGGATTGAAAAATTATCCTGCAACATTCGAGAGGTTAATGGAGGATGTTTTGCGTGGGCTACAATGGGACCAATGCCTATTGTTCATTGATGACATTGTGATACCAGCGTCTAGTATAGAACAGTCAATGGAAAGATTGCAAGCAGTTCTAAGCAGACTGAGGGGTGCCAACTTGAAACTGAAACCTTCCAAGTGTACTCTCTTCCAGAAAGAAGTTAAATTCCTAGGACACATTGTCTCTGAAGGGGGAGTAGCCACTGATCCAGCTAAGATATCAGCTGTAGCCGAATGGCCGGTGCCCAAGACCGCCAAAGAAGTACGCTCTTTCCTTGGGTTAGCAGCATACTACAGACGATTCACGAGAGGCTTTGCAGACACAGCTCGACCCCTTTATATGATAAGCGCCAAAGGCTCTAAATTTCAGTGGACAGATGAGTGCCAGAATGCCTTTAACCAGTTGAAAGAAGCACTGACAACGACCCCAATACTCAAGTACCCCGAGCCAGGAAAGCAGTTCATCCTTGACACAGATGCTTCGGACAATGCTGTGGGTGCAGTGCTGTCTCAAGTCCATGATGACAAAGAGCATGTAGTAGCATACATGAGTAAAGTGATGAATGTCCATGAACGGTCCTACTGTGTAACCAGGAAAGAACTGTTAGCTGTGGTACAAGCTCTAAAAAAATTCCACAGTTATTTATATGGACAAGATGTTCTCCTACGTACCGACAATGCAGCTGTATCATGGATGAGAAATCTCAAACAACCGACTGGGCAAGTGGCGAGGTGGTTGCAAGAGTTGGGCACATACAATCTTACTGTCATCCATCGTTCCGGTTTGAAGCATCGAAATGCTGATGCCCTGTCGCGCAGACCATGCAGTAACTGCAGAAGACAGCAGATGGGAAACGAAGAAGAGCAGGGTGATTGTTGCAAGGCTGAGAAAGAGAAATCATGCCCTGCACCTTGCACAACTTCCACAGATACCACGGAAGAACATGAGTTGAAAACCCTACCCGTGGGCACAAGCATTCGAGCCATTACACGCACACAAGGCAACACCTGCTTATACAAGAACCAAACCTGGCTGAAAGGATGGGACCCAAATGAATTACGAAAGCAGCAGCTTGAAGATCAAGACCTAGCATCAGTTATGATCCCAAAAGAAGATAAAGAGCCACGCCCTGAATGGATTAATATCTCATACAGATCAAGTGCTGCCAAGACACTATGGGCCCAGTGGGAGAATTTAGAGTTGATTGGAGGAATACTGTACAGGAATAAGCAGAAGGAACTTGGTGGAAAAATAGTCAAACAATTGGTTGTTCCATGCAATTTGAGACAAGAAGTCCTGAAATATCATCACGACATTCCAACCAGTGGTCACCTTGGAGCAGAAAAAACTGAGCGAAAAGTGAAAGAAATGTTTTATTGGCCTGGTATGAGAGGTGATATCAAGAATTATTGCAACAGCTGTGATATGTGTGCAGCAAGAAAGACAAATAAAGCCACTAAAGTACCTCTAGGTCAGTATCTAGTGGGTGAGCCGATGGAAAGAGTTTCCATTGATGTTATGGGACCTCTTCCTATAACTCAGAGTGGTAACAGATTCATATTAGTCATGTGTGACAACTTCACTAAATGGGTTGAGGCAGTTGCCATACCTAATCAAGAAGCAACAACAGTGGCAGAAGCATTTGTCAATGAATTTGTATGTCGGTTTGGAGCCTGTTTCCAACTGCATTCTGATCAAGGTACATCCTTTGAATCTGAGGTCTTCCAGAAAATGTGTGATTTATTTCACATCGACAAAACTAGGACCACCAGTTCGAGACCACAGAGTAATGGACTAGTAGAAAGGATGAATAAGACCATAGAACAAATGCTATCAATGTATGTTGAGAAAAATCAAAGTATTTGGGATAAATATTTGCAGCAAGTCATGATGGCATATCGGTCTTCCGTACATGCAAGCACGGAACAAACACCAAATATGATGATGCTTGGGAGAGAAGTACTCCTACCCATGGGGATAGTCACAGGACAACCTATCGAGAGGGAAGATCAACATTTATCTGCAAATGAATTTGTGACCAGGCTGCAAGAAACTCTAAAGAATGTCCATGAGATAGCCAGAGAGAATCTTAAGAAAGCCACTCGACGACAAAAGAAAAACTATGATATAAGGGCTAAGCACAGAAATATCCAACAGGGGCAAGCTGTATGGCTTTATGACCCAAGGCGTAAAATTGGGGTATGCAGCAAACTGACTTCCAGGTGGAAGGGACCTTTTATTGTGGTTAAATGCAGAGGAGACGTTACCTGTTTTGTACAGAAGTCTACAAGGGCAGCACCAAAAGCTTATCACGTTGACAGACTAATTCAATACAGGGGACGTCAGTTGCCAAAATGGATAAAGAAGATGCAGGCAAAGTTATCAAAAACGGAATGAATTCTACGGTTAATCCAGTTTATATATATAAAAAAAAATAAATAAATAAATAAATAAATTATTTGGAGTCACAGTCACTCAGTCCTGTCATGGTCAGTGGGTAAACCAGGAAGTCCTGAGCAGTTACTGGGTAGCCGAACTGGTTGCAGAATGAATCAATGCCATATCTCCATAATGTAGAACTTGTAATACATGGGTGCCAGTGCAGTAACGATGATAGTTGAGCAACCAGATGCTTGTCTGGGTAAGGAGGCTTACCCAGTCTTTGTGTGATGTTAGGAATGAGACTACGAGATGACCCCCTAACCCCCTCCCTGAATATAAGCGTAGTACTCAAGAGATTCCTGTTGACTTTGAGAAAGGGTTTTGATCTGATCAATCAAAATGTTTCTCTGATGTGCAATGAACAAAGGTTCATTTCCTTGGGATTTAGAGAAGTCCCGCAGAAGTTACTGATGGGAATGTTACTGGACACCAACCATGTAGATGTAGATGTTTGGGGGAGTGTTTGATAAACCCCTGTTATGGAAGGGAGAATGGGCTAAGGAAAAACCATTGGGTATAACTATGAAGACTGCTCATGACATCCTCATACTTGCCCAGGAGTGACTGTTAACTTAGAATATCCAGGATGGCCTGGGGTGCTACAATTTCCTTTCTGCATTACAGAAAATGACGAAGTATGGCTGTTGGCTGTGTGACGAAAAGTGTGAAGAAGAGAAAATGTTGCGGAGGCATATAGGATCTAGGGCTCACCACTGCTTGACCGTCATATGCCCTTATTGCAGGAATGAGCAGAAGACGTTCTCGAGAACAAGTGATCTCAAGGTGCACGTGCAGAAGAAACATCCTGCACATTTTGAAGAATTGCCGGAAGATTTCTTCCGAGAAGCTAATGGGTTCTGGTTATCATTACACCCAGCTGATTACAGATATGTGGCCAAGCCATCACCCAAGGATTCAAGAGTGGCCATAAGAACCCGGGTGGCAGTACTGGAGTGGCTATCGAACCTTCGACGACCAGCAGGGACCCGGTCCAGGGCAGCCTGGCAAGCCGGATGGGATGCTCCAGCCAGTAGGCCCAGAATAATATCTGAAAGTGTGGCTGTTGTTCAAGAATCCCTGGAAGAAGAAACCTGCTACGTCAACACAGAAGTGGAGATTACAGAGGCTTATTCCCCATCGAAGCCAGAGTTCGACCGTCGTCAGATAGATGACTCAAGGCTAACCATAGTGAAGGTGGGATTGATGCCAAGGGATGTGCATGCCGTATTAAGAAGAGCTGGGCCACCTGTAGTGCACTTTAAAATGCAACTTTCAGACACCATATTTGGAAATCCAAGGCAGCTCAACAGTCTCACCAGAAGGGCAATCACCATAAGAGAGACACCCACCTTACCAGATGGCCATCTCACCTTGGTGACAGATAGCAAACTGCTTAAAACTACAGCCAGTGTGCAGTTGAGCATCCCTGTAGAAACAATACTTTCTGTATGGGAATATCCAAGTTTACCCACAGCTGTGAGACGAGTTCTTGCTGACTCACCAGTGTCTACAAAAGACAACAGCCCAAGACAGGATCTCGAGAACCCACCAAAACGACCACGCTTAAGTGAGGCAGCCGCAGTCAAAATTCCATCTGAATCGGCAGAGATACATACTGATTACTGTAACCTTCCAGAACCAGCTGCTATACCTAGTGTATCAACCTCAGAAGTCACTGTGCCAGCAACACCAAAACCAGCCTGTTTGCCAGTTGTCACAACCGAACTACCGGATACCAGTAGCACAGCTGAAGATAGAGAGTCTGAGAGCCAGGAACAAAAGCAAGCTATCAGAATTTTAACAACTGGAGCTATGCCACTCCTTCCACCAGCACCTAGACAATGGAGCACTGACACAGTAAATTTGGTTGCTGGTCTGTTGCTTTTAGAGTGGCCACCCAAGAACTGGATGCAGCTCACAGGAGATCAACGAAGGCTCCAGTTTGAATTTACGTCCATGGCCATGGAAAAACATATCAATCCTGAGGGATGGATAAATGCCACACGGCCAGACCTATCTGACAAGTATAACATGTTAATACTCCCAGGAACACCAGCTCTACCAAAATACAAGAAGTTCTCCCAGGCTGGAATTTTGGCCAGATACCATAATTACAGAGTTTTAAGAGATATTGCACTGGGTGAAGTTACAGGACCAGATGCTCAGCAGCTCCTGAAGCAATTTTCTGCTATGGCTGAAACAAGAAACAGAAGTACCGATACCATCTGTCTGACTTTGGAGGAATCAGGAATCAAGCTGCGGTTGAAGTGAAAGAAAATTAAGGATACACTGACTGGAGCGCGAATCGGAGAATATGGTGGAAGATCCAAATGGTGCGAGAAGTAGGCCAATGACCAAGAACTGGGTACTTGGGATGTCAGTGTGGGAGTGGTAGTACCTCTCAGGGCTCGTCCAGGAAAAGCTCACATTGGTCCACCCCCCTGGCAACTGGGTGCTCAGTGATCTCTAACTTCTCAATTTTAGACTCAGAAACACTCCAGAGAACCCATACTCCAGAGAACTTGTACCAACACCACCCAAGAACTGACGAAGCGACTACATGACCCATCCTGACCTTATGCAAGAGATGCCCCCAGTACAGATGAAACCGTTGATGTCACAGAACCACTGATTTGGTAAAAGATTAAAGAAACAGCCCAGAATCAAGATAATATTATTTAACAATTGTTATTCTAAAATTATAAAAACACTCCACCCCTATTTTCTTACAGAAACCTAACATAAATTACACTCACTGAATACTGGAGTATTCAGGTCTTTAAGGTGGGGGTATTGTAATACCCTGTGGGTATTACATATTTATTTAAAGATGGCTCATGGCAAAGCGAACATATTTCTGAAATTTCCCCAACTAACTCAGTGACAGTAACTGGACAAGAAATAAAAGATTTAATTAGATGTACCACGCCCAGTATTGTTTTTGGGACACCTGGTGAAGAAACCTATGTTATAATAAATTATTGGTACGTCAAATTAGCATATTTCGGCCAAAACCAGTATTTTCGTTTTTAACGATTTCCCGGTAGCTTTGCCTTTACCCTTCCAATCTAAAACTCGGTCAAGATGCACAGAAAGTGCAGCGAAATTAGGCATACACAGTTTCGATGAGGGACCTCATGTTGTAAATTATTACCCTCTAATGGATGTATTAATTGTGCGGACGTAGTTGTTAGTAACTTGTTACTACATTTGGATATCTGCGGGAATTAATCATTAACGTACGATTGCAGTCGCATTCGCACATGTGCTCGAACATTTTATTTCTGACACAGTGCATTTTTGCAGACGAATTTTCTCACAATCGAAGCTGTGTATCGGTCAAAAAAACACAAATTGTACGAAACGTCATTTTGTCATACCTATTGATACTAAATCATAAAATCCTCATCCAACAAGTAATGTCCTTTTCATGGCGTTTCGATACTTTATTACCGCGGAACTTAGAAAAGACTTTTGCGAGAAATACTGTGTATTTCCTCAGCATCTTCACCCTTGCGCAATTTGTTGCCGTGTTGATATCACGTGGCACTTCCATATTTGGAAAATCTATATTGCATTCCAGATTAATCATTTCGCAAGAACAAAAACACATTAGGTAACCCTCCTACGGCAGTATTTTAGTGAAATTGTTTTGTGAAACATTTTAATTAAGTAAAAAGCAGATTTTATGCTTGTTTTAACCTGTTCAGTGGCTTTGGGTAGCAGTCACCGGATTCCTGGGAGATTCCAACGGATTCCTGACGGATCTCACAGGAAAACGGCCTCCGGTACGTAACGCCATTGGGTAAGGTACGTCACGTGGTACAGTCCCAAAACCTATAAATTCGACGCCGGCAGCGTTTTCTGGCATTCTGGTCTTGGCCGTCAAACTGTACAGTACGTTATAAGAAAAGGAGCCTCCTAAATCCAACTAGGGTAATTTTACCATCACCAGACCAGAATCACACTCCCAATTAGGGCCATGGTCATGAAAACTTATTGAAAGCCCATTCCCCATCATTTCCAATTAGGTACCACGGACAAGTCCTCGGGATTTAACCACAAGGCACAACGTAAAGCATATGTGTGCACTAGAGTAGGCTAAAAAGACTGTTAATTTATTGTTGTTATCAGTACCTGTTACGACTGATGTAAAATGTCGTTAAAATGAAAAGCCAATAAAAGGCTATTGTTTGTACATAACTTCCCCATGTACTGAAATAAAATAACAGAAAAAGAAAGCATCTCTTCAGTTATAGTTATTGCACAGAATTAACCCACAGCCAGCCCTGGATATCCTGATATTGACCATTATCCAGCTACCAACCTCCAGGTATTAACCCACAGCCAGCCCTGGATATCCTGATATTGACCATTATCCAGCTACCAACCTCCAGGTATTAACCCACAGCCAGCCATCAGCATCCAGACATTAACCACCACGAGGCCATACTGTTACAATATCATAGTTTGCAGACCGTTGGGCCACGATCACATCCGATACTTGGGTGGCAGATGTTCGGTCCGTCTGCGGATATCCTTCCGGTGGCACCCCACTCTGTCGAGGGTGCCGCTTCCAACCCAAGTTCATTCAGACGATTCACGTCGGGAGCTTTTGATCACGGAGATACACAATCTCCTGTCAAAGGAGGCGATCGAGGTCGTCAAGAACGTTCATTCAGTGGGATTTTATTCCCGCCTGTTCTTGGTGCCAAAGAAGGACGCCGACTCCGACCGGTTATCGATCTGAGTATCCTCAACCAGTCTATCATTGCTCCCAAGTTCCACATTGAGACTTTCAGGTCGGTTTGCCGCTCCATTCACCAGATTTCGCTTCCAGCATCGACCTGCGAGACGCTTACTTTCACGTTCCGATTCATCGAACATCGCGAAAGTATCTCAGGTTCGTTTTTCTGGGGTGAGTTTACCAGTTCAGGGCCATGCCTTTCGGCTTCAACCTGGCTCCTTGGGCCTCTCACCCGACTGATGTCGCAAGTGATAGCCTTTCATCCCACACAGTCCAGTATGACTACTTCAGCGTATCTGGACGCTATCCTCCAGAGACACTTCTGGGATCCGATGTCGACACACTGTTGAGCCTGCTCTCGTCGCTAGTGCTCAGAGTCAACGAGAAGTCGGACCTGGTCCCTACAAGTTTTTGTCATCTGGGGATGGACTTCCGTACTCAGCTGAATGCGGTGGCGGTTCCCCGGACGAGGGCAGCGATTCTCTCGGCTTTCGCCCTGACTCTGACCTAGTTCACGTCCCCGACAGCTCGGAGTATTCTCCGGTTGTTCGGTCTCTGCGGTTCGGTGACGGATCTCATTCTTTTAGGTCGGCTGCATGTCAGACCTCTCCAACACTTTTCTGCTCAGTCGTTGGAGACCGCATGTCGATCCTTTGGATCTGGTGCTTCAGTTACCAGCTTCTCTCAGTCGTCACCTTCTTCACTGGGCGGATGTTCAGTGGATTATGTAGGGGGTTCCGTTGGACTTGCCCACGTCCGATCGTGTTCTGACAGCAGGTGCCAGCGATCTCGGATTGGGCGCAACGTTGGATACTTTAGGCCCTTCCCTTCACTGTGTTTGGGATCAGGATCCGGCAGCTCTTCACATCAACCAGAAGGAGCTTTTTGCTCTTCTTCTGGGTTTTCGGCAGTGGATCCCCCAGTTTCGAATCATCAGGTCCTTCTGCTGTCCCACAATTCGACAGTGGTCGCTTACGTTCAGAACCAGAGCGGCACGTACGAATTGGCTCTGGATCTTCTACTGCTCGCTCAGGACGTCAACTCCGACGTGGTGGTTCGTCACATTCCCGGTCGTCTGAACGTCCTAGCCGACTCCCTGCCCTGACGGGGCAGCGTCATTTCCACCGAATGGATACTTCACAGAGCAGTGTTCCAGTTGCTTTGCTATCTCTGGGGTCACATCGATCTGTTTGCGACCCGTTGGAACCATCAGGTGGACACTTTCGTGTCCCCGTGTCCATATCCTCTGGCTTTCGCCGTGGACGATTCATCGTCACTCGATTGGAACGGTCTAGTCTGCTACGCCTCCCCGCCGGTTCCGATTCTGCCTCAGGGTCTAGCCAAGGTACGAACCTGCAGTGGTCGAATCATTCTAATCGCGCCACAGTCGCCTCAGCAGGTGTGGGTTAATCTCCGCTCTCTGTCGGCGGCGGTTCCGGCACGTCTCCCTCTACATTGCGACCAGCTTTGCCAAGGTCACCCGAGGAGGTTTCATGTCGGCCCGACTTCATTGTGCCTTCACGCATATCTTTTGTCAGGTCCTGTCTCCTCCGTAGAGGTTTTTCGAGACGAGCAGTGGAGTGCATTTCTTCTTCAAGGCGGCACTCCACTGTTTTAGCCTATGTGGCTAAGTGGAAGGTCTTCTGTCGACGGTGTGCTGATCACTCTGTTGATTATGTCGATCCGTCGATGATTTTGTCGGTCCTTCGATAGCACAGCTTGCGGAGTTTCTGGTATATCTGTTTTTGATTCTCGGGGCCTCCAACCTGTTACCATTAAGGGGTACAGGTCCATGCTTTCGGGGACCTTTTCCTATGTGGGAAAGCGTCGTATCGGCACTACTCCGTACCTCTTCAAGCTTCTTCGGCACTTTTTTTAAAAGGCCTAGGGTTCTGCAGCTGACACCAAAATGGAATCTTTCTTGGGTGTTGCTTTGCTCGGGGAGGGTGGGCGCCGTTCGAACCATTATCACAGGTGGATATGCGTTTTCTCACATACAAGAGGCTTTTCTGATGACTTTTGCCTCAGCCAGAAGAGTTAGTGAGCTTCACGTACTCTCGGTTGATCCAGCCTTTTTCGGGAGCTCCGCCAACAGTGTTACTTTTACCACTGATTGTTCCTTTCTGGCCAAGAATCAGATACCAGAATCTACTCCGCGTCTTATCTGTATCGGGGCTCTTCCTTCTTTTGAGGGTAATCGTCCTTTGCTCTGTCCGGTTCGTGCAATTCGCTTTTTACCTCAAATGTACGCAGTTCATTAGGAAAGGCAGGAAACGATTCTTTCTGTCTCTTATCTCTGGTCGACAGAAGATCTCTCCTCAATCCATTTCTAGGTGGATTTGCCTTGCTATTCGCGCGTCATACGCCCGTCTAGCGACTGACGATTGTATTACCAAGAGGTGCGTGTATTGACCACCTCCTGGGCTTGTGCTAACTCCTTCAAGTTGTCGGATGTTATGCAGGCTGCCTACTGGAGAAATGCTTCTACTTTCTCCGACTTCTACCTGTGTCAATTGCAAGAGCAGTCTGAGGACCATTTTTTTAGGCCTTCTTTCTTCTGCTCAAGCTGTTATCAACCCTGGCCATTAGGCTTCTTCCAATGTCAGTTCCAGACCTGTGCTTGGTTACTGTCCTTTCTGTCTGTGTGTCACACAGAGCCATACGCCTCATTTCTCATTGTCGTTTACTAATGTTTGTGATGCTATGGTTTTATAGGCCTTGGGTACTTTTCTTCTGTCCACGGTTCCAGCGCAGTCGGGTTATGTGGGGGTTGGTTATGTGATCCCCTCTTCCTGTTGTCTATTCAGCCTATTGTAAACAACTGTGAGGTAGGTTGATAAGAAATTTAAATTTTATAGTAAATTTCCTTTCTTATTATACCTACCACAATTGTTTACCTGGAGGCACTCCCGTCTTTTTATTTGGGTAAGAATCCTTTCACCCCGCAGATCACATAACTTCAATGTTGGCGGATTCAAATAGAATGACACGTTCATTATACGTCTGTGCACTGGTACCAAAATCCTTGGATTAGTACTGAGAAGTGTGTCCCCTACTGGGTGTGCGCCGGACGCACTCGGCCCAGTTTTGGCTTATTTTTTCATGGTGCTTTTGCACCCTTTTTCTTTCCCAAATCGCTTGGGAAAGAACAAATAGAGAGTATATTTCCGAGTTAGGGACTTCCACTGTAGTGCAAGCCTGTTATAAACAATTGTGTTAGGTATAATAAGAAAGTAAATGTACTATAAAACTTAAATTTCCATATAAAAATAGAAGTGGATATACTTTGACGACAGTCGATCTTTCGATCCTTTGCTAACTTGCTCATGTACAAGATAGATTCATGACAAAATCGATAGCAATTTTTTGGTCCATCTGATTCAGCCTGTCCTGAAGAAGCTTCATACTGAAAAACAATATTCTGGTCTGCGAATTATTTTTTAAATGTGGGTATTTGAATGTTTTTTTTTCTATTTTTAGCTCCTAGGATGCCCATGTGGCAGCGAAACAAGATTCTCGGGCATCAATGAAGTAATTATGACTCACTTATACTACATGCCAAATTTGGTTCAAATCGGCCCATCGGTTCACGAAATAGCATAAGAAAGTCGTTGTAACGACTTAGATAACTCGTTATAATGACTTACTGACTCGTTATAACGATTTAATAACTCGTTATAACGTCTTAGTAACCCGTTATAACGACTTATGTAACCCTTTATAACACGTTTTAAATACGCTTATTGTACTTTCAGTTACAAAGTGATCACGTGCTACCATAGATTAGAAGACGGCGGCCTCGAGTTTATTTGTTTATTGGGGTTTAACGACACCTTTAACAGGCGGGGGTCATATTATGTCAGACAGTTTTACTGGTGAATGAATGATTGCAGGAGATAACCATCGAGTAGTGACGTGCGACTGTCAATCTATCCAACTTACCTTGCATACGTAGAGTTAACAGCGGCTGAAGGTATGTGAAACATCGGCGTGCAGTACGCCTTAATGCACAGTGCCACCCTGCCTCCATATAGCCAATCGGGATTAAGTATCTTGCATAACGACACAACGCTGTTACCACTGGTTGGATTCGAATCGTCGAGCTTTCACTTTAAAGTCCATTGCTCTCGCGACTGAGCCATCTCTCTCTTTGACGGGCTACAGTAAGCCAAGTGGAGGACGGAAGCACGTGTCATCCTACAGCGCGCACTGCATGCGTACATAAACCAAGTACCATGGTATTGTTGTTACAACATGACTACACGAGGCGTCACTGGATCACATGACTAATGTCGTCACATGAGACCCCCCGATGAGCTACTCGGTATTGGGATTAAGTGTGGTAGCAGTATCACTATGAGTCATTACACTACCCTGGTCAGGGCGCACAGAGAGGCCAGTACTTACGCGTCGAGCGAACCTTGGCATTGACTAACGCATAGAAGATGACCTACACCACCACCACATGCATAATTGACTAAATCTTGTAACACTGGTTCAAGAAATAACATGTTTTCATATGAGGGCAATGATGCTTTCCCGTCGATCCCCTGCGTTTTTCTGAGGGGGAACTCGGTTCCCCCACAATTGCATGACCTGGATTTGCATGACCTTGACGAACATCCACGCACTGAGTCGCTAGCAAGACGAAGGAGTTTTCGCTGTGTTGAACTTGAACACAGAGAGAACTCCTTCATCTTGCTAGCTATCTCATTTTAGTTATAGGTAAGTTGTTCGCTTTCCAAACTATAATATACTATAAAAAGGACAGACATAAATACACAAAGTGGCATCCTTGATAAGTTGCGCGCGAATTTGGTTTGGTTTGTAAGTCGGGTCACCAGTCGAATACCACAAGGAATTCGACGTTATCGTGAGCTGTTTGTTTATCCACTTTTCGTGAAGTTTGCGAGCAAATTACCGTTGATTTAGAGTGATCTCCCTTTAATCACAAACATGTACAAATATTCTGTCAAGTTCCAGTAACAGATATCCTAATCAATAAATCTTTATATCCCATTGCAAACATCAAGATACTTACTTAATTGGCGGAACTACGCGGCGTAATGATAAATCTGCAGATGTGGTGAGTCTTTGTTCATAAGTATTTAGTTTACAAACATGATTGACAGAATAGGTATTGTCTATGGAGCCAGGTAGGTGACAGGTTTCACTCTTATTTTATTTCGTTTTAAGGAAATAATATTTCGTTTTAACGAAATAAAATTTCGAAATAACGAAATATTATTTCGTTTTAAAGAAATAATTATTTCGTTTTAACGAAATATTATTCTGAAATAACGAAATAATATTTCGAAATAACGAAATATTATTTCGTTTTCACGAAATAATTATTTCGTTTTAAGGAAATAATATTTCATTTTAACGAAATGATTGTTTCGTTTTAACGAAATAAGCATCTGTAGCGGTAAGCAGGACCAGATTACACCACCTCGCTACTTTTCTATTGCAAATTTTGCTTTCCTAGCTAAGTAACACGGTTACATATTCTAGTAAAATATGAATTTGAGTCATTAAAATTAATGATTTCACTTTATTGTGGAATAAATTTAGTGGTATTCACTTGAAACACTCTTCAATCAATTAACGTTATGATCTCTCCGTTTTTCGCGATATGTGTATTACCAGAGTTTTTTGTTGCTGTTTCGTATATCATAGCGTGGTTTATCGATGCAGAAAGAAAATGATGCGGCGGAACCCCCCCCCCCCCCCCCCCCCCCACACACACACACACATACACACAGCTTCTCGCCCCTCCCTCCTCCCTCTTAAAAAAACTTCTAACTGCAGCCCCGGTACCGATAGACTAAAAAGGACAGACAAAAGCAGTAATGGAAAGCAGAGAACGACATTATAAGATGCATAGGCGTACAGGTCATGGTGGTGACTGGGGGGGGGGGGGTGCTGCGAAGTCGGAGAAAATCAATTTTTTCTGGCAGTTTTCATAATTATAGGGGGCAAGCTTCACTGACCTACCTGTAGTGCCAAACATTTAATCCATTGTCTTTAATTAAGGGATACCGCCTTATAAAACTTGGAACCAACGTTCGTAATATATTTTTTTGGGGCGTGGCACGTCTCACAGGACGTGCCACACCAAAAAATTATATTACGGACCCTGGGTGCTAGTTTGGACTACAGTCTTATCAGGGTGATAACGTGTCTGATGACTTTGGATACACAGGTTTAACAGTTTTTTAAAAAAAATCCCGAGAGAGCATACACCATGCTGTTGAAAGTGCGGGGAGAGAGGGGAGAGGGGGTGGGGGGTGATCTCCGCCTATAAACATGTCTGTCGGAAATTTTCACATCCTGTCGGAAAATAATTGTTGAAGTTGTATGAATCGAAAGCAAACAGCTTCAGAGTTTGAAATGTCAAACAATATATTGTTAAAGTTATTGACTAAAATCAGCAACTGGACAAGTCACAACTGAGGCACCCCGACGCTCTAGAATTGTTCTCAGAGCCTCAGACATAAAACAGTTTCTCTAGGGCTGCCCCAATCCCCACCAACGGGAAGGGGACACCCGCTACCATACACTCCTGAACCTCTGTGTTGGACACTTCGAGTATGCCTTCGGCACACACAAAAGTCCTTCCGCCCACCCCCTCCCCTATGTCGAATTTTTAAATACGGCTGGCTTGGGACCTGTGGGAGAGGCGCCAGCCCTCACTCACCCACCTCGGTTCCACGTGCCTCAATGATGCCTGCAGCATCACTTTTAGGTCAAAATCTTCAGCCCTTCTAAAAAAAATGCCCGTACGTCCATGATAAAATGACGTTCCTCCATAAACTTGGGAAAACAATTCAAAAAGGTTGTTTAAAAGGCGTCATTTTCCTGAGTCTGATTGTTCACATTAATTTTTCTATCTCCAATAATGGAAGTGAACAATTATTTATGCTCATTCATGGGGGAACATTGGCCGAACACGGCATTTTCTAACATTTTTGCATCCTCCATCGCCCCACGTACCAACTTATTTACTTCGTTTTAACGAAATAATTATTTCGTTTAAACGAAATATATCATTTCTTTAAAACGAAATAATATTTCGTTGTTTTCGTCTGGTACCTCAATTGTCATTAAAGCTTCGGTCAAATCAATTCTCGATTGAGAAACATTTCTTGTGTCGATTCAAAGAAAATGAATGTTTTGAGTACTTTTAGATTCAATGATCTAGAATATTTCAGTTGGTTGGAAAAGTGTGTGCTTGTGCCTGTATCTCCAATGGCCAATAAGTTTGTTCTTTTGTTTTTGTTTTTTTTTTTTTTTTTTTTGGGGGGGGGGGGGGGTGGGGGGATTTGGCACGGAATTAGGATAAATGGTCGACTGTTGAAGATGCAGGCCCATATTTCAACACATCTTGCATGCGATAGTCTGTGGAAAACGTTTTTCTTTGAGACCTAACATTTTTTCTATCTGCTGTCAGGCGCGTAAATAAAGTTGTAAAAGGAGGCGCGACCCCGTTACAATTTACGGGAGAGTGCCTTTTCGCACTGGCAACTCTCCCATAAATTGTAAAGGGGCAAAGAGATGTGAACAGATTTTGATAATAAAAAATAATTTAGCACTCTACCATTTAAGGAAGTAGTGGAAAATATCCCCCCTGCTGGGTAAAGTAACCTATTATACGCAAAACGATGGATTATCGAAGAAATAAAGGAAAAATAGAAATCGTATTCCCCCACTGTGACGATATAGAAATTTTCACGTTCACGGTATCAATCAAACTGGCGGCATCCAAAGCATCACTTCAAGGTGAATACGAGTCAAATTATCACTGGAAATGATTTATTTGTTCTAAAAACGTAGAATGAAAAGAAAAGCTAGTGTTTTTGAATGGATACCGATCATTTCCAGCAATAATTCAACACGTATTCACCTTGAATTGATGCATGAAACCCGCTAGTCCAAACATGGACAGAAAGTCCATAATATAAGCTATTGGTTTGGTACGTCCTTTCAAATTACGTACCAAAGCAAAATCTTATATTACGGACTTTTAGGCCATGTTTGGACTAGAAACCCGCCAACTGAATCAGATCGCAAGACGCTATCAGTAGGGGATATGTGCGGATTCTGGCTCATTTGCCAACTTTGAGCCAGAAATTCCAGTAGGCCACAAAACTGAGTTATTTTTAGAAAAAAATGTAGGGTTTTCTCGGAAAGGAATCGATCATCTCGCGAAAACGTCGGGTTTTTTTTTTAGAGAGCTTTGACTTCTTCCCGGAAAGCTCCAGATTTTTCTCGGAAACGACGATTTTACTGGCTCGGGAATTTTAAAAATTCTGGGTCGAAAATCCCACTTTTTTTCGAATTTAACACTGATTTCCCATAGGGGTCGAAATCTTTTGCCGCGAAGAATAAATACGCAAAGAGATCGTTGAGATTTCCATCTGGAACGCGGATTTCGCGGGAAACACGCGATGTTTGGGTCGAGGTGAATTTTTCCGGTGAGCCAGAAAAGACTGCGGAGTTCGTCGCGAAACTCGAGGGGAAGAGGACGATCAGTAGGTATAAAGTGCCGATTCAAGGACAGAATTTACAAAAACTGTACACGTACACGTACATGTACGTGTACCACCATAGGGATTCAGTGTTAAATCGTGTACAGAGTGTAAAAAATGTCGTTTTTACATGGTGTCCCAGAACCGGCAAACGCTTTTCACCCTCTCGGATCGCACTTTTGACCGTTCAAACATCCGTTGGCAAACGAGTACATTCGACACATCGCTCAGAAGTGAAAAAATGTATGAAATTTGAAGAAAATGTAAATTAAACAAATTTTCTCGACGTTCCCTTCGTGGATCAGACCTTCGATCTATCGTTGGTGAATGCAAGCAAAAAATGCTTTGCCGGTTCTAGGACAGCATCAAAAATGCGGTTTGCCGGTTCTGGGACACCGACATTCGTCAACGGCTGTTTGAACGGTCGAGGATGCGATCCAATCGGTGAAACAGGACAGAGAAAATCGATCTCAAAACGTTTTCTCGATGTTCACCAACGGCGAAAAGTGAGTGTAAAGCGTAGTTACTCATCGAGGATTTTTTTTATTTTTTTTTAAAACCGATTTCAGCTTCCGGTACATTGAAAAAATGCGGTTTGCCGGTTCTGGGACACCGACGTTCGCAATCGCATTCCAGACGGTCGAGGGTGCGATCCGATCGGCGAAAACGATTTGCCGATTCTAGATCGAGAAAATCTCAAAACGTTTTCTCTGCGTTCGCCAATGGCGCGAAGTGGGTGTAAAGCGAAGTTACTCATCGAGGATTTTTTTTCAAACCAAAACTGAAAAACTCGAGTTTGGAAAATAAGAACTGATGGAAATCGTCCGTCCACGTTTTGTCATAGCGAGTTTTAAGGTAAATCGTAATAAATCAGTTTTGTGGAGTTTTCAATATTGCACTCAGTGTAAATAAATAGTTTTTTCATTCAAATAAAAATCGACTATAAAATTGCGTTTCACTCAGATAGTTAAGTGGCAAAATTTGTGTTTAATTGACACTATGAAATCTTCGCAAATCGTTTCATTTTTGTTCTGGTGTAAATGAAAGGTTTTCGTTCAATGAATGAAACGGAAAAACTCGAGTTTGGAAAATTAGAACCAATGGAAATCGTCCGTCCACGTTTTGTCATAGCGAGTTTTAAGGTAAATCGTAATAGATCAGTTTTGTGGAGTTTTCAATATTGCACTCAGTGAAAATAAATAGTTTTTTCATTCAAATAAAATCAAACGGTAAAATTGCGTTCCACTTAGATGAGTTTTAAGAGGTAAACTAAAATTTTAATCGACTCACGTCTCGGTTCAAGAGACATCAATAAAAACTCCTTTTGACGAGACACACTTCTAAATTATTCCTATTCACAAAAGTGCATCTGTTTACTTCAAACAGTATTTTGTTCTTTTGATGACAAATTGTTTTTGTTTACTTCAAAAACAGTATTTTGTTCTTTGATGATATGGAGGTGAGAATAATCGCTATGAAATCTTCGCAAATCGTTTCATTTTTTGTTCCGGTGTAAATGAAAGGTTTTTTCATTTAATAAATCAACTATAAAATCGCGTTCCACTCAGTTAGGTTTTTAAGAGGTAAATTGAGTTTTAATTGACACTATGAAATCTTTGCATATCCTTTCATTTTTTGTTACGGTGTAAATGAAAGGTTTTTCGTTCTGACTCAGGTAGGTTTTTTAAGAGGTAAATTGAGTTTTAATTGACTCGTGATAATGTTTCAGAGATATGAATGAACCCTTTTGACGGATACAATTCTTCTCAAACGTGTTAAATCATAGAATCACTTGATCATTTTTGAAAACCGTTTTTTCATTTTACGTTCGTAAAGTGGATTTAAAACAGAATTTTTCACTTCATCTAAAATGCTGTTTGAGGATTACGATAAAACGTTTCCGTTCTTATGCGCTAAACTTTCACAATTTTCAAAGTCGTTCTGTTCGTCACGGAGTGAATAATCGGTGATGTGATCTTTAACATGTTCGAGGGCAAAATGCATTTATCGAGGTTTCATTTGTAAAATGTTTTTCCTCAACTGGTTTTAGTTATTATATATTAAAGACAGAAGATTTTTATTTACTTAAAACATAAAACATAGAAATATTTATACATTTAATTGTTGAGAATAATAAAATAACTCATGTTATCATACTCTAAAGGAAATATTAATAATTTTAGAGACCGAAAAAATGTTTTTAAACATTACAGATTCCAAGCGGAGAGATCAACTTCTCAGTGTAAGAGTATCATCGAAAAATCTTTCGGCGAAACAGTTGACGCCATAGAGCACAAGGGAGCCCACAGATATGTTGACCGTTGCCAATGGCCACTGTGCAGTTCAAAGTGACGTTGTTCCAGCCGTATCTTCTACGGGATTTGTAGAGCTTGTTTCAAAACGGTCTTAATTCGCCACTGTAGTACCGTATATACAACTATAGCTTCCCGTCTGGAGGCTTTCACCTACATGTATTCGGCGCATTCGTAATAGCTGTGTCTCTACCACTTCTATTTTGATCGCTACAAGTGCTCAGTTCTTATACTGCCAGGACTACCTCCTGCTACCCTTAGCACTGCTAACCTTCATCGCCACTGCCCCACTACTCCTGACTTCTATAACCAGGGCTAGATTCCACTGCACATGTTTGCTAATAATATCGCATACTATCTTCTACCGTTTCTGTCCTAGTCCTTACCATCTCTATTATAACTCTTGTCTCGGGGAAACTACCATTGCAGTCAGAAGCCACTATCATCGTTACCTCCATTGTTATAAACACATACTAATAATTACGTATATAACAACTGGTTATTAACTGCTGCTGTACCCAGCACTATAACTTCGAGCTGCTATCACTGTCGACTTGTACAAAGACACAATTTGGGCAAGTCGAAACCGGTGAGATCTTCCTCTGTTCTCTATCTATACAGTATAATGAATGCAGCACACTGATACATGCCAGAAGTGCCCAAAAGTGCCAGTGTGCTAGTAATATGTCCTTACAATATACGCAAGACACTTAGATATTTTTGAATTACTGAAAACAGCTGTTTGTGGAGTAGTGTGTACCATTATGAGTACCAGTATCAGACACCCAGAAATGTGGAATAATATGGACCGGTGTTGAAGATACCAATGTCAGTAGAACTACTGTCGTAGGAACACTCATACTTCTTGCGATTAGCACCAGATCAATATGCCCATGCCACTGCTTTACGAAAGGCTCTAGCTGATGTACTTTTCCAGGCACCACAATGAACTGCTGGTCAGTACTAGTGGCTCTGCAGTTATGGTACAGCCCTTGCTTCAGCCAATACCGTTTCTGAAATCTTTGCATCAGGCTACTATCTACTACTTCTACTACTGTTACCACAACTACCACTCCTGGCAACTATTACTACAACTACTCCTACTCGCAAATTACTACTGCTATCACTACAACTGACTTCTATCGCCACAACTAGGTTTTTCGTCACCTGTTCCATACAAATGTACCGCTATTTGCCACCGCAGCTATTGCCTGTTCTTAACACATCTATCAGAACGTTTGTCCTGAGGCACTAGCACAACAGCTGGTATCTTTTATCACCTTACACGGAATGTCTTCATGCTGCAGCTCAAGTTACAACCGGCATACAACTGTTTGTGAACTATTGTGGACAATTTATATAAACCAGTGTCAGAATCCATGGTATGCAGACAAATTTAGATCAGTCTGGAAGATACCAATAGGAGTGGACTCCTGTCTTAGAAACACTAATACTACTGTGGGTTACCACCAGTTCAATCTTCTTATAGTGCTGCATTATAACTGCTGTCCTTTTCCAGGCACTACTAAGACCACTGTTTTTTCCTTCTCCAACTGATAGCTACTAAAAACTATACATTGACATAATTTCAAACACTACCGATACGAATATCTTTCTTTATCTTTTGGGTTTTTTTATGAACTACTGTAAAAAAAGACCTACCTCTGATGAAAATGTGTCTCATAAGCCTCCATAGGCTGGATTTCATATAAATATTTTGTAAATAATCTACGTATATTATGTATGTGTATTGAAATGTGCCACTTAAATAAAATATTCAACTACTACAACTGCATTAAAGTAGTCGGGATTGAAGTGATTAATTGAATATAGTAGATTAAACTACCACCTGCACAAGGTGTGAAATAACATCTGAGTGGCGCGACAAAGCACAGAGCTGTCCTTCAAACCAACATCTGTTTTAACACCTCTGCACATGACAAGCTTGAGAAAAAATAAGAGACAAATCAACATTTTCAATTACTTTTTATTAATTCAGCAATCATAATTATAACCATATGTAAATAAAATCAATAGAAAATAATATTTTTTTTTATTTTTCAATAATGACATGCCGATCGACAAGCCAGACCACCACACATCATAACCCTAGCTCAAACATGCCCCGAAATTTCGTATTATAATTTTTTGGTTTTGTCCCCCACACGTGTCTTGAAACCCCAAAAATTAAAATAGGTCTTTCAGGCAGGAGATTTTAGTTCTTCTATCGGAAATTTTCTGGCGCCACCCCTGATTTTTGCGTGCAGCCATCACATCAAAAATTTCAGTGTCTTGGCAGTGTAAGATTCAGTCTTCCATACCACTCCTAAATGGTGAAGTAAATAGTCCCCCCCCCCCCCCCCCCCCCTCCGTAAATCGGATTCCCTTCCTCCCCAACCCACAATTTATTCAAAATTCAGTTCCGGTAACATGATTCTTCTCCGTCAATAGCTACAGTTAGGTAAAAGACCGTCGGGGGAATGTCCAGATATTGTGCTGGTCAAAAGTTACAATTTTTTCAATTCACATCCATGATTTCAGTACGGTATAATATTTATTTTTTCGTAATTCCTCGAGTTCTGAATCGATTTTGATGAACAACATTCGGAATCGCAATAGCTTTTAATAACTTTTTCAAATATTGAACTATCTTTTTAATATTTCAAGTAAAAGTAAAAGTAATTTTTCACTGACTGTGAAAAAATTTGATCTGAAAAAGAGCCGGTGACTGAGAGATCAAAAGATAAACCGCTGTCAGCCGAACATCCCATCACACAGTTTGACATATTCATGCGAGATTAAAAACACGATTCAAACTCCATATTTTGATCGTTTTTTTTTTGGTTTTTTTTGCCATATTAATGCTTTTTATTATCAAAAAACATGTAAGGGCATACGTATTCAATTTATACTTAAGTGCAATTCCTAACAATCACTAAACAACAATGAACTGAAACTATTTTTGGTGGAAGAATAAACCTGATTACCGCACTTGCAAAAAACACAAGTTAATTATAGACAAACTGAAATCACGTGGTGGGGTTTTGAGACCCCACCTCGTAGTGTAATTAGTGGTGTCTCAATTTCTGTGTTCATATGGGCAGCATACACGACATGAAGCATGGCGATTCAGAAAATTATAAGCCATTTATTTCCAAAATTGCTTGCTTTAACAACAGATTCTGAAAAACATTCCAAGAGGAGATTCCCCAGACACAGCATCTCATGCTCTTCCCCCGGACACAGCGCACCCGCGTTGCCGATGAGAGCACAAGCCAGCTCGTCCTCTTTTGTTGCTTCGTGACAGATACATTGGTTCGTCCACTTGAAAGTACACCCCCACCCCAATATTAGTTCCTTGATACGCCACTGCAAGAGAGGAACGCAAAGAATAACCAAGGTAGCTAGCGATAAATTGACTAATTGCTTATGTGGGTGTGACTTGTACACTAGCACTATATATCATCATGGTAAGTGTCGCACAACATGGCCGCCCACAAGGGTTACCATGTCAACACACGTGGAACCCACACTGCACTTCGATATGCTGTCAATTCCTAGGTGATCCACTAGGTCATTCAAACGTGGTCAGATCTTGACTTGATATAATACTAACGTGCCACCTTAAAATCCAATATTTGGAACTCCAAATAAAATGGACGACGGAAAAACGTATTACACAAACAACATGTGCAGTACATGACGTCACAATATGGCCGCTCAAGAGGGCTACCACGGCAACATACGTGGCACCCTGCGTGCATAACGATGTAACGTTACTTCCAAGGACCAAACTTCCAAAGCCCAGAAAACTCAACGTGCATCTCACAAGTACGAAATTAAGGAAATAGCTTCCCCTCGGGCTAAGGGTCATGTGGAAAAAGAGGACGAGTGTTTTACTGATAGGCGGATTTTTCGGGAAAACAATTCTTACACCTCTTATAGAAATCCCATAAAAGATGAGAAGAGTAGTATGCGATGTGGTTTCACCCCCATTATGAATGACCCCGATAGATGACCCCAGAAGTGACGTCATGTCACATGACCCACTGGCGACATATTGGGTTGTCATGGTAACCCACGTGAGCTGTCATGTTGTGATGTCATTGTCATAGTGATACGTGGTATCAGTGCGCATGCGTAGCGCGTGTTGTTGGGGTGATACGTGTTTCCGTCTGTGCATTGGCACATAAGCACATCTACTCATACAAGATGTGTCTGTGTGCTACGTGTAATGTGTACACATTGTGACGCAATGTGTACTAGCACATAAGCACTCCCCATCAATCACCAGACCCATGTTCCGTAGAATCCCTTTTTAGGGTATGTCTGTGGTTGCAGAATCCCTTTTTCATCATATGTGCCTATGTGCTGCATGTGATTTGTACACATTGTGATATATTGTGCATTATCACATAAGCACAAATTGGCACATCGTATGTGCTACCTGCAATGCGTACACATTGTGACACAATGTGTACGAACATATGAGCACATTTCGGTACAATCAACATACAGTCTCTTATATCTCTAGCTTGCTCTCTAGGTCTAGGCTTTGAATAGACCGACACAGGCTTAGATGAATGGTGTGAGCTAAATGAGCCTAGATTTTGCGAAAAGGCAGATGTTGAGACAGGGTCAGGTATAGCTGGGAAGTATGAAGTAGCGCTTCAAGTCAATAGTAATAGTACACGGCAGTAATGGTACAGAGCTGCTGCAAGGTTGGTAGAAGACTATATAGTATTGGATGACTGCAATAGAGGCAAATCATAGGACAGATAGTTGGAGACAAGATGTAAGTAGTCGGTAAGACTACCTGTGTAGGATCTAGGACCATGTAGGAACTAGGAGCCATATAAGAGCTATATAGGAGCCCGGTGATAGATATCCTCAAATACCCGTATGTGTCTACGTGCTAGTGCACAATGTGACACATTGTGCATTAACACACAAGCATATATCGGCACATCTAAGATCTGCTTATGTGCTACACGTAATGTGTATACATGACATAAACACATCTAGGGAAGTCAGAATACTTCAATATTCAATAATATCCAATATTCAGTATTTATTTCACAGCATACATATACAAAAGAAAGAAACAAGGTTACAAAAAGCAAAGGTAGAGGTACAAATGTATGCCATGGCGAATGACATAGTCTTATGACTGTCTACCTGTCATCCCCCTAGGCAATAAAAATAAAGACTAAACAACAAAATGGCAAATGGCAAATGATGGACTCAAGTAGGGTAAATCTTGAGAGCAGGTAGTACATTGTTTTTATGTTAATATTGTATTGATATGTATTGATTATTAGTTTCTCGTTGTGGATCAAACTTCCAGATGTTCTGACTCTGGTTATTATGGTCTGTGGATTAACCGTGTTTTAACCGTGATTTAACGGTATTTCCGAATGGATGAAGTAAATAAACGTCCGTTGGTAAACCATTATAATAATCGTACGCTAAAGGAGTGAAGTAAATTACCATAAGTGACAGTACAAACCTGGTTATCAGCTTGCTGGGAGAGAAGAGGAGACTATGATAACGACTCCGAGAGTCGTAACTAGCCGAGGCAGTCGGGTCGTCTTGGGTTTGAACAGATAATATTGGCGATATATGTATTCAGATATTGTTCAGTTAATATTTTTTTAAAAGATGTCCGGGTAAGGGTTTTTATCGTTGTATCAAGGTCATTCCACAGTTTAGGAAACGAAAAATATGGAAAAGCGGCTGAGAACTGAGTGCGAGATTTATGGGTGTTTAGGCTTCCACATTGCCTCGTAGTCATGCCCGAGGGATTTCAGTACACTTGAAACGTATCATCAAAACTGACGGGGAGATTGTTCTGTGACCAGTCGTGCATAAATAAAAGTGAATGTAATTTGTACAGATAGTTAAATTTAAGAATTTTTAAACGTTTGAGTAGCGGGTCCGTATGTGAGTTGAACTTTTTGTTCGCTATGATGCGTACAGCTTTCTTTTGTAAGTTTAAAATTTGTTTGGTAGCAGTTGCGTTGCCCCATATTCGAATACCATAAATTAAGTGGCTTTGAATTAAAGTGAAGTAGAGTAGACGTAATGTCTCGGGCGGTAATTCTTGGCTCTATTCAAGAGATAAATTGCTCTGGATATTTTTGTACAGAGTGTGGATACATGGCGATGAAATTTAAGGTTCTATGGTGTCCTGTTAGGGCCAAGTTTCGAGCGTCGCGTTCCTCTTATATTTTTGGCGAAAACGCGACAAAGCTACAGTGCGACAGTACTGTCGCTTTGTCGCATTTTAGGCAGTTTTAGGGACTGTTTTAAATGAGAATACACTGACACAACAAGTAAACGCGGATTGCGAAAGTACCGTCGTGCAGTTTGTTGTATTGTAGCTCTGTCGCGTTTACGCCTAAAAGTGTTTCCAAAGAAAAAGAAAAATGCGACAAAGTGCAAAACAACACGGCGCTTCTGTCGTGTGCAGTGTCGTGAGAAATATCGTAATGCAGCGCTGTCGACTTGACTTTTGGAAGCAACTTTAGGCGTAAACGCGACAGAGCTATAATACGACAATACTGTCGTGTAGTTTGTCGTAATTTAGAGTTGTCGCGTTTTGGAAGCAATTTGAGGCGAAAACGCGACAACGCTATAATACGACAAACCACACGATAGTACTGTCGTGTTATAGCTTTGTCGCGTTTTTTTTCAGTGCATTCTCATTTAAATACTTCCTGAAAAAGCGACAACGCGACAGAGCAACAGTCTGTCGCTCTGTCTTGTTGTCGAGTTTTTGACAAGTTTTTAAATGAGAATGCACTGAGAAAAACGCGACAAAGCTACAACACGACAGTTTGTCGTGCAGTTTGTCGCAATTTAGCTCCGTTGCGTTTTTGTTGAAACGCTTCATTGGTCACCACCGGTCCTCCTAAACACCGGAATTACCCAAAATTACCCGGAATTACCTCCAAAATACCTGTTCAGTATGATTTGTTTTGTTACAAACTTGCTTTCACTAAGATATTTATATGTTGAACTGTTTAAATCGAACCTCAAAACGTGCCAAGTGATGTACCCGGTCGCCATTCTCAATTTCTCATATCATCCACAGAACTGCGAACAGATTTGTTATATCAAAATTTGTTTGTGCGGCACTTTCGTTGCCTGTTTGCATTAACCAACCATACGCGTCACCCAGTCGGCTCATTGTCTTTCTGTTCAATGTTTGTTTATTGACCGTTGTAACAACATCGTTGTTGATTTTCTTTACATTTTTATTCTAGATTGCTGTAAAAACAAGACAAGCCTGCAACCCTGGGGGATGGGGGTGAGGGGGCGAGAGAGCGGCGCACCCCCCCCCTAGAAAACTCCCCCCCCCGAAGAGTTTTAGACAATATTTGTCAATTTGCATCCCTTTGATCCATTTTTAGTAACAAGTGCATTAATTCCGAGCAGTCAAATCCCACTTGTGCTATACAAATTAGTAAATGATATTCAATTGCCACTGATATATTAGTTTCGTGTATTGTGATTGGTAAATAGATGGGGGTGGGGTGGTGGGGGACTTATGTCTGCCTCAAAAATTAAAAGGAGGGGATTATGTCTGAGTTGGATTGTTGGCCCCCCTGTACATGGATCACGCCCCCCCCCCCCCCGAAGGCCGATCCTGGTTGCAGGCCTGAAGACGGGATCGATGTTTCCTCTCCGAAAATTCAACTGATCACTTGTAGGGAAGTTTAGTAAATACAGTCAAGCTCAGCTAATCTTTTACACCTGTGCCGGCCATTTTAGAGGACTTCCACCCCAGGTATTGGTAACAGAGTCTTATTTTACCAGTAAAACAGAACATGGTTTATTCCAGTAAGCAAGTGCTGGTTGACTTCCAGGGTTCTCGCTGGGAAGTTGTGAGTTGCCGGTATTATAGCTTTGAAAGAATCAACATAAACGCGTCGCCCTTTGTTTTAATATAATCTATTTGTGTCCTGTTCCAAACATCATTTTCAACCTTAATTCAATGGATCATTTTGGGGATCTTTGTTGTTTAAACTGAGATCAAAGCTAGTGGAGCAGAGGTGAGGTTTTCTTGAGAAACTTTTGGAAGAAAGGGATGAAAACACGATAGATAGATAGATGGACGAGGGAGCACATGAGAGAAAAAGAGGCGACATTTTAGTTTGGGAGATGCAGAAACCCAGAATGAGGGATATGATAAAACAGTATGTGTCTGAATGCTGAGAGGTTAGGAGCACAATGAGGGGGGGGGGGGGGTGCCTGGTGGAGGACGTGAATGATGTAGGCCTCCTCACCAGAGGACAGAGGCATAAATCAGCGGCTGGCCAAAGTATTAGGCATGTTATTACTACGTAAGCCTCTCTGACGAAACGTTGGTGTCCAACGAAAAGTCCAATACCATTCTGCACACACCTTTGTATACACACGCAGTGCGCGGTAACAACATCGTTGAAGCCGCCTAGTACCCCATCGTCTACAAAACGTTGAGCTTGAATGTCCTGGAATATTTTTACACGTGGACGAAGGTACCAGATCTTTGTTTGTTCGGATTTTGTTTGTTTGTTTGTTTGTTGGAGTTTAATAAAACTTTCAATTGTCAAGGTCATATCGTGAGAGATAGTTTCACGGATGGGGGAAGCCGAAATACCAGGAGAGAACCATCGCACAACGGCGAGCAACTGCCTTCTTTCCAGCATACTAATTTGAAACGAGTAGGAAGCAGTGTTTGAAAACATCGACGTGCAAATTATACGCTTTAGCAAATATTGCCAACGCGCCCCTATGTGGACAATTGGGATTAAGTATTTGGCCCGAGGATATAATGCAGGTGGTACGGTTTGGTCAGATAAATTTAGATACTGACGAGCTATTCTTCAAGTGAAGGTGGAAAAAATAGCACTTTTCTCTGCTTGCTCAGCAGTGAACGATTGGACGTTTTTACCACTCAAAGTTGGCTCGAATTTATATCAGAATACTGCCTTTCTTCGTGGTCTACAGAATTTGCAACTGCTTATATTTTTTAGTGTTATTAATTAAAAAAGAAATTCTTGAAGAAGCACATTATCCATGTGATATCCATGTGATTCCGGCCCCGTCATGAAAATAAAAATGCTATAATAAAAATGCTGTACTTTGAATGTTTGAGTTTAGTGTAAACATGTCAATAAAAAAACATGCGTGTGACGAGACAATGATGCCAAGTTGGTCAGTACTGCAAGATAAAAGAAAATCATTAACTCCTGCCGTGAACTATTACCCTAAATGATAGTTCATCTTAGTTCATCCACATGGTATTCGTCCAGGTGATTTTTTTTGGAAACAATAAAATAAATAGACATTAGGTCTTTATAAAAAGATACAACATTCGTATTTGTTATTATTGACTTGATTTATTATTGACTTCATAACTATTTTGCTAACCGAAATGTATTCGAAAGTATATATGATACCACAACCCAAGCCCGTCAAATACCCATGCGGTGTTTGTAGTCGCGGCTGTGGCACAGATTCAATAGAATGTTCGGGCTGCGAAAAGTGGATCCATCGCCGATGCATCCCAACAGTAGATGCAGATATACTGGAAGAGTGGTTTACTGAAAGCGCAGTGAATTTTTTCTGTAAGGCTTGTGCTTTCAACGATAACAAATATAACGCAGAAGCAAGTTTAAAAACGTATGTACTTCAAGTTTGCTCTTCATTATATCGCGATCAATATGTACATGAATCTGATCTCGTGTATATTTACTGGACATCTGCGCCTCCATACCCTAACCTAATCTAATCTTATGGATTTAGCGCGAGAAAGCGCGCTGGGACTGTGTGGGAGCAAGCCCCTTTCAACCCTCGTTAGCAGTATAATATTATTCCTTTTACTTTTTGTCCTGCACCATGTCTGATCGTGTTAAAGGAGGGAAAGGAGAAGGTTAGCGGCGTTTGTGTTTCTTGCTTCTCTTCTTGGAGTGAGAAGGCTGTGACGGTGATATTGTGGTTATATCAGTTGAAGTGGTTGGAGGTTGAAGGTTGTGTTTTTCTGCTAAGACCCGTTGGACTTCCGGATTTTTCATTCTCTCACGAAGCTGTTGAACGTCTCTGAATGCGTTTTTGAGTGTTGCCTCTTTGTGGATGTCTTCAAATGAGTCCTTGGTCTCTGTTGGTGGCGTGGATTCGGCGTCCTGATCCTGGCTTTCTGGAATTGAAGGGGGGAGAGGCGAGAGGGGATCTGGAAGTGGCGAGAAGACGGCTTCCATTTCCATCTCAGTCTCCACAGAGGTGTCCACATCTGGTGTCTCAGCTGTGGGGCTGGAAGCAAGATGGGTGTCTCTGTGGGAGTGGGAGCGGAAATGGTGACTGCCTCTGGCTCCTCCTTTTCCTCACTCTTTTCTCTCTTCTTTTCTAAGAAAGCCTCCAAGCATCGGGAATCCCGCCGCTTGGTGGACAGGCTCTTCTTCCTTCTCTTCCTCTCTTCAGGGCCTCCTGACCTTCTCGGGCGAGGACCAGTGTGAGAGGGAATCCTCTCGCCAAAGGTACTACCTCTCCCCGAGGATGGTGATGTAGTGATGGTCTCCGGATCTTCAACTCTAAATTCCAGTGTCAGCTGGGCGCTCTTGCCTATTTCCTGGATAGTCCAGGAGATAGGGCAAGAGACGCCTAGAGCTGAAATGGCTTTTCTTAGTCTGATTGGTATCTCCAAATTCTCCATGATGGCTAGTCAATCAAAGTCTTCACATTCTGAAGTCAGAGGTGCGAGTCGTTATGAATGCGTATGCAATCGCGACGTTGGCTTTTAGTTTTGCTAGCTTTATTGATGATGGCTCTTCTTCTTCAGTGCCCATGATCTGGTTTTCCAGTTCATGGGCAAGCTTGCTTATTTCTTCCTTGTCTTCTATCTCAGAGTGGGGGGTCCATGCTTGAGATGGAACTGGAGGGAGGTGGAGGCATTTGCTGACTGGATGGTGTCTGGAGCTGCATTTTCCGCCTGGATGAGGGAGTGAGTTTCCGTTTCCTCTTCCTTCTGTTTACGGCTTGCTTCGGACTTTCTTCTCCAGGCCTCTAGGCGCTTGGCGTCCCGGCGCTTAGTGGATGGACTTTTCTTCTTTCTTTTGGATTTGTCCTTTTCAGGTTCCTCTGGATGTGGACCAGAGCCCGATTGGGCTTAGGTACTACCACTCCCCAGACGGGCCGATGGTCTGGCTGCTGGCTTCTTTTGTCTCCTTGTTGGAGCCATTCCAGGTGGTACTGGAAAGCCCAATATCACCTGGCAGGAATCACCAGAAACATGGATAGTCAAACTTTCTGGTGTTACCCACATTCAAACATGCTAGCATGTCAGATAGCTTCTGTGGTAGTTTCATTTTGCTGTGATTAGTGGTGCTAACGGAGATATTCGAATACAATTACTTATACAACACTTGTTACAATAAGCAAAATGGAATTAGATGCATCCACAGAAAACTTCCTGGATAGTTTTAATGGAACACAGGGAGATGCATTCTTGACAGGACAGTGAACGCCTGTCAGGCCTGATCAGTCTCAGCCCCAGATGCTGCAGACTACAGGCTATGACCCTTTTCCGAACCCTGTCAAGGATACTATCATTATTGCGCCAGACTTAGAGTCCCAGAATGTCTAACACCTACTGAGGAGAATAGACTCCCTACAGGAAACCATCCAAGTTAAGGATCAGCAGCTGGAGAACTTAAATAGACAGCTGAGCCAACAATCTGCCCGGATGGAAGAAATTGCAGCAGAGCAGAGGAAGGATTAGGAATACGTTAAAAGCTTGCTAGTCGAAAAATTCACCACCAAGGAACATAAGGACAAACATGATCGACCTCAGAAAAAAGCAGCCAAGAAACAAGATAGGGGCTCTCTGGCTTATATCAATAAATCTATTCCTGAACCTACCCCAAATAGCAACATTGATTCACCCACTCGCTCCCCTCAGGAAGTAACAGTCGTGGCGGAGGTGCACGCAGAACCAGCACCAGACACTGCAGCTGTCTCCTCAGAGAAGGATGTCACAGAAGCTCGGCATTCCCTGGTGACCGCTGAAGGACTTACACCTTCTGAGGTATCCAGCAGCCGGGATATCAGGGAAAAGTTATCTGACAATTGCAAGCTCCCCACGGATCCCTCGGACCCACTTGACCTAAAATCTCTCTGTCCTGAAAAACCTGTTGATAAAATGCTCGCCACCCAGATAGATACTATGTCCAACTGCAGCACTCCCGTCAAAAAACGCAAAAGTAAAAGGAAAAACTCCTTAGCTCTTGAGATCGACTCAGAGGAGGTAATGGATGCCCAGGGCTTTTCACACAGTATTGATAGACAAGTCAAGAAAGTGAGAGACTGTCCCTCCTCACCTGTTACTTCATCTGAGCCTTACGCTCACAATCAAAATACAGTTAGCGACGCCCCACAACCTCAACCACAATCTAAACCAACCACCCTCAGGGAGAAAGCTTGGAGCACTGTCGTTTCAAGCAACATCAACCAGCTAAAGAATATAAACAACTAAAAAGGGAAAGGCAGACCCGCCTCCCCTCCAATAGACCTAAACCCAATGGACGCAATAACAACCCAACCAAATACATTGCCCTCTTAACCCGAGTACACCCCGACACACCTAAAGGTCTTATACACCAAAGCCTAAACAATAGTACACGGGAAAGATTTCACTCCAAGGCCACTGGTAAAGTGACTTGAAAACTTAAAGTCACTTGCCCCGATCGGGAGACAAAATTAGAATTGATAGCTGATGGGGTTAATATAAATGGCAGGTGGCACGCAGCGTGGGAATACAGAACTTCTCCGCCTCCAATACAGTGCCACAAATGCCAAAAATTCGGGCATATCGCGAGCAAATGCAGAGACTATCTAACCTGCATGAACTGCGGAGGTAACCACCTAACCGGGTCTTGCGGATTGAATTCCCTCTCTTGCTCCAACTGCAAAGGGGAACATCGAAGCAACTATCGCGGATGCCCCCACTACAAAAAGGTCAAGACGAATATCGAACTGAAAAATCTAAACCTAATTAAGCCTGAGAACGCCTCTTCCCCCACACTGTTTGCTCCCTAATTGCAAGATCTCTCTATACTGTACTAAATAAACATATCAAAACCAATCTGTCTGACATCTGTCAAGATGTTAGCCGATCGGCGTCCCGGCTATTCAAAACGCAAATTTCGAAATCTCGATTGAAAGCCGCTATTAACAACAACGAAAATCCATTGTTAATCGCCAAACAAACACCGCAATTAAGTTTCAACCCCCACCATGAATTAAATACAAATAGCCGTGTGGAGCGCTAGAAGCGTTAATAATAAAAAACTCCAAATGAGCCGATATTTCGAAAACACAGACACAATCTGTATTTGCGAAAGTTGGCTAAACTCAGATAAAAACTTCTCAGTCAGTGGATTCAGAGTTATCAGAAGAGACCGACGGCTGACAAAAGTCGGCGGCGTTGCTCTACTAATAAAGCAGAACATCAAAAGTAAAACCATTAAAACTAACCACCTGGATGCCGAGGTGATTGCAACCGAAATCACAACCGATAATAAAAACATCGCGATCGTCTCTGATACAGTCTTCGAATTTTTCACGAAGAAATACAAACACTGTATCTTCCTCGGTGATTTCAATGCCAAACATACTCACTTTGGCTGTCTAAAAGTAGCCCTAACGGAGAAGCTCTACTCGAAATCACCAAAAAACATAACCTACACGTGGTTATGAACGATAACTCCTCGACCTACATAAGTAGCAACCCATCATTGCCATCTGATATCCTTGAACTAATAATTAGTAGCGACACTCTCATAAATCACATCGACGACCACTGGGTCGGCGAAGACAACCTAGGCAGCGACCACCTACCAGTCCATGCCTGAATTCAATTAGGCAATGGCCCACTCAGGTACCCCCGACCCTACGCAGGAGTTTCAGGAATATAAACTGGAACAACCTCTACCGTGACATAATCGATGTCAAACTCTCCAACAGCTCGCCACTGAACTCGAAGCCCGATGCGAGGGCATAGAAAAAACCATCAACTCAACTCTAAACGAAATATGCCCAAAAGAAGAAGTGCGCCCTTGGAGAAGTACTATCTCGGGCAACACACTATCACTAATCAAAACCAAACGAAAAGCCCTTCGCGCCCTTAAGGCAGAAAATGACCCCCTCATAAAAGCTGACCTCAAAAAACATATAACCGTCTTCATGGTGAGGTCAGGAAAGCCATCCAAAGTGAAAAACGAGCCAACTGGGAAAAGGCAACAACCAACTTAAACGAGGTCAGGGACGCCAAACAATTCTAGAACTCTTTCAAAAGGCGAAAAAGCAGCGGCCAAATCCCTTAAAAAGGAAGGTGGCTCCTTCACGCGTACCGACAAAGACAAAGCCAACACCTTCGCCAAACTCCTTAGAAAAACTCATCGACCGTATCAAGGCCCCGACAACGGTGACGCCACCATAAACGCCACTGATGACTTGATCAATGAACACCTGGAAATCTACCGTGACCCTAAATTTAATACCGACCCCGAAGAAGGGGATGACGACGACCTCGTCATCCCATCACCAATGATGAAATTATTAATGTCATAAAAAATGCAAAAATTCGTCCTCGCCCGGCGAGGATGAAGTTAGTTACAAAATTCTGAAAACTCCCAAATTGACAAACTCATCAACCTATTCAATGCATGTCCCACCCATGGCTACTTCCCAAAATGTTGGAAAACAGCCATTGGCCTCATGATACCGAAACCAGACAAAGACCTCTCTGATCCGGCCAGCTACCGGGCCAATCAGCCTCCTCAGCTGCATTGGCAAGGTATTCGAAAGAATCCTTACCAATCGACTGAGGGGGCACCTTGAAGAAACCGGGTTTTTCAACGGATGGCAAAGATTACTCTCTTCCTTCCTTAACGATCGCGAAATAAAAATCAAAGTAAACAACGAATTGTTCGACAGCGCCCGCTTGGAAGCAGGCACCCCACAAGGATCCGTCTTCAGCCTCCTCCTAAACATCATCTACATCAATGACCTCCAAATTGCCGAGGGTCGCGTTCAAATCTCACAATATGCTGACGATAAGGGTCTCTGTGAATCTAATAACACTGCCAATCTAGTTCAAAAACCATTCCAACGCGCTCTCGACGACCTAGAACATTGGTGTGCCAAATGGAAATCAAGCTGAACGCCAGTAAAAAGAATCACGTTCACCCGTAAGAAAAACAAACGCGACTTTGACTTAAAACTACTGGACAAAGTCATTCCTGAATGCACAGAGGCAAAATTCCATGGCATTACCATTGACCAGAACCCATCCTTTAATAAACACACCAACGACATTGCCAGCAAAGCAACCAAACGTATTAACTTACTAAAAATGCTAAAGGGTACATCCTGGGGAGCCAACCAGACTATTCTACTTAAAATATACACAGCCTTTGTGCGCCCCATACTCGAGTGTGGGGCTATCATCCTAAGAGACCTCAATCAAACAAATATGGGGAAACTTCAGAAGGTCCAAAATCACGAACTCAGGGTGGCCCTCCATGCTCCCTGGGATAACCTATCAAAACACTCCACGACAGAGCCGAAATCCCAACCATAAAGCACCGCCTGGCCTCCCTAGCAGCGAAAACTCACGACCGGTTAGCCGACAGCTAACTAATATCCGAACTACAGGTAATTTGCGAAAGCCGAGAAAAGCCCAAAACCTCAATTGGATTGAGGCATGGACTGGTAGGTGGTCGATGCCTAGGTCGTCTTCGCCGATCCAGTGGTCGTCGATGTGATTTATGAGAGTGTCGCTACTAATTATTAGATCAAGGATATCAGATGACAATGATGGGTTGCTACTGATGTAGGTCGCGGAGTTATCGTTCATAACCGCGTGTAGGTTATGTTTTTGGTGATTTCGAGTAGAGCTTCTCTTTTAGGGCTACTTTTAGACAGCCAAAGTGAGTATGTTTGGCATTGAAATCACCGAGGAAGATGCAGTGTTTGTATTTCTTCGTGAAAAATTCGAAGACTGTATCAGAGACGATTTGTTTGCGTCGTTGTAATAGCAGACAATCGCGACGTTTTTATTATCGGCTGTGATTTCGGTTGCAGTCACCTCGGCACCCAGGTGATTAGTTTTAATGGTTTTACTTTTGATGTTCTGCTTTATTAGTAGAGCAACGCCGCCGCCTTTTGTCAGCCGTCGCTCTCTTCTGATAACGCTGAATCCATTGAGTGAGAAGTTTTTATCTGAGTTTAGCCAACTTTTGCAAATACAGATTATGTCTGTGTTTTCGAAATATCGGCTCATTTGGAGTTTTTTTTATTATTATTATTAACGCTTCTAGCTTTCCACACGGCTATTTGTATTTTATCCGTGGTGGGGGTTGAAACTTAATCGCGGTGTTTGTTTGGTGATTAACAATGGATTTTAGTTGTTGTTAATAGCGGCCTTCAATAGAGATTCCGAAATTTGCGTTTTGAATAGCCGGGACGCTGATCGGCTAACATCTTGACAGATGCCAGACAGATTGGTTTTGATATGTTTATTTAGTACAGTGTAGAGAGATCCTGCAATCAGGGACAAACAGTGTGGAGGGGGGGGGGGGGGGAGAGGCGTTCTCAGGCTTAATTAGGTTTAGATTTTTCAGTTAGATATTCGTCTTGACCTTTTTGTAGTGGGGGCATCCGCGATAGTTGCTTCGATGTTTCCCTTTGCTGTTGGGGCAAGAGAGAGAATTCAACCCGCAAGACCTGGTTAGGTGGTTACCTCCGAAGTTCATGCAGGTTAGATTGTCTCTGCATTTGCTCGCGATATGCCCGGAATTTTTGCATTTGTGGCACTGTATTGGAGGCGGAGAAGTTCTGTATTCCCCCACTGCGTGCCACCTGCCATTTATATTAACCCCATCAGCTATCAATTCTAATTTTGTCTCCTGATCGGGGCAAGTGACTTTAAGTTTCCAAGTCACTTTACCAGTGGCCTTGGAGTGAAATCTTTCCGATGTACTATTGTTTGGGCTTTGGTTTATAAGACCTTTGGGTGTGTCGGGGTGTACTCGGGTTAAGACGGCAATAAATTTGGTTGGGTTGTTATTACGTTCATTGGGTGTAGGTCTATTGGAGGGGAGGCGGGTCTGCCTTTCCTTTTTTTTTTGTTGTTTATATTCTTTAGCTGGTTGATGTTGCTTGAAACGACAGTGTTCCAAGCTTTCTCCCTGAGGGTGGTTGGTTTAGTTTGTGGTTGAGGTTGTGAGGCGTCGCTAGCTGTATTTTGATTGTGAGGGTAAGGCTCAGATGAAGTAATCGGTGAGGAGGGACAGTCTCTCACTTTCTTGACTTGACTATCAATACTGTGTGAAAAGCCCTGGGCATCCATTACCTCCTCTGAGTCGATCTCAGGATCTAAGGAGTTTTTCCGTTTACCTTTGCTTTTTTGACGGGAGCACTGCAGTTGGACATAGTATCTATCTGGGTGGCGAGCATTTTATCAACAGGCTTTTCAGGACAGAGAGATTTTAGGTCAAGTGGATCCGAGGGATCCGTGGGGAGCTTGCAATTGTCAGATAACTTTTCCATGATATCTCGGCTTCTAGATACCTCAGAAGGTGTAAGTCCTTCAGAGGCCACCAGGGAATGTCGAGCTTCTGTGACATCCTTCCCTGAGGAGACAGCTGCAGTGTCTGGTGCTGGTGCTGCGTGCACCTCCGCCACGACTGTTACTTCCTGAGGGGAGCGAATGGTTGAATCAATGTTGCTATTTGGGGTAGGTTTAGGAATAGATTTATTGATATAAGGCAGAGAGCCCCCTACCTTGTTTCTTGGCTGCTTTTTTCTGAGGTCGATCATCTTTGTCCTTTTGTTCCTTGGTGGTGAATTTTTCGATTAGCAAGCTTTTAACGTATTCCGAATCCTTCCTCTGCTCTGCTGCAATTTCTTCCATCTGGGCAGATTGTTGGCTCAGCTGTCTATTTAAGTTCTCCAGCTGCTGATCCTTAACTTGGATGTTTTCCTGTAGGGAGTCTATTCTCCTCAGTAGGTGTTGGACATTTTGGGACTCTACGTCGGGCGCAATAATGATAGTATCCTTGACAGGGCCCTGAAAAGGGCCATGGCCTGTAGTCTGCAACATCTGGAGCTGAGACTGATCAGGCCTGACAGGCGTTCCCTGTCATGTCAAGAATGCATCTTCCCGTGTTCCATTAAGACTATCCAGGAAGTTTGCTGTGGATGCATCTAATTCCATTTTGCTTATTGTAACAAGTGTTGTATAAGTGATTGTATTCGAATGTCTCCGTTAGCACCACTAATCACAGCAAAATGAAACAACCACAGAAGCTATCTGACATGCTAACATGCTTGAATGTGGGTAACACCAGAAACTTGACTATCCATGTTTCTGGTGATTCCTGCCAGGTGATATTGGGCTTTCCAATACCACCTACAATGGCTCCAACAAGGAGACAAAAGAAGCCAGCAGCCAGACCATCAGCCCCTCTGGGGAGTGGTAGCACCTTAGCCCAATCGGGCTCTGGTCCACACCCAGAGGAACCTGAAAAGGACAAACCCAAAAGAAAGAAGAAAAGTCCATCCACTAAGAGCTGGGACCCCAAGCGCCTAGAGGCCTGGAGAAGAAAGCCGTAAACAGGAGGAAGAGGAAATGGAAACCCACTCCCCCATCCAGACGGAAAATGCAGCTCCAGTCACCACCCAGTCAGCAAATGCCTCCACCTCCAGTTCCATCTCAAACTTGGACCCCTACGCTGAGACAGAAGACAAGGAAGAAATAAGCAAGCTTGCCCACGAACTGGAAAACCAGATCATGGGCACTGAAGAAGAAGAGCCATCATCAATAAGAGCTAGCAAAACTAAAAGCCAACGTCGCAATTGCATACCCTCTAGTACAATGAAGGGTGAGACCGGAACCTCCGCATCCTCCATCGCCAATTATAAAGGAATCGCCACCTCCACCTCCAAAGAAGAAGCGGAGGAAACACAAAAAATAGAAAGAACAGCCGAGCAGCCACCAGTCCACGACCAGCAGTTTATGTACGAGAAACGAAACACCGACATCTATCCACTTATGGGATGCACGTCGTTTCCCCAAGTGCAGATTCTTCCTCAGCGGGTAGGGAGGCATTGATAACGATTCGCACTTCTGACTTCAGAGTGTGAAGACCTTGATTGACTAGTCATCATGGAGAATTTGGAGATACCAATCAGACTAAGAAAAGCCATTTTAGCTCTAGGCGTCTCTTGTCCTATCTCCTGGACTATCCAGGAAATAGGGAAGAGCGTCCAGCTGACCTTAGAATTTAGAGTTCAAGATCCGGAGAACATCACTACACCACCCTCCTCGGGGAGAGGCAGTACCTTTGGTGAGAGGATTCCCTCTCACACTGGTCTTCACCCGAGGAGGTCAGAAGGCCCTAAAGAGAGGAAGAGAAGGAAGAAGAGCCCGTCCACCAAGCGGAGGGATTCCCGACGCTTGGAGGCTTTCTTGGAAAAGAAGAGAGAAAATAGTGAGGAAAAGGAGGAGCCAGAGGCAGTCACCATTTCCGCTCCCACTCCCACAGAGACAGCCATCTTGCCTCCAGCTCCACAGCTGGAGACACCAGATGTGGACACCTCGGTGGAGACTGAGATGGAAATGGAAGCCGTCTTCTCGCCACTTCCAGTTCCCCTCTCGCCTCTCCCTTCAATTCCAGAAACCCAGGATCAGGACGCCGAATCCACGCCACCAACAGAGACTAAGGAACCATTTGAAGACATCCACAAAGAGGCAACAGAAGCACTCAAAAACGCATTCAGAGACGTACAACAGCTTCGTGAGAGAATGAAAAATCCGGAAGTCCAGCGGGTCTTAGCAGAAAAACACAACCCTCCACCTCTAACCACTTCAACAGATAGAACCACAATATCACCGTCACAGCCTTCTCCCTCGAAGAAGAGAAGCAAGAAACACAAACGCCGCTAACCTTCTCCTTTCCCTCCTTTAACACGATCAGACATGGTGCAGGACAAAAAGTAAAAGGAATAATATTATACTGCTAACGAGGGTTGAAAGAGGCTTGCCCCCACACTGTCACAGCGCGCCTTCGCGCGCTAAAACCATAAGATTAGATTAGGTTAGGGTATGGGGGCGCAGATGTCCAGTAAATATACACGAGATCAGATTGATGTGTATTGTGATCGCGATACAAAGAAGAGCAAACTTGAAGTACATACGTTTTTAAACTTGCTTCTGCGTTATATTTGTCATCGTTGAAAGCACAAGCCTTACAGAAAAAAATTCACTGCGCATTCAGTAAACCACTCTTCCAGTATACCTGCATCTACTGTTGGGATGCATCAGCGATGGATCCACTTTTCGCAGCCCGAACATTCTATTGAATTTGTGCCACAGCCGCGACTACAAACACCACATGGGTATTTGACGGGCTTGGGTTTTGGTATCATAAAAACTTTCGAATACATTTCGGTTAGCAAAATAATTAATCAAGTCAATAATAAGTCAATCAAGTCAATAATAACAAAATACGAATGTTGTATCTTTTTATAAAGACCTAATGTCTATTTATTTTATTGTTTCCAAAAAATCACCTGGACGAATACCATATGGATGAACTATCACTGGAGTAATAGTTCTCTGCAGGAGTTCATGATTTTCTTTTATCTTGAAGTACTGACCAACTTGGCATCATTGTCTCGTCACACGCATGTTTTTTATTGACATGATTACACTTAACTCAAACATTCAAAGTATAGCATTTTTATTATAGCATTTTTATTTTCATGACGGGGCGGGAATCACATGGATAATCCGCTGCCTCATCAAGAATTTCTTTTTTAATTAATATCACTCAAAAATATAAGCAGTCGCAAATTCTGTAGACCACGAAGAAAGGCAGTATTCTGATATAAATTCGAGCCAACGCTGAGTGGTAAAAACGTCCAATCGTTCACTGCTGAGCAAGCAGAGAAAAGTGCAAATTTTTCCACCTTCACTTAAAGAATAGCTCGTCAGTATCTAAATTTATCTGATCAAACCGCACCACCTGCATTATATCCTCGGGCCAAATACTTAATCCCAATTGTCCACATAGGGGCGCGTTGGCAATATTTGCTAAAGCGTATAATTTGCACGTCAATGTTTTCAAACACTGCTCACTGCTCGTTTCAAATTAGTAAGCTGGAAAGAAGGCAGTTGCTCGCCGCTGTGCGATGGTTCTCTCCTGGTATTTCGGCTTTCCCCATCCGTGAAACTGTCTTTCACGATATGACCTTGACAATTGAACGTTTTATTAAACTCCAACAAACAAACAAACAAAATCCGACCAAACAAAGATCTAGTACCTTCGTCCACGTGTAAAAATATTCCAGGACATTCAAGCTCAACGTTTTGCAGACGATTGGGTACTAGGCGGCTTCAACGATGTTGTTACCGCGCACTGCGTGTGTATACAAAGGTGTGTGCAGAATGGTATGGGACTTTTCGTTGAGCACCAACGTTTCGTCAGAGAGGCTTACGTAGTAATAATATGCCTAATACTTTGGCCAGCCGCTGATTTATGCCTCGGTCCTCTGGTGAGGAGGCCTACATCATTCACGTCCTCCACCAGGCACCCCCCCCCCCCCTCATTGTGCTCCTAACCTCTCAGCATTCAGACACATACTGTTTTATCATATCTCTCATTCTGGGTTTCTGCATCTCCCAAACTAAAATGTCGCCTCTTTTTCTCTCATATGCTCGCTCGTCCATCTATCTATCGTGTTTTCATCCCATTCTTCCAATAGTTTCTCAAGGAAATCCCACCTCTGCTCCATTGGTTTTGATCTCAGTTTAAACAACAAAGATCCCCAAAATGATCCATTGAATTAAGGTTGAAAATGATGTTTGGAACAGGACACAAATATATTACCTTAAAAGAAAGGGCGACGCGTTTATGTTGATTCTTTCAAAGCTATAATACCCGCAACTCACAACTTCCCAGCGAGAATCCTGGAAGTGAACCAGCACTTGTTTACTGAAATAAACCATGTTCTGTTTTACTGGTAAAATAAGACCCTGTTACCAATGCCTGGGGTGGAAGTCTTCTAAAATGGCCGGCATAGGCGTAAAAGATTAGCTGAACTTGACTTCACACCTTGGTTGCGTTCACAGTGAGCCATAGCGGCGCAAAAGCGACCTTAACCCTTTGATACTTTTGTACGTCTTATGACGTACGAAATCAAACAGCGCGTTGATACTTTTGTACGTCATACGACATACGAAATCAAACAGCGCGTTGCTACTTTTGTACGTCTTATGACGTACGGAATCAAACAGCGGGTTGATACTTTTGTACGTCTTATGACGTTCGAAATCAAACAGCGCGTTGATACTTTTGTACGTCTTATAACGCACGGAATCAAACAACGTGTCGATACGTTTCAAACAGCGCCTTGATACTATGTGGTCATTTGTTTTGTTATTATTTTTCGATTTTTTAAAGTTTTAACCTCAATTCCTATTTTCTCCCGAATAGTGCTCAGTGACAAACGTTAGTTTAAACAGTATTTTATTCAAAGAGTAAAAAATAAACACATGCAAAACATATACAATAAGGAGATATACAACTTAATAATAGGAACATCGATACAAGTTAAGCATAATTGAATAATGGAAGATTGAGATATTGACAGGATTCGGCATCAAGCCTGAGCTTATTTTAAGCCGTCTCCTTTCACCTTCAGCATTCACATTTGAGAAGGAGGGATTGACATTTTGTGAAATGTTCTGTACAAGCTGTATTGGAACTGTTTTGCTGTGAGAGAGAGAGAGAGAGAGAGAGAGAGAGAGAGAGAAAGAACGTGTGAGAGAGATAGGAAAGAGAGAGAGTGGGGGAGAGGAAAAGAGAATGAATAAATGGTGCCGGTCGACGTAGGGATGTAGTAAAAACGCTCCAGGGAGTATAATTATCACAAAAAGGTTGCAGATGATTTGTAGCTGACTCTTTGAAGATTATACAGATCTTTGCCTGTGTGTTCCCCTTTGCAACAACACTGACCGAAAGAGACCGTTACGCGATGTAAAAGACCTGCTTTTATCCACACTTCTCATAACAGCACGTTACTAAAATCTTTTACTTTTGATTATAAACTCTTGGACTTTTAGAAATACCTGAGTATTCGTTATGTTATCGTTGTATTGTGAACCAAATATTAAAGTATCGTTGTCTAAATGAATACCGAGAGCTCCAAGGGTACTCAGCCGCGTTGCATCGTAACTCGGACAATACAGTAAGAAATGTTCACATGTTTCAACGGCTCCACACCGACAGAGGGATGAATCAGACAAATGATTATTGAAGAGGTCTTCCTGAAGGTTACTACATCGTCGTCTTAGTCGGCAGTGGATAATTTGGCCCTTGCGGTTGTAGCTCTGATTAAAATGTTTAGGGGGGTTTCGAAGATTATTATTCAGTATGCGCTTGAAGGCAACAGTTGCTGTACAGTTTCGAGTATCTACAGGCAGGCCATTCCATAACTTTACAGATGAATACAGATATGCACGCTGACCTTGGGTTGATCTTCGGTTAGGTAACGACAAGTCACGAGAATTCCTTAGGTTGTAGTCTTGTGTTTGTGATACTTGTGGTGGGATATAATTGTAAAGGTATGCTGGGGTTTGTTTTTGAACCATTTTGTGAAACTGGATAAGTTTATGCTTCTTACGCCTTGCTTCCAAAGATTCCCAGCCAGTTTCTATTTCGAGTTGGGCCCTAGATATACTTTTCGTTGCACCTGTAACGATTCTCGCTGCTTCCAATTGAATTTTTTCTAGTCTTTGCGATTCTTCAATTTTACAGTTGTCCCACACTTGACAGCCATATTCTAACAAGGGGCGGATGAAGGGAAAGTAGATTGTTTGTAAAGTGGAGCGATTCAACTGGTATTTATACTTTTTAAGAATATTAATACGCTTCCATGCCTTATTGGTGATCTTGTCAACGTGTTCTTCCCATGTCGCTCGATTATTAAATATTAATCCAAGGTGTTTGTGGTTTGCTATTTCTTGAATGCGTTGATTAAACATTTTAAGTTCTTGCTGTATCTGGGGGTTTCTTTTCCTTGTAATTGTCATTGTTTCCGTTTTAGATGGATTAAATTGTACAATCCATTGCTGGGACCATGATTCGATTTTGGAGATGTCGTTTGAGAGTATTTGGGCAGAGTGTTCGGGGTTCTCAATTACAATAAATAGCGTGGTATCGTCGGCAAACAGTCTGACGTCAGATATTATATCGTCTACTATGTCATTAACATATATTAAGAATAAAAGGGGACCAAGAATTGACCCTTGTGGAACGCCACTTGATACAGTTGTCCATTGTCAGGCGCAGGAACCTATGACAACTCGTTGTCTCCTGTCGCTGAGATAATCTTTAAACCACGCCAGTAAATGACCTGTTACCCCGATTTTTTCTAATTTATGAAGTAAACCTTTGTGCCAGACTTTGTCAAATGCTTTACTAATATCGCAAAAGAGTAGTCTAACATCTTTATTGTCGTCTGAGGCGCCGATAATATTTTCATAAATATCCGTTAGTTGGTACACAGTTGAGTCTCTCGGTGTAAAACCGGATTGACACTTCGATAGAAGGCCATTAGTTTTCACGAAATCAAACATTTTCTTAAAAACACACTTTTCAAATGTATTACTTAAAGAACTGAGTACTGAAATGGGACGATAATTATTTACTTTGGAATCATCAACACCTTTAGAGACCGGTGAGACATTCGCAAATTTCCATTCATTTGGGAAAAAGGAGTTTTGTAGGAACGTATTAAAAATCAAGGTTAAGGGCTCAGCTATGCTGTCTTTGCAATTTTTAAGTATATATGGGCTGACACAATCGGAGCCCATTGCTTTGTTACATTTCAGTTCCTTCAATGCTGTCAGGACCTCCTCCACTGAAAGGCGGATATTGTTAAGTATTGGCCGATCGTTGTCAAATACAGAATGTGGAATAGTGTGACCATTGTCATCAACATTTGAGATTGAACAAAAATAATCATTAAACAGGTCTGCCTTGTCTGTGTTAGACGCCAGAACAGCGTTGCCATGCTGGATGGCAGGTATACAGTTTTTTGATGACGTGTCGATCAGCCGATTCAATGTTTTCCACCACAGAGGTGAACTTGTTGAGGTATTTGTCAATGTGTTTTCAATTTTATTAAGAAAGGCTTCTTTCGCTTTGCGGACTTCGGCAATTACAGCATTTCGTTTGAAGCGATATTCTGCCCAGGCTTCTGTGTATTATGTGTCTTTGCGGATAGGTGGAGACGTCGTCGCTGCCTAATCGGGAGTCGAATACCGTTGTGCATCCACTTGGGCTCCGATGGTCTTGTGGTAACAGTTTTATGAGGGACATGTTTTATGGAATACTCTTTTATTACAGACTCTAATTTATCACACATGCCTTCAAGTGGCGTATTTTCAATCATATTTAGCCAATCGTAATTATTAAAGTCATTTTGCATTTCAGTATAATTTGCTTGATCATACTGCCAACTTTCTCGGGTGTAGGACGCTTTTGTGTTTTGCAGGTGACCCATCTTAGTATAGATCGTTAGGATTATTGGTACATGATATCGGGTCAGGTCAGCGAATAAGGGATCGGAGGAGTCTGTCTCAACTACTGATATGGAATCGCTAACTAAGAAAATGTCAAGAAGTGATGAGGAAGTTTCAGTAAAATATGTCGGCGAAGAGACGATTTGCTTCAGTGAATTGGCCTGGCAGATTGAGTGTATGTGATTTGTCCCATATAGAACTTGATCTTCATTAAAGTCACCTGTTACAATTATATTCTTTATACGGGTATCGACCGCACTGTTGATGGATAATTCAATGTCATGCCACGATGCAACAAGCAAGCTGGGCGCACGGTAAAATGCTCCAAGTAAGAGGCTGAATTTGCCATCAGATATTTCAGACCAAATACATTCAAGGTTGGGGGTAGAGAGATCATTGCGAAAAATAAGGGACATGTTATTACTTACATATATTGCTACGCCTCCACCTCTTTCTGTTCTGTCTCTTCTCAGTGGGGGTTGGAAGCCGGGTACATCTATTTTAATCGAGTTGGTTGTGTCGGAGAGCCAAGTTTCAGTAAAGACGCAAACGTCATTGGAGCCCATTTCAGTCCTCAATATATCAATTTTCGGAACAATACTTTGAATATTCAGGTGCATAATTTTTAGCTGGTTCTTCTGATGGGTAAGAGGTTGGTTACAGACATTTAGAGGAGAGGGTCCAGGGTTTGATTCAATGTCTCCCGACTGGAGTAGTATTAAAAGAAGCCTAAAGACAAACGAGAATGACTGTATTGTCAACATCCATTGAACATATAACTTGAGACCTGACAGGCTCAGAGGAAAGATACTGTTCACAAGAGGCTTGAGACATTTTCCGGAATGTTCTCTCAAGGAGCTCAATTTTAACCTACATGTACATTCGCCATAGGAGGGTAAGTTAAAAAAGGAACAGACCATTAATGTTAAACCTTTAGTGAGTTTCACACCCGATAAAAGCAAGAACAAGTAGCGCGTTGCAACCAATGACGCCTGAGGCGACAGAGCGTTTTTTACTCGACGTACATGCATGGAAATGTGGAACAGACCTATCCGTACACGGTGGATTAACGTATCAATCATCTTGGAAGATCACAGAAGTATGGAAAATTAAGATACAAGGACAGGTAAATTCCACATCGACATGCAGTATCAAGCAAAAAGCTTGTGCTTGAAATCGTCAGACCGGCAGTTTTCACGTGGAGACATGAGACAGGAATTGAGATAGAAGGAGTAGAGAAACACTTATGAATTGGTAGTATAATACAAAAAATTAAAATTATAAAAATGACTAACTTGAAGAAATTCATTCCGAGGAGAATAAGCTTGGATGTCGATCGTCCAATTAACGTTCACTGATCTTTACCGTGGTTTGGAAGGTGGAGTGAGGGGCGGTTGGTACAAAGCATACGTAATGCGGAGAGTGGATTACAGACGCAGTGCAATTATCATTCAAAGAACACTCACAGATTATGTATTTCTACATAGGAAGTGCGGGAAATGCTTCACCCATACATGGAACACGAGCAATGTTTCAGTCAATGGACCAGGAGGACCATTGGCTGAAACATCGCCCGTGTTTATTATCTCTTGCAGCTAATCATCATGAGGTTACACAAGGCTGGAATTTTGTTACCAAGTGCTACCCTAGCAGCAGGATATTGACAGTGGATCTTCACCAGACCACTCAGGTGGTGGAGTTATCACTCAAGAATCATTCAAATTGTTTATATCTGGAACACGAGCAATGTTTCAGCCAATGGACCAGGAGGTCCATTGACTGGAACATCACCCGTGTTTATTATATCTTACAGCTAATCATCATGAAATCACACACGGGGTGGAATTATCATTTGGTTACCAAGTGCTACAGTAGCTTCAGTATATTGACAGTAGATCTTCACTGGACTCCAGGTAGCGGAGACATCACTCAAGAATCATTCGAATTGCGTATATGCACACTTCGGACACGAGTAATGTTTCAGTCAATGGACCAGGAGGTCCATTGACTGAAACACTGTCCGTGTTCGTTATATCTTACAGCTAAGCATCGTGAAATCAGTGGAGTCATCACTCAACAATCATTCAAATTATTTATATGTTCACTTGGGACACGAGAAGTGCTTCAGCCAACGGACCAGGAGGTCCATTGGTTAGCAAGTGCTACAGTCACAACAGTACCACGGACAGTAAATTGTCACTCACCCGTTACCTCACATAATGAGGTTAGTGCTCAAACATCACTCAAATTATGTACATATTCACTTAGAACACGAGCAATGCTCCAGCCAATGGATCCATATGTATATGCGCACTTGGGACACGAGTAATGTTTCAGTCAATGGACCAGGAGGTCCATTGCCTGAAACATCGCCCGTGTTTATTGTGTCTTGCAGCTAATCGTCATGAAGTCACACGCGGGTGGAATTATCATTATGTTACCAAGTGCTACAGTGGCAGCAGTGCATTGACAGTGGATCTCCACCAGACCACTCCACCAGACCACCAGGAGGTCCATTGAGTGAAACATCGCCCGTGTTTATTATATCTTACAGCTAAGCATCATTAAATCACACACGAGGTGGAATTATCATTTGGTTACCAAGTGCTACAGTAGCAACAGTATATTGACGGTGGATCTTCACCAGATCACTCAGGTAGTGGAGTCATCACTCCAGGATCATTCAAATTAATTAAATGCACATTTTCGACATGAGCAATTTTTCAGCCAATAGACCAGGGGGTCCATTGACTGAAACATCGCCCTTGTTTATTAGGTCATGCGGCTAATCATCTTGAAGTGACGCACATGATAAAGTTATCATTTGGTTACCAGTGCTGAAGCAGCAGCAGTATGTTGACAGTGAATCTTCACCAGAACACTCGGGTGGTGGAGTCATCACTCAAGGATCACTCAAATCATGTATATGCGCTCATGGGATACGAGCAATGTTTCAGCCAATGGACCAGGAGGTCCATTGGTTGAAACATCGCCCGTGTTTACTATATCTTAAAGCTAATCATCAAGAAAGCACACACGGGGGTGGAATTACCATTGGATTACCAGGTGCTGCAGTTAGTACAGTAGCAGCAATATGTTGACAGTGGATCTTCACCAGACCACTCAAGTAGTTGCGGCATCACTCAAGAATCATTCCAATTGTGTATATGCGCACTTGGGACACACGCAATGTTTCAGTCAGTGGACCAGGAGGTCCATTTGCTGAAACATCGCCAGTGTTTACTATGTCTTGCAGCTAATCATCGTGAAATCACACGCGGAGTGGAATTATGAATTGGTTACCAAGTGATACAGTAGCAGCAGTATATTGGCAGAAGATCTACACCAGACCACTCATGCAGATAGTGGAGTCATCACTCAAGAATCACCCAAATTATTTATATGTGCACTTTATGTGCACTAGGGACCCGAGAAATGTTTCAGCCAATGGACCAGGAGGTCCATCAACTGAAACATCGCCCGTGTTTATTATGTCTTGTAAGTAGGTTAGGGTGGGTCTGATATGTAGTCATGTAAACATGGCAGCGGGATTCGGATACCTTAGTTGTTTACAACCTGAGATTTATTTAAATCTATACTCATTACCAGTCTGAATCTCTTCTCAAGTTCACAGATCTGGGATAACGTTGTAATCCTTTGAACAGAATCGTTGTTGACAAACGTTGAGCCAAATGTTATCGCAGCTTAAAATACTGATTTAATCCTGCTGTCAAGACTTCTCAACTGGGTGAGTGCAAGAAGCCACTATCAGGGTTTTCAAAAAACGAGGATACCAAAGCAAAAGCCAACACTTTCCTTGCTTATATTTCATATTCAGTCAAACACAAAAATCATTTTGTTTATATAAATTTCGTTTATTACAATAATTTGTAATAAAACAAGTTTTGATTAACAAATTCAGCCCAACAAGGATAATCTAGCCCTCAACCAGATAATCACTAAAGTGAAAAATATCTTGTTATTTGTACTTTCCGACGTTTGACGTCGTATTTTGAAAAGCGTGGAAGAAACTGAATTCCCAGTGGTGTTTGAACGTCGGGATAATTAAAGTCTCAAAGGGTTAAACATTTATAAACAATAAATAAGATACAACCAGGGACAGGTCCAGAGCCGATTTGATACCTGTTACAGGTGCGGGTGCACACATTCTGGAGCCTGGATGTCCCTAAATTCCTGAGGAAAAATATCATTAAATTCTGATTATCTTGAGTATTCAACAACTGTTTCTGAAATTCGGTTTAATTCAATACATATGCCAGTGACAGAAAGCTGTTCAAATGCATTTAATGTCAGTTATGATCTAATCATTTTATCGTCCGACGTCGAATGAAAAAGGGTATCCACAAAATATAGCTGGATCTTTCCTTGCATACAACTGTATTTAATAAACTTCCAAACAGTGTACAAAGACTTTTCCCCCAAAATGATCAGTTGAATTTTCGGAGAGGAAACATCGGTCCCGTCTTCAGACCTGCAACCAGGATCGGCCTTCGGGGGTGGGGGGGGGGGGGGTGGGGGGGGGGGGGGGCAACAATCCAACTCAGACATAATCCCCTCCTTTTAATTTTTGAAGCGGACATAACTCCCCCACCACCCCACTCCCATCTAGTTACCAATTACAATACACGAAACTAATATATCAGTGGCAATTGAATATCATTTACTAATTTGCATAGCACAGGTGGGATTTGACTGCTCGGAATGAATGCACTTGTAATAAAAATGGATCAAAGGGATGCAAATTGACAAATATTGTCTAACACTTTTCGGGGGGAGTTTTCTAGGGGGGACCTCTCTCTCACCCCCCCCCCCCCCCCCCCATCCCCGGGGTTGCAGGCCGGTCCGTCTCTTGTTTTTACAGCAGTCTAGAATAAAAATGTAAAGAAAATCAACAACGATGTTGTTACAACAGTCAAAAAAACAAACAGTTGAACAGAAGACAATAAGCCGACTGGGTGACGCGTATGGTTGGTTAATGCAAAGAGGCAACGAAAGTGTTGCGCTAACAAATTTTGATATAACAAATCTGTTCGCAGTTCTGTGGATGATATGAGAAATTGAGAATGGCGACCGGGTACATCACTTGGCACGTTTTGAGGTTCGATTTAAACAGTTCCACATATAAATATCTTAGTGAAAGCAAGTTTGTAACAAAAAAAAGTCACACTGCACAGGTATTCTGGAGGTAATTCAGGGTAATTCCGGTGTTTAGGAGGACCGGTGGTGACCAATGAAGCGTTTCAACAAAAAAACGCGACAGAGCTAAATTGCGACAAACTGCACGACAAACTGTCGTGTTGTAGCTTTGTCACGTTTTTCTCAGTTCATTCTCATTTAAAAACTTGTCAAAAACGCGACAACACGACAGAGCGACAGACTGTCGCTCTGTCGCGATTTTAGGAAGTATTTAAACGAGAATGCACTGAGAAAAACGCGACAAAGCTATAACACGACAGTACTGTCGTGTGATTTGTCGGATTATAGCGTTGTCGCGTTTTCGCCTCAAATTGCTTCCAAAACGCGACAACTCTAAATTACGACAAACTACACGACAGTATTGTCGTATTATAGCTCTGTCGCGTTTACGCCTAAAGTTGCTTCCAAAAGGCAAGTCGACAACGCTATATTACGATATTTCTCACGACATTGCACACGACAGAAGCGTCGTGTTGTTTTGCACTTTGTCGCATTTTTCTTTTTTTCTGGAAACACTTTTAGGCGTAAACGCGACAGAGCTACGACAAACTGCACGACGGTACTGTCGCAATCCGCGTTTACTTGTTTTGTCAGTGCATTCTCATTTAAAACAGTCCCTAAAACTGCCTAAAACGCGACAACGCGACAAAGCGACAGTACTGTCGCACTGTAGCTTTGTCGCGTTTTCGCCAAAAATATAAGAGAAACGCGACGCTCGAAACTTGGCCCTAACAGTACACCATAGATGAAATTTAAGGTTCTCGTCCATGTTGATTCCTAGAAATTTTATGAATTTGTGGTCACGATTGTTACCTACTATTATTAAATCTGAGTTATTCAATGTAATGTGGGTGTGCACGTTATCGTAATTGTAGTTGTCATTTTGGGGATGGAGAAGTATGACTTTAGTTTTGTTAGCATTTAAAGATAACCTGTTCGCAGAACACCAGTGGTTGATTTTTGATAATTCATTATTTGCCGTCTCCGTAAGGAGGTCAAGGTCGTTCCCAGATGCATGAGCTGATGTGTCATCCACAAAGGATAGAATACGCATGTCAGTTGATTCACTAATGTCATTGATTTTTAAGACGAACAAAAAAGAGGACCGAGTACGGAGCCCTGGGGTACACCTGTAGCGACATTGAGTAATTCCGACGATTCACTAGTGAATTGAACATACTGGGATCTCCCGGAGAGATAGTTTTGAAACCAAGAATTAGCTATACCTCTTATACCATAATGTTCAAGATTTCGAGCCAGTATTTCATGATCAATAGTGTCGAATGCTTTGGAAAAATCTAAAAAAACATGGATAGTGTGCAATCTTTAGTTGCTTTGTTATTCATTACGGAAACATGGTTGACAAGATGCATTATTGGGTGAAATTACACGACAGTACTGTCGTATTATAGCTCTGTCGCGTTTACGCGTAAAGTTGCTTCCAAAAGGCAAGTCGTCAACGCTATATTACGATATTTCTCACGACATTGCACACGACAGAAGCGTCGTGTTGTTTTGCACTTTGTCGCACTTTTCTTTTTCTTTGGAAACACTTTTAGGCGTAAACTGATAGTTATAAATAACGCCGTGTGCATACATTGCTAAAATCGGATTCAGATAGTAGCTGTTTGAATAAATTAATATTTCGTGTGTTAAAAATTCTCTTAGGCTGCTGTGTATTGTCATTATGGTTGGTGCTCTTGAAATTTTCGGTGTAAAATGTAGCGAAATGATCGCTCACATCAGCAATGATTATTCCAGAAGTATTTAAATTGAATCTATTACAAAAAATATGATCAATTATAGTTGCCGAATGACTTGTTATTCTCGTTGGTTTGGTTATCATGGACGTGAATCCACAGCTGAACAGGGCTTCTAAATATTGATTGGTTTTTTGGTGTTGGTGAAAACTGAGTAGATCTAAGTTGAAATCTCCCATTAGGTAGGGTGGTTTTCTCTCAGTATTGATTTGATCAAGTAGATTTGAATATTGAGATAGGAACAAGTCCAGATCAGCTTTGGGAGCAGTATTCGGACGATAAATAATTCCTACAATAGATTTGTGTTTTCCATTAAGTTCTATGAATAGAGATTCAAACACATGAGGAATGAAAATGCTTAAGTCGTTCCTTATTTTGAATGGTATAGAATCTTTAATAAAGACACAAACCCCACCCCTACCATCATCACCGGCCGGCAGGGCTAGAACGTAGAACAAGCGGATGATAGCCATTTAATGTGTAGGAGATATTTTCTTTTACGCTACATGTCGTGTACATCCCATTTAAACTTAATCCCTGTACAGCTGGTGTTGATTACATAATAGGTCTCCTATTAATAGAATCAATCTCCAGTGTTTACATTGCTGGAACTACTTTCAGTTACCAGAGTGATTATCAAAACAATAACAATGAGTGAGAGTTTCTTTGATTGGATTTTCACAGCATAACTATGACTGGGTAAAAATGATAAAAGAAAATCTGCATGAACTATGTATTTATTTATGATGGATCAATATATTTACACTGTACATGAATTATTTACAACCTTTTAAATAATGAATAAAATATGACAATACAGATGTTCAAAATAAATAAATAAATAAATAAATAAATAAAACCACGGGAAAGTGATCATTTAACTACATTAAATTTATTTTTCATACAGTACCGCCTATAATAAGTGGAAAGTTGATTGCGCTACTAACTCGCTATCTACAACATAATAACGCCATAACGTTACTTTATTTATTCCTCTTTATAATGAGAGGATATTCTGGCGTTATTAACGCGCTATTGTTGCCCAAGGGTACACTTTATTACAGGCCGTATTGTATCTATTCAGGTATTTATTTACTGGTGTTTGAGGCCGTATATTTCTGCACAAGCAGGCTAATCATGAACGCAACACAGATATAAATCCATGTTTGGCCAATCATTTATACCACGTTGACCCTTTTAGAGGACTTCTACTCCAGACATTGGCTACCAGGCCCTGTTTTGCCAGTAAAACTGGTGTTTGTTTACCACAGTAAACAAGCACTGTTTCGCTTCTTGGCATACCTACGGGGAATTCGTGTTGCAGTCATGATTACCTTATGTACAGAAATATATCGCCTTGAACACTAATAAATGAATAAACGGGAATGATTACCTTATGTACAGAAATATATGGCCTTGAACACTAATAAATTATAAACGGGAAGCAATCCACTACATGTAATTACATGACGTGTATTCATTTATTGGTGTTTTAAAGTTATATATTTCTGCATTAAATGAAGAATAATCAACAATTAAACGACCATTCTAGAAGCAAGATATTTTAACAGGAGTTTTTTGGGGTGTTTTCTTTATGAATTTTCTATACTTCGGAGATTGTATTTTATTATATTCGGCAATCTCATATTTTTGTTTAATTTTTTTCAAAAATTCTTCTTTTTTCTTTACAGATTCATTTTTCCATTTTTGTTGGTACTGTTCTTTTTTAGTAGGAGATAGATTTTTCCATTCCTTGTGTAAATTGACAAAAAGTTCCTGCGTTCCTTTAAAGTTTAATCGGGGGCCATTTTTAGTAATTTCTTTCCTCCTTTGGAAAACATAAAATAGAGAGCTGTTACGTCCAGGAGATGATAATTTTAAAGAGTCACCATTTTTTTTATCCCTTTTTCTTCTATTGTGCTTCAAAAAACTTATCATTTTACCCGTTTTACTGAAATATTTCTTTTGGAGAGGAATATCTTTGATGGCCGATATATTAGACGGTATTTCAAGTTTGTAATTTTCTACTTGTAGTAATTTATTTTCTGATATGCAGTCATGTATAAATTTAAAAGAAAGTACAGGGAAGCCTCTTCGAAGGGCTCGACGGATTGGCTGAGGTATTTTTTTCCCTTTCAATACTGCTTCGGTTGTCAACACAGTATATATTTTTGTGGACATTCCTTTCCCACTAAGGGGTACATTGTTTGCAACCCGCCCCCCATGCTGCATTATTTTTTCTTTCATGGCCGCGTGATCCATTTTTTTGGATCCATATTTCGGAATTGCTCCACATAGCACATATTTGCCGTTCAAAAAATTATTACCCATTTCTATTTCCTGGGAAGGGACGCTTTGTTTTTTAGTTTGTAGGACAAGACGTTTTGAAAAGAGATATCTTTTGAAACATTTTTGAATAGTAGCCGCAGCTACGTGTTGTTCACAGTATTTTTGGAAGGACGTGCTCACGGCTACAGTGTTACTTATTGTGGAGTTATTTAATTCAAATGACAATAGTTTCCACATATTTTGAAACAGTTTAATTGTCGGGTCTGCTTTTTGACGTCCGCCTGTGCGGGTTGTATGGTTGTAGAAGAAACAGGCATGTTCGTAATTGGCGTGTTCGCCTGCTTCTGACTGAAACCTGGCCATGCTGAATGGTGAGCATTCCATTAGTTTTGGGGCAACATCAATGAATTTCATCATGTATGGTGTTAACTCGTTATAAGAATATCGCAAACAGAATAGTTGGTAAAAGCATTCGGCATGGTACAAATACTTTTCTTTATCGAGCGTGGTGTAGCCCCATAAATAGTCCGTAGACAGCAGTGATCCCTCTGGTCTGCTCTCAAGCAAGACGGGATCAGGGTCTTTCTTTAAAATCAGTATCATTTGATAAAAATTTGTCCAAATATCATTAGTCAAAGTGAAATCAGTGTAATTCTCTTACAATTTTAACTCCATCCTAATCTGGTCAGGTATTTTTTTATTCACCCGTCTTTCCCGCGTCACGTTTTTTAGAACGGGCTCGACAGAATATTTTATGTCTGGGCAAACTTCGGCGGATGGGGCTATCACGACGAATGCGTGATCCTTATTCAGTTTTACGGGTTCGGGTTTTCCATCTCTCGTAAAATGTATTTTAAAATTTCCCTGACGTACCCCTCTTTTGTTTATGTTGTTCTCAAGATTTAAAATTTTTTCAGTCTTAAATGATTCCCCATCCTCACCTTTCTGTGACATTAGGTTCCCCTCCGAAATAATATGTTCAATTTCTAAGTTTAAGAATTTTTCGACGACGCGAGCTAATCCATGTAACAGACAAAAAATGACTTTTTCTAACGGAATGGCTTTCAAAAGCGATTCTGGGTGGCTTCGTTCGATTTTTAGTGAGAGCCTTGTTCTGAAGCCCGTTTTTATGTCCACTTCCTTTTTGTGTTCTCTCTTCATATCCATATAGATATTCCACCCAGATTCAGTCGTCGGACCCAGCTTATTTTCCCCATCCAAGACACCTTCAAGAAACATTTCATCCCCACTTAAGAAAAAATTATGTCCCCTGGTTTGATTTTTTTCTATAGTTTCATTCAAGTACCCTATGTTTTCTTCTAGATTGTCCCGTGAATCACTTTCGTAGAAAATGGCGATAGGATATACCAATTTTGGTGTTTGAAAAAGTTTCCCATGTAAAAATAGGTTATTGTCGATGGGACTGATTGCAATAAAAGTGCTTGAACGCCCACCGATCTCCCTCCCATCCCCATACAGCCTCATATTAATTTCTTCATTTTTTTTATAAAACGGAAATTTAAAACTGAGTATTTCTAACAGCCGATCAAGATTAATTTTCCAACCAGTTGCCGTTCGCGTCGGAAGCAAAATGGCGTTAAACTCTTTTTCATATTCCTTTTTCACTTGACGTTCGCTTCTTTGCGATGGCATTATGCCAGGTAATAGTTTGCGAAATTTGTCCATTAGTCTAGTTCCACTGAAGTTTTCTTCCAGATGAATTATATTCTGGGAAGTAATGTAATTTCAAAAAATCTTGGCGCCTCTTTTCTTACAATTTCTTCAAGTAAACTAATTTTTCCCTTCAGTGGAACAGACTCGAGCAATCCAGCAATAAATTCTGGCGTAATGTTGTTTTGCTGGGCTTTGTTGAGCTTAATCTTTGCCTGAGAACATTTGTCAATTACAGCACAGATTGGGCTCCCGTGTTTCTTTGACTTTGAAGCAAGACCCCCAATTTTTCTGGCTCGCCCTTTTTGCTCATCCTCAACTGCAAACTCTAGCTTACGTTTAGTAGATTTTCTCCGATTGGTCTGATTATTATCTTTTATTGGTGTTTCCTGATTTACATTATGACACTTGCCGGGGGCCTTTACTGTCACTCCAGATGGAAAAACTTCCAGAAGGTCGGAATGTAATTTAGGAAACATTTTTGCATCAAGCAGCTTAAAAAACGACACCAAACTAATGAATTCTCGGCTTTTCCCTCTTACCAAAAAATGTTTACTAACTTGAAACCCATTCCCTTCTCCCAACTGGGCGTCTATAAACTTGTAACCATTTTTAGTTACTCTTTTGTGTAAACCTATTAATTCGAGAGCTTTTTTGCATTGCAGAAAAATTGTTTCATTCTGTATTATGTACAAAACATCGACACCAGCAAGATTCACTGTCCCATTAGCCGTTAGTTCTAACCGACTCAATTTTTTGCTGCTGTTTTAATCCATTTTATTTTTGTCTAAGAAATGGGTTGCACTCGTTGGCGTTTCACATTTGGGATCGCTCAATATTGTCTTCAAATCCTTAAGGTACTTTCTATTTTTTGCCCGCTGATCGTGGCTTTTGACATATCGCTCATCAAGGATGAAGGGTAAAACATCAGCCCTGATCAACAGACGCTGTTTCCTATGTCCAAATATAAAGGCATCATTCAGAGAAATATTACCACGTGCTAATTTTTGGTCAATAAATTTATATCCATTTTTGCTTATGCTGTCCGAAATCCCCATTGCCTGAAACAAATCTGATGTAGCAAGGTAAGTATGGCCATGAATTATTTCAGTTTTAACTTCAACATTTGCGACCCTGAGAAAATGTGCCACATTGTAGTTCAGGCCCTGAATGTGAGGCGGCTTTACAGTCTACTTTAGGAGATCTCAGAACAGTGTATTTTGTATTCAACTGTGGTTCCACAACTTTCTTTTTTCTAAGAAGCAACAGTTGAATACCAAAATGCAAAGTTGTGAGACAAAAATCGGTTTCCGTTGAGGAAGAATTGCCACGAAAAACAGCTTCGCGAAATGTTTTAAATTTTTGTGCTTGTGGTTTGAGACCATCAATGACATGGAAGTGATTCTCAAATTTTGCTATGCACATAAAGTGTTCTGGTTCTGTCTGCACCGCGGCAGTTAATTCGTACATGTGTCCCCTTATTGCGATATCTTCTTTAATGTGCACTGGAGGAATTTGGCAATTTCTAAAATTTAGTAGGCCCAACTCTACAAAAATAAAGTCTGGCATACTTATTTCGGCGTGTGGCAATATTTCATTACTAAGACAGTTGGAACAGTTTTTCTGTCGATAAAAGACTGCCCTCTCAATACACATGTCCAGAGAACTTTCAATCACCCCCTTTGTCAACGTATTGATACTTTGTGTCAGACAAATAGTAGGTAAAGAGACTTCTGAATAAGTTTCAGTGTTACAAACAAGACAGCTCTTTGTGATTTCAGCACCAACTTGAAAATTTGTCGCAGATTTATTAGCGACCATAGCATAAAAAGCTTGTAAAATTTCCGCATCTTTCCTACCTTTCGGGCTGAAATATTCTGAACAATTATTACAACACCAATCCCAGACAGGGTCCCGCAAGTTACATGCTGCCGTGCCATAGAATTCCCTTAGTTTACAACACTCTACTATTTTTGAGAGTAAGTTCTCTCCATTTGATAATCTGAGTTTCTCCTTTTCGGAGATATGTCTGAATACTCCATAATAAAATAATTCTATGAGTGTGTCAATAGCACAGCTAAATCCGTGCCTACGTTGTTCACATGTAATACCATTGCGAAAATGAGAAACTGGATTTTTGGATATAAAAAAATAGTTCTTAGAAATTTATTTTATTAAAAATTATTGGAGAGTGCCTATAGGCACTCTCCAATAATTTTTAAAAAAATAAAATAAATTTATAATAACAAAATACAGTTAACTTATAACTGACCATGAAATATAAGCAAACATCAGCCAATTAAGAGTGCATATCACACAGACAGCCCACTAATTCAATTATTTCTGTAACTAAATTCCACATTATTATTTTCTTACACCTCCAGTGGAATAGCGGCAAGGGTGGGGATACTGTATAATTATTTCAAAGTGATGTGTATGTTTACATTTTATAGTGTTAACAAAAGTTCCGTGAAAATTACTGCAAAAAGTGCTGGCAGCAGGGAGACCAGTAAAAAGTCCCGTAAAAACTACGGAATTTTTTAACAGTATATCATCAAGTTTTCTCCAAAGTGGCAACGCACAATTTTTAGCACAGTAGAAAAAGGTTTTAGCACAATTGAGATTTTATAGCACGTTACAACGGTAGCACACATGTTGTATAGCTGTGCCTTTTGTCAGAGTAAGTCCAGGGAATAAGAAATACAGCTCAGTACAATCCACTACTCCGAGAGAGAATTTTCTGTTGAACAGTCTACTTTTTAATGCACTTTCTATCTCCTTCTTTAAATTGTGTTGCAGAAGACATCTCCGAATGATCTTCACAGTTTCATCTGAGTGCAACTTGAAGCTCTCCTCCCGTAACGTTTTACTAAATTTGCCCCCTTCTTTGTCTAAAACTTCCTTCTTACTTTTGATTCGTTCGATGTTGACAGAAATCGCGACATCACAAGATACTTTTCCACTCACCACAAGAAAACCTTTAACCACCGGTTTAACTTTGTCGTCAAGCACAATGATATCCAAAATTACTATGATGATGTTTCCAGAATCACGAATTTCTGCCGTTTGCCCAATTTCAAATAACTCCCCATTCCAAAATAAAGGTAACCGCAGTCCTGGCGAAATATCTGTTGTGTGATCCACAGTAGTGACGGTTTGTGATGTAGCTGTCCGAGTCTCTATTTGCTCTACGGATGTGCTCTTTTTCTGGCTGTTAAGCACTTTCTTCTTTTTGATGCTTTCTTCAAATCCACCTAAATAAGAAAAAAACGTTTAGGCTTTAATTATTAAAAAAAAATTACGCACAGGAAGGACTGGCTGATTTAGTTGATTCCAAGGTGTACAAGAAACCGGTTCTTGTAAGATCACAGAAGTTAAGTCTGTGACACGATATGACCATGCCTGTTTAAGTGTCGCTAAACACTGATGGATACAGTACGGCCGTTGTGGACGGGTCACATTCCACGCGTGGATATTTTTTCCACGGAGACGATTCACAGATAATGCACTAGGGCACAAGCAAAATTTCCATTGATGGAGCACTGGGTTCAACTATAGAGTGGCTGCCTCGGAGTAGCGATGTTGCAGCTTGAATTCACACCTTAAAAAACTGTTAATGCTCATCAATATTATGAAAGCAAAGCTTGGCTCAATGTATACATCTATGCCATCCAATACGCGCGCAACATCCAGATTAACTTAAATATAATGCGCCCCCCCCCCCCCCCTTCACGTGGGGCCACTTTATTTTACTTTGCTCCAAATATATGGAAGCCATCGATTATGTGCGCAACCATAATGCTAAAGTGACATCTATTACATATTACATATTAATCCCCCCCCCCCCCCAGCATTATGTGGGGCAACATTATTTTGCTCCAAATATACCCCACCACAGATATAAGTAGGTGATAAAGGCCGATTCAAACATAGATGTACACGTACATCGATGTACACCTCCATAGGATTTAGTGTTAAAATCGTGTACAGGTACACGATTTATCGTTTTTTAGGGTGATTTAGAATCGGCTTTGCCGATTCTACATCACTGGATTCTATATACACATCGCTCAAGAGTGAAAAAAATGCATGAAAATTTAAGGAAAAAGAGGTGTATCGTCTGATTTAGAATTGGCAAATGGGTTTCCCCCATAGGATTCTGTGTTAAATTGCGAGCAAAAAACGTGTTGCCGTTTCTAAATCATCATCTTGCTGATTCTAAATCATCCGTGTCTGTACACGATTTTAACACTGAATCCCTATGGAGGCGTACACGGAAATCCATTTGCGGTTTTTACGTCAGAAATCGACTCGTGTACGGTACACGGAAAAGAGGTGATTTTGAACCGGCAAACCCACTGCCACGTTTCCTGAGGAAATAAAAAAGTAATTGATATATATAGGAGAGAAAAAAATATATAAATAAATAGTTATTTAAAAAATAAATATATCAAATCGAATAGATAATAAAAAAAATAAGTAAATCATGTGCGCTTCCCAGACTATTAGAGCAAGGTTTCTTTTAAAAATGCTGATGAGAGCCTACGCATTCTGTGTGAACGAACAACTAGGTTGCCTCTTGTTAGAACGATGCGTCGGATGTCGGGATCACCTAGACTTCGATCACGAAAATCATTCGTGTCTGTCGATGGAAAGGGAAGATATGGTCGTCAAGTATTTCGAACCGGCGTTCGAATGCGTTCAAATCGACGAAGTGATCGCGTTTTGGAAGAGATTACTCTTCTGTAAGGATCAAAGCAAGCCCACAGTTTCGGAAGAACTGAAATTGGAGCGTAAAAGTCTGACTTTAGAAGACAAGGGGTGCATCATAAAATTATTGTTCAATGAAGCATACGTCTAAGTTTTCTCGTTGATATAAAATAAGGGAGAATAGAAAATAAATAAATACACACATAAATTTGTTATCTAATATTAGAAAGAAAAAAAAACACAAAAATGAGAACCAGAAATAAATTGTATCCGACGTTAGTGAACGACGAGGATGAGAATCCGATCAGCGTTTTGCCAACGGCACCGTCGCTAGAAGAAAAAGAAAGAGGAGAGAGGTATCGCATTGATCAAATCAGTAGAATCCAAGAGTATCTAACTCGAGAGAGAGATTCTCGTCATTCTCTCAAGAAGAAGTATTCGCGTTTCGTGAAATTTGTCAACACGATTGACACGACACTCATCACAATTTCCATGGGTTTACATGCGGCAGGCATCGGATTGTTGTCGACCGCGGTCGGTATTCTGATCGTGTTAACCGTAGAAGGAGTGGCTCTCGCCGCCGGATTGTTTAGCACGCTCGGAAACTTTTTGAGTAGGAAATTATATCTGAAGACGAGGAAACACGACAAGATTCGCGTCTTGGCCGACTCCAAGATCGACACGATATCCGAAATGATCTCTATGGCATTGAAAGACGGTAGGATATCGGACGGAGAATACTTCGCGATATTGAGCGAGAAAACGAAATACGATGCCATGAAAGAAGCCGTGAGAATCAAGACTCGTCAGATCATCAAAGAAGAGATGAAGGATTCTCTCGTGGAAAAGGGGAGGAAAGAGGCTAGGGAGGAATTCAGTAAGATGACAGTACTCAAGAGCAGCGATTGAAAAAAATATATATATAATAAGAACAGAATTAATTAATTATTAAATTTATATATAAAATAAAAACGAAATTAATTTAAATAACTCTTAAAAATGTATTGCGTAAAGTGTAAGAGAGTTACCGAGACGAGTAATTCTCGAGAAGTACGAACTAAAAACGATATACAGATGCTTCGCGGAATTTGCGACATGTGTGGTTCTATCAAGACTCGATTCATCAAAAAAAAGAACGCGAGCAAAGGTAAAGGCATCGTGAATAAAATGATCAATAATCTACCTTTCGAAATGCATCTGCCTGGTCACAGTTTCACGGGACCTGGAACGAAATTGAACAAGAGACTCAATGCCGATCTGACTCCTAAATCTTGGAGCAAACCTGTGAATAGGGTGGACGCGGCCGCGTATGATCACGATCTGTGCTACGCCGGACATCCCAACACCAAGACTCGTAACGACGTCTGCGATAAAAACATGTTGGGGAAATTGAGAGGCATATCGAATCCGACCAGGAGAGAGAAGATAGAACGTTCGCTGGCCGGCAATCTGATCGGTGCGAAACGTCGATTCGGATGGGGCGTTCAGAAAAAAAAAGCGCATCGGAAAAGAAGAATAAACGATTATTGACGAGCGAATTGGCCGAGGAGTTACACAAACCCATCGTGCGTAAATTTCGAAAGAGAAGGGTGTTCGTGAAGGGTTTGGATGATATTTGGTCTGCCGACTTGGTCGACATGAGATCGTTTTCGAGGTGGAACGAGGGCGTCAAATATCTATTGACGGTCATCGACATGTTTTCCAAATACGGTTGGATCAGAGCTTTGAAGAATAAATCGGGACCTTGCGTCGCCGAAGCTCTGAAGAGCGTATTCGACTCGTCTTCTCGAAAACCAAGTAAATTGTGGGTGGATAAGGGAAAGGAATTTTACAACAAGCACGTTCATCGATTGGTCGACCTCTACTCGATCGAAAACGAAGGTAATCGAACGATAGTAGGTAATAAAGGCGGATACAAACACACCTGTACATGTACGTGTACGTGTACACGTACATTCGTGTACACCTCCATAGGATTTAGTGTTAAAATCGTGTACCTGTACACGATTTGAACGTTTTTTAGGGTTTTGCGGATTCAAACATCACTGAATTGTATCCTAGAGTGAAAAAAACGCCCGTAGTTTTACGTACACGTACATGTACCATTTTGTGTTTGAATTGGTAAATGGGTTTCCTCATAGGATTCAGTGTTAAATTGCGAGCAAAATAACGTTTTGTTGTTTCTAAATCATCATCTTGCCGATTCTAATAATCCGCGTCTGTACACGATTTTAACACTGAAACCCTATGGAGACGTACACGGAGATCCATTTGCGAATTTTAGGTCGGAAATCGACTTGTGTACAGACATGGTGTTAGAATCCGCAAACCCACTGTCACGTTTCCTGAAGTAAAACTAACACATGTTATTGTGAAGTAATCTTAATAAACACTTAATGGAATGTTTTGAATGAAGAATGTTGCCAGGGTGTTAGAATCCGCAAACCCACTGTCACGTTTCCTGAAGTAAAACTAACACATGTTATTGTGAAGTAATCTTAATAAACACTTAATGGATTGTTTTGAATGAAGAATGTTGCTTATGTTTTTGTTGTGGCGTGAATGAAGATAAAACACATTTTCCACTCAATTAGGTTTTGAGTGGTAAATTTTTAATATATTCGTGATAACGATCAGAGATTTTAATGAATGAATGAATGAATGAAATCCCTTTAACGTTAAAATTTAAAAAAAAAACAGTTTCTTTTATATGCTGGAATGTTTTAATTGTCATCAAAGGGATTTTCTCTTAATTCGACACTAGGTGAATGGTTTTTTGATATGTGAATGGAATTCCTTTGACAAAACGTAAATTACTGTCAAAATGCGTTAAATCAGAAACCGGTTTGTCATGTACTGCTTAAAACGTATTTTTAAACTTTCCCAATTCAATCAACACTGAGTTGAGATGTGAATATTTTTAGTTTATTATATTAAAAACGGAAAGATTTTTATTAACTTAAAAACATAAAAATATAATTAAACATTTAATTTTGAAAATAATAAAACAATTAAAAACGAAAAATGTTTTTACAGATGGATTCTAGGCGCCGAGATCGAATTTTAGGGGAGTATGAATGTGCTAAGAAGAGCATTCAGTCGGCTGACAGAAGCAGACGTCTTGGTGAGATGGAACTCAAACGCGAAGCCACAAAAATAATTAAACCCATGACGGAGGGTCAAGAGTGAAGCAGGAAGGAGATAGTCGAAGAATTGAGACCCATAAAAGAGAGTTTTTGAGAATGCGTTTGTTGCCCATTAGTTTTGGAAATCGGCATTCCGTTCAATCTACACCGGATTACGTTCCCACGGGAATTCAAACGGAGAGCGAGAGCGACACCGATACAGCTTCGACTATCACCACTGGTAGCGTCGCATCGTCTGATGATGGTGGTAAGAGAGATCTGTTGTATGGATTTTATAAGGATTCGGAGGGGAGAACTTTTGTCGATGACACAGAAATAGAAATTGGCGATGATGAATTGATCGTTCGTTCGAACAAATACGAAATGACTGATGGACTGCGCAGATTGCTCCTTTACGACAAGCCTAGCGATTACACGGAACAGGATTTCGACAATTATGGCGACATTCTGGTTCAGACCCACGCCATGAAGAGAAATAACGATGCCAGAGAGACGAGACCCAAAGCCAACAGAGGTTACAAGTGGACAAAAGTGGTGAAACCCATATGGGATATGAACAAGAAGTTCGTCGAATCGGTGACTGGCAAAGGGGTGAAAACTACTTTTCTTCCGAGCGATTCTGACGCTCTGTCTCAGAGATTGAGTTTGTTGATGGCGAGCAGACGGGCTGGTAACACAGGATTAGATAATCAGATAGTTACTATATATGACGAATTGTTAAGACAGAAGGTTTTGAATAAAAACCATTATAAAAGGCTGATGAACGAATTGAAGGATTGATGTGTATATATAATAAGAAGAGAGAAACAAACAAACAAACAAAAATAAAACAGTAAATTTTTACTCTAGAATAATAAAGTATTTAAACAACAAAACGATTTACCAGTGAAAAAAACAAAATATATTATAAAAATAAAATATGTTGGTGATAAAGAACAGGGGATACGGAGAACTTACGTTCAAGGTGGTTCTGGCATCGTCGATTCTATAATGCGAACGTTCACGAGCGATGCCGGTAGAAAACTCGCATCGACTGCGTTTGAGGTCGGTAATAAGACGGCTTTGGATGCTGGTAAGAAAGCCGCTTCTGAAGCCAGTGGTAGGATAGCTTCTGTGGCTGGCAAGAGGGCAGCCGATGCCTTGATCCACAAGTTGATCAGTCCGCCGACAAAGCGAGCTGCGTTAGAGCGAACGCCGAAAAGTTGGAAAGATTTTAAGGATGCTGTGGTACCCATACTAGATTTAGCCAAAATGACGAGTGGATCTGGACTGAAGAGAACTCGCAACGGTGTGATATAAATAAATAATAATATTAAACAACTAAGCTTGAAAAAACATAAAAATTGTGTTTGAAAAGAATCTAAAATAGCAAACAAAAAAATAAAATAAAAGATGAACATTAAAGATATGTCTTGGAACAACGCCGTGACCAAGAGGTCGAATAACGAGTTCTTTCCCAAAAGCATAAGAGGCTTGATCGAATTGTGGAAAGACCAATCTGTTGATGAATCTGTTGTCCCGACCCGACTGGTTGGATTACGACAGATTGTTCATGTTTGGCAAGAGCTTGTTTCAACCCGAATACAGATTGCTTTGAGAGTGCATGGATCGTAGATTGCCCAAGAACGTCATAGCCAGAATCTTTGACAGTAGGGAGGAATTCGGTAAGAGTGAAGCTCCACTTTCAACCATTTTGGACGGTGCGGCGATGGAGCTGATGAAGAGAAATGCATCTTCAAACGTCGAGTGTCGATTTTATGAGAACGCTAGCGACGTTCCGGATCCTAGAGAACTGAAATCTGAAGATAAGAATCTCATGATTTTCGATGATCTGCTTTTGGAGAGACAGAACCAATGCGAATCGTATTACGTTAGGGGTCGACACAGCAACATGGACTGTTTCTACCTGTCGCAGAATTATTTTCGATTGCCCAGACAGACGATAAGGGAGAACGCTAATTTTCTATGTCTCTTTTGCCAAGATCTCAAGAATCTCAATCACATCTACGGCGATCACGTCACAAACGACATGAGCACGGCGGAATTCAGGAGATTCTGCAAGAGGGTTTGGGATGGTGGACTTCACAATTTTGTCGTGATCGATTTGACAAGCGAATTTAATCACGGAAAATATCAGTGCAGATTCGACAAGTTTTATGTTTCTGATGATAATAAGATAGAGCGTGAAAATAAAATTTAGAAAATAATAAATCTTCAAATAATTAGTTTTGAATAAAAAAAAAAAAAAATTAAATATAATGGTCGAACATGGAGAATTGTTAGAACGGATAGCCGAGAATACGGCTGCAAAACAATCCATTAAAATCGTGGTGAGTGGCGATTCGACTCGATTCGATACGAAATTCTAACCTTCCATCGAATTGAATAGAGAGAAAAGATACGAGATGGCGTTGGTGAATCCGGAGACTTATTATTTCTTTCCCAAAGTCACCGAAAAGAATAACTCGTTCAAGTATTCTGACCGAGTGGATTGGTTGGAGATTTGAATTCCCAAAGGGAGTTACGACATAGACGATTTGAACAATTACATTCAGATGCGAATGAAGATGGATGGAAAGGGAAGCAACAAAATCAGACTCGCTCCCAATCCTAATACCTTACAGACGATGTTGGATTTGGAAGATAATTTTCGAGTGGATTTCAACATGGACGATTCTGTAGGCAAGATGTTGGGATTCGATCGAAAGATGTATCGAGGTCACACGGCATCTGAAAATATGGTTGACATTCTCGCAGTCAATAGCATTCTGGTGAACGTGGATGTGATTGCTGGAAGCTACGTGAATGGTAGCGCTCAACCGACGATCTATTCCTTCTTTCCAAACGTGTCGCTGGGTTATAAGATCGTGGAGCGACCTCGAAATTTAGTTTATCTACCAGTGATTTTAGACACGTTGTATAGTCTCAAAACCACATTGATGGATCAAAATGGTGAACTGTTAGATCTTCGCGGAGAGAGGGTGACGATACGATTTCACATAAGAGAAATATAAAAGCAAAAAAAAAATAAAAATATTGTGTATATATATATATAGATAACAAAAATAAAATAAACGCAATATTAATTTTACAAAATTATTTTAATATAAATAATTATTATTAAACAAGAAACAATTGAAGTAAATATATTTTAAAAAAAGAATTATGACAGAATACGTGATTAAAAATGTGAACATATCCGCAGGACAGAGGAAGAAACTTAAGAGAGCGTTAACAACTCGAGGCGAGGCAGTGAGATTCAAATTCACTCATGAAGATCTGACGAGAAGCGGTCAGGATTCGATCGCCTGGACCAGAAGTCAAATCAAAAGGATGGAGAAAGCGATTCGCGATGGAAGAGGGTTGACGGTGAGATTGAGTCCCGCTCAATTGAGATACAATTTGAGAATGAAAGGTGGTTTCATACCGCTATTGGCAGGAATCGCCGCAAAAGCATTACCCATCACCGCAAAGGCACTACCCTTTCTCAGAAAGACTCTCAGTGTGGGAGCTCTCACGGGACTCGCTAGTTCGGCAGTTGAGAAATTAATGGGTGGCAGCGGACTGTTTTTGAAGAAGGGAGGAGCCGTGTGTCGCGTCCACGTAGACGACAGCGGTAAAGGATTGTATCTAGAACCCGTTAGAGGTGGCAACTCTTTGAGAGGAAACGGTCTCTATCTGAAGAGTGGACAGAACATTGAGCAACTCGGCAAGGGGTTTGTTGCTCGGTGAGAATTCACCATTTAAGAATATACCGATTTTGAATATGTTATTATAATATAAAATTATATAATTATATAAAATATAAATCATAGAAAGTATAAAATAATATATTTAAAATGGATAAAAAGGTGGAAAAACAATTAGACGATAATGATGAATATTGTGAGACAGAGTGCGAAAAAAAAAAAAAGATGTGGAAAAATGGTTAGACGCTAATGATGGATATCTAAGGAAAGAACTGATGAAAGAGTTAGATAAACAGCGGGATAGACGGTTGGAAATGAAAAGAATGAGACACTTTCCACCATCACCACTACCTTCTGAAGAGAATGGTAATGATGCGAGTGTTACCAAGAGATGCACAACATTCGTCCATAATTATGATTTGGATAAACAAATGTGTTGTTATAAAAAAAACGTATCATATTACAAAAAAATGAAAAAAAGAAAAGAAGAATCGACGCTGAAATTTAAGAAAAAAGGAAACGTTATTATAATATATGGTAATAGTGAAGAAGGAAAACAAAAAAAAAATGAGATCTAAAGATGATCTCATTACTTTTTTTTCCTTCTTCTTCGCTAAAAATCAATCTCTCTATTGTTTATATTTCCAAGTCCGTTATTAGCATGTTGACACTCATGTTTTCTCCTTTTTCGCAAATGTGTTGAATGTTTATCTTTACTCTTTTGAGTTTTGTTACTTCAGTCAACTCGCACTCACCACCCAATTTCTTCACGAGTTCGAATGAGATGTTTGGAAATATGTAACTTCCATAGAGAAACGACAAATCATCCTTGTCGAATTCTCTATCTTCGGCGATGACGATGTTCTGCAGATCGCTTTCGTACTCGTAAAACAAATCGAGTGCGGCTTCGTCCAATTTCAAAGGCATGCGATATTTGTCGTATTTGTGCTCTAAGCCCTTTGTCTCAACCTCGTTCAATTCGATGGGATTGTGTCGTTGTAATCTATAGATTTTAAAACCTAATTTCTTACACATTTCGACTCGTTTCAATTTCAATTCGCATCTTTTAGGTGTTGTTGTCGTCATGATCGATTATTTGGGTTTTTTTTGTTTTATGAATTCTTGCAAATAATGTATATTTTAAATTTTGTATTTAAATAATAATTTGTTAAAAAAGTTTGTTTATTTTTTTTGCTCTTTATATATATATAAAAAAAAGTTGTTTTTTAATTTTCAATTTTCTTTAATGTAAAATTTTTTAGTAAAAGTTTTTTTCTCTTTATATATATATATAAATAAAAAGTTAAATTTTAACATTTCAATCTCTGTGTTGTTTATATTTCCAAGTCCGTTATTAGCATGCCGACACTCGTGTATTCTCCTTTTTCGAAAATGTGTTGAATGTTTATCTTTACTCTTTTGAGTTTTTTTACATTGGTGAACTCGCTCTCACCATCCGATTTCTCCACGAGTTCGCGTGAGATTTTTTGATATATGTAACTTCCATAGAACAACGTCAAATCGTCCTTGTCGAATTCTTTATCTTTAGTGATGATGATTTTCTGCAGATCACTTTGATAGTCGTAAAACAAATCGAGCATGGCTTCATCCAATTTCAAAGTCATCTTATATCTGTCGTATTTATGCTTTAAGTCCTTCATCTTGATCTCATTCAATTCGATGGGATCGTGTCGTTGTAATCTATAGATTTTATGACCGAATTTCTTATATGTTTCGACTCGTTTCAATTTCAATTCGCATCTTTTAGATGTGGCTGTCATGATCGATTATTTGTTTATTTTTGTCTTATAAATGCTTACAAATAATGTATATTTTAAATTTTGTATTTTAATAATTTGTTTAAAAAAAGTTTTTTTTTTTTTTTTTACTCTTTATATATAAAAAAAAAAGAAAAAAAAAAGTTTTTTTAATTTTAATTTTCTTTAATGTGAAAATTTTTTTGTAAAAAGTAATGAGATCACCTCTCATTACTTTTTTTCCTTCTTCTTCGCTAAAAATCAATCTCTCTATTGTTTATATTTCCAAGTCCGTTATTAGCATGGTGACGTGCGTTATTTTTCTACTTACCAAAATCTCTTGAATTTTTATCTTTACCCTTTTGAGTTTTTCTACATTGGTGAACGCACTCTCACCACCCGATTTATCCACGAGTGAGATCATTGGAAATATTTTTTTCCATAGAACATCGTCAAATCTTTCGCGTATGGAGGTTTTGTGTATTTGGTGATGATATTATACAGCAGATCGCTTTGGTATTCGTAAAACAAATCGAGCATGGCATCATCCAATTTCAAACACATCATATATCTGTTGTCGCAGCGCTCTAAGTCCATCATCTTAACCTCGTTCAATCCGATGTGATCGTGTTCTACTATATATATATAAATATCTGATAGCGTATATTTTTTAACTTGTTTCAATTCGCATCTTTTAGGTGTTGTTGTCATGATCGATTATTTGGATTTTATGAATTCTTGCAATTAATGTATATTTTAAATTTTGTATTTAAATAATAATTTGTGGAAAAAGTTTTTCTTTATATATAAATAAAGTTAAATTTTAACATCCTTTTTTTTTTCATATTAATTCAATTTATTTTCACGAGTTTTTAGAACGTGCAAGACTTTGAACATTTAAAAATTAGCCTTTGCATCTTGAAGTTATCATCATCTATTGAGAAGGAATCGGGTGACATGAACACGCGTCTGCTTCGCAGAAATTTGTTTTGAACCTCGTGCGAGACTTCGCGTAAAAGTCGTAAGAGTTCTATTTGTCTTGAACCTTCTTCTTCTTTTTTAATAGTTCGAACGACATTGTCGATTAATTTTTGTTCGCTAATAGTATGACGATTTGATTTTCTATCGTAAATCGTATCATTTTCTTTTGAAACGCGTAAATATAAATTACAATTTTTTTCTTCTTGTTATTTTGGAGAATAACGATTTATTAAACAATGTCGATGTTTATGTCGAGATTCTGTCATGGATGTTGTTGTCATGATCGATTATTTGGGGTTTTTTTTGTTTTACGAATTCTTGCAAATAATGCATATTTTAAATCTTTGTATTTAAATAATTTGTTTAAAAAGTTTTGTTTTTTTTCTCTTTATATATATACAAAAGTTAAATTTTAACATCCTTTTTTTTCTCATATTAATTCAATTTTTTTGATGTTAAGGAACATAAAACAAATTGATTAATTTCATCAAAAAAATATTTTTTTCACATTAAAGAAAAACAAAACTTTATGAACAAATTATTTAAATACAAAATTCGAAAAAATATATTCTTACAAAATGAAGCAAACAGATAAAAAAAAATTGGAAAATTTAAATGAGAAAACCGTACCTCAGTTAAACGAGATTTGTAAACTATTAAAAATTTCACATTTCAGAAATCATAGAACTAAATCAAAAAAAATTGAAGTCATACAGAAACATTTGCGAAACGATGGAAAGGCAAATGAAATGCCGATAGCAACGACGTCAAAAAATGTATCGGTTGTGAAAAATGAGAAGAAGAAGAAGAAAAAGATAGTAAAAGGAATCGAAATGCCGACGTCGAAAAAAACCGAAAACGTTTCGATTGTGAAAAATAAGAAAACGACTAAACGAAAAGCCATTGAAGAAGAACTTCAAGTTTCAAAAGAAAAGAAAAGAAAAACTAAAATGAAAACGAGTGATGCACTTCAGATTCTAGGCAAATGAGATATATCGAACGAAATTCGACGAGCAATAGATGAAGGGAAAGGAAAAGAATATCTAGCGCGACTCGCTGCGGAACTATTTCAATCGAAGTCCATGGAATGGGAGAGTGCGATCAAAGGCATTTTTAAAACTTTCGACGTTGTTCCCTCGTTGAAGAAAATCGATCCAAAATTGTTCATGGAACAGGTGAAGAAAAAAGTATTGGATTTGTTTCGCAAATACATGAACGAGGGACTAAAAATTAAGATGATACTCCATTGTGTGATGAATAAAATCGACAAGAAGTCCGGTGAGAGCATCGTGAAAAATGCATATTTCAGATCTAATGTCGAACCCGTATTTCGAGGTTCAAATTTATCGAACGTTTTCGAAAAGATGAAAGACAACATGTTGACATCTCTCGCGAATTATCAACATGAAGGTAGTAACTGGACGTTCGATGAGGTGTTGAAACTCGAAATTCACATAACTAAAAACGATTTGTTGAAAGGGTCTTCCTACGTGAAATTACCATATTTCCTAGCTAAAAAACATGCTGTGATCAATGTGAAAAATAAAGATCAGTGTTTTAAATGGGCAGTCACCTCCGCTTTATACCCTGTCAAAACGAATTCTGATAGAGTTTCTCATTACGAGGAGACTTCTAAAAATATCGATTGGACCGATGTGACTTTTCCAACGCAGTTAAAACACATCGTACGTTTCGAGGCTCAAAATCCCACCGTAGCGGTGAACGTCTTGGGATACGACGATGAAAAACGAACGATCTATCCTCTCAGACAGACTTCGTATCTCGAAAGAGAAAAGACGATTATTCTATTATTGATTTCAAATGGTGACAATCGTCATTATTGTTGGGTTAAATATCCTAGCTGATTACTGATTTACTGTCAAGACAAAATAATAAACATAAAGGAAAGATATGTTTATGTTGCAACTGCATGAACATGTTTCAGAGCGAAAAATCGTTAGCGAAACATCAGGAATATTGCAACAAAAATCAAGGTGTCGTCGTCGAAATGCCCACACCCAACACCATCGTAAAGTTTGAAAATCACAATAGAAGGTTAAAAGTACCATTCAGCGTGTATACCGATTTCGAATGTTTCACCGCGAAAATGAGTTCCTGTCAACCCAACGCTCTTCAAAGTTACGTCGAAAGATATCAAAAACACATACCTTCGGGCTATTGCATTTACGTGAAATGCGCTTTTGACTCGCAACACGACATGGGTCCCTTCACCTACACGAAACAGTATGAAGACGACGACATGGCCCAAAGGTTCGTAGAAGAGTTAGAATCGAAAACTCAAATGTTATACGACAAATTCGAAGCTCCGGCGAAAATGATCATCACGCGAGAGCAGCAGGACGAAAATAACAGAGCCACCAAATGTCACATATGCAGACAATCGCTCGATGAGAATTCAGAGGAAAATAAGAAGGTTAGAGACCACGATCATTACACGGGTCTGTATCGCAGTCCGGCTCACAGCAAGTGTAATTTAAAATATCGAGATGCTGCTTTCTATCCGGTGATGTTTCACAATCTCTCGGGTTACAACAGTCATCTGTTCGTGAAAAATCTCGGCACCTCACACGAAGAATTAAATTGCATCGCGAACAGCGAAGAAAGATACATTTCCTTTTCGAAATGGAAGCTCATGGAGAAGAAAAGAGTAATCGACGGAAATACATTGGAAGAAAAAACGAAATCCATTCATAGAGGCATACATTTCATCGACAGTTTTAAATTTATGTCGACTGCTCTGGAAAAATTAGTCAATAACATGATCAAGGATAAATTTAAAATCACGAGCGAACATTTTGGAGAACGAATAGACGTCATGTTGAGGAAAGGAGTCTATCCTTACGATTACATGTGTGATCTAAAGAGATTCGAAGACACCACACTACCTTCAAAAAAAGATTTTTATTTGAAATTATACGAATCCGACATTTCCGACGAGAATTACGAACACCCCAAAAACGTGTGGAAATCATTCGATATGAAAAACATGAGAGATTATCACGATCTCTATCTGGAGACCGACGTTCTGCTCTTGGCATACGTGTTCGAAAATTTTCGAGACGTCTGTTGTCGAAATTACGATCTGGATCCTGCTTGGTATTTCACCGCACCCGGTCTGGCATGGGACGCACTGTTGAAGACCACCGAAGTCCAATTGGAATTATTTTCTGACGTGAACATGTTGCTCATGTTCGAAAGGGCTGTGAGAGGTGGCGTCTCGATGATCTCTCACAGATATTCTGAAGCTAACAATCCCTACATGAAAGAAGGTTTCGATTCGAAACGATCGATTAAATACATACAGTATTGGGATGCTAATAATCTGTACGGTTGGGCTGAGTCATCCTTTACTGATTGGAAATTTCGAATGGGTGACAGAACCGGAAGAGATGCAAAAATGGAGAGACTATTTTTGCATTTTAGAAGTTGATTTGAACTATCCGGAAGAATTACACGATCCACACAACGATTATCCGCTGGCTCCTGAACGAATGGAACCGAACAAAGGAGACGAGGAAAAACTCATTCCCAATTTATTTAACAAACGTAACTACGTCGTCTACAGCGAGAATTTAAAACAGTACGTCGATTACGGGATGAAATTAGTCGACATACATCGCATTGTTCGATTCGACGAAGAGCCTTGGATGAAAAAATACATCGATCTCAACACGAATCTCAGAATTCGAGCCGAGAACTATTTCGAAAAAGATTTCTTCAAACTCATGAACAACTGCATGTACGGTAAATCGATGGAAAACATCAGGAAGAGAACCAACGTTCGACTCGTCACGTCTGAGAAAAGAGCTAAAAAATTAGTGGCGAAACCCAATTACAAACACCGAACCATATTCGATGAAAATCTTGTGGCTGTTCACATGCAAAAGACGCACCTGAAGTTCGACAAACCGTATTATCTCGGACCGATCATCATAGATATCAGCAAGCGATTGATGTACGAGTTTCACTACGATTACGTCAGACGAAAATTTGGTGATAAAGCCAAATTACTGTTCACCAACACAGACAGTTTAGTTTACGAGATAGAGACGAAAGACGTCTACCGAGATATATCTCAGGATATGGCCGAGTGGTTTGACACGAGCAATTATCCCGTCGATCACCCGTCCAACATTCAATTGAACGACAACAAGAAGGTGTTGGGTAAATTTAAGGACGAGAGCGGCAGTAAACAAATCGTCGAATTCGTGGGCTTGAGACCTAAACTGTATGCTTATCGTCTAGAAGATGATGAAGAGATCAAGAAGTGCAAAGGAGTTAAAGCATGCGTGGTGAAGAAAAACATCTCTTTCCAAGAGTATAAAGATTGTCTGTTAGGAAGTGGTCCGGTGTATAAGACTATGAAATCGATTCGAAGTGAAAATCGCGACTTGTATACTGAAATAGTAAACAAGATTTTGCTGACGGCCGACGACGATAAGAGATTCGTGTTAGACGATAAAATAAGCACTTTGGCACTCGGACATTGGACTGTGGATCTAATTATAGACGATATGAATGTGGATGATTGGATTCCAGATATGATTGTGGATGATAAGATTCCAGATATGATTGTGGATGATAGGATTCCAGAAAATCAAGAGGAATTAGATGGATTCAAAATTATAGAAATCGATAGAGACATCGAGAGAGTTAGTTTAAAAAGAAAAATAAAAAAATATAAAAAATAAATAACGTCATTTTTAGTAAATTATAATAAAATAAATAAAAAAAAATATATATATACGCATTTATGAATAAGAAAATAAAGATATCCGTAGAAGGTGTCGTCTTACCTAACGAACCCCTATCCAACATCGATCTGTTGAATGCGGCAAAAGATTTGAAAATCAAAGATTTTCTATGTGTGTTTTCCAGAGATGCCTTGCCGAAGAGAAGACCTCAACAATCAGAATGCGGAATTTTAAATCTAGACGATTCATCGGGTGAAGTCACTCACTGGGTGGCGTGGATCAAGAACGGGAAGATGAAAAATTATTATTTCGACAGCTGTGGAATCTCACCGCCAAAAGAAATAAAGAACTATTTCAACAAATCGATGGTTCGTTACAACAAGGAACAAGTGCAATCACCAGATCAAGTGTTTTGCGGTCACCTGTGTCTCTACGTTCTCAAGAGATGGTCTGAAGGAGATCAGTTTCAAGACATTCTCAATGATTGACATTAGAGAGAGATTTTTTTATAGTATATATAAAGATAAAAAAAATTATTTTAAAAAATTTTAATTGAATAAAAACGAAAAATGAAAATAAAATAGTTCATTTTTAATCAACTGCATTTTGAATATATTTTTTCTAAAAAGCAAAAAAAATCCCACAACAACATGCCAGTCGATAAATTTGGTAGAAGTGACGACGAAAAAGTCAACCTAAGAAAGAAGAGGAAGATGTTCGAAGTCGACGATGGTTACAACGTTGCCAACTTGGATGAACATTACATTCGGAGATACGAACCTCGAGAAGAACCTTTGAACATGAATGATAAGAAGCTCTACAATCTTCCCGAGCCGATAGATCTCACAGATGCTGCGCCTAAAAAATACGTTGACAGGGGGAACGCCGATTTCGAATGAATCATGCTAGATAATTACGTGGATAAAACCATGACCGACGATCTCGACCTGAAATCCGAACGTTTGGTGAATGTCGCAAATCCCATAGATCCCACCGATGCCGTGACCAAGAAATACGTGGACGCCTCACGCGAGATTCAGTGAACACCTGAGAAATAGATACATTCAGAAAACAATGCACTCGGAATTGAACGCCAATTATAACAAGATAACGAACATGGCCACTCCCACGAATCCCAAGGACGTGGCGACCAAACACTACGTAGATCTGCAACAGAGAAAGTCTGACAGACGAGAAATGAAATCGGATCTGAATGCGGGATTCAACAAGATATTGAATCCATCGAAGGTTGACGACACGGATGCGGACTCAACCGCGGTCAACAAGGGCTACGTGGATTCTGCTGTGATACGATCACAAGAATACCTAGAATCGCAAGTGGATGATCTCTACCTGAACAAACAATCTGGCGGAACCATGGAGGGTGGTATTGACATGAACAGTAAGAATTTATTCGGACTCAGTCACGATCCCGAATTCGATTCCAGTGCGGTCAGCAGAAAGTACGTGAACGACAACTCAGTCTGGAGAAAGGGTGACATAATGGAAGGTAAACTAGACATGGGTGAACACGTGCTCACGAATCTTCTGGATTCCGTGAACATGGCGGATGCCTGCACCCTGATTTCGGTGGTGGAGAAAGTCAAATATGCTAGACAATTGATCACTGTGTGGGCCGAGGAGGCCGGCACCTTAGATGAAGGAAAAGCTGAGTGGTCTTTCGGAAATGGAGGTAGCGGATCGAAACATGGTCAGGTGGGATACCCCATGCCGCTGGGATGTGAAATCCTTCGAATGAGTCTGGCTTCCTCGGATTTGAATAACAGAGCGGTCGTCAATCTCATGGTGAATGGAGTAGAAAGCGATAAGAGATACAGCGTGGAAAAGACTGAGAATCAACACGTGAATGTTAGCATGTTCGGCACGCCTCTCAAAGTGGACACCGGAGATAGGATTAATTTCGTTACAAAAACCAATAATCCTGAAGCCGCCACTTCCGTGGTGAGTCTACTGATCGAATTAGTTCCTTTGAACAAACAGTGAACGCGTGGAAAATAATGAATTAAAAAAAAAATAATGTGTGATTTATTAAAAAACAAAAAAAAAAGTAATGAGATTTAGAAAGATGTACAATCTCTCTAGATCACATTACTTTATTTATTTATTTTTTTTTTTGAGTTTTGTTTTAATACGTTATTTCTCATAATGTTTCATCTCGTGAAATTGGATCACCTATCTCGAAACACACGTCGACATCTATTTTAGCATTTTGAAGAGCTTTTATAAATTCTTGAAAAGCAGTCGGTCCTCTATACGTCAACGTGTCTGAAAGTTTTCTGGTCTTATCTTCTATCAAGATTTTACTTTCGATTTCACGTCTCATATAATCAGTCAATATCAAAGGTTCTGTTTCGACTAAAGTGTCTATAATTATTGCTAACAAATCTTGCGAAATATTTTTAATCAAAACACGTCTGTTTCTTCTTAAGTATTCTCTTTCTTTATCATTCATTTTTATAATAATTTTTTTAATTTTTATTTATATATATATTTTTTTTTTCACACTCGTCTCTCATCGAATGATCAACATCTTATTTCCATCCGATTCGAATTGTAATTCTCTATCTGACAGGACCAAGGCAAAGGCTTCGTTTTTTCTCGGAACGTTCCTATCAAATTGCATCTTGATCTGAATGTCTAAGACGCTACTGTTGAGTCGTTCACTCTGTTTACTGACGTCGAATACGAACATGTGATACATCGACTTGTATTCGCCGGGAGATATGTTAGGATTGCTCATCAATTCGTCTAGACCATGATACTTCTTTCTAAAATCAGCGGCGTCGCCGTACAGTCTGCAGAAATCGTTCTTGTCGAACGATGCATTGTAATCAATTGCTGGATATCTCGTGGCATTCAGAAACACTTGCATGTTTCTCAAACTGCAGTGATCGAACAGCGACTCATTCTTTTCCTGAGACCCGTCCCTATCGGTCTGAAATGCAACCATGATGAAACGCGGTCTCTCGGAAGCAGATTTCACCATCAATCTCCAATCGAAGTGATTCGTGGAGGGAGGAATGCTAGCCGTGTCGCACTGTATCATTCTAAATCCCACGGGTAATTTACTCTTGGATTCTATGATCTTGTAGAGATGCGCTTTTTCCACGATCGAAGGCTCCACGTGCGGAACGAACCACGATATCTTATGTAGAGTTATCTTACCTGCATTGGTCGCAGTGAGTCTCACTATTGCGTCGTCGTCTCCTTTTCGAATCAACGTCAGATTGTGTTTGAATCCGTACATGACCTTCTTGTAATCGTCCGCAAATCCGAAGATGTGTTTCAAAGGTATCCTGAATGAAAACGTTCCTTTAGGTCTGGACGTCTTGACGACGTAGTTGAATATCGTGGCGGCGCCAGCGCTAGCAGGGCCGATGGTGTCTTTCACCCACAACTGATTAAGTTCTCTGGATTTCGAAAAATCATCAGGATACATCAAGAGTCTGAACATCGTGGTGGCCTGACACAGATTCTATCTCTTGTCCTGATAGCATGTATTTTATATTACTGAATAGATGCATGATGCCATTATTGGCTAGAGTAACTGTGTCGTCGTCGGCGTAGTCGCTCCCATCTTCCTTGGTGAGACGTCCCTGCACTACTATGTAACTCTCGCTAGGATGTATGAATAGATCTTGAGTTTCGACGTTGATTCTTATCTCTCCCGCATTGTTCAAACTCGTTCCAGTTACCAGTTCGTATTCGTGAACCTCATATTCTTGAGTACTTTCATCTTTCACTATGCTTTGTGCTATATCTAGTATATTTGTCATTTTAAAGGATTTTTAGTTTTTTTTGTTTATTAATTAACTTGCTTTCTTTATCTAAAAAAATAATTTTTAATTATTTTTTATCATTATTTTTTCTCTCTTATATATATATATGTGTGTAAACAAGAAAATGTTAAAGAAAGTAAATAAAAAAAAAATTTGTTTTCTTTATCAAAACTTTGTCTTCTGTAATTGTTGTTCGTAAAACTTTCCAATGATCTCTTCTCCATCCAAAGCTTCGATTTCGAAAGTCACCGGATCGGTGTGAAATATTTTGATTATCACAAAGATTTCCGAGGTCCATCGAGGAATATAACCCTTTTCAAAGTGCTTCTTATAAGCGTAAATTCTCACTCGATCACCGACCGCAAATTTCAGCGTTCTAGACTTCTTCCTGATCTTAGATCTCTCAGAATATAGATTCGCATAGACCCGTTTTTCGTTTCGAGGATCGCTAGCTTCCGCGGGAGTCATCTTGATCGATCTGTGTCGCGTGTTGTTGTAATCTTTGACCAGACCATTCAGAGCGTATATGTATTTCTTGGTCGAATTCGCCGTGAAGTATCTGTGCATCTTTTCCTTCATCGTTCGATCCAACATTCCACCACGCTGGCTTTCTCTTCATTTTCGATCGAATAGAGGTCTACCCATTGATGAACGTGCTTGTTGTAGAATTCCTTTCCCTTATCCACCCACAATTTACTCGGTTTTCGAGAAGACGAGTCGAACACGCTCTTCAGAGCCTCGGCGACGCAAGGTCCCGATTTATTCTTCAAAGCTCTGATCCAACCGTATTTGGAAAACACGTCGATGACCGTCAATAGATATTTGACGCCCTCGTTCCACCTCAAAAACGATCTCATGTCGACCAAGTTGGCAGACCAAATATCATCCAAACCCTTCATGAACACCCTTCTCTTTCAAAATTTACGCACGATGGGTTTGTGTAACTCCTCGTCCAATTCGCTCGTCAATAATCGTTTCTTCTTCTTGTTTTCAGATGCGCTTTTTTTTTTGAATGCCCCATCCGAATCGACGTTTCGCACCGATCAGATTGCCGACCAGCGAACGTTCTATTTTCTCTCTCCTGGTCGGATTCGATATGCCTCTCAATTTCCCCAACATGTTTTTATCGCAGACGTCGTTGCGAGTCTTGGTGTCAGGATGTCCAGCGTAGCACAGATCGTGATCATATGTGGGCGCGTCCACCCTATTCACAGGTTTGCTCCAAGATTTGGGTGTCAGATCGGCATTGAGTCTCTTGTTCAATTTCGTTCCGGGTCCCGTGAAACTGTGACCGGGCAGATGCATTTCAAAAGGTAGATTATTTATCATTTTATTCACGATGCCTTTACCTTTGCTCGCATTCTTTTTTTTGACGAATCGAGTCTTGACAGAACCACACACGTCATAAATTCCGCGAAGCATCTGTCTGTCGTTTTTAGTTCATACTTCTCGAGAATTACTCGTCTCGGTAACTCTCTTACACTTTACGCAATACATTTTTTTTAAGAGTTATTTAAATTAATTTCGTTTTTTTATTTTATATATAAATTTAATAATTAATTAATTCTGTTCTTATTATCTATATATTTTTTTTTTCAATCGCTGCTCTTGAGTTCTATCATCTTACAGAATTCCTCCCTGGCCTCTTTCCTCCCCTTTTCCACGAGAGAATCCTTCATCTCTTCCTTGATGATCTGACGAGTCTTGATTCTCACAGCTTCTTTCATGACATTGTATTTCGTTTTCTCGCTCAATATCGCGAAGTATTCTCCATCTGATATCCTACCATCTTTCAATGCCATAGAGATCATTTCGGATATCATGTCGATCTTGGAGTCAGCCAAGACGCGAATCTTGTCGTGTTTCCTCGCCTTCAGATATAATTTCCTACTCAAAAAGTTTCCGAGCGTGCTAAACAATCCGGCGGCGAGAGCCACTCCTTCTACGGTCAACACGATCGGAATGCCGACCGTGGTCGACAACAATCCGATGCCGGCCGTGTGTAAACCCATGGAAATCGTGATGAGTGTTGTGTCGATTGCGTTGACGAATTTCATGAAACGCGAATACTTCTTCTTGAGGGAATGACGAGAATCTCTCTCTCGAGTTAGATACTCTTGGATTCTACTGATTTGATCAATGTGATACCTCTCTCCTCTTTCCTTTTCTTCTAGCGACGGTGCCGTCGGCAAAACGCCGATTGGCTTCTCATCCTCGTCGTCCACTAAAGTCGGATACAATTTATTTCTGGTTCTCATTTTTGTGTTTTTTTTTTCTTTCTAATATTAGATAAAAAAAAATTATGTGTTCATTTATTTTTATTTTCTATTCTCCCTTATTTTATATCAACGAAAAAACTTAGATGTATGCTTCATTGAACAATAATTTCATGACACATCCCTTATCTTCTAAGTTCAGACTTTTACGCGCCAACTTCAGTTCTTCCGAAACTGTGGGCTTGCTTTGATCCTTACAGAAGACTAATCTCTTCCAAAACGCGATCACTTCATTGATTTGAACGCGTTCGAACGCCGGTTCGAAATACTTGATGACCATATCTTCCCTTTCCATCCACAGACACGAATGATTCTCGTGATCGAAGTCTAGGTGATCCCGACATCCGACGCATCGTTCTAACAAGAGATGACCTAGTTGTTCATTCACGCAGAATGCGTAGGCTCTCATCAGTATTTTTAAAAGAAACCTTACTCTAATAGTCTGAGAATCGCTCATGATTTAAGTATTTATTTTTTTATTATCTATTCGATTTGATATATTTATTTTTTTTCAAATAACTATTTATTTATATTTTTTTCTCTCCTATATATCAATAAAAAACGTGACTGTGGGTTTGCGGATTCTAACACCCTGGCAACATTCTTCATTCAAAACATTCCATTAAGTGTTTATTAAGATTAATTCACAATGACATGTGTTAGTTTTACTTCAGGAAACATGACAGTGGGTTTGCGGATTCTAACACCATGTCTGTACACGAGTCAATTTCCGACCTAAAATCCGCAAATGGATCTCCGTGTACACCTCCATAGGGTTTCAGTGTTAAAATTGTGAACAGACGTGGATTATTAGAATCGGCAAGATGATGATATAGAAACGACAAAACGTTTTTTTGCTCGCAATTTAACACTGAATCCTATGAGGAAACCCATTTACCGATTCAAACACAAAACGGTACATGTACGTGTACGTAAAACTACGGGCGTTTTATTCACTCTAGGATACAATTCAGTGATGTTTGAATCTGCAAAGCGGATTCTTAAAGACCCTAAAAAACGTTCAAATCGTGTACAGGTACACGATTTTAACACTAAATCCTATGGAGGTGTACACGAATGTACGTGTACACATACACGTACATGTACAGGTGTGTTTGTATCCGCCTTTATTACCTACTAACGATGAAGGAAAAGATGCACAGATACTTCACAGCGAATTCGACCAAGAAATACATATATGCTCTGAATGGTCTGGTCAAAGATTACAACAACACGTGACACAGATCGATCAAGATAACTCCTGTGGAAGCTAGCGATCCTCGAAATGAAAAATGGGTCTACACGAATCTATATCCTGAAAGATTTAAGATTAGGAAGAAGTCTAGAACGCCGAAATTTGCGGTCGGTGATCGAGTGAGAATCTACGCTTATAAGAAGCACTTCAAAAAGGGTTATACTCCTCGATGGACCTCGGAAATCTTCGTGATAATCAAAATATTTCACACCGATCCGGTGACTTACGAAATCGAAGCTTTGGATGGAGAAGAGATCATCAGAAAGTTTTACGCACAACTATTACAGAAGACAAAGTTTTGATAAGAAAACAAATTTCTTTTATTTACTCTCTTTAACATTTTCTTGTTTACACATATATATATAAGAGAGAAAAATAATAATAAAAAATAATTAAAAACTATTTTTAGATAAAAAAAAAAAGCAAACTAATTAATAAACAAAAAAAACAAAAATCCTTTAAAATGACAAATATACTAGATATAGCACAAAGCATAGTGAAAGATGAAAGTATTCAACAATATGAGGTTCACGAATATGAACTGGTAACCGGAACGAGTTTGAACAATGCGGGAGAGATAAGAATCAACGTCGAAACTCAAGATCTATTCATACATCCTAGCGAGAGTTACATAGTGGTGCAGGGACGTCTCACCAAGGAAGATGGGAGCGACTACGCCGACGACGACACGGTTACTCTAGCCAATAATGGCATCATGCATCTATTCAGTAATATAAAATACATGCTATCAGGACAAGAGATAGAATCTGTGTCAGGCCACCACGATGTTCAGACTCTTGATGTATCCTGATGATTTTTCGAAATCCAGAGGACTTAATCAGTTGTGGGTGAAAGACACCATCGGCCCTGCTAGCGCTGGCGCCGCCACGATATTCAACTACGTCGTCAAGACGTCCAGACCTAAAGGAACGTTTTCATTCAGGATACCTTTGAAACACATCTTCGGATTTGCGGACGATTACAAGAAGGTCATGTACGGATTCAAACACAATCTGACGTTGATTCGAAAAGGAGACGACGACGCAATAGTGAGACTCACTGCGACCAATGCAGGTAAGGAAGATGGGAGCGACTACGCCGACGACGTCGAATTACCCGTGGGATTTAGAATGAGACAGTGCGACACGGCTAGCATTCCTCTCTCCACGAATCACTTCGATTGGAGATTGACAGTGAAATCCGCTTCCGAGAGACCGCGTTTCATTGTGGTTGTGTTTCAGACCGATAGGGACGGGTCTCAGGAAAAGAATGCATCACTGTTCGATCACTGCCATTTGAGAAACATGCAAGTGTTTCTGAACGCCACAAGATATCCAGCAATCAATTACAACGCTTCGTTCGACAAGAACAATTTCTGCAGACTGTATGGCGATGCCGCTGATTTTAGAAAGAAGTATCACGGTCTAGATGAATTGATGAGCAACCCTAACATATCTCCCGGTGAATACAAGTCGATGTATCCCATATTCGTATTCGACGTCAGTAAACAGAGTGAACGACTCAAGAGTAGCGTCTTAGACATTCAGATCAAGATGCAATTTGATAGGAACGTGCCGAGAAAAACTAAAGCCTTCACCCTGGTCCTGTCGGACAGAGAATTACAATTCGAATCGGATGGAAATAAGATGTCGATCATTCGATGAGAGATGTGTGTGAAAAAAATTAAAAAAACAAAAAAAAACAACAAAAAAGTTAAAAAAGTAATGTGTAATTATTAAAAACAAAAAAAAAAAAACAAAAAAAAAAAAATAAATGAAGTAATGTGATCTAGAGAGATTGAACATCTTTCTAAATCTCATTACTTTTTTTTCGTTTTTAATAAATCACACATTATTTTTTTTTTTATAATTCATTATTTTCCACACGTTCACTGTTTGTTCAAAGGAACTAGTTCGATCAGTAGACTCACCACGGAAGTGGCGGCTTCGGGATTATTGGTTTTTGTAACGAAATTAATCCTGTCTCCAGCGTTCACTTTGAGAGGCGTGCCGAACGTGCTAACATTCGTGTGTTGATTCTCAGTCTTTTTGATGCTGTATCTCTTATCGCTCTCTACTCCATTCACCATGAGATTGACGACTGCTCTGTTATTCAAATCTGAAGAAGCCAGACTCATTCGAAGGATTTCACCTCCCAGTGGCATGGGATATCACAAAAATAAATGAAGTAATGTGATCTAGAGAGATTGAACATCTTTCTAAATCTCATTACTTTTTTTTCGTTTTTAATAAATCACACATTATTTTTTTTTTTATAATTCATTATTTTCCACACGTTCACTGTTTGTTCAAAGGAACTAGTTCGATCAGTAGACTCACCACGGAAGTGGCGGCTTCGGGATTATTGGTTTTCGTAACGAAATTAATCCTGTCTCCAGCGTTCACTTTGAGAGGCGTGCCGAACGTGCTAACATTCGTGTGTTGATTCTCAGTCTTTTTGATGCTGTATCTCTTATCGCTCTCTACTCCATTCACCATGAGATTGACGACTGCTCTGTTATTCAAATCTGAAGAAGCCAGACTCATTCGAAGGATTTCACCTCCCAGTGGCATGGGATATCACACCTGACCATGTTTCGATCCGCTACCTCCATTTCCGAAAGACCACTCAGCTTTTCCCTCATCTAAGGTGCCGGCCTCCTCGGCCCACACGGTGATCAATTGTCTAGCATATTTGACTTTCTCCACCACCGAAATCAGGGTGCAGGCATCCGTCATGTTCACGGGATCCGGTAGATTCGTGAGCGCGTGTCCACCCATGTCTAGTTTACCTTCCATTATGTCACCCTTTCTCCAGACCGAGTTGTCGTCCACGTACTTTCTGCTGACAGCGCTTGAATCGAATTCGGGATCGTGACTGAGTCCGAATAAATTCTTACCGTTCATGTCAATACCACCCTCCATGGTTCCGCCAGATTGTTTGTTCAGATTGTCCACTTGCGATTCTAGGTATTCTTGTGATCGTATCACGGCAGAATCTATGTAGACCTTGTTGACCGCGGTTGAGTCCGCATCCGTGTCGTCGACCTTCGACAGATTCAATATCTTGTTGAATCCCGCATTCAGATCCCATTTCATTTCTCGTCTGTCAGACTTTCTCTGTTCCAGATCTACGTAGTGTTTGGTTGCCACGTCCTTGGGATTCGTGGGAGTGGCCACGTTCGTTATCTTGTTAGAATTGGCGTTCAATTCCAAGTGCATCGTTTTCTGAACGTATCTATTTCTCAGGTATTTGCTGAATCTCCCGTGAGAGTCATCCACATATTTCTTGGTCGCAGCATCCGTGGGATCTATGGAATTTGCGACATTCACCAAACGTTTGGATTTCAGATCAAGATCGTCGGTCATGGTTTTATCCACGTAATTATCTAGCATGATTTGTTCGAAATCGGCATTCCCCCTTTCAACATATTTTTTAGTCGCAGCATCTGCGAGATCTATCAGCTCGGGAAGATTGTAGAGCTTCTTATCGTTCATGTTCAAAGGTTCCTCTCGAGGTTCGTATCTCCGAACGTAACGTTCGTCCAAGTTGGCAACGTCATAACCATCGTCGACTTCGAACGTCTTCCTCTTCTTTCTTAGGTTGACTTTTTCATTGTCACTTCTACCAAATTTATTGACTGGCATGTTGTTTTGAGATTTTTTGTTTTTTAGAAAATATATATTCAAAATGCAGTTTATTAAAAATGAATTATTTTATTTTTATTTTTCGTTTTTATTCGATTAAAATTTTTTAAAATAATTTTTTTATCTTTATATATACTATAAAAAAATCTCTCTCTAATGTAAATCATTGAGAATGTCTTGAAACCGATCTCCTTCAGACCATCTCTTGAGAACGTAGAGACACAGGTGACCGCAAAACACTTGACCTGGTGATTGCACTTGTTCCGTGTTGTAACGAACCATCGATTTGTTGAAATAGTTCTTTATTTCTTTTGACAGCGAGATTCCGTAGCTTTTGAAATAATAATTCTTCTTCCCGTTCTTGAACCACGCCACCCAGTGAGTGCCTTCACCCGATAAATCGTCTAGATTTAAAATTCTGCATTCCGATTGTCGAGGTCTTCTCTTTGGCAAGGCATCTCTGGAAAACACACCTAGAAAATCTTTGATTTTCAAATCTTTCGCCGCATTCGACAGATCGATGTTGGATAGGGGTTCGTTAGGTAAGACGACACCTTCTACAGATATCTCTATTTTCTTATTCATAAATGCGAATATATTTTTTTTTTTTTTTTTTTATTCATTTATTTATTTTATTATAATTCACTAAATGACGTTATTTTTTTTTTCTTGTTCTTTTTAAACTAACTCTCTCGATGTCTCTATCGATTTCTATAATTTCGAATCCATCTAATTCCTCTTGATTTTCTGGAATCCTATCATCCTTACTCATATCTGGAATCCTATCATCCACAATCATATCTGGAATCTTATCATTCACAATCGTATCTGGAATCTTATCATCCACAATCATATCTGGAATCCAATCATCCACATTCATTCATATCGTCTAAAATTAGATCCAAAGTCCAATGTCCGCGTGCCAAAGTGCTTATTTTATCATCTAACACGAATCTCTTATCGTCGTCGGCCGTCAGCGAAATGTTGTTGACTATTTCGGTATACAAGTCGTGATTTTCGCTTCAAATCGATTTCATAGTCTTATACACCGGACCACTTCCTAACAGACAATCTTTATACCCTTGGAAAGAGATGTTTTTCTTCACCACGCACGCTTTAACCCCTTTGCACTTCTTGATCTCTTCATCTTCTAGACGATAAGCATACAGTTTGGGTCTCAAGCCCACGAATTCGACAATTTGTTTACCGCCGCTCTCGTCCTTAAATTTACCCAACACCTTCTTGTTATCATTCGATTGAATGTTGGACGGGTGATCGACGGGATAATTGCTCGTGTCAAACCACACGGCCACGTCCTGAGATATATCTTGGTAGACGTCTTTCGTCTCTATCTCATAAATTAAACTGTCCGTGTCGGTAAACAGTAGTTTGGCTTTATCACCAAATTTTCGTTTGACGTAATCGTAGTGAAACTCGTACATCAATCGCTTGCTGATACCTAAGATGATCGGTCCGAGATAATACAGTTTGTCGAACTTCAGGTGCATCTTTTGCATGTGAACGGCCACTAGATTTTCGTCGAATATGGTTCGGTGTTTGTAATTGGGTTTCGCCACTAATTTTTTAGCTCTTTTCTCAGACGTGACGAGTCGAACATCGGTTCTCTTCCTGATGTTTTCCATCGATTTACCGTACACGCAGTTGTTCATGAGTTTGAAGAAATCTTTTTCGAAATCATTCTCGGCTCGAATTCTGAGATTCGTGTTGAGATCTATGTATTTTTTCATCTAAGGCTCTTCGTCGAATCGAATGATGCGATGTATGTTGACTAATTTCATCCCGTAATCAACGTATTGTTTCAAATTCTCGCTGTAGATGACGTAGTTACGTTTGTTAAATAAATTGGGAATGAGTTTTTCCTCATCTCCTTCGTTCGGTTCCATTCGTTCGGGAGCCAGCGGATAATCATTGTGTAGATCGTGTAATTGTTCTGGATAGTTCAAATCGACTTCTAAAATGCAAGGATAGTCTCTCCATTTTTGCATCTCTTCTGGTTCCGTCACCCATTCGAAATTTCCAATCAGTAAAGGATGACTCATAGCCCAACTGTACAGATTATTAGCGTCCCAATACTGTATGTATTTATTCGACCATTTTGAATCAAAACCTTCTTTCATGTAGGGATTGTTAGCTTCAGAATATCTGTGGGAGATCATCGAGACGCCACCTCTCGCAGCCCTTTTGAACATGAGCAACATGTTCACGTCAGATAATAATTCCAATTGGACTTCGGTGGTCTTCAACAGAGCGTCCCACGCCAGACCGGGTGCGGTGAAATACTAAGCGGGATCCAGGTCGTAATTTCGATGACAGACGTCTCGAAAATTTTCGAACACATCTGCCAAGAACAGAACCTCGGTCTTCAGATAGAGATCGTGATAATCTCTCATGGTTTTCATATTGAATGATTTCCACACGTTTTGGCGTGTTCGTAATTCTCGTCGGAAATGTCAGATTTGTATAATTTTGAATAAAAATCTTCTTTCGAAGGTAGTGCAGTGTCTTCGAATCTCTTTAGATCATTCATGTAATTGTAAGGATACACTCCTTTCCTCAACATGACGTCTACTCGTTCTCCGAAATGTTCGCTCATGATTTTAGATTTATCCTTGCTCATGTTATCGACTAATTTTTCCAGTGCGGTCGACATGAATTTAAAACTGTCGATGAAATGTATGCCTCTACGAATGGATTTCGTTTTTTCTTCCAACGTATTTCCGTCGATTACTCTTTTCTTCTCCATGAGCTTCCATTTCGTGAAGGAAATGTATCTTTCTTCGCCGTTCGCGATGCAATTTAATTCTTCGTGTGAGGTGCCGAGTTTTTTCACGAACAGATGATGGTCGTAACCCGAGAGATTGTGAAACATCACCGGATAGAAAACGGCGTCTCGATATTTTAAATTACACTTGCTGTGAGCCGGACCGCGATACAGACCCATGTAATGATCATGGTCTCTGACCTTCTTATTTTCCTCCGAATTCTCGTCGAACGATTGTCTGCATATGTGACATTTGGCGGCCCTGTTATTTTCGTCCTGCTGCTCTCGCGTGATGATCATTTTTGCCGGAGTTTTGAATTTGTCGTATAACATTTGAATTTTCGATTCTAACTCTTCCACGAACCTTTGAGCCACGTCGTCGTCTTCATACTGTTTCGTGTAGGTGATGGGACCCATGTCGTGTTGCGAGTCAAAAGCGCATTTCACATAAATGCAATAGCCCGAAGGTATGTGTTTTTGATATCTTTCAACGTAACTTTGAAGAGAGTTGGGTTGACAGGAACTCATTTTCGCGGTGAAACATTCGAAATCGGCGTACACGATGAATGGTACTTTTAACCTTCTATTGTGATTTTCAAACTTCACGATGGTGTTGGGTTTGGGCATTTCGACGCGACACCTTGATTTTTATTACAATGTTCCTGCCGATTTTTCGCTCTTTAACATGTTCATGCAGTTGCAACATAAACATACCTTATGTTCATGTTTATTATTTTGTCTCGACAGTAATCGGCTCAGATGTTTAACCCAACAATAATGATGATTGTCATCATTCAAAATCAATAATAAAATAATCGTCTTTTCTCTTTCGAGATACGAAGTCTGTCTGAGAGGATAGATCATTCATTTTTCATCGTCGTATCCTAAGACGTTCACTGCTACGGTGGGATTTTGAGCCTCGAAACGTTCGATGTGTTTTAACTCTGTTGGAAAAGTCACTCCGGTTCAATCGAGATTTTTAGAAGTCTCCTCGTAATGAGAAACTCTATCGGGGTTCATTTTGACAGGGTATAAAGTGGAGGTGACTGCCCATTTAAAACACTGATCATCTTTATTTCTCACGTTGACCACAGTGTGTTTTTTAGGTAGGAAATACGGTAACTTCACGTAGGAAGACCCTTTCAACGAATCGTTTTCAGTTATGTGAATTTCGAGTTTCAACACCTCATCGAACGTCCAATTACTACCTTCATGTTGATAATGCGCGAGAGACGTCAACATCTTGTCTGTCATCTTTTCGAAAACGTTCGATAAATCTGAACCTCGAAATATGGGTTTGACGTTAGATCTGAAATATGCATTTTTCACGATGCTCTCGCCGGACTTCACGTCAATTTTATTCATCACGCAATGGAGTATCATCTTAATTTTTAGTCCCACGTTCATGTATTTGCAAAACAAATCCAATACTTTTTTCTTCACCCATTCCATGAACAATTTTGGATCGATTTTCTTCAATGAGGGAACCACGTCAAATGTTTTAAAAATGCCTTTGATCACACTCTCCCGTTCTACGGACTTCGATTGAAATAGTTCTGTGGCGAGTCGTGCTAGATATTCTTTTCCTTTCCCTTCATTTATTGCTCGTCAAATTTTGCTCGATATATCTCGTTTGTCTAGAATCTGAAGTTCATCACTCGTTTTCGTTTTAGTTTTTCTTTTCTTTTCTTTTGAAACTTGAAGTTCTTCAACGGCTTTTCATTTAGTCGTCTTCTTATTTTTCACAATCAAAACATTTTGGGGTTTTTTCGACGTCGGCATTTCGATTCCTTTTACTATCTTTTTCTTCTTCTTCTCATTTTTCACAACCGATGCATTTTTTGGCGACGTTGCTATCGGCATTTCATTTGCCTTTCCATCCTTTCGCAAATATTTCTGTATGACTTCAATTTTTTTTTATTTAGTTCTATGATTTCTGAAATGTGAAATTTTTAATAGTTTGCAAATCTCGTTTAACTGAGGTACGATTTTCGCATTTAAATTTTCCATTTTTTTATCTGTTTGCTCCATTTGTAAGAATATTTTTTTCGAATTTTGTATTAAATAATTTGTCAAAAAGTTTTGTTTTTTTACTCTTTATATAAAAAAAAAAGTTTTTTAATTTCAATTTTTTTTTTTTAATGTTTTTTTTTTTATTCAAAACAATTTACGATCGCTTTTATTTCTTGTTTGCAAAACGAACATGTTTTCTCGTCTCTAGAATAACATTCCTTACAATAACATAAATGTGCACACGGTAGAAACAAAATGTTTGCGGATTTGTTTTCGCAAAGCAGACACGTGTTCATATTACCCGACTCCTTCTCAACAGATGATGATAACTCGTCTGCTTCTTTCATGAATCAAATCAAATCTAGAATTCTAAAGTCAAGAATTGAGATAACGTCTTGTTTGCGTAATTCAATGTATTGTACAATTGTTCCTTCGTGTATCCGGATTGTAAAATACCCCTTAATAAACTCTCATTTTTATTTCTTTCCCATTCTTCATTTTCAATTTTAATCAATCCCAATGACTGGATCTTCTTCAAATAATCGCAACGACCTTTGGTATTATTTATGTGTTCTACCAAAGGTCTGTCATGAGGTTCCCAATTCATTAAATGTATGTTGCATCAAAAACATTTAACTCTATCACTTTTACCCACATAAATGAAACCCGCAGCAGCTAAATCTTTGGGTTTTTGAGCAAGACGTGAAGGCCAATTTTTAAACATTTGAAGTCTTGCACATTCTAAACTATAATTCGGATGTTCTGACTTGATCATTGTTTTTACCTCAAAATTGGGTTTGTAAGAATATTTTATTTTTTTTTCGAATTTGTATTTAATGATAATTTGTTAAACATTAAAATTGTTTATATATGTTTTAATTTCTTCAAAAAGAATTAATCAATTTTATGTTCTTAATGTGAAAAAAAAAATTGAATTAATACGAGAAAAAAAAAAGGATGTTAAAATTTAACTTTTTATTTATATATAAAGAGAAAACAAACTTTTTTAACAAATTATTATTTAAATACAAAATTTAAAATATACATTATTTGCAAGAATTCATAAAAAAACCAAATAATCGATCATGACAACAACACCTAAAAGATGCGAATTGAAATTGAAACAAGTCAAAATGTGTAAGATATTAGGTTCTAATATCTATACATTAGAGCAACACGATCCCATCGAATTGAACGAGGTTGAGATGGTGAGCTTAGAGCGCTACGACAACAAATATCAGATGCATTTGAAATTGGATGAAGCCATGCTCGATTTGTTTTATGAGTACCAAAGCGATCTGCTGAATAATATATCATCATCGCCGAATACAGAAAATTCGACAAGAATGATTTGACGATGTTCTATGGAAAATACATACTTCCAATAATCTCACTCGAACTCGTGGACAAATCGGGTGGTGAGAGCATGTTCACCGATGTAAAAAAACTCAAAAGAGTAAAGATAAACATTCAAGACATTTTCGTAAATGGAAAAACGACGAATGTCAACATGCTAATAACGGACTTGGAAATATAAACAATAGAGAGATTGATTTTTAGCGAAGAAGAAGGAAAAAAAGTAATGAGATCTAAAGATGATCTCATTACTTTTTACAAAAAAATTTTCACATTAAAGAAAATAAAAATTAAAAAACTTTTTTTTTTATATATATAAAGAGTAAAAAAAAAACAAAACTTTTTAAACAAATTATTAAAAATACAAAATTTAAAATATACATTATTGCAAGAATTCATAAAACAAAAAAACCGAATAATCGATCATGACAGCAACACCTAAAAGATGTGAATTGAAACTGAAACGAGTCGAAACAAATAAGAAATTCAGTCATAAAATCTATAGATTACAACAACACGATCCCATCGAATTGAACGAGGTTGAGATGAAGGTCTTGGAGCATAAATACAACAGATATAAGATGACTTTGAAATTGGATGAAGCCATGCTCGATATGTTTTATGAGTACCAAAGCGATCTGCAGAAAATCGTCATCGCTAAAGATAAAGAATTCGACAAGGACGATTTGACGTTGTTCTATGGAAGTTACATATATCCAAAAATCTCATGCGAACTCGTGGACAAATCGGGTGGTGAGAGCGCTGTCACCGATGTAAAAAAAAAAGAGTAAAGATAAACATTCAACACATTTTCGAATAAGGAGAAAACACGAGTGTCAACATGCAAATAACAGACTTGGAAATATAAACAATAGAGAGATTGAAATGTTAAAATTTAACTTTTTATTTATATATATATGGAGAGAAAAAACTTTTACAAAAAATTTTTTACATTAAAGAAAATTAAAATTAAAAAACTTTTTTTTTTTTTATATATATATAAAGAGCAAAAAAAAAAACAAAACTTTTTAAACAAATTATTAAAATACAAAATTTAAAATATACATTATTTGCAAGAATTCATAAAACAAAAAAAACAAATAATCGATCATGACAACAACACCTAAAAGATGCGAATTGAAATTTAAATGAGTCAAAACATGTAAGAAATTAGATTTTAAAATCTATAGATTACAACAAGACGATCCCATCGAATTGAACGAGATCGAGATGAAGGATTTAGAGCATAAATACGACAAATATAAGATGACTGTGAAATTGGATGAAGCCATGCTCGATTTGTTTTACGAGTACCAAAGCGATCTGCAGAAAATCGTCATCGCTAAAGATAAAGAATTCGACAAGGACGATTTGACGTTGTTCTATGGAAGTTACATATATCCAAAAATCTCACGTGAACTCGTGGACAAATCAGGTGGTGAGAGCGCGTTCACCGATGAAAAAAAACTCAAAAGAGTAAAGATAAACATTCAACACATTTTCGAAAAAGGAGAATACACGAGTGTCAACATGCTAATAATGGACTTGGAAATATAAACAATAGAGAGATTGATTTTTTTAGCAAAGAAAAAGGAAAAAAAAAAAAGTAATGAGATAATCTTTAGATCTCATTACTTTTTTTTTGTTTCCCTTCTTCACTATTACCCATATAATCTAATAACGTTTCCTTTTTTCTTAAATTTCAGCATCGATTCTTCTTTTCTTTTCTTTTTTGTGATATGCTACGTTTTTTATAACAACACATTTGTTTATCCGAATCATAATTATGAATGAATGGTGTGCATCTCTTGGTAACACTCGCATCATTACCATTCTCTTCAGAAGATAGTGGCGACGGTGGAAAACATCTCAGTGGTGATGGTGGAAAACGTCTCATTCTTTTAAATTTCAACCGTCTATCCCAATCTTTATTTAACTCTTTTATCAGTTCTTTCCTTAGATATCCATCATTAGCGTCTAACCATTTTTCCACATCTTTTTCGCACTCTATCTCGCGATATTCATCATTATCGTCTAATTGTTTTTCCACCTTTTTATCCATTTTATATATTATTTTATACTTTCTATGATTTATATTTTATATAATTATATATTTTTTTTACATTATAATAACATATTCAAAATCGGTATATTCTTAAATGCCAAATTCTCACCAAACAACAAACCCTTGCTGAGTCGCTCAACGTTCCGTCCACTCTTCAGATAGAGACCATTTCCACTCAAAGAGTTGTCACCTCTAATGGGTTGTAGATACAATCCTTTACCGCTGTCGTCTATGTGGACGCGACACACGGCTCCTCCCTTCTTCAAAAACAGTCCGCTGCCACCAATTAATTTCTCAACTGCCGAACTCGCGACTCCTGTGAGAGCTCCCACGCCGAGAGTCTTTCCGAGAAAGGGTAGTGCCTTTGCGGCGAAGGGTAATGCTTTTGCGGCAATTCCTGCCAATAGCGGTATGAAACCACCTTTCATTCTCATATTGTATCTCAGTTGAGCGGGACTCAATCTCACCGTCAACCCTCTTCCATGACGAATCGCTTTCTCCATCCTTTTGATTTGACTTTTGGTCCAGGCGATCTAATTCTGACCACCTCTCGTCAGATCTTCGTGAGTGAATTTGAATTTCACCGCCTCGCCTCGAGTTCTTAATGCTCTCTCAAGTTTCTTCCTCTGTCCTGCGGATATGTTCATGTTTTTTTTCACGTATTCTGTCATAATTCTTCTTTTTTTAAATATATTTACTTCAATTGTTTTCTTGTTTTAATAATAATTATTTATATTAAAATAATTTTTGTAAAATTAATATTGCGTTTATTTTATTTTTGTTATCTATATATATACACAATATTTTTTTTTTTTTTTTTTTTTTGGCTTTTATATTTCTCTTATGTGAAATCGTATCGTCACCCTCTCTCTGCAAAGATCTAACAGTTCACCATTTTGATCCGTCAACGTGGTTTTGAGACTATACAACGTGTCTAAAATCACTGGTAGATAAACTAAATTTCGAGGTCGCTCCACGATCTTATAACCCAGTGAACGTTTGGAAAGAAGGAATAGATCGTCAGATGAGCGCTACCATTCACGTAGCTTCCAGCAATCACATCCACGTTCACCAGAATGCTATTGACTGCGAGAATGTCGACCGTATTTTCAGATGCCACGTGGTCTCGATACATCTTTCGATCGAATCCCAGCATCTTGCCTATAGAATCGTCCGTGTTGAAATCCACTCGAAAATTATCTTACAAATCCAACATCATATGTAAGGTATTAGGATTGGGAGCGAGTCTGATCTTGTTGCTTCCCTTTCCATCTGTCTTCATTCGCGTCTGAATGTAATTGTTCAAAGCGTCTATGTCGTAACTTCCTTTGGGAATTCGAATCTCCAACCAATCCACTCCGTCGGAATACTTGAACGAGTTATTCTTTTCGGTGACGTTGGGAAAGGAATAATAAGTCTCCAGATTCACCAACATCATCTCGTATCTTTTCTCTCTATTCAATTCGATGGAAGGTTCGAATTTCGTAGCGAATCGAGTCAAATCGCCACTCACCACGATTTGAATGGATTGTTTTGCAGCCATATTCTCGGCTATCATTTCTAACAATTCTCCTTGTTCGAACATTATATTTTAATTTTATTTTTTATTTTTTCAAAACTAATTATTTGAAGATTTATTATTTTCTAAATTTTTTTTTTATTTTCACGCTCTATCTTATTATCATCAGAAACATAAAACTTGTCGAATCCACACCGAAATTTTTTGTGATTAAATTCGCTAGTCAAATCGATCACGACGAAATTGTAAAGTCCTCCATCCCAAACCCTCTTGCAGAATCTCCTGAATTCTGCCACGCTCATGTCGTTTGCGATGTGATCGCCGTAGATGTGATTGAGATTCTTGAGATCTTAGCGAAAGAGACATAGAAAATTAGCGTTCTCCTTTATCGTCTGTCTGGGCAATCGAAAATAATTCTGCAACAGGTAGAAACAGTCCACGTTGCTGTGTGGACCCCTAACGTAATACGATTCACATCGGTTCTGCCTCTACAAAAGCAGATCGTCGAAAATCATGAGATTCTTATCTTCCGATTTCAATTCTCTAGGATCCGGAACGTCGCTAGCGTTCTCATAAAATTGACACTCGACATTCGAAGATGCATTTCTCTTCATCAGTTCCATCGCCGCACCATCCAAAATGGTCGAAAGAGGAGCTTCACTTTTGTCGAATTCCTCCCTACTGTCAAAGATTCTGGCTATGACGTCCTTGGGCAATCTACGATCCATGCACTCTCGAAGCAATCTGTATTCGGGTTGAAACAAGCTCTTGCCAAACACGAACAATCTGTCGTAATCCAACCAGTCGGGTTGGGACAACAGATTCATCAACAGATTAGTCTTTCCACAATTCCATTTTCCCACTATCAAGCCTCTTATGCTTTTGGGAAAGAACTCATTATTCGACCTCTTAGTCGCAGCATCGTTCCAAGACATATCTTTAATGTTCATCTTTGTTTTATTATTTTTTGTTTGTTATTTTAGATTCTTTCAAACACAATTTTTTATGTTTTTCAAACTCAGTTTTTAATATTATTATTTATTTATATCACACCATCGCGAGTTCTCTTCAATCCTGATCCACTCGTCATTTTAGCTAAATCTTGTATGGATACCACAGCATCCTTAAAATCTTTCCAACTTTTTGGCGTTCGCTCTAATGCACCTCGCTTCGCCAGTGGACTGATCAACTTGTCGATCAATGCGTTGGCTGCCCTCTTGCCAGCCACAGAAGCTATCCTACCACTGGCTTCGGAAGCGGCTTTCTTACTAGCATCCAAAGCCGTCTTCTTACCGACCTCAAACGCAGTTGATGCGAGTTTTCTACCCGCATCGCTCGCTCGTGAACGCTCGCATTATAGAATCAACGATGACAGAACTGCCTTGAACATAAGTTCTGACGTATCCCCTGTTCTTTATCACCAACATATTTTATTTTTATAATATATTTTGTTTTTTTCACTGGTAAATCGTTTTGTTGTTTAAATACTTTTATTATTCTAGTGTAAAAATTTACTGTTTTTTTTATTTTATATATTTTTGTTTGTTTGTTTGTTTCTCTCTACTTATTATATATACATCAATCCTTCAATTCGTTCATCAGCCTTTTATAATGGTTTTTATTCAAAACCTTCTGTCTTAACAATTCGTCAGATATAGTAACTATCTGATTATCTAACCCTGTGTTACCAGCCCGTCTGCTTGCCATTAACAAACTCAATCTCTGAGACAGAGCGTCAGAATCGCTCAGAAGAAAAGTGGTTTTCACCCCTTTGCCAGTCACCGATTCGACGAACTTCTTATTCATATCCCATATGGGTTTCACTATTTTCGTCCACTTGTAACCTCTGTTGGCTTTGGGTCTCGTCTCTCTGGCATCGTTATTTATCTTCATGGCGTGGGTCTGAACCAGAATGTCGCCATAATTGTCGAAATCCTGTTCCGTGTAATCACTAGGCTTATCGTAAAGGAGCAATTTGCGCAGTCCAGAAGTTAATTCGTACCTATTCGAGCCTACGGTTAATTCATCATCATCTATTTCTACTTCTGTATCGCCGACAAAAGTTCTACCATCCGAATCCTTATAAAATCCATACAACAGATCTCTCTTACCGCCATCCTCGGACGACGCGACGCTATCAGTGGTGATAGTCGCTCAAGTCGGTTTGAATCCCTGTGGGAACGTAATCCGGTGTAGATTGAAAGGAATGCGGATTTCCAAAACTACCGGGCAACGAACCCATTCTCAAAGAACTCTCTTTTATGGGTCTCAATTCTTTGACTATCTCCTTCTTGCTTCGCTCTTGACCCTCCATCACGGGTTTAAATATTTTTGTGGTCTCGCGTCTGAGATCTATCTCTCTGAGACGTCTGCTTCTGTCAGCCGATTGAATGCCCTTCTTAGCACGTTCATACTCGCCTAAAATTTTATCTCGGCTTCTAGAATCCATCTGTAAAAACATTTTTCGTTTTTAATTGTTAATGTTCCTTTGAATATGCTAATGTGAGTTATTTTATTATTTTCAAAATTAAATGTATAATTATATTTTTATGTTTTAAGTTAATAAAAATCTTCTGTCTTTAATATAATAACTAAAAAATTCATATCTCAACTCAGTATTGATTGAATTGGAAAAACTTGAAAGTTTAAAAACGTTTTAAGCACATGACAAACCAGTTTCTGATTTAACGCATTTGAGAGTAATATACGTTTGTTAAAAGGAATTCCATTCATATATCAAAAAAACATTCACTCAATGTCGAATTAAGAGAGAACCTTTGAAGACAGTTAAAAAAATTCTAGCACATAAAAGAAACCGATTTTTTCTAATTTAACGGTAAAGGGATTCATTCATTCAAATCTCTGATCATTATCATGAATATATTAAAAATTTACCACTCAAACCTAATTGAGTGGAAAATGCGTTTTATTATACATTATTAAAACGATCCATTAAAAACGAAAAACCTTCATTCACACCACAACAAAAACATGAGCAACATTTTTCATCAAACATTCCATTAAGTGTTTATTAAGATTACTTCACAACAATTAATAGTGACAAAACGCGAACAAACGATTTTTACCTCTGATTTTTTCTAATTGTTTCTAAACTCAATTTATTTTCGTTACATTGAAACAAAACACGAATGTCTATTTTTACAGATCATATTTTATAGTCGACTCTTTTGAACGAATGCCTTTCATTCACGCAACTCTTTTAAACTGACACTCATATTTATAGTCGACTCTTTTGAACGAAAACCTTCATTCATTCACAACAAAAACATATGTGTAAGTTTTTACTATCATCGTGACAGTGGGTTTGCCGGTTCAAAATCACCTCTTTTCCATGTACCGTACACGAGTCGATTTCTGACGTAAAATCCGCAAATGGATTTCCGTGTATGCCTCCATAGGGATTCAGTGTTAAAATCGTGTACAGACACGGATGATTTAGAATCAGCAAGATGATGATTTAGAAACGGCAACACGTTTTTTGCTCGCAATTTAACACTGAATCCTATGGGGGAAACCCATTTGCCGATTCTAAATCAGACGATACACCTCTTTTTCCTTAAAATTTCATGCATTTTTTTCACTCTTCAGCGATGTGTATATAGAATCCAGTGATGTAGAATCGGCAAAGCCGATTCTAAATCACCCTAAAAAACGACAAATCGTGTACCTGTACACGATTTTAACACTAAATCCTATGGAGGTGTACATCGATGTACGTGTACATGTACATGTACATCTGTGTTTGAATCGGTCTTTATCACCTACTGATATATCTACACTACTTACATACATGCTAGAATATCATCTAATATGTGAAAAGTCAATTTCTCATATCCCTGATAAGCACCATATACTCTTCCTCACATTTTACTTGCGACGCACAACTCAAACATTTACCCGATGCACAACTATTCCAGTTTGTTCTCAAACTGCGACATGGCTGCTGCAAAGCGGCCACGCCGCTGTTTGAGCACAGACTGAAAAGCCTGTGAGTGCTTAACTCAATAGTGAAGTGACATCCAGTTCAACCTACATTTCAGTGCCCTGTATTATGTGCAACTCTCTTATCGAACTGTCGTATTAAATGCCGCACCGTTATGTGCTTAACCCAATAGAGAAGTGATATCCAGCTGAACCTACATTTTAAATGCCCTCAATTATGTGCAACTCATTTATCTTTCTATCGGTTTAAATGCCACATATTATGTACTCACCGTGATATCGTCTGTTCACAAACTGCACCATGGCTGTCTGTTCACAAACTGCACCATGGCTGTCTCGGAGCAGCCATGCTGCAGTTTGAGTTCACACCAAAAAACAAAAAACCCGTGGGTCTTCATCAATAATATTAGCGATGACCAGTTCAGTGTATATCTTAGCGCCATCCATTATGTGCAACCATACAATCCCGCCCTCACGTATTTATCCGAATATACCCATACCAACATGACAGGATATCCTCTTATCAGTGACGTTTCAGTCTTTATACTCTTGCTAACCGCCTGATAACTGGCTACACATCTTACTTGCATCATGAACATTTCCACAACTGACAGGTACTGCCGTTTTTAATGTTTTGGTTACACTTCCCTTATTTGACTATCTACTAGTTCAGTTTTCCCCCACGAAACCATGTATCCCTTAACCTGAAAGAAGACGAATAGGTCCACTTAGTCTAATTTTATTATAATTATTATTAGTTAGTTATAATTAGTTCACTATTTTGTATTTTATTTTGTAGCCCTTCCCACCTTTTCCCGCCTAACTCAGTGATAAATGAGAGATAAACTATGAACATTATTTAGCTATATCAACTCGATTCTCTTTTACTCACTCACTCAACTCCCATACATACAGCAACATTCATTTCAAAAACACACACTTCAGTCTTGTCCTAAGTTACTATAGACCAAGTTACAATTTTCTCGACAGCAGAGTAGAACATCTGTGTTAATATAACCCTTTGTTTCCTCCACTGTGTGTCAACTTTCATGATGACCAGTCCAGTCTCGCTTGATAAAGTACAGAATGATGCAGACTTCGACTTTGTAGCACAATTCAATCGTGAAGTTAACCGTGTTTCTGAAGATGATCCTATCACCCCACTTACTGCCGATGTGAACACCTGCAAATACAACACTGCGGAGACGTTTTCTACAGCAGTGGACACGTTTAACAAATCTTTTGCCTTACTTAACACTAACTGTAGAAGCTTAAATGCCAATTTTGATCAACCAAAGAGTCTGCTTTGTGATCTCCAAGTAAATGAAAATATATTTGACATCGTAGGTATTACTGAAACATTTAGCGTAAAAGAAAATATCTCCCACACATTAAATGGCTATCATCCGCTTGTTCTACGTTATCGCCCTGCCGACCGGTGATGATGGTAGGGGTGGGGTTGGTGTCTTTATTAAAGATTCTATACCATTCAAAATAAGGAACGACTTAAGCATTTTCATTCCTCATGTTTTTGAATCTCTATTCATAGAACTTAATGGAAAACACAAATCTATTGTAGGAACTATTTATCGTCCGAATACTGCTCCCAAAGCTGATCTGGACTTGTTCCTATCTCAATATTCAAATCTACTTGATCAAATCAATACTGAGAGAAAACCACCCTACCTAATGGGAGATTTCAACTTAGATCTACTCAATTTTCACCAACACCAAAAAACCAATCAATATTTAGAAGCCCTGTTCAGCTTTGGATTCACGTCCATGATAACCAAACCAACGAGAATAACAAGTCATTCGGCAACTATAATTGATCATATTTTTTGTAATAGATTCAATTTAAATACTTCTGGGATAATCATTGCTGATGTGAGCGATCATTTCGCTACATTTTACACCGAAAATTTCAAGAGCACCAACCATAATGACAATACACAGCAGCCTAAGAGAATTTTTAACACACGAAATATTAATTTATTCAAACAGCTACTATCTGAATCCGATTTTAGCAATGTATGCACACGGCGTTATTTATAACTATCAGTTTACGCCTAAAAGTGTTTCCAAAGAAAAAGAAAAATGCGACAAAGCGCAAAACAACACGACGCTTCTGTCGTGTGCAATGTCGTGAGAAATATCGTAATATAGCGTTGACGACTTGCCTTTTGGAAGCAACTTTACGCGTAAACGCGACAGAGCTATAATACGACAGTACTGTCGTGTAATTTCACCCAATAATGCATCTTGTCAGCCATGTTTCCGTAATGAATAACAAAGCAACTAAAGATTGCACACTATCCATGTTTTTTAGATTTTTCCAAAGCATTCGACACTATTGATCATGAAATGCTGGCTCGAAAACTTGAACATTATGGTATAAGAGGTATAGCTAATTCTTGGTTTCAAAACTATCTCTCCGGGAGATCCCAGTATGTTCAATTCACTAGTGAATCCTCGGAGTTACTCAATGTCGCTACAGGGGTACACCAGGGCTCTGTACACGGTCCTCTTTTTTGTTCGTCTTGTATATCAGTGACATTAGTGAATCAACTGACATGCGTATTCTATCCTTTGCGGATGACACATCAGCTCATGCATCTGGGAACGACCTTGACCTCCTTACGGAGACGGCAAATAATGAATTATCAAAAATCAACCACTGGTGTTCTGCGAACAGGTTATCTTTAAATGCTAACAAAACTAAAGTCATACTTCTCCATCCCCAAAATGACAACTACAATTACGATAACGTGCAAACCTACATTACACTGAAGTCTGTCGCTCTGTCGTGTTGTCGCGTTTTTGACAAGTTTTTTAAATGAGAATGCACTGAGAAAAACGCGACAAAGCTACAACACGACAGTTTGTCCTGCAGTTTGTCGCAATTTAGCTCTGTCGCGTTTTTTGTTGAAACGCTTCATTGGTCACCAGCGGTCCTCCTAAACACCGGAATTACCCTGAATTACATCCAAAATACCTGTGCAGTGTGATTTTTTTTTGTTACAAACTTGCTTTCACTAAGATATTTATATGTGGAACTGTTTAAATCGAACCTCAAAACGTGCCAAGTGATGTACCCGGTCGCCATTCTCAATTTCTCATATCATCCGCAGAACTGCGAACAGATTTGTTATATCAAAATTTGTTAGTGCAAGACTTTCGTTGCCTCTTTGCGTTAACCAATCATACGCATCACCCACTCGGCTTATTGTCTTCTGTTCAATGTTTGTTTTTTGACCGTTGTAACAACATCGTTGTTGATTTTCTTTACATTTTTATTCTAGACTGCTGTAAAAACAAGAGACGGACCGGCCTGCAACCCCTGGGATGAGATGGGGTGGGGTGGGGGGTGAAGAAGAGGCGTCCCCCCTAGAAAACTCCCCCGAGAAGTTTTAGACAATATTTGTCAATTTGGATCCCTTTGATCCATTTTTATTAACAAGTGCATTAATTCCGAGCAGTCAAATCCCACCTGTGCTATACAAATTAGTAAATGATATTCAATTGCCACTGATATATTAGTTTCGTGTATTGTAATTGGTAAATAGATGGGAGTGGGGTGGTGGGGGAGTTATGTCCGCCTCAAAAATTAAAAGGAGGGGATTATGTCTGAGTTGGATTGTTGGCCCCCTGTACATGGTTCACGCCCCCCCCCCCCCACCCCACCTCACCCCCGAAGGCCGATCCTGGTTGCATGTCTGAAGACGGGACCGATGTTTCCTTTCCGAAAATTCAACTGATCATTTGTAGGGAAAAGTCTTTGTACACTGTTTGGAAGTTTATTAAATACAGTTGTATGCAGGGAAAGATCCAGCTATATTTTGGGGATACCCTTTTTCAATCGTCAATGCACTTGCTCTCTCGCCCCCTCACCCCCATCCCCAGGGTTGCAGGCCTGTCTTGTTTTTACAGCAATCTAGAATAAAAATGTAAAGAAAATCAACAACGATGTTGTTACAACGGTCAATAAACAAACATTGAACAGAAAGACAATGAGCCGAGTGGGTGACGCGTATGGTTGGTTAATGCAAGAGGCAACGAAAGTGTCGCACAAACAAATTTTGATATAACAAATCTGTTCGCAGTTCTGTGGATGATATGAAAAATTGAGAATGGCGACCGGGTACATCACTTGGCACGTTTTGAGGTTCGATTTAAACAGTTCAACATTAAAATATCTTAGTGAAAGCAAGTTTGTAACAAAACAGACCATAAAGAACAGAAATTTTGGAGGTAATTCCGGGTAATTCTGGGTAATTCCGGTGTTTAGGAGGACCGGTGGTGACCAATGAAGCGTTTCAACAAAAACGCGACAGAGTTAAATTGCGACAAACTGCACGACAAACTGTCGTGTTGTAGCTTTATCGCGTTTTTCTCAGTGCATTCTCATTTAAAAACTTGTCAAAAACGCGACAACACGACAGAGCGACAGACTGTTGCTCTGTCGCGTTTTCAGGAAGTATTTAAATGAGAATGCACTGAGAAAAACGCGACAAAGCTATAACACGACAGTACTGTCGTGTGGTTTGTCGTATTATAGCGTTGTCGCGTTTTCGCCTCAGATTGCTTCCAAAACGCGACAACTCTAAATTACGACAAACTACACGACAGTATTGTCGTATTATAGCTCTGTCGCGTTTACGCCTAAAGTTGCTTCCAAAAGGCAAGTCGACAACGCTGTATTACGATATTTCTCACGACATTGCACACGACAGAAGCGTCGTGTTGTTTTGCACTTTGTCGCATTTTTCTTTTTCTTTAGAAACACTTTTAGGCGTAAACGCGACAGAGCTACAAAACGACAAACTGCACGACGGTACTGTCGCAATCCGCGTTTACTTGTTTTGTCAGTGTATTCTCATTTAAAACAGTCCCTAAAACTGCCTAGAACGCGACAAAGCGACAGTACTGTCGCACTGTAGCTTTGTCGCGTTTTCGCCAAAAATATAAGAGAAACGTGACGCTCGAAACTTGGCCCTAACAGGACACCATAAAACCTTAAATTTCATCACCATGTATCTACACTCTGTACAAAAAATATCCAGAGCAATTTACATCTTGAATAGAGCCAAGAATTTTTTACCGCCCGAGACATTACGTCTACTCTACTTCACTTTAATTCAAAGCCACTTAATTTATGGTATTCAAATATGGGGCAACGCAACAACTACCAAACAAATTTTAAACTTACAAAAGAAAGCTGTATGCATCATAGCGAACAAAAAGTTCAACTCATATACGGACCCGCTGCTCAAACGTTTGAAAATTCTTAAATTTAACTATCTGTACAAATTACATTCACTTTTATTTATGCACGACTGGTCACAGAACAATCTCCCCGTCAGTTTTGATGATACGTTTCAAGTGTACTGAAATCCCTCGGGCATGACTACGAGGCAATGTGGAAGCCTAAACACCCATAAACCTCGCACTCAGTTCTCAGTCGCTCTTCCATATTTTTCGTTTCCTAAACTGTGGAATGACCTTGATACAACGATAAAAACGCTTACCCGGACATCTTTTAAAAAAATATTAACTGAACAATATCTGAATACATATATCGCCAATATTATCTGTTCAAACCCAAGATGGCCAGACTGCCTCGGCTAGTTACGACTCTCGGAGTCGTTATCATATTCTCCTCTTCTCTCCCAGCAAGCTGATAACCAGGTTTGTACTGTCACTAATGGTAATTTACTTCACTCCTTTAGCGTACGATTATTTTATTGATTTACCAACGGACGTTTATTTACTTCATCCATTCGGAAATACCGTTAAATCACGGTTAAAACACGGTTAATCCACAGACCATAATAACCAGAGTCAGAACATCTGGAAGTTTGATCCACAACGAGCAACTAATAATCAATACATATCAATACATTATTAACATAAAAAAACAATGTACTACCTGCTGTCAAGATTTACCCTACTTGAGTCCATAATTTGCCCTTTGCCATTTTGTTGTTTAGTTTTTATTTTTATTGCCTAGGGGGATGACAGGTAGACAGTCATAAGACTATGTCATTCGCCATAGCATACATTTGTACATCTACCTTTGTTTTTTGTAACCTTGTTTCTTTCTTTTGTATATGTATGCTGTGAAATAAATACTGAATATTGGATATTATTGAATATTGAAGTATTCTGACTTTCCTAGATGTGTTTATGTCATGTGTACACATTACGTGTAGCACATAAGCAGATCTTAGATGTGCCGATATATGCTTGTGTGTTAATGCACAATGTGTCACATTGTGCACTAGCACGTAGACACATACGGGTATTTGAGGATATCTATCACCGGGCTCCTATATAGCTCTTATATGGCTCCTAGTTCCTACATGGTCCTAGATCCTACACAGGTAGTCTTACCAACTACTTACATCTTGTCTCCAACTATCTGTCCTATGATTTGCCTCTATTGTAGTCATCCAATACTATATAGTCTTCTACCAACCTTGCAGCAACTCTGTACCATTACTGCCGTGTACTATTACTATTGACTTGAAGCGCTACTTCATACTTCCCAGCTATACCTGACCCTGTCTCGACATCTGCCTTTTGGCAAAATCTGGGCTCATTTAGCTCACACCATTCATCTAAGCCTGTGTCGGTCTATTCAAAGCCTAGACCTAGAGTGCAAGCTAGAGATATAAGAGACTGTATGTTGATTGTACCGAAATGTGCTCATATGTTAGTACACATTGTGTCACAATGTGTACGCATTGCAGGTAGCACATACGATGTGCCAATTTGTGCTTATGTGATAATGCACAATATATCACAATGTGTACAAATCACATGCAGCACATAGGCACATATGATGAAAAAGGGATTCTGCAACCACAGACATACCCTAAAAGGGATTCTACGGAACATGGGTCTGGTGATTGATGGGGAGTGCATATGTGCTAGTACACATTGCGTCACAATGTGTACACATTACACGTAGCACACAGACACATCTTGTATGAGTAGATGTGCTTATGTGCCAATGCACAATGTGCAGACGGAAACACGTATCACCCCAACAACACACGCTACGCATGCGCACTGATACCACGTATCACTATGACAATGACATCACAACATGACCGCTCACGTGGGTTACCATGGCAACCCAATATGTCGCCAGTGGGTCATGTGACATGACGTCACTTCTGGGGTCATCTATCGGGGTTATTCAGAATGGGGGTGAAACCACATCGCATACTACTCTTCTCATCTTTTATGGGATTTCTATAAGAGGGTGTAAGAATTGCTTTCCCGAAAAATCCACCTGTCAGTAAAATGCGTCCTCTTTTTCCACAGGACCATTAGCCCGAGGGGAAGCTATTTCCTTAATTTCGTACTTGTGAGATGCACGATGCGTTTTCTGGGCTTTGGAAGTTTGGTCCTTGGAAGTGACGTTACATCGTTATACACGCAGGGTGTCACGTCTGTTACCGTGGTAGCCCTCTTGAGCGGCCATATTGTGACGTCATGTACTGCACATGTTGTTTGTGTAATACGTGTTTCCATCGTCCATTTTATTTGGAGACCCAAATGTTGGATTTTAAGGTGGTATTATATCAAGTCAAGATCTGACCACGTTTGAATGACCTAGTGGATCACCTAGGAATTGACATCATATCGAAGTGCAGTGTGGGTTCCACGTGTGTTGACATGGTAACCCTTGTGGGCGGTCATGTTGTGCGACACTTACCATGATGATATATAGTGCTAGTGTACAAGTCACACCCACATAAGCAATTAGTCAATTTATCGCTAGCTACCTTGGTTATTCTTTGCGTTCCTCTCTTGCAGTGGCGTATCAAGGAACTAATATTGGGGTGGGGGTGTACTTTCAAGTGGACGAACCAATGTATCTGTCACGAAGCAACAAAAGAGGACGAGCCGGCTTGTGCTCTCATTGGCAACGCGGGTGCGCTGTGTCCGGGGAAGAGCATGAGATGCTGTGTCTGGGGGAATCTCCTCTCGGAATGTTTTTCAGAATCTGTTGTTAAAGCAAGCAATTTTGGAAATAAATGGCTTATAATTTTCTGAATCGCCATGCTTCATGTCGTGTATGCTGGCCATATGAACACAGAAATTGAGACCCCACTAATTACACTACGAGGTGGGGTCTCAAAACCCCACCACGTGACTTCAATTTGTCTATAATTAACCTGTGTTTTTTGCAAGTGTGGTAATCAGGTTTATTCTTCCACCAAAAATAGTTTCAGTTCATTGTTGTTTAGTGATTGTTGGGAATTGCACTTAAGTATAAATTGAATACGTATGCTCCTTACATGTTTTTTTTATGATAAAAATCATTAATATGGCAAACGATCAAAATATGGAGTTTGAATCGTGTTTTTAATCTCGAATGAATATGTCAAACTGTGTGATGGAATGTTCGGCTGACAGCGGATTATCTTTTGATCTCTCAGTCACCGGCTCTTTTTCAAATCAAATTTTTTCACAGTCAGTGAAAAATTACTTTTACTTTTACTTGAAATATTAAAAAGATAGTTCAATATTTGAAAATGTTATTAAAAGCTATTGCGATTCCGAATGTTGTTCATCAAAATCGATTCAGAACTCGAGGAATTACGAAAGAATAAATATTATACCGTACTGAAATCATGGATGTGAGTTGAAAAAATTGTAACTTTTGACCAGCACAATATCTGGACATTCCCCCGACGGTCTTTTACCTAACTGTAGCTATTGACGGAGAAGAATCATGTTGCCGGAACTGAATTTTGAATAAATTGTGGGTTGGGGAGGAAGGGAATCCGATTTACGGAGGGGGGGGGGGGGACTATTTACTTCACAGTTAATGACTGGAAGCGAACAGAATCAAGAAGCAATAAGTTCAATGATTTATTGAGGCGTTGAGGTCATCTCAACTGAACCGAATGTTGAAAGTATACATGAAGTAATAATGTACACATAAGCATATAGACAAGAATAATGAAAACATTGATCTTACAAAATAAAATCATCATAAGATGATAGAAGGCACTATATGAATACATTGCGGATTTACCAACCACTTTGTACATGTACGTGTACAACATACGTACACGATGCGTTCACCAACGTGGAATTCTGTGTTAAATCGCACGCTTGTTCACAAAAATGTACAGTGGTCTTGAATCCCCCATGTTTTTTGTGACTCCTAGATCGCACTTTTAACGTTCAAATACTCGTGATGAACGCGCGTTTTTTAAAAAAAAGGTGAAATTGTACATCTTCACTTTTATCTTTTACTTTAAAAATTTTTGTCGACGTTCCCATCGCAGATCAGACCATCGATCCATCGTTGGTGAACGCGAGCAAAAAATTCTGGGCTATCATCAAAAAAACGGTCTGCGGATTCTAGACCAGTGGTCCAGAATCCGCTATTGTTTTACGGCGGTGGGTTTTTCCCATTTATGACGTCATTAGGGGAATTCCCCACTATGGGAATTCCCAAACTCAGCTAATCGACCGATCGGATCGCTCGATTCTCCGCCAATTGACCGATCGGATCGCTCGATTCTCATAAACTCGATCATACAGAGTTATCTCCCCTCGTCGTGGGGTGGGGGAATATCCTAGGAAATAAATAAAAGTGCTCGATATATATAGGAGAGAAAAAAAAATATATAAATAATAGTTATTTAGAAAATTAAATATATCAAATCGAATAGATAATAAAAAAAAAATACGGAAATCATGTGCGCTTCCCAGACTATTAGAGCGAGGATTCTTTTAAACATGCTGATGAGAGCATACGCAATCTGCGTGAATGATGAACTACGTTCCATCTTGTTAGAATGATGCGTCGGATGTCGGGATCATCTAGACTTCGATCACGAGAATCATTCGTGTCTGACGATGGAAAGGGAAGATATGGTCGTCATGTATTTCGAACCGTCGTTCGAATGCGTTAGATTCGACGATGTGATCACGTTTTGGAAGAGATTAGTCTTCTGTAAGAATCAGGACAAGCCCACAGTTTCGGAAGAACTGAAATTGGCGTGTAGAAGTCTGACTTTAGAAGACAAGGGATGCATCAAGAAATTATTGCTGAATGAAGCATACGTCTAAGTTTTTTTCGTTGATATAAAATAAGGGAGAATAGAAAATAAAAATAAATACACACATAAATTTTTTATCTAATATTAGAAAAAAAAAAAAGAAAAATGAGAACCAGAAATAAATTGTATCCGACGTTAGTGGACGACGAAGACGAGAAGCCGATCGACGTTTTGCCGAAGGCACCGTCGCTAGAAGAAAAAGAAAGAGGAGAGAGGTATCGCATTGATCAAATCAATAGAATCCAAGAGAGATTCTCGTCGTTCCCTCAAGAAGAAATATTCGCGTTTCGTGACATTCGTCAATGCGATTGACACGACACTCATCATGATTTCCCTGGGTTTACACGCGGCCGGCATTGGATTTTTGTTGACCGCGGTCGGCATTCCGATCGTGTTGACCGTAGAAGGAGTGGCCCTCGCCGCCGGATTGTTTAGCACGCTCGGAAACTTTTTGAGTAGGAAATTATATCTGAAGGCGAGGAAACACAACAAGATTCGCGTCTTGGCCGACTCCAAGATCGACACGATATCCGAAATGATTTCTATGGTGTTGAAAGACGGTAGGATATCGGATGGTGAATACTTCGTGATATTGAGCGAGAAAACGAAATATGATGCCATGAAAGAAGCTGTGAGAATCAAGACTCGTCACATCATCAAGGAAGAGATGAAGGATTCTCTCGTAGAAAAGGGGAGGAAAGAGGCCAGGAAGGAATTCAGTAAGATGATAGAACTCAAGAGCAGCGATTGAAAAAAAATATATATATATAATAAGAACAGAATTTTAAAAAAAAAAAAAAATTAAATTTATATATAAAATAAAAAACGAAATTAATTTAAATAACTCTTAAAAATGTATTGCGTAAAGTGTAATAGAGTTACCGAGACGAGTAATTCTAGAGAAGTGCGCACTAAAAACGACAGACAGATGCTTCGCGGAATTTGCGATGTGTGTGGTTCTGTCAAGACATGATTCGTCAAAAAAAAGAACGCGAGCAAAGGTAAAGGCATCGTGAATATAATGATCAATAATCTACCTTTCAAAATGCATCTGCCCGGTCACAGTTTCACTGGACCCAGAACGAAATTGAACAAGAGTCTCAACGCCGATCTGACACCCAAATCTTGGAGCAACCTGTGAATAGGGTGGACGCGGCCACGTATGATCACGATCTGTGCTACGCCGGACATCCCGACACCAAGACTCGCAACGACGTCTGCAACAAAAACATGTTGGGGAAATTGAGAGGCATATCGAATCCGACGAGGAGAGAGAAGATGGAACGTTCGCTGGTCGGCAATCTGATCGGTGTGAAACGTCCATTCAGATGGGGTGTTCGATTATTGACGAGCGAATTGGCCGAGGAGTTACACAAACCCATAGTGCGTAAATTTCGAAAGAGATGGGTGTTCGTGAAGGGTCTGGATGATATTTGGTCTGCCGACTTGGTCGACATGAGATCGTTTTCGAGGTGGAACGAGGGCATCAAATATCTATTGACGGTCATCAACGTGTTTTCCAAATACGGTTGGATCAGAACTTTGAAGAATAAATCGGGACCTTGCATCGCCGAGGCTCTGAAGAGCATGTTCGACTCGTCTTCTCGAAAACCGAGTAAATTGTGGGTGGATAAGGGAAAGGAATTCTACAACAAGGACGTTCGTCGATTGGTAGACCTCTACTCGATCGAAAACGAAGAGAAAGCCAGTGTGGTGGAACGTTGGAATCGAACGATGAAGGAAAAGATGCACAGATACTTCACAGCGAATTCAACCAAGAAATACATATATGCTCTGAACGGTCTGGTCAAAGATTACAACAACACGTGACACAGGTCGATCAAGATGACTCCCGCGGAAGCTAGCGATCCTCGAAACGAAAAACGGGTCTACGCGAATCTATATCCTGAGAGATCTAAGATCAGGAAGAAGTCTAGAACGCCGAAATTTGCGGTCGGTGATCGAGTGAGAATTTACGCTTATAAGAAGCACTTCGAAAAGGGTTATACTCCTCGATGGACCTCGGAAATCTTCATGATAATCAAAATATTTCACACAGATCCGGTGACTTACGAAATCGAAACTTTGGATGGAGAAGAGATCATTGGAAAGTTTTACAAACAACAATTACAGAAGACGAAGTTTTGATGAAGAAGACAAATTTTTTTTTATTTACTCTCTTTAACATTTTCTTGTTCACACACATATATATAAAAGAAAAAAAAATAATAATAAAAAATAATTAAAAACTATTTTTAGATAAAAAAAAAAGCAAGTTAATTAATAAACAAAAAATTAAAAATCCTTTAAAATGACAAATATACTAGCTATAGCACAAAGCATAGTGAAAGATGAAAGTATTCAAGAATATGAGGTTCACGAATACGAACCGGTAACCGGAACGAGTTTGAACAATGCGGGAGAGATAAGAATCAACGTCAAAACTCAAGATCTATTCGTACATCCTAGCGAGAGTTACATAGTGGTGCAGGGACGTCTCACCAAGGAAGATGGGAGCGACTACGCGGACGACGACACGGTTACTCTTGCCAATAATGGCATCAGGCATCTATTCAGTAATATAAAATACATGCTATCCGGACAAGAGATAGAATCTGTGTTTCATCCCGGTCAGGCCACCACGATGTTCGGACTCTTGACGTATCCTGATGATTTTTCGAAATCCAGAGGACTTAATCAGTTGTGGGTGAAAGACACCGTAGGCCCTGCTAGCGCAGGCGCTGCCTCGATAATCGACTACGTCGTCAAGACGTCCAGACCTAAAGGAACATTTTCGTTCAGGATACCTTTGAAACACATCTTTGGATTTGCGGACGATTACAACAAGATCATGTACGGATTCAAACACAATCTGACGTTGATTCGAAAAGGAAACGACGATGCAATAGTGAAACTCACTGCAACCGATGCGGGTAAGATAACTCTACACAAGATATCGTGGTTCGTTCCGCATGTGGAGCCTTCAGTCGTGGAGAAAGCGCATCTCTACAAGATCATAGAATCCAAGAGTAAATTACCTGTGGGATTTAGAATGAGACAGTGCGACACGGCTAGCATTCCTCCCTCCATGAATCACTTCGATTGGAGATTGACGGTGAAATCCGCTTCCGAGAGACCGCATTTCATCATGGTTGCGTTTCAGACTGATAGGGACGGGTCTCAGGAAAAGAATGCGTCGCTGTTCGATCATTGCAGTTTGAGAAACATGCAAGTGTTTCTGAACGCCACGAGATATCCAGCAATCGATTACAACGCGTCGTTCAACAAGAATGATTTCTGCAGACTGTACGGCGACGCCGCTGATTTTAGAAAGAAGTATCACGGTCTAGACGAATTGATGAGCAACCCCAACATGTCTCCCGGCAAATACAAGTCGATGTATCCCATGTTCGTATTCGACGTCAGTAAACAGAGTGAACGACTCAAGAGTAGCGTCTTAGACATTCAGATCAAGATGCAATTCGATAGGAACGTTCCGAGAAAAACCGAAGCCTTCGCCCTGGTCCTGTCGGACAGGGAATTACAATTCGAATCGGACGGAAATAAGATGTCAATCATTCGATGAGAGACAAGTGTGTGAAAAAAATAAAAAAACAAAAAAAAATAAAAAGTAATGAGTAATTATTAAAAACAAAAAATAAAAAAATAAATTCGTTTTTAATGATATTTTTTAACAAAAAAAAAAGTTTCATCCGAGAAATTATTTGACTTTCTCCACTACCGAAATCAGGGTGCAGACATCCGTCATGTTCACAGGATCTGGTAGATTCGTGAGCGCGTGTCCACCCATGTCTAGTTTACCTTCCATGATGTCGCCCTTTCTCCAGACCGAGTTGTCGTCCACGTACTTTCTGCTGACCATGCTGGAATCGAATTCGTGATCATGATCGAGACCGAATAAATTGTGACCGTTCATGTTGATGCCACCCTTCATGGTTCCACCAGATTCTTTGTACAGGTAGAGATTGTCCACTTGCGATTCTAGGTATTCTTGTGATTGTATCACGGCAGAATCTACGTAGCCCTTGTTGACTGCGGTTGAGTCTGCATCCGTGTCGTCGATCTTCGACAGATTCAATATCTTGTGGAATCCCGCATTCAGATCCGATTTCATTTCTCGTCTGTCAGACTTTCTCTGTTCCAGATCTACGTAGTGTTTGGTCGCCACGTCCTTGGGATTCGTGGGAGTGGCCATGTTCATTATCTTGTTAGAATTGGCGTTCAATTCCAAGTGCATCGTTTTCTGAACGTATCTATTTCTCAGGTGTTCGCTGAATCTCACGTGAGAGTCGTCCACGTATTTCTTGGTTGCGGCATCGGTGGGATCTACGGGATTCGCGATGTTCACCAAACGTTTGGATTTCAGATCCAGATCGTCGGTCATGGTTTTATCCACGTAATTATCTAGCAGGATTCGTTCGAAATCGGTGTTCCCCCTGTCGACGTATTTTTTAGTCGCAGCATCTGCGAGATCTATCGGCTCGGGAAGATTGTAGAGCTTCTTATCATTCATGTTCAAAGGTTCTTCTCGAGGTTCGTATCTCCGAATGTAACGTTCGTCCAAGTTGGCAATGTCGTAACCATCGCCGACTTCGAACGTCTTCCTCTTCTTTCTTGGGTAGACTTTTTCGTCATCACTTCTACCAAATTTATCGACTGGCATGTTGTTGTGAGATTTTTTTGTTTTTTAGAAAAATATGTTCAAAATGCAGTTTATTAAAAATGAACTATGTTATTTTATTTTTCGTTTTTATTCGATTAAAATTTTTTTAAAATAATTTTTTATCTTTATATATACTATAAAAAAAAAAATCTCTCTCTAATGTAAATCATTGAGAATGTCTTGAAATCGATCTCCTTCAGACCATCTCTTGAGAACGTAGAGACACAGGTGACCGCAAAACACTTGATGTGGTGATTGCACTTGTTCCGTGTTGTAACGAACCATCGATTTGTTGAAATAGTTCTTTATTTCTTTTGGCGGCGAGATTCCGTAGCTGTCGAAATAATAATTTTTCTTCTTCCCGTTCTTCATCCACGCCACCCAGTGAGTGCCTTCACCTGATGAATCGTCTAGATTTAAAATTCCGCATTCCGATTGTCGAGGTCTTCTCTTCGGCAAGGCATCGCTGGAAAACACTCCTAGAAAATCTTTGATTTTCAAATCTTTTGCCGCATTCAACAGATCGATGTTGGATAGGGATTCGTTAGGTAAGATGACACCTTCTACGGATATCTTTATTTTCTTATTCATAAATGCGTATATATTTTTTTTATTTATTTTATTATAATTTACTAAAAATGACGTTATTTTTTTTTCTATTTTTTTCTTTTTCTTTTTAAACTAACTTTCTCGATGTCACTATCGATTTCTATAATTTTGTGTTCATCTAATTCTTCTTGATTTTCTGGAATCCTATCTTCCACAATCATAACTGGAATCTTATCATCCACAATCGTATCTAGAATCCAATCATCCACATTCATATCGTCTAAAATTAGATCCAAAGTCCAATGTCCGCGTGCCAACGTGCTTATTTTATCGTCTAACATGAATCTCTTATCGTCGTCGGCCGTCAGCGAAATCTTGTTGGATTATTTCGGTATACAAGTCATGATTTTTGCTTCGAATCGATTTCATAGTCTTATACACCGGACCACTTCCTAACAGACAATCTTTATACTCTTGGAAAGAGATGTTTTTCTTCACCACGCACGCTTTAACTCCTTTGCACTTCTTGATCTCTTCATCATCTTCTAGGCGATAAGCATACAGTTTGGGTCTCAAGCCCACGAATTCGACGATCTGTTTACCGCCGCTCTCGTCCTTAAATTTACCCAACATCTTCTTGTTGTCGTTCGATTGAATGTTGGACGGGTGATCGACGGGATAATTGCTCGTGTCGAACCACTTGGCCACGTCCGGAGATATATCTCGGTAGACGTCTTTCGTCTCTATCTCGTAAACTAAACTGTCCGTGTCGGTGAACAGTAGTTTGGCTTTATCACCAAATTTTCGTTTGACGTAATCGTAGTGAAACTCGTACATCAATCGCTTGCTGATATCTAAGATGATCGGTCCGAGATAATACGGTTTGTTGAACTTCAGGTGCATCTTTTGCATGTGAACGGCCACTAGATTTTCGTCGAATATGGTTCGGTGCTTGTAATTGGGTTTCGCCACTAATTTTTTAAGTTTTTTTCTCAGACGTAACGAGTCGAACGTTGGTTCTCTTCCTGATGTTTTCCATCGATTTGCCGTACACGCAGTTGTTCATGAGTTTGAAGAAATCTTTTTCGAAATCGTTCTCGGCTCGAGTTCTGAGATTCGTGTTGAGATCAATGTATTTTTTCATCCAAGGCTCTTCGTCGAATCGAATGATGTGATGTATGTCGACTAATTTCATCCCGTAATCGACGTACTGTTTCAAATTCTCGCTGTAGATGACGTAGTTACGTTTGTTAAATAAATTGGGAATGAGTTTTTCCTCGTCTCCTTCGTTCGGTTCCATTCGTTCGGGAGCTAGTGGATAATCGTTGTGTGGATCGTGTAATTCTTCCGGATAGTTCAAATCGACTTCTAAAATGCAAGGATAGTCTCTCCATTTTTGCATCTCTTCCGATTCCTTCACCCATTCGAAATTTCCTATCGGTAAAGGATGACTCATAGCCCAACCATACAGATTATTGGCGTCCCAATACTGTATGTATTTAGTCGACCGTTTCGAATCAAAACCTTCTTTCATGTAGGGATTGTTAGCCTCAGAATATCTGTGAGAGATCATCGAGACGCCACCTCTTGCACCCCTTTCGAACATGAGCAACATGTCCACGTCGGATAATAATTCCAATTGGACTTCAGTGGTCTTCAACAGAGCGTGCCATGCCAGACCGGGTGCGGTGAAATACCAAGCGGGATCCAGATCATAATTTTGATGACAGATGTCTTGAAAATTTACGAACACGTCTGACAAGAGCAGAACGTCGGTCTTCAGATAGAGATCGTGATAATCTCTCATGGGTTTCATATCGAATGATTTCCACATGTTTTTGGCGTGTTCGTAATTCTCGTCGGAAATGTCGGATTCGTGTAATTTTGAATAAAAATCTTCTTTCGAAGGTAGTGCGGTGTCTTCGAATCTCTTTAGATCGTTCATGTAATCGTAAGGATAGACTCCTTTCCTCAATGTGACGTCTACTCATTCACCGAAATGTTCGCTCGTGATTTTAAATTTATCCTTGCTCATGTTATCAACTAATTTTTCCAGAGCTGTCGACATGAATTTAAAACTGTCGATGAAACGTATGCATCTACGAATGGATTTCGTTTTTTCTTTCAACGTATTTCCGTCGATTACTCTTTTCTTCTCCATGAGCTTCCATTTCGTGAAGGAAATGTATCTTTCTTCGCTGTTTGCGATGCAATTTAATTCTTCGTGTGAGATGCCGAGATTTTTTACGAACAGATGACTGTCGTAACCCGAGAGATTGTGAAACATCACCGGATAGAAAGCGGCATCTCGATATTTTAAATTACACTTGCTGTGAGCCGGACTGCGATACAGACCCGTGTAATGATCGTGGTCTCTGACCTTCTTATTTTCCTCCGAATTCTCGTCGAACGATTGTCTGCATATGTGACATTTGGTGGCTCTGTTATTTTCGTTCTGCTGCTCTCGCGTGATGATCATTTTTGCTGGAGTTTTAAATTTGTCGTATAACATTTGAATTTTCGATTCTAACTCTTCCACGAACCTTTGAGCCACGTCGTCGTCTTCACACTGTTTCATGTAGGTGAAGGGACCCATGTCGTGTTGCGAGTCGAAAGCGCATTTCACGTAAATGCAATAGCCCGAAGGTATGTGTTTTTGATATCTTTCGACATAACTTTGAAGAGCGTTGGGTTGACAGGAACTCATTTTCATGGTGAAACATTCGAAATCGGCGTACACGACGAATGGTACTTTTAAACTTCTATTGTAATTTTCAAACTTCACAATGGTGTTGGGTTTGGGCATTTTGACGGTGACACCTTGATTTTCGTTGCAATATTTTTGATGTTTCGCTAATGATTTTTCGCTGTGAAACACGTTCATGCAATTGTAACATAGAGATATCTTTCCTTTATGATTATTATTTTGTTTCGACAGTAATCAGGTCGGATGTTTAACACAACAATAATGATGATTGTCACCATTCGAAATCAATAATAAAATAATCATCTTTTCTCTTCCGTGATACGAAGTCTGTCTGAGAGGATAGATCTTTTGTTTTTCGTCATCGTATCCAAGGACGTTCACCGCTAAGGTGGGATTTTGAGCCTCAAAACGTTCGATATGTTTTAACTCTGTTGGAAAAGTCACTCCAGTCCAATCGAGATTTTTAGAAGTTTCCACGTAATGAGAAACTCTATCGAAGTGTATTTCGACAGGGTATAAAGCGGAGGTGACTGCCCATTTAAAACACTGATCATCTTTATTTCTCATGTTGACCATGGCGTGTTTCTTAGTCAAGAAATACGGTAATTCCAAGTAGGAAGAACCTTTCAATGGATCGTTTTTATTTATGTGAATTTCGAGTTTCAACACCTCATCGAACGTCCAATTACTACCTTCATGTTGATAATTCGCGAGAGACGTCAACATCCTGTCTTTCATCTTTTCGAAAACGTCCGATAGATCTGAACCTCGAAATACGGGTTCGACGTTAGATCTGAAATATGCATTTTTCACGATGCTCTCGCCGGACTTCACGTCGATTTTATTCATTATGCAATGGAGTATCATCTTAATTTTTAATCCCACGTTCATGTATTCGCGAAACAAATCCAATACTTCTTTCTTCACCCGTTCCATGAACAATTTCGGATCGACTTTCTTGAACGAGGGAACCACATCGAAAGTTTTAAAAATGCCTTTGATCGCACTCTCCCGTTCTACGTGTTTCAATTGGAATAGTTCCGCAATGAGTCGTGTTACATATTCTTCTCCTTTCTCTTCGTCGATTGCTCATTGAATTTCACTCGATATATCTTGTTTGTCTTGAATCTGAAGTGCATCACTCGTTTTTTTCGTTTTTAGTTTTTCTTTTCTTTTCTTTGGAAACTTGATGTTCTTCAACGGCTTTTCGTTTAGTCGTCTTCTTATTTTTCACAATCGAAACGTTTTTGTTTTTTTTTCGACGTCGGCATTTCGATTCCTTTTACTATCTTCTCATTTTTCACAACCGATGCATCTTTTGACGTCATTGCTATCGACATTTCATTTGCCTTTCTACCGTTTCGCAAATATTCTTGTAACACATCAATTTTTTTTTATTTAGTTCTATGATTTCTGAAATCTGAAATTTGTAATAGTTTACAAATCTCGTTTAACTGAGGTATGGTTTTCTCATTTAAATTTACCATTGTTTTATCTGTTTGCTTCATTTGTAAGAATATTTTTTTTGGAATTTTGTATTAAATAATTTGTTAAAAAAGTTTTGCTTTTTTACTCTTTTTATATATATAATAAAAAAAAAAGGTAAATTTTAAATTCAATTTTTTTAATACAAAATTTAAAATATACATTATTTGCAAGAATTCATAAAAACCAAATAATCGATCATGACAACAACACCTAAAAGATGCGAATTGAAATTGAAACGAGACGAAGCATATGAGAAATTCGGTTTTAATATCTATACATTACAACAACACGATCCCATCGAATTGAACGAGGTTGAGATGGTGGACATAGAGCGCTACTACCACAAATATCAAATGTGTTTGAAATTGGATGAAGCCGCGCTCGATTTGTTTTACAAGTACCAAAGCGATCTGCTGAATAATATCATCGTCGCCGAAGACAGAGAATTCGACAAGGGTGATTTATTGTTGTCCTATGGAAGTTACATATATCCAATAATCTCACTTGAACTCGTGAACAAATCGGGTGGTGAGAGCGCATTCGCCTATGAAAAAAAACTCAAAAGAGTAAAGATAAACATTCAAACCATTTTCGTAAGTGGAAAAATGACGAATGTCAACATGCTAATAATGGACTTGGAAATATAAACAATAGAGAGATTGAAATGTTAAAATTTAACTTTTTATATAAATATATAAAAAGAAAAAAAAACTTTTACTAAAAAATTTTACATTAAAAAAAATTAAAAATTAAAAAAACAACTTTTTTATATATATATAAAGAGCAAAAAAAACTTTTTAAACAAATTATTATTTAAATACAAAATTTAAAATATACATTATTTGCAAGAATTCGTAAAAACAAAAAAACAAATAATCGATCATGAGGACAACAACACCTAAAAGATGCAAATTGAAATTGAAACGAGTCAAAACGAATAAGAAATTCGGTCATAAAATCTATAGATTACAATGACATGATCCCATCGAATTGAACGAGGTCAAGACGAAGGGCTTAGAGCACAAATATGACAAATATAAGATGCCTTTGAAATTGGATGAAGCCGCACTCGATTTGATGTATGAGTGCGAAAGCGATCTGCAGAACATCATCATCGCCGAAGATAGAGAATTCGACAAGGATGATTTGTCGTTACCCTATGGAAATTACATATTTCCAAATATCTCATTCGAACTCGTGAAGAAATTGGGTGGTGAGAGCGAGTTGACCGATGTAAAAAAACTCAAAAGAGTAAAGATAAACATTCAACACGTTTTCGAAAAAGGAGAAGATACGAGTGTCAACATGCTAATAACGGACTTGGAAATATAAACAATAGAGAGATTGATTTTTAGTGAAGAAAAATGAAAAAAAAAAAAAAAAAAAAGTAAGGAGATCATCTTTTGATTTCATTTTTTTTTTTGTTTCTTCGCACTCTGTCTCGCGATATTCGTCATTATCGTCTAATTGTTTCTCCACCTTTTTATCCATTTTAAATATATTATTTTATACTTTCTATGATTTTATATTTTATATAATTTTATATTATAATAACATATTCAAAATCGGTATATTCTTAAACGGCGAATTCTCACTGAGCAACAAACCCTTGCCGAGTCGCTCAACGTTCCGTCCACTCTTCAGATAGAGACCGTTTCCTCTCAGAGAGTTGCCAACTCTAACGGGTTCTAGATACAATCCTTTACCGCTGTCGTCTACGTGGACGTGACACACGGCTCCTCCCTTCTTCAAAAACAGTCCGCTGCCACCCATTAATTTCTCAACTGCCGAACTAGCGAGTCCCGTGAGAGCTCCCACGCCGAGAGTCTTTCCGAGAAAGGGTAGTGCCTTTGCGGTGAAGGATAATGCTTTTGCAGCTATTCCTGCCAATAGCGGTAGGAAACCACCTTTCATTCTCAAATTGTATCTCAATTGAGCAGGACTCATTCTCACCGTCAACCCTCTTCCATCACGAATTGCTTTCTCCATCCTTTTGATTTGACTTCTGGTCCAGGCGATCGAATCCTGACCGCCTCTCGTCAGATCTTCGTGAGTGAATTTGAATCTCGCCTCGAGTTGTTAACGCTCTCTTAAGCTTCTTCCTCTGTCCTGCGGATATGTTCACGTTTTTAACCACATATTCTGTCATAATTCTGTTTTTTTTTAAATTATTTACTTCAGTTGTTTCTTGTTTAATAATTATATTAAAATAATTTTGTAAAATTAATATTGCGTTTATTTTATTTTTGTTATCTATATATATACACAATATTTTTTTTTTTTTTGCTTTTATATTTCTCTTATGTGAAATCGTATCATCACTCTCTCTCCGCGAAGATCTAACAGTTCACCATTTTGATCCATCAACGTGGTTTTCAGACTATACAACGTGTCTAAAATCACTGGTAGATAAACTAAATTTTGAGGTCGTTCCACGATCTTATAACCCGGCGACACGTTTGGAAAGAAGGAATAGATCGTCGGTTGAGCGCTTCCATTCACGTAACTTCCAGCAATCACGTCCACGTTCACCAGAATGCTATTGACTGCAAGAATGTCAACCGTATTTTCAGATGCCACGTGACCTCGATACATCTTTCAATCGAATCCCAACATCTTTCCTATAGAATCGTCCGTGTTGAAATCCACTCGAAAATTATCTTCCAAATCCAACATCGTCTGTAAGGTATTAGGATTGGGAGCGAGTCTGATCTTGTTGCTTCCCTTTCCATCCGTCTTCATTCGCATCTGAATGTAATCATTCAAATTGTCTATGTCGTAACTCCCTTTGGGAATTTGAATCTCCAACCAATCCATTCCGTCGGAATACTTGAACGAGTTATTCTTTTCAGTGACGTTGGGAAAGGAATAATAAGTCTCGAGATTCACCAAAGCCATCTCATAACTTTTCTCTCTATTCAATTCGATGGAAGGTTCGAATTTCGTAGTGAATCGAGTCGAATCGCCACTCACCACGATTTGAATGGATTGTTTTGCAGCCGTATTCTCGGCTATCCGTCCTAACAATTCTCCATGTTCGAACATTATATTTAATTTTATTTTTTTTTATTATTCAAAACTAATTATTTGCAGATTTATTATTTTCTAAATTTTATTTTCACGCTCTATCTTATTATTATCATCAGAAACATAAAACTTGTCGAATCCGCACCGATATTTTCCGTGATTAAATTCGCTTGTCAAATCGATCACGACGAAATTGTAAAGTCCACCATCCCAAACCCTCTTGCAGAATCTCCTGAATTCCGCCGCGCTCATGTCGTTTGCGACATGATCGCTGTAGATGTGATTGAGATTCTTGAGATCTTGGCGAAAGAGACATAGAAAATTAGTGTTCTCCCTTATCGTCTGTCTGGGCAATCGAAAATAATTCTGCGATAGGTAGAAACAGTCCACGTTGCTGTGTTGACCCCTAACGTAATACGATTCGCATCAGTTCTGTCTCTCCAAAAGCAGATCGTCGAAAATCATGAGATTCTTATCTTCCAATTTCAGTTCTCTAGGATCCGGAACGTCGCTAGCATTCTCATAAAATCGACACTCGATGTTCGAAGATGCATTTCTCTTCATCAGCTCCATCGCCGTACCGTCCAAAATGGTCGAAAGTGGAGCCCCGCTCTTGTCGAATTCCTCCCTACTGTCAAAGATTCTGGCTATGACGTCCTTGGGCAATCTAGGATCCATGCACTCTCGAAGCAATCTGTATTCGGGTTGAAACAAGCTCTTGCCAAACATGAACAATCTGTCGTAATCCAACCAGTCGGGTTGGGACAACAGATTCATCAACAGATTGGTCTTTCCACAATTCGATTTTCCCACTGTCAAACCTCTTATGCTTTTGGGAAAGAACTCGTTATTCGACCTCTTGGTCACGGCGTCGTTCCAAGACATATCTTTAATGTTCGTCTTTGTTTTAGTTTTTTTTTGTTTGTTATTTTAGATTCTTTTCAAACGCAAATTTTTTTATGTTTTCAAACTCTGTTTTTAATGTTATTATTTATTTATATCGCACCGTTGCGAGTTCTCTTCAATCCGGATCCACTCGTCATTTTGGCTAAATCTTGTATGGGCACCACAGCATCCTTAAAATCTTTCCAACTTTTCGGCGTTCGCTCTAACGCAGCTCGCTTCGCCAGCGGACTGATCAACTTGTTGATCAACGCGTCGGCTGCCCTCTTGCCAGCCACAGAAGCTATCCTACCACTAGCTTCGGAAGCGGCTTTCTTTCCAGCATCCAAAGCCGTCTTCTTACCGACTTCAAACGTGGTCGATGCGAGTTTTCTACCCGCATCGCCCGTGAACGCTCGCATTATAGAATCGACGATGCCAGAACCGTCTTGAACGTATGTCCTGATGTATCCCCTGTTCTTTATCACCAACATATTTTTTATTTTTATAATATATATTTGTTTTCACTGGTAAATCGTTTGTTGTTTAAACACTTTTATTATTCTAGTGTAAAATTTACTATTTTTTTATTTTATATATTTTGTTTGTTTCTCTCTACTTATTATATACACATCAATCCTTCAATTCATTCATCAGCCTTTTATACTGGTTTTTATTCAAAACCTTCTGTCTTAACAATTCGTCAGATATAGCAACTATCTGATTATCTAATCCTGTGTTACCAGCCCATCTGCTCGCCATCAACAAACTCAATCTCTGAGACAGAGCGTCGGAATCGCTCGGAAGAAAAGTGGTTTTCACCCCTTTGCCAGTCACCGATTCGACGAACTTCTTGTTCATATCCCATATGGGTTTCACCACTTTCGTCCACTTGTAACCTCTGTTGGCTTTGGGTCTCGTCTCTCTGGCATCGTTATTTCTCTTCATGGCGTGGGTCTGAACCAGAATGTCTCCGTAATTATCGAAATCCTGTTCCGTGTAATCGCCGGGCTTGTCGTAAAGGAGCAATCTGTGCAGACCATCAGTTACTTTATACTTATTCGAACCCACAATCAATTCATCATCGTCAATTTCTACTTCTGTGTCTCCCACAAAAGTTCTACCCTCAGAATCCTTATAAATTCCATACGACTGATCTCTCTTACCGCCATCATCATCGGACGATGCGACGCTACTAGTGGTGATAGTCGAAGCTGTATCGTCGCTCTCGCTCAAATCTGTTTGAATTCCCGTGGGAACGTAATCCGGTGTAGATTGAACGGAATACCCATTTCCAAAACTAGGAGGCAACGAACCCATTCTCGAAGAACTCTCCTTTATGGGTCTCAATTCTTCGACTATCTCCTTCCTGCTTCGCTCTTGACCCTCCGTCACGGGTTTAAATATTTTTGTGGCTTCGCGTTTGAGTTCCATCTCACCAAGACGTCTGCTTCTGTCAGCAGACTGAATGCTCTTCTTAGCACGTTCATACTCGCCTAAAATTAGATCTCGACGTCTAGGATCCATCTGTAAAAACATCTTTCGTTTTAATTGTTTTTATTATTTTCAAAATTAAATGTTTAATTATATTTTTAGGTTTTAAGTAATAAAAATCTTTCCGTCTTTAATATAATAAACTGACTGTTAATCGAATTGGTGAAGTTTAAGAATATGTTTAAACAGTACATGACAAACCGGTTTCTGATTTAACGCATTTTGACAGTAGTTTTTTACATTTTGTCAAAAGATCACCATTCACACATCAAACAACCATTCACTTAGTGTCGAATTAAGAGAGAATCCCTTTGATGACTCTTAAACAGTTTCAACACACAACAGAAAACTAATTTTAACGCTGAGAACCTATTTCATCTCTCTCTGATTGCTATCATGAATATATTAAAAATTCACCACTCAAAAACCTAATTGAGCGGAAAATGAGTTTTAAACATTCCACTAAGTGTTTGCCTCTTCGAACAATATCCTCCAAAACTGAATTTCTATTCGTCTCGTTCAAGACAAAATGCGAATGTCTATTACAGATCGACTCCTTCAAACAACATCCTCCAAAACTCAATTTCTATCCGTCTCATCAAGAGAAAACATGAATGTCTATAATACAGACCATATTCATAATCGACTCTTTTTGAACAAAAAACCTCATTCAATCATAACGATAACATGTGTTAGTTTTACTTCAGGAAGACGTGACAGCTGGCTCGCAAATTTCTAACACACCGACAACACTCTTCGCTCAGATCGAGTTTATGAGAATCGAGCGATCCGATCGGTCAATTGGTGGAGAATCGAGCGATCCGATCGGTCGATTAGCTGAGTTTGGGAATTCCCATAATGGGGAATTCCCCTAATGACGTCATAAATGGGAAAAACCCACCGCCTCAAAACAATAGCGGATTCTGGACCACTGGTCTAGAATCCGCAGACCGTTTTTTTGATGATAGCCCAGAATTTTTTGCTCGCGTTCACCAACGATGGATCGATGGTCTGATCTGCGATGGGAACGTCAACAAAAAATTTTAAAGTAAAAGATAAAAGTGAAGATGCACAATTTCACCTTTTTTTTAAAAACCACGAGTATTTGAACGTTAAAAAAGCGATCTAGGAGTCACAAAAAAACATGGGGGATTCAAGACCACTGTACATTTTTGTGAACAAGCGTGCGATTTAACACTGAATTCCACGTTGGTGAATGCATCGTGTACGTATGTTGTACATGTACATGTACAAAGTGGTTGGTAAATCCGCAATATATACCTACTCACGGCTAAGGGGGCTCTGTAGATTAGAGGGCATGTATTCAAGGAAGTGAATTATTAATGATCTTAATGTAATGGGTAGAATATTTCATAGGTTCAAAATAACTTTCAGCATCTATGACTATGTCGTGATCAAATGTGAAATATCAAGCATTTGATCACAAATAGCCTGAAAATCATTTGGGAGACAAATGGGAATTGAAAATGTGGCTTATGACAATCGAAAAAAAGGAGTGGGGGGGGGGGGGGTCAGGGAAAACATTTTTTTATCAAATGGCTCAAAGTGCGTCCACTCTCAATCAAGATGACCTCAAAATTGACCAGAAAATTTGAAACATGAGATGTGTTCGATTGCTCATTTGCCGGTCAAACCACACTCGATTCGATACACCAACCCACCGGTGAATCAGAGATCATCAGTCGGGTCGTACATCGGAACAAGCGTTCTCTATCAGCCAGTCAACAATTATGCAATTTGAGAATCAAGGAACTCAAATATAGACAATTATTGACTGGAAGCGAACAGAATCAAGAAGCAATAAGTTCAATGATTTATTGAGGCGTTGAGGTCATCTCAACTGAACCGAATGTTGAAAGTATACATGAAGTAATAATGTACACATAAGCATATAGACAAGAATAATGAAAACATTGATCTTACAAAATAAAATCATTATAAGATGATAGAAGGCACTATATGAAATGCACGGCTAAGGGGGCTCTGTAGATTAGAGGGCATGTATTCAAGGAAGTGAATTATTAATGATCTTAATGTAATGGGTAGAATATTTCATAGGTTCAAAATAACTTTGATCACAAATAGCCTGAAAATCATTTGGGAGACAAAATTTTCAGGGCTGCCAAGCCGAAGGCACCAAAATGAAAGATGAAGTATGAAACAAAGAACTCACGTTGCCATCAAATATTCCCTTGAAAACTCTGGATGTTGGAGACCTATTTATGCCTCTCATTCAAACAGTAGGCTCACAGTTGGAGACCAACTGTGTAAGCCTAAAAAGGAAATCTGAAAGTAAAGGAGAAAACAAAGTTACATACATTGGACAATAAGAAGGTGATTATTTAAGGCGATTAATAACTTGAATAAAGAAGGACCTTAAACGATGAGTGCCTTCAAGATTCAAATGCAACATATCATTTGGAGCGAAAAGCTCACTACTGGGTTTGCCTTTATGTAAAAAAGGTCGATACGACTTAAGAAACATAATATTCCTACTCAAACAAAGATTTCTCAATTTTGTATTAATTTCAATGACCTTACCTCCTAGGCAATCAAAATCTACAGAGCGAGGCAAAATAGAAGAAAAAATAAATTGTGCATTTGAATGAGATTTGGCTAGTGTTAACAAATTATTATAAGCAGCTATGATTTGAGCCACTGTCTTTCTTTGAACGTCATTTATCCCTATATGAAATATAACATGAGAATAAATTGACAGGTCTAGTTTTCCAGAGTTAATGAGATATGTTATTCCACCAATGTTATATCCTGGGAACGATTTCACTGCTGTGTCATAAATGTCGGAAACATACTTGCATATGGAATCTGAGACGATAGTGACTTGTCTATTTCTCTTTGCTGAAAAAACAAAAGAAAGAGAGATTCAGTCTGAACCACTGTTAGAAGTTAAGATTAAATCTCTCATTCTAGTTGCAATAAAAATTTGTTTTTTAAAGTATAATGTAAATATTTCTTGTAGGCATCACTAGCCCAATCTCCCATATATTGAATGAGCTCACCAGGTACATCAGCTTGAAATGCCCAGGAAGCCCCGCCACGCTTAAAACTATGAGATGAGTACAAATATGGATTTCGACCAGTTAATCCAATCATACGTCTCAGAAAAGATTGTAGCAAGGAATATGTAAGAGGTTTAACCTTGCCTGAAGTCTTTGACATAAAGACGGGATCAGCGGATTTACCAGGTACAAGAGTAATCATTCTTTTGTACGCCGTGACTGGACATAAAGGCGAATTTGGGATGGCTAAAACTGGAATTTTTAAAATTTTCTGTCCAAATTGAATAGTCTTAGACCATTTGATGACCACCAGAAGTAATTCATCCGAAACCAAAATATCATTTCTGAGTAACAGAAGATTTGAATCGAATAAAGTACCAGAGGTGGGCACCAAATTCGATTTTCTTATCATAAGAAAAATGGCTAAAAGAAATAAGGTCCAAAAAGAAACATGGTCGCAATTATACTGTTGAATGTGTGGGAAAATCTCTAAAAGAATTGAAGGGGTGATAGGCAATGCCTGTTTAACACGATGTTTTTTCAATCTATTCAAACCGCAATAAATAAGCGCAAGTTCGAACGAATCAAAAACTGTTGTAGGAATGTTCGAAATCAAATGTAACATTTTAATCCCATAAATGTAATTCTTAATAGAAGAAGGTGAGGACAATGATCTACTTAAAAATTGTATGTAACATTTCAAATTTTCTAAGGAAGCTGGAAAAGCAATTAAATTGAAGTATGTACAGAATAAAAGATATGCTTGCCACTGTCTCCTAAAATTCCTATAAGTTCCAGAAGCAAAGGCATTGGATATGGTGAAGTGAACATCCTTCCTTAAGGAAATAAATTCCAATTCTGTAAAGAAAGAAAATATCACCAATGATGATCGAACTTGAATAAACTAAAAGGAACAAATTCTTCACATACATTTATATGTTCAAACAAGTCAAATAATTTAACTGAATTATCAGAATTCTCATCCCACCTGGAGAGATAATCCGCTAGTCGGTTATCACAACCTTGTATGTGCTTAGCCTTAATTTCAAACTCAAACACAGCAGCAACGAAACAGATTTCTCTCAGGCATGTTGGCATAAATGAATTCCTTGTGGATCCCCTGTTGATGGAAACTGAAGAAAAATTGTCACAGTTTATCAAAACTCTTTGCCCTTTCAACTTGGGAGCCCACAATTTGAGAGATACAACAATGGCTAAAAGCTCTAATTCATTTATGTGTAGACCCATCTCCTGGATAAATACTGGAAAAACTGAATGGAAAAAATGAGAAACATACACTCCACCACAGCCTTGAAGTGAAGCATCACAGGAAATAATTCCATCGGGAGAAGACCAAGCATCAAACATCATAATCGAAATACCATTGAACACTGAAAGAAATTCCTGCCACCAAAGTAAATCTAATTTAACAAATTCTGGAATGTCATGTAGAGTATGGATGTTGGAGCCAAAAGACCTTAGCCAAAACAAAATTCTAGAAACAAATATGTATCCTGGCCTCACACAAGAAGAAACGAAATTCAACTTGCCCAACAAGGATTGAACTTCGCGTAATCAGAGATCATCAGTCAAGTCGTACATCGGAACAAGCGTTCTCTATCAGCCAGTCAATAATTATGCAATTTGAGAATCAAGGAACTCAAATATAGACCATTTAGGAGTGGTATGGATGACTGAATCTTACACTGCCAAGACACTGAAATTTTTGATGTGATGGCTGCACGCAAAAATCAGGGGTGGCGCCCGAAAATCTCCGATAGAGGAACTAAAATCTCCTGCCTGAAAGACCTATTTTAATTTTTGGGGTTTCAAGACACGTGTGGGGTGACAAAACCGAAAAAATATAATACGAAATTTCGGGGCATGTTTGAGCGAGGGTTATGATGTGTGGTGGTCTGGCTTGTCGATCGGGGTGTCTTCCATGTAGACCAATTCCACTTAGACCAATTCCAGGTAGACCAACTCAGTTTAAATTAATTTAGATTAATTCCAAGTAGACCAATTCCAGGTAGACCAATTTGATATAAAGAGTAATTCAGAGTTGGTCTACTTGGAATTTTTTTGTCAATAAAATTATAGAATTGTGTGTGTTTCTACCAAAATAAATTCTTCCAAAGAATTATTTTAGTGCTTAAGAATTTCAATTTTGTAGATAAAATTATAGATATGTGGATGTTACTGAAACAAGTTCAAAGAGCTTGTTCCAGTAACATCCACATTTGTATAATTCTATTGACAAAATAGAAAATACCTTTAGCACTAAAATAACCCGAGGGGGTTTTGTCTTGAGGGGGTTTTGTCCTGAGGGGGTTTTGTCTACCATTTCAAAAAATGAGGGGGTTTTGTCCGAGGGTGGTTGTCTTGAGGGGGTTTTGTCCTGTTACCCCTGAAACAAGCTTCATGAGCATGTTCCACTAATATCCACATCTGTATGATTTTATTGCTCAAAGTGTTTTTCTTTTTGTGATGTCAGCCACCTAATCAAGGTTTTTATTGCAACTTTTATTTAATTGCCATTCTCCATATTGTTATCAAAACACCAAGTAAATGGCACTCACAGACAACAATTACCAAAGCAATAAATAAATTGCATATCAATGCTATGCTAATCCTGTGACTAATGAGGCTATTACTTTTCTTAATCCTTTTCAAGAATGGCCCATTGAAACCTCTCTAAGCCATCATGTTCCGTAAAATTATTTGTTAATTTTTTTTAAATAATATTCAATAAAGATTCATCAAATAATTTGAAACTGTTTTTATTTATTAAGTTCCTCTGAAATCAACAGCAATCCTCAACAAAAGTTTTATATTTATTAAGTTTCTTTGTAATCAACAGCAATCCTTAACAAAACTGAAAATAAAAAAAGTTTATTTTTAAAAAAAATAATCATTCCATGTAGACCAATTCCAGAAAGACCAACCGTTGGTCTACCTGGAATTGGTCTAAATGGAATTGGTCTACCTGGAATTGGTCTAAGTGGAATTGGTCTACATGGAATAAACCTCGATCGGCATGTCATTATTGAAAAATAAAAAACAAATATTATTTTCTATTGATTTTATTTACATATGGTTATAATTATGATTGCTGAATTAATAAAAAGTAATTGAAAATGTTGATTTGTCTCTTATTTTTTCTCAAGCTTGTCATGTGCAGAGGTGTTAAAACGGTTTACCCCCAATAGTCAGACACCCATTTGTCATACACCCCAGCTGTCAGACAGTTAATTAGGGATTAGCTGAAGTTAAAATAGATGATTACCTATTGTTATAAATGGAACAACCCAGATATATACAATTTGAATAAAATTTAGTTTCAACATTTTGTTTTGTACTTTTTTTTGTTTTTGTAGACACATAATCAAAATACCTTTTAAATATTTTCTGAAAAATAAGCAAAACATAAAAATCACACATATTGTGCCTAGAACTCTTGATGTGTACCTGTGTAATAACACTGATAACTTCGGGCTTTATGGCGCAAAATTCAAGATTTAGGTCATGCCCGACCTTACAGAGAAGAATCTGAAGTTGGACAATCGCCAAAATTCATAACTACTTCATCGACATCCTAACCTCTTCTGATTCATAAATATAATAAAGAACATTGAAAAGGCAGAGAAAATCAGAATTGCTCAAATGGATTTGGTGCCGCTTCACCTCCCGGAAACAGGTTTACAGGGAAATTGACAACAGCCTGGACCGCCTTTGGAACAACTAGGACAGGGAACAAAGTCTCCAGTGGAGTTCCTTGATGCAGCTGGAACACTTAAGAATGGGATGATTTGTTTGTAAATTAATATTCCTTTTGTACATTTTTTTTTTTGGTCATTGTAATATTGTACCTTTGTTCATGATGTGTACCTCACATTTTTCTTTTGTTACATTTTTTTTTATAAAAACATGTTTTTTTTGTTTATTTACGTTAGAAATGATGAAATATGATTATTTTATTTATTTACAATAAAATGAGTCTAAATATTTTCTTTATTGTACTTCATATTTTTCATTTTATTGTTTTTTTCTGTTTATTTAACACAAAAAAATATTTTGTATGATTTTTCATGTCTAGAAATATTTTCTTCTTGTATTTCATATTTTTTATTTTATTGTCATTTATTTCCTATTTATTTTCTTTGTTTCATAAAATACGATTTTCTGTTTATTTATCACAAAAGATATTATTTATTTGTGCGATTATTCATGTTATTCTCATTTATTGTCATTTATTTCATAATTTTAATTTATTGTGCCTAGAACTCTTCTTATTGTACTTCATATTTTTTTTATTTTATTGTCATTTATATTCTATTTATTTTCTGTTCATTTCCAAAACACACTGGTGAAGAAATAAATCATTAAAAGCTAATTAATTGTTTCTTTTCTGTCTGACTTATTGGAATATCCCACTTTATTCTGAAGGTGATAAGTAAGGAATTAGCTATTCAAACAACCCAATAATCTGTGATTATAAACTGTCTGACAACTGGGGTGTCTGACTAATGGGGGGATACCGTTAAAACAGATGTTGCTTTGAAGGACAGCTCTGTGCTTTGTCGCGTCACTCAGATGTTATTTCACACCTTGTGCAGGTGGTAGTTTAATCTGCTATGTTTAATTAATCACTTCAATCCCGACTACTTTAATGCAGTTATAGTAGTTGAATATTTGATTTAAGTGGCACATTTCAATACACATACATAATATACATAGAGTATTTACAAAATATTTATATGAAATCCAGCCTATGAAGGCTTATGAGACACATTTTCATCAAAAGTAGGTCCTCTTTTTACAGTTGTTCATAACCCCCCCCCCCCCCCCCCCCCCCCCGTGAAATAATCATTACTTTCAGTCATGAGTGAGATACTTTTTGGTATCCATTCAAAAACACTATATTTTCTTTTTGCTATATCCTTTTTATGAGAATCTTTAATTACGTAGCCGACAAGAGTAAGACGGGAAAGGCGATGGGCTGGTCGAGTTGACTCAGTGTGGTAAACTGGTATCACTTCGATCATTGGCCGTGCGCCGTGGGCGCTTTCGTGATGCAGGAGGCTTTTTCGCCCCCACTTCCCACCTAAGAAAAACACGGTTCATCACGCGTTGGCCTACAGCTGTAAACAAAAAGTGAAATTGGGAACTTCGCGAATATTAGTTGTTTTTCTCAAGTCTGGTTTATTTATTTCCTCCATCAAATCGATCGCGCAAACACAACAGTTTAGTTTCGAAAGTGACGAGGACTTTGTACTTAACCAGATGGAACTGACTGTTCAATTCCCAATTTACAATTTCAAACCACAGCAATAGTCGCCGTCTGCCTCCTCCAAATTCCAATTTTAATTTAAAATAAATTATCTACTACCAGTAACAAACGCAGTTGTCTTGCAAGTTGACGTCACAAGACAGTATTTATTAATCAGCAGAGAAACTGACATGCAAAAGCAATTTAGCTAATCCTCAACGCTCGTGACCACTGCGGGTCACAGTGTTTTGAAAACTGTCTTCCACTGTTCAAACACATCGGTCCACTGGAACTCCACGGTGGAGAACACACCGCGGCGGCGTTTTTTGTTTCAATCCACGTTGAACGTACTGTAATGCTAGTTATAAAAAACCAAATGATGTTAAAAGATTAAAGACAACTCATTTGTGTAAATATCAATGTGCAAAAAACAAACTTATTTATGTTAATATCCATGTGCAATGTATTATATTTCTATAGTTTATTGCTTGTTAAAAGTTGAAACACTTGAATAAAATAAAATATATCAAAGCCAATGTTCTTGTTATCGTTGCTTTGTTGTCAATGAAGACAAGTAATTAATTGTACACGCCCACTCATAAATAGTTCCTCTACAAATAGACAGCACTAATCTGAATTTAGCGTCAATAACTGGGGTATTAATTGACCAGTCTCATATGGGTACTGTACACGTAATGTTTACTTTCAGGACATGAGACACGGACAACAACATTTGGTGAAGTAGATAATTCATTTCTTTTCGATACCCAGCAATCAGAAATAACATGGCCTGTAGTCGTACAAAAGTGACACTGAGTTGATGTGTTTGAGGGTTTCTTTTCCAACTTCCCGCAGACAGGGATTGTATGGGCCTGTTTCTTACAATATCTACAACTTGTCTCAAATTTAAAGAAAGTCTCCCATCAAATTTTCACTCTGAAAAATGTTAAGCCTAAGAACGGTTATTTGTATTATTTCGGAGGGAGATACTATCATGAGTTTCTAGTTTGTTCAGTTTTAATTGATTATTCGGTTCTTAGGAACAAGTAGCGTCACAAGCAAGAAGAGGTAGTGGTAGAAACGTTCGATGGTCGGCATCACCGGTTACATGTAATAACTTGGACATGAGGTATTAGTTACGGTCATAGTCGGGTGATCACCTAGCAGGGGTGGAGGCGGCAGATAGTGGTGCACGAGAAAGATATTCGTATCGGTAGTGTTTGAAACTGATTTTATGCCAATGTATAGTTTTTAGTAGCTATCAGTTGGAGAAGGAAAAAACAGTGGTCTTAGTAGTGCCTGGAAAAGGACAGCAGTTATAATGCAGCACTATAAGAAGATTGAACTGGTGGTAACCCACAGTAGTATTAGTGTTTCTGAGACAGGAGTCCACTCCCATTGGTATCTTCCAGACTGAACTAAATTAGTCTGCATACCATGAATTCTGACACTGGTTTATACAAAGTGTCCACAGTAGTAGTGCTCGCGCGTTTGGGGCCTTAGTTGGATGACATCGGTGGATGACCTTGGAAGTGACGTCATGTCACGTGACGTAGTGGCGCCATGTTTGGTTGTCATGGAAACCCACGTGAGCGGCCATCTTGTGACGTCATCTCCATAGTGATACGTGGAGTTAGTGCGCATGCGCAGCACGTGTTGTTAGGGTGATACGTGTTTCCGTCGTCCATTTTGTATACTAGAGGCCGCCATCTTGGTTTCTATGGTAGCACGTGATTGCTATGTTACCTAAGGCCTACAATAGGACAAGGGTATGTTCGGAGGGTGTGTTCGATTGAATCGGAGTATTTTCTGGAACGGCTTCCCTGGATAATTACCACAAACAACCCGACAACTTGTATTATTTCGAATTCTTCCAGAATTCTCTGCTTCTATCTATATATGCAATAGTTATCGTTTATCTGGCTATGTTCCTTTATTCTAGAGTATACTCCAGTAACGTAGAAGAGCCTTTCAACTGGAACAGTTTACCTTATTATTGCTATATTTAGCAATTTCTGGTCTATTCTTGTTAGTTCTGACCCTATTCCAAGTATTCTTGTTGTTTCATATATCTAGATTATAACTAACCAATCAGATTGCTTGATTTCCCATAATCTGTATGCAGGGTTATCTCCCTTGTGTATAACAAAAGACTATATCCAATCGCTATATCCCATGGAATCCCATAATTTTGAAAAACACTTGTGGCTATGGAATCCCTTTTTTGTCGTATGAGGCCATGAGGGCTATGTAAAAGCCCTCAATGAGTCCTCATTTATTATCCCTCATAGCCTCATTGAATTTTGAGGTTATGAGGACCTTGAAAAATCCCTCAATGAGGTATAATTGTCTACGACGCTAAGCCTCATTTCAGTATTTAACAGGTATATCCTATGGAATCCCATTTTGGAAAACGCCTGTGACTGTGGAATCCCCTTTTTGTCGTATGAGGCCATGAGGGCTATGTAAAAGCTCTCAATGAGTCCTCATTTATTATCCCTCATAGCCTCATTGAATTTTGAGGTTATGGGGACCATTAAAAATCCCTCAATGAGGCATAATTTACTGCGACTCTTAGCCTCATCTCGGTATTTGAGGATACCCATGGCCCGGTATTGTATTATTCGAGGATACCTATCGAGGATACCTTTTATGGGATACTTATCTGAGGATACTATATAGGCTGTACATATCCATATAGGTCCCTTGTTGGCCCTTAGTACTATTAATCCACCTGATGTTTTATGTTATCCTATGACTGGTATAGGTAGTATGCAATGCTAGGAATAGGGGTATTGTGGGTAGGGGTACTGCCTGGTAGTTTAGAACAGTACTATAGTATGGCGGTATATACACCTATAGGCCCCTGTTAGTGCTTGGTACTATTAACAGACCGATTGCTTTGTTTTATTATATGGCTGGTATATGTAGTACGTTATGGTAGACCTAGTGATTTTGTGGGGGTGGGGGTAATGCTTGGTAGTTTAGAACGGTAGTATAGCATAGGCTGTACATATCCTTGTAGGTCTCTTGCTGGCCCTTGGTACTACTGATCCACCAGATGCTTCATATTATTGAGCGGTATTCTGGGGTGGGGTCAATGCCTGGTAATACAGAACGGCAGCAGAGTATGGTTGGTATATTCCCCTAACCGTTCATAGTATTAACCTACCAAATGCTTTGTATCATCCTGTTACTGGTAAGGTGGTACGTAATACCAGTAGTTCCTACCTTATTCCGAGTACTCTTGTTGTTTCATTTATCTAGATCATTTATATAAATTATAATTAACCGAATTGATTGCTTGATTTCCCATAACCTGTACTTAATCGTACAGAGTTATCTCCCTTCTGCATAATAAAAACCTCTATCAATGGCAATATCCACGGCACACCAATTTCGGCACCCCTTTTTTGAAAAGCATATGGCCTTCGGCACCCCTTTTTCTGAAATGAGTATAAGAGTCGTATTAAAAATCCTAACAGGGGCCTATAGGTGTATATACCGCCATACTATAGTACTGTTCTAAACTACCAGGCAGTACCCCTACCCACAATACCCCTATTCCTAGCACTGCATACTACCTATACCAGTCATAGGATAACATAAAACATCAGGTGGATTAATAGTACTAAGGGCCAGCAAGGGACCTATATGGATATGTACAGCCTATATAGTATCCTCAGATAAGTATCCCATAAAAGGTATCCTCGATAGGTATCCTCGAATAATACAATACCGGGCCATGGGTATCCTCAAATACCGAGATGAGGCTAAGAGTCGCAGTAAATTATGCCTCATTGAGGGATTTTTAATGGTCCCCATAACCTCAAAATTCAATGAGGCTATGAGGGATAATAAATATGTTTTTCAAAAAAGGGGTGCCGAAATTGGGGTGCCTTCTGGAGAATCCCTTTTTGTCGTATGAGGGCTATGTAAAAGCCCTATTATTATTTATTTATTATTATTTATTGGTGTTTAAGGTCACATACTTATGCACAATAGCTAATCGTGACCGTGACAGTTTTACGGGTGGAGGAAGCCGGAGTACCCGGAGAGAACCACCGAGCAACGACGAGCAGCTAGCAGCTGTCAGCTCTCCAACATCGTAACTCTGAACTCTGCATCACAGCACAGGCAGGGTTAGATTGGTTGAAGACATGCGCACCATCGACGTGCCGTACGCCTCAGTACACAGCGTCATCGTGCCCCCATGTAGGCAATCGGGGTGAAGTGTCTTGCCCAAGGACACAACGCAGTTGCCGCATGTGGGATTCGAACCGAGGACGTCTCGGCTTGCAGCCTGCACCTCTACCAACTGAGCCACTGCGCACCCGTAAAAGCCGTCAATGAGTCCTCATTTATTATCCCTCATAGCCTCATTGAATTTTGAGGTTATGAGGACCTTGAAAAATCCTCCAATGAGGGCTTTTACATAGCCCTCATGGCCTCATACGACAAAAAAGGGATTCTCCAGAAGGCACCCCAATTTCGGCACCCCTTTTTTGAAAAACATATGGCCTTCGGCACCCCTTTTTCTGAAATGAGGATAAGAGTCGTATTAAAAATCCCTCAATGAGGGAGTTTTAATACGACTCTTATCCTCATTTCAGAAAAAGGGGTGCCGAAGGCCATATGCTTTTCAAAAAAGGGGTGCCGAAACTGGTGTGCCGTGGATATTGCCATTGATAGAGGTTTTTATTATGCAGAAGGGAGATAACACTGTACGATTAAGTACAGGTTATGGGAAATCAAGCAATCTAATCGGTTAATTATAATTTATATAAATGATCTAGATAAATGAAACAACAAGAGTACTCGGAATAAGGTAGGAACTACTGGTATTACGTACCACCTTACCAGTAACAGGATGATACAAAGCATTTGGTAGGTTAATACTATGAACGGTTAGGATGGGACCTGTAGGGGAATATACCAACCATACTCTGCTGCCGTTCTGTATTACCAGGCATTGACCCCACCCCAGAATACCGCTCAATAATATGAAGCATCTGGTGGATCAGTAGTACCAAGGGCCAGCAAGAGACCTACAAGGATATGTACAGCCTATGCTATACTACCGTTCTAAACTACCGAGCATTACCCCCACCCCCCACAAAATCACTAGGTCTACCGTAACGTACTACATATACCAGCCATATAATAAAACAAAGCAATCGGTTGGTTAATAGTACCAAGCACTAACAGGGGCCTATAGGTGTATATACCGCCATACTATAGTACCGTTCTAAACTACCAGGCAGTACCCCTACCCACAATACCCCTATGCCTAGCATTGCATAGTACCTATACCAGTCATAGGATAACATAAAGCATCAGGTGGATTAATAGTACTAAGGGCCAGCAAGAGACCTATATGGATATGTACAGCCTATATAGTATCCTCAGATAAGTATCCCATAAAACGTATCCTCGATAGGTATCCTCGAATAATACCAGGCCATGGGTATCCTCAAATACCGAGATGAGGCTAACAGTCGTAGTAAATTATGCCTCATTGAGGGATTTTTAATGGTCCTCATAACCTCAAAATTCAAGGAGGCTATGAGGGATAATAAATGAGGACTCATTGGGGTCTTTTACATAGCCCTCATGGCCTCATACGACAAAAGAGGGATTCCACAGTCACAGGCGTTTTCCAAAATGGGATTCCATAGGATATACCTGTTAAATACTGAAATGAGGCTAAGAGTCGTAGAAAATTATACCTCACTGAGGGATTTTTCAAGGTCCTCATAACCTCAAAATTCAATGAGGCTATGAGGGATAATAAATGAGGACTCATTGAGGGCTTTTACATAGCCCTCATGGCCTCATACGACAAAAAAGAGATTCCATAGCCACAGGTGTTTTGCAAAATTATGGGATTCCATGGGATATAGCGATTGGATATAGTCTTTTGTTATACACAAGGGAGATAACCCTGCATACAGATTATGGGAAATCAAGCAATCTGATTGGTTAGTTATAATCTAGATATATGAAACAACAACGGTACTTGGAATAGGATCAGAACTAACAAGAATAGACCAGAAATTGCTAAATATAACAATAATAAGGTAAACTATTCCAGTTGATAGGCTCTTCTACGTTACTGGAGTATACTCTAGAATAAAGGAACATGGCCAGATAAACGATAACTATTGCATATATAGATAGAAGCAGAGAATTCTGGAAGAATTCGAAATAATACAAGTTGTCGGGTTGTTTGTGGTAATTATCCAGGGAAGTAGTTCCAGAAAATATTCCGATTCAATCGAACACACCCTCCGAACATACCCCTGTCCTATTGTAGGCCTTAGGTAACATAGCAATCACGTGCTACCATAGAAACCAAGATGGCGGCCTCTAGTATACAAAATGGACGACGGAAACACGTATCACCCTAACAACACGTGCTGCGCATGCGCACTAACTCCACGTATCACTATGGAGATGACGGCACAAGATGGCCGCTCACGCGGGTTTCCATAACAACCAAACATGGCGCCACTACGTCACGTGACATGACGTCACTTCCGAGGTAATCCACCGAGGTCATCCAACTAAGGCCCCAAACGTGCGAGCACTACTACTGTTCACAATAGTTCACAAGCAGTTGTATGCCGGTTGTAACTTGAGCTGTAGCATGAAGACATTCCGTGTATGGTGATAAAAGATACCAGCTGTTGTGCTAGTGCCTCAAGACAAACGTTGTTAGATGTGTTAAGAACAGGCAATAGCTGCGGTGGCAAATAGCGGTACATTTGTATGGAACAGGTGACGAAAAACCTAGTTGTGGCGATAGAAGTCAGTTGTAGTGATAGCAGTAGTAATTTGCGAGTAGGAGTAGTTGTAGTAATAGTTGCCAGGAGTGGTAGTTGTGGTAAGAGTAGTAGAAGTAGTAGATAGTAGCCTGATGCAAAGATTTCAGAAACGGTATTGGCTGAAGCAACGGCTGTACCATAACTGCAGAGCCACTAGTACTGACCAGCAGTTCATTGTGGTGTCTGGAAAAGTACAGCAGCTAAAGCCTTTCGCAAAGCAGTGGCATGGGCAGATTGATCTGGTGCTAATCGCAAAAAGTATGAGTGTTCCTACGACAGTAGTTCCACTGACATTGGTATCTTCAACACCGGTCCACATTTTTCCACATTTCTGGGTGTCTGATACTGGTACACATAATGGTACACACAACTCCACAAACAGCTGTTTTCTGTAATTCAAAAATATCTAAGTGTCTTGTGTATAGTGTAAGGACATACTACTAGCACACTGGCACTTTTGGGCACTTCTGGCATGTATCAATGTGCTGCATTCATTATACTGTATAGATAGAGAACAGAGGAAGACCTCACCGGTTTCGACTTGCCAAAATTGTGTCTTTGCACAAGTCGACAGTGATAGCAGCTAGAAGTTATAGTGTTGGGCACAGCAGCAGTTAATAACCAGTTGTTATATACGTAATTATTAGTATGTGTTGATAACAATGGAGATAACGATGATAGTGGCTTCTGACTGCAATGGTAGTTTCCCCGAGGCAAGAGTTATAATAGAGATGGTAAGGACTAGGACAGAAACGGTAGAAGATAGTATGCGATATTATTAGCAAACATGTGCAGTGGAATCTAGCCCTGGTTATAGAAGTCAGGAGTAGTGGGGCAGTGGCGATGAAGGTTAGCAGTGCTAAGGGTAACAGGAGGTAGTCCTGGCAGTATAGGAACTGAGCACTTGTAGCGATCAAAATAGAAATGGTAGAGACACAGCTACTACAAATGTGCCGAATAGGTGAAAGCCTCCAGACGGGAAGCGATAGATGTATATACGGTACTACAGTGGTGAATTAAGACCGTTTTGAAACAAGCTCTACAAATCCCGCAGAAGATACGGCTGGAACAACGTCACTTTGAACTGCGCAGTGGCCATTAGCAAAGGTCAACATATCTGTGGGCTCCCTTGTGCTCTATGACGTCAACTGTTTCGCCGAAAGATTTTTCGATGATACTCTTACCTTGACGTGATAACATCAGTCAAATTACTAGAGTAAAATACCGAAAGCCAGATACAAACAAACATTACTATAGTATATCTTACTGTACCGTCTTAGAAAACACGCAGAATGAATACTAGGCAGGAGCAGTCTACAGACAGTTGTTCCGGGGACAACTCGTCCCAAAACAACTTAGATAAATTACTGGGCCCAGCAAATGTTCGGTATTCGAAATGACATTCGATTCGATCACAATATTCAATTCGATTTCGATCCGACAATCGGCGCCGAACATCTATCGAATATTTTCAATATTTTCTTCAAAGTTTTTGTTGTCAAAATGCAACGGATATCAACGCGAATGAGATAAATCTATGTTCAAATAATGTATAACCTTTTTAAAGCGGATCGCAACATTAAAAAATGTATACCATACAGTTTGTCGTTTAAAATTACCATCTTGCAGAAATAATGATGCTGGAAGTCTCGACAGTCTCGGATTTTCAGCAGTCGATTGAATCACCGAGTCAAAAGCGAACACGCAACGTTGATTATTAAAAAAACAGCCCGTTTCCGATTCGATTTTGACTATTTCTATAAATAAACCGGGCATTCCGTGAAGTGTTTGGAGCTTCCTTGGACTTCCTCTGAATTGAGACACACTTTGGAATCGGGGAGTTCCGTATTTTAAATGAACTGAGATGCACGCTGAATTTGGTTATTTGTGTTGTGAAAATGGTATCAACGGCAGAATGACTGCGTGAATTTGCCCGCCGAGGAATTCGCATTATCAAATTCTGGCCTGTTGACGCGGAAAAGACAACTTAAGGATACGGTACGCTGTTTGTGACAGGTTAAGTTAATTGTGTGCTCTGGATTTGGGCCCACAAGCTACCCCAAATGATACAACTCGTCTAAGTTTTGACTGAGATTGCCCGCTAAACTTTTCGATTTATATTATATTATTAATTTGCTTGTTGTGTTTTTTGTTGTTGTTTTTTTGTGGGTTTTGGGGGTTTTATTTGCAATCTTTATTTATTTTTACCATGTGGAACAAAAAACTAAACTTACTTAATTCTTCTGAGTCTAAAATAGCCCACAGAAATATACTGTGGCAAGTTGTCACCAATGCTGTTGCGGCGTGTCTTGAAGTATCTCATTTTAAACGACTTGTCTTAGAGCGACTTGTTTGCTATGTGTCTCATTCTTTATTGGGACAAACAATTGAAATCTTTCGAAATGCCATACATCATTTCTTACCGCGATTAGAAAGATTGTATCGACGAGCTTAGTTTCACAAGAATAACCCGAATGTAATCCATGGCTTGAAGATGGTAAAACAAGATGTTATTCGGAGGTGGTCACTAAAAAGTGTATTCGAGCGCCGATGTCGACTCTTAAAACTGGCCCCTAAATAATGTATCTAGTCCAGCTATTTTGGCCGAAATGTATATTGTAAATGAACAAATTATTAGTAATCGAAAACATATTTAATAATTTTTATGTTTTTTTACGGAGAGATGTATCCGTTTTTTTCATTCCCAGTTCACTAAACAATGTATTAGAAAACATTTGGAATGAAGTGTAACCTGTTCTTGTGTTGGGCGAAGTAAGCAAAACAAGTTGGAATAAGGTTTAACGTGGATTCAGTTTATTGTCCGTCAACTAACATACATCATCAAAACTGACATCATACCATCAAAAAACTGAACTCTACAAATAAAACAATAAAAACTTCTTAAAATGTATACAACCTGGATATTTCAGACTTCATCCTCATCATTTCAGTCATTTCCACACAAGAAGCGTAATTAACTGAGCTCCGTTCAAGGAGTCACCATCTGATGTACAACACTGGAACAGGCTCAGTGAGCTCATTCCAGTGGGGTACAGCAGTCAATGAACCCTTACCAATCACTGTGATGTAATCAACAGTAAGCTCAAACAAGACAGTACAATCCGATGTCACACACTAGGACAAGCTCCATGAGCTCATTCCATTAAGATACAGCGGGTGATAAGCTCTTGGGTTTAACCACAGTCCAACTCACCATAACATACCACCAAGAGGTAGAAACTGGCATGCCACACCAGAGCGAGCCCAACAAGCTCATTCCGATGAGGCACAACAGTTGATGGACTATCAGTGCACGGGTGTAATACATCAAACCAAAAGCTAATGAAAAAAATTATGAGGCTATCCAATAAGAGTCACTAATTATGACCAAGTTACTTCCCTTATATAAGATCCAGTAAATTGTAATAAAACAATTCAAATCAAACAAATATGGTCCACTCATGCGAACACCACAGAATTACTTGAAGACCTAAATCTGTCAAGAAGTTCCGTTGGTGTACCCATGAGTAAACCACACAGCATACCAGATCTTTCCAGCAACTCACAGTCCAGGTAACATTTCTGCACAAATATGTAAGTCCTAAATGGGACATGGTGGGTAATTAATCCACAGAAATAACAATCAACTATGAAGTGCAGATTGACTCAGAATCAAGCTATTACTAAAATATACAATTTGACTGATTGGAGTTCAATGTTACCTTCAGGATATATGGCTATACTCAAAATACCAAAATAAGTCCTAATTCTATAAAAGTGATCCAACACAAATGACTCAATAATTTACTGAAACTCTGTCAACAAATGACCTATAGCTTACCACTGCAGTGTTGTAATACCGCACTATTTAACAACAACAAATAGTAAAGTACCAATATTTACAAGTATAAAACTAAGAAGAAAATGGATGCATACCATCAGTGTGATAAGCTCTCCTCCTGTGTCTGTTCCTCTGCATCATGGTACAGTCAGATTTCTCCAACTCAATGCTAGCACCTGAATATGATAAATTATAACACTGAGAGCTAGACTAAAATAACAATGGGAGAGTCAATAATTACACCGTCCTCAGTGGTATGTGTTCAATGCATTCTGCAGAGCAGAAAGCATTGAATCACATACTCACTGATATAATTTCCAGCATCAACAGTGCTATACGAAGCCAAAGTATTTCCACTTATGCTTGATTAATTAATAATTAATTATTATAACTAAATATTACTTAATTACTACTAACCGCAGAAAACTATCAAGTTACAATTTACTATCGCAGCCCAAAACAGGAATTATAATTATTTAATTTCATAACTTATTACTGATTATTCCAATTATTGTGGGTCCGAACACTGTTTGCGTGATCAGACCAGTGTTCCAGACAGTGGAGCACTGAACGTATCAGGCAATCAATGCGGTTCAAGTTATAAATTACCAGTTAATAAATAAATAAATAGATAAATATTAAGATATATATATAGCCTATGCAGTAATTTGACTGTACCGTGACTCAAGAAATCCTCAATCCTCCTATGTACATTTTTTCGGACTGATGTCAGCATCATAATTTTCTTGTATTTTTCAGTCGAACTGGATGTTCGAGCGGTGCTACTAGAAACCGGAATCGGCCGGAATCGACTTTAAAGACCGGAATCGACTCATATTTTACTGATTTTTCGCCATGTTTTGTACTTTTACCAATGGCATTCTATCTAATAAGTCTCCATGTGCAAGATTTAGTAAATGTCAAAGGATTTCAGGGTACAGGATGAGGTTATCAAAGAGTCTTCCTCGTTTAAAAGCTTTTTTTCTTTTGATCGAAACATTTTCCAAGGGACGTAACTTGTCGCGTCATTTTGAACTCGATGTTTTATCATGCATGGCCAATACAACTCAAAATTAATTATTGCTCGAGAAGCGAGAATATCAAACTTGAAGCTGACTGAAATGTGTGTGTGTGGGGGGGGGGGGGGGGTTGGGAGGGGGTCGGGCATCAAAAACGCAAACTAATCAAGATTAAAATTTGCTCAATTTGAATGAGAAATTTAGCGAATCATCATCTTGGTTGGTTCGTGATTGTTCAAAAAGAAACCCGCACAGAACTCGACATGAGAAGTTTCATTCATTCGTTCGTTCGTTCGTTCACTCGTTCATTCGTTCGGTCGTTCGTTCGTTCCTACTGATTATGTGATATGAGAAGTCTCATTCATTCATTCGTTCATTCGTTCAGTCATTCGTTCGTTCCTACCAATTGTAATATGAGAAGTTTCATCCATTCGTTCGTTCATTCGTTCAGTCCTTCGTTCGTTCCTACTAATTATGTGATATGAGAAGTTTCATTCATTCATTCGTTCGTTCGTTCATTCGTTCGTTCGTTCCTACTAATTATGTGATATCAGGACAGATCGAAACCCACCAGCATTATACAATTATCATGATCGAATAGACACGGCCCATTCCAATGGAACTGATCTGCCGAGCACCTAACTTTCCATTCATTTTTCCAATATTATTAATATTAATAATAAAGACAAACGATTTCCCAATTTGCGTAGATTGGTTAACCTTTTTGCGAAAATTCAGAAGCCCCTATAAGCTGCATCAAAGTTATCTTTTAGCTGAAAAGATACAGATTGTACAAGAAGCTAATGTTTTGACTACCATTAGTCGTTTTAATTAATATTCTTCATTGTTTCTTTTTAAGTCTCTTTGTTACGAAGAGGTGTGATTCCCCATGAAGTCTGTCAATTTATCTAGTAATCCCTTAAATTTTAGTAACAACTGTGAGGAGCTGTGAGGAAGCTATCTCTGGCCAGCGATTCCAACAATATACTTTCTCTCTATAAAAATCTCTTGTCATACAAGCCTTGTATCATTTACCTGGCAATTTCACTGTAATCGTCATGTATTCGATTACAGTGAAAAATCAGTAAAATATGAGTCGATTCCGGTCGATTACGGTCTTTAAAGTCGATTCCGGTCGATTCCGGTTTCTAGTAGGACCCTGTTCGAGGGGTTATCTCGCTTGTCTCGAGGAAAACGTTGAATTCACGCAGCGTGAGTCTGTGTCCATGAAAGAAGCACGTGTTTATGTTTACAAATAAGGTTGCAGTTGCAAGGGCTGTCACGTTGTTTTTTTCTCGATGTTTTCGCCAGTGTGTAGGTAATGATGGGAAAGAGTAAAAAGAAAAAGTTTTCAACTAAAAGTAAGTCATCCCCAACGGGATTGCCAAGCGTGAAGGACTTTGAAGCAGACTTAGAAGAATGTGGCGAAACATCTCGGAGTTCGAGTTGCAGTCCTGAAGAGAATATTGTTACGCAGATGATTGAAAAGGTTATTATGAGCCAAAGTAGGTGTTCATCTCGTGAACAATGGGGACAAAATAACAAGAGAAAGTGAAAAGGCCTACGATGTAGCTTCAAATTTTGTGTTTGAAGTTCTCGATTCTGATTTAAAAACAAATTGCCTGTCTCCCTAAAAACCGGAACCACCCGACAATCGATCTAAAACTTTCGGCCGGTTCTCCTAAATACTAGTTCAGCGATCCGAACGTAGTAGATTCCCCTCTACGTTCAGATTCTTCCCATTCAGTCCTATAGAAAAAGTTCCCATCAAGTTTTTATGGGAACTCGAAATTAGGGATATATATCAAACTTTCGCCCATATTACCGGCTGCAATCGATAGTACACGTATTTCCTTACATTTCATTTTGGGCAGAGTTTATTGATCCAAACTATGTTTTATCCTTTAAATAATTTATAACGTCATTTGAATACTCGTGAGGCGTCAACGGAGATTTCAAAATCGGCCATGTTTTTGTTTAAATATAAAACAGTAAAAACAATAACATGGTAATGGAGCCGAAATGAATAGACCTTTTCATCGAAGTAGAATCGGAAATTCAATCGCAATTGCGCAGAGGGGGTTGATAATCTGCTCTGTGCAAATGCGACCGAGTTTGATGACCTCCTCTGCGCGAATGAGATCGAGATTCAGATTGCGCATCGATGAAAAGGTCTATTTGTTTCGGCGCCATTACCGGGTTATTGTTTTTACTGTTTTATATTTAAACCAAAACATGGCCAATTTCGAAATTTCCGTTGACGCCTCACGAGTATTCAAATGACGGTATTTAAAGAATAAAACATAGTTAGGATCAATAAACTCTGCCCGAATGTAAGGAAATACGTGTACTATCGACTGCAGCCGGTAATACGGGCGAAAGCTTGATATATATTCCTAATTTCGAGTTTGGAGTTCCCATAAAAACTTGATGGGAACTTTTTCTATAGGATTGAATGGGAAGAATCTGAACGTAGAGGGGTAACCACTACGTTCGGATCGCTGAACTACCTAAATACAAGAAATCCCCCCCCCCCCACCCCCCTGGAACCGTACAGAACCCTTGCTAAATTATACTTGCATGGTGTTTTTATAGACAGCAGCGCGGCAAAATTCCTCCGATTCGGGTGCGACGATTTACCACATAGAACTACATATAACCACATAGGTACGGTACCACATAGAAGTTACATAGACATCACAAAGAACTACATAGAGGCCACTTACTAAAGAATTCGCCAAAATGAGAAAAGGACGCGTTTATTTCTGTTGTGTGGTCTGATCCAGCAGTGGTAGAAAGATATATTCAACAATTAGACTCTGGGGAAACTTCTGATTGACAGGCCCACGGGAAGATTCAGGGTTTTAGTCGTTTCGTCCCATGGTCGTTTCGTCCCAAGACGTTTTGTCCCATTTTGGGTGTTTCGTCCCATTTATTTTTGGTCGTTTCGTCCCATGTAGATTTTTCACTTTGGTTGTTTCGTCCCATGGGGATTTTTCACTTTGGATGTTTCGTACCATCCGAGATTGGCTAGGTAATCTCAAATTTGGTTGATTTTTATGATTATTTCTCAATGAAACTATGCAAATATGGATATCATTGGAACCGGCTTGATCAGTTAGTTCCAATAATATACATGTACGAATGGTTTTACTGGGGAAAATGTAAGACATTTCAGGCTTGTTCATTTGTTGTGCAGTTTTGACCGATTTGTTAAAGGGTTAAGTCACAACGGGACATATAACAACGACGAATCAGGTATTATTATTTATTATTTACACTTTTTCTTTGAACTCATCATCAAACCTATCGCCCTCATGGGTGCGATGGTATTTCTTAAGGAGCTCAGCGAAAAGGATGTTGTAAAATATATAGTCAAGCATATAAAAACAAGTCCCCTAGGTTTGAAAGGCAGCAGTCAGTCCTATTATTCCCATACAGACATATCAAAGAGACGCACTGGTGTTTATACAAACAGCTGCCTTGATCAATCACACACAACAGAAGGCTGTACTTACAACAACCAGCAAGTAAAAGTGTTTGACAGACCGACTTATTCACTCAATTAACAGCAAAAATATAATTAGAATCCTTATCAAAATTATTGAAAACAAACAAAAAATACTGTGAGTCCACATTGAGATTAGTAACAAAATACATAATGGTTTGTTTGGTTGGTCGACAAATTCACATAAACAAAAACGAACCTAACAAACAACAATTACACGTTTGTTACAGAACAAGATAAATTTATAAATTAGGGAAGCTAGGCGTTTTCACGTCAATCTCGGATGGGACGAAACGTCCAAAGAGAAAAATCCACATGGGACGAAACGACCAAAGTGAAAAATCTACATGGGACGAAACGACCAAAATAAATGGGACGAAACGACCAAAATGGGACGAAACGGCCTGGGACGAAACGACCTGATCCCAAAGATTCATCGGCCATCACGGGTTGATCAATATTGTTAAGCACAGGTTAAATCATCAATTATCAACACAATAAAAAATGTTTTGATATTTGATGATGTACACTACGCTGTGATTGTTACATCCTTCGCCCAGGTCCAAGAACAATTCACTCAATATCAAACAAGAATCGCCGACAGAGTTTGGAGATTACACTATACAGGCAAATCAGAGATCGTTAGCAGTCCACCGAGGATTGGAGGCAGAGATTACACAAGTTATTAATTTCGCGGACCTGAGAGCGGAAGGAATTATGGTGTTTTTGAGGAAATGCGGGAGATGTAAGCAGTCCTCCGAGTATTAGAGGCAAAGAGATTACAAACTTTATTAATCTCTCGGACCTGAGAGCAGAACAGATTGCGGCGATAATTTTCAATTAAGGGCAGTTTGCAAAAATCCAGGTGATTTAAAAATCAAAGGAACTCGGCACAAGCTGAGAAATAAAAACAAATGATATCTGATAGTATTTTTGGATCAGTGCTGATATGCCCTCATAATGCTATATTAATGTTAATATTTATATGCCATTAGGCCTATGGGGGTGGGGGGGGGGGGGGGGGCTCGTCAGCATCGATTCAAAAATGCTGTCAGATATAATTTTTCTTTCGATTTCACAGCTTGTGCAGAGTACCTGACATTAGAGTTTAGAGGTAAGAGTTTTTGTTTCGCTTTTTATCCAAGAATGAGTTTAGTTTCAACGTTTTTTTACCACAATCATTCTGTTAGTTGTGTTAAAGGACAGTATTCAATGTGACACCGAGTGGTCAGATTACAGCCAGCAACAATAAGTTTCAACCATCCGACGATTTTTCTCCGGGTGCAGAAAAGCCTATTCCATTGCTTTCTACCTTGAAATCAATCGAACACCGATAAATAATTACTGAGAAACGAAGTGCCCGCGACAGTATTTCTCTACCAAAGTTCAGTTTATAATCTTAATATTTTTATTTGCTGCATAGATCTGTTCTACCAATACAAGCATGTTTGCAACTGCCATCGTTTGCAAAAACACCTTTCCCCGTGCTATTTCTGAACGTACTAGTACATGTGGGTCAGAATGCGATCAATGTATGGCATACTGCAAGCGTTAATGGAAAACTGCAATACACCAACTACCTGCATTATTACTGCAGTAAACAAGCACTGCGCCGTCTCCCGTGTTTTTAATAAACAACTGAAACACTACATACATTACTAGGCTACGAATATTGCCCGCGATTCTTGGCAATGGTAGGGACATGCTAGTGCTGTATAGTGTATATGGGGTATTTTCCCCCAAGTAATCAGGAAAATACAAATTCGTTTTGTCCCACATAGAGATTATTACCATTATGTGTATGTACAAAATATGTATCAGGGTCTCGCTCCGGTTCCTAGGGGTAGATCATGACTAGTGGGTAGATCAAGACTAGTCGTGATCTGCCCTTTGAAACGGGAGCTTGACTCTGATACACATTTTGTACATCCACATAATTGTAATAATCTATTTATCTTTATCTTACAATATTGGTATTTCTCAGTATCAAATAGTAAATGTTATGCAGGGTCTCAGATTTCCCCTAGAACCTCCTCTAAATTACATTTGCACTCTGTTTACAGGGAAAATATTCCATTTCCAGATTGTTTTTGCGTTCAACAGAGAACTAAAGCTTAATTTATTCTCAAATTCGCTCTCATTTCAGATCAACAACGAAATTTAAAATTTAGTCAAGGGATTTAACTCAGAATTTTACTCGTAATTTTGCATTTATTAAATGATTTGGCTAATCAAACATAACCCTGCATCATTGCTTGAACTAAACCCATGGAAAGATGTCATAAAATAATAGCATTTGAATGAATAATAATATAAACATTTCAGCAATGATGTATCTAACCCTGTTCCACATCATGGCAGTAGTGACTGACTTGGCAGTGAAATGAATGGCTTAACTGTGTGTGTGTGGGGGGGGGGGGGGATTACGATTCATTAAGGGCACATCAAAATCCCAAAGTTTTTATGACCGAGGGCTGTTAATACAGTCTATCTAAATGAATGAATGAATGAATGAAAACCAAGTTCTCAGAACCTGTAGATCTCTATTCCTTTAATCCACACCCATTAGTCCGTATTCTACCAAACATGCCTACCCAACTAATAGACCATAATCTACATACCCTATTTATTATTAGGCTTCACGCTTCCCCCAAAGCCCAAGGGATCTCACTACTTATAATTCTGATTGCCCCCTCCCTCCCCCCCCCCCAAGCAATGCTTACCTTACTCATATAACACAACTCGTACCATGTGGGTTTGTAGTGCTTTTTCTGCTCCCTATATCTCATTTTTGCTTTGCAATTGTATCTTCTACCTGTATTTATATACGCTATACCCAGTACTACCAAACTGAACTTATTAATCTTGTTGGACAGTGTTGGGTATTATTGGATAGTACTGGGTGTTATTGGGTAAATCTTCGCACTCTTGAATGATCAGCTCCCCCCCCCCCCCCAAACCTCCCTCCCCCACAGACAAAACAGTTATCAATAATAACTTTGGCCAGCTGCTGATTTGTCGCAATTCTTAGATGAGAAGGTCTTGATTATCTCTGTGCTCCCAAATACCTCCTTATCCTCACGCTTCTCTCCTCCCTACACATTGAGATGAACTGCTTGATTACATCCTGTACCCCATTCTTCGCAGTCTCTCTGGTAAGCATATTAACCCCCTCCTTTATGTTACCCACTAACCACATGTCCTTCATTCTCCCATCCTACTTCCCCATCATTCCCCTGTGAATCTTATTAGAGTCTAAACAAAAAATATAATCTTAAAACTTACATGAACTGACAATCTTATATAAAGAGTAATATAATATACATAAAGAAATATTGTACATAAATACAATAAATGAACAGGTTTCAACAGCAAGCTTAAGCTTTTGAAAGTAGATTCCTGCATAGAAGCAACATATACACAGTTTCATTATAAGACTCGGGCAGGATTCAATATAATTTCTCGTTAAGAGTAGGAAGAGAAAATGAAACAAGAGTTAAGGAAGAATGAAGTATATTTACACTAACATGGGATGCTCACAGATGTGGATGGATGATTGCCAAGTTGATTTTAAGTGGAGAGCACAAGTTTATGTGTAGGGTCGGCAGTGTTGTTGTTTGTTACTTCCTAAACATCCTTAATTTACTTTTGGCGAACTGTCTGATATTTTCTGTCAGCTGGTCTTTTCATTTGGCGAAACGTCCGAAAATCCGGCGAAATGTTCAACTTTTCACCGCGAGATGTCCAAAAGTTCAGCAAACTGACCTAATTTTTCTTTTCTCCAAAAAAAATTTGGTTACAGACTTTTTTATGAGTATAGAACCAGCGTATATTTCATGTGGGAAATACCCCAAAACATTGAAATTGCCTATAAACCAGACAACAAATCTTATTTGTGTTGTGTACATGCCTGACAGGAACAAAAAAAAGGTTAGAAGAAATATGTTGTTGCTCCTCTTTATTGACTGGTTTCAATAGCACAAATGAGGATATTTCAATTTCTGCTCCTCACGTCTGGCACATACAGAACCAACTCTGTTATAGTTAACTGTGGCTATTACTATCCCAAACATTGAATGGGGGAGGTTTTAACCTTCAGTCAGATATTACTGAAATGACGACAAACTCGTATTACATATGGTCATTATTCACCACCAGGGCCGGGGATATAATAATTGTAAATTTCCCCTGGACCTGTTACAGAGCCTCCACATGACTTGATAAAGCTGGGTCAAATTCAATCCCCACCCCCATACCCACTGTTCACCATGCAGTAGCAACACATTGTTATTTCAATATGTTGAAAAATTGTGACTGTATTGAGTCAATCATGTAATTGTTATTGTTATTTTTATTTAATAAATGATGCTTGTTGCTTGAAATGAAAAATAAGAAGAATCCTGAATTGAAAAATAAATATATTGAACCAGTGTGAATGTATTGTTCTTTATTGAAGATCAATTCTTCCTGCGATCGAATCTTACTGAGGTAGCTTGAATCTTCTTGTTGCCAGGATACTAACCCCATGGCCTGGGAGTTTAGGATGTTGGTCTCTTGGGTCAGGCCAGAGTCTGCCCCCAAAGTTCTGGACTCTGGGTTTACCATTGGCATTGGGAGACCCTCAACCATGATCTTGGACTCTTGGATCAGACCTGAGCTGCTCAGCACCCCTTCCCCTATCTTGAGCAATTGCTATCTCAAAGTGGATGGGTTAGTTTTCAGTCGACAGTCAGATATCACTGAAATAATTGCAACTTGTACTACTGTACATATGTTAGTCAACGTTCACTACCAGTGGTTGGGATAGGGGTCATGGGTGGTGCTGGAAGGGATATGAGCCTTTATGAGGTGGGCTGAAATATCCTAGCCCCCATGTCAAGAAATTTGTGACATCATCACTGAATATGTTGGGGGGTGAATTGTGAACCCAAGGCCTGGAACTTTGTGTGAGACCCAGAACCCTAGACTTGGGTCAGATCTGAGGTATCCCCCTCCCCCTCTGCCCCCCCCCCCCCTTCCCACAGACACACACACATGAAAAAAAAAGTTCTTGAGTTGCAGAACTAAACTTTTAAGAAGAGGGCTGTTCCTTGAATGATGATGAAGTTATCACATCATGAATTGTGCAGTCAAAGAGTATCACTCTAGGCCACTGGATACCCACTTGGGAACTTGAAAAACGGAGACTTGCTGGAAAAAATGTCAGTTTGACAGGGTAAAAATAAAGTAAATTTCTGTCCTAAATCTGCCAGAAGGCTCCATTTAATAGCAAATTTCAAAATTTTCTTAAGGGAAACCAAAAGTTAAAACCCCATTGCAGGATCTTCAAGGTGAACCCACTTTCCCTTTTGAGTGTGTAAGTTATGGTGGTTTATTTGCTCAGTTTGGTGTTTTACTGTGCAAAAACATCGGTTGTATGCACAATTTTCTTCAAATTTTACTCTGGAAGAAATTCTCTCTGCTGCTAACGGTTCGATACAGTCAGAGCCGCAGAGTGTGAGGACAGCCCTGGGAGGGAGGGGGATGTGTAGAATGGGAATTATGGGTCCTGCGATCACCAAAAATGCAAAGGAATAAGTGGGGGTACTCCCTACCCCCCTCCCCCCCCCCCAAAAAAAAAAATATTAAAAAAAATTATTGCTAGAAGCATTCTCCTGCATTTTCTTGACAATATTTAGTCAATTATTTCCTTACAATTTGGATAATTTATTACTGGTACCTGTATTTCTGTGTGTATGGTGCATTTTTTTTCCTCCAAAGAGAATTGTGACCACCACGATTCTGGAAAGACCGGTGGAAAACCAACAAACTGGAACAAGTGGTTTTTTTTTATATTTGAATGGTACCTTGTCAGTAATGAAAATACATACTCTTGCCACCTCCACAAGCGTCGGAAGCATGTATCAAAAGCCTTCCCACAACTGTCAGCTTAGACGTATCCATAGGTCAGTCTTTTAAATTTTAAAACGCCTCTTGGTGCTAGTGGATACAATGCCCTACAAAATACCCTATTCTTTAAGCCGGAATATCAAAGTTAGGGGAGGGTTCTGCATAGTGAGACACTCTCAACACAGGCCTTTATATTACCCCAAATCAAGCCAAATTAGGAGATGGCTACCAACAGCTTGTTGTAACATTCCACATTCTAAAATGAAGATCAAGGGTGGATGGGGGATGCCCCCTCTATTTTTGCCAGAGCCATGTCATAATACAGCATCATGATATTGTTCAGATTAGATAAAAGTATCGTTTGAGGTGTAGTTGTGCTTCATATTTATACCCACACTTATTAATAACAGATTTCAGATGGAATTTCCTGTAGTTTGTGCGAACGAAATACTCCCCCAAGACCGGGTATTGTGCTGTGTTTAATAGCAATCAGCTCTCAGATAAGCCCAAAAGGTATCACACAATATTGTTGGGGTTATTAAAAGCACTTGAGTGTGCAAGCAATTCCGTTTCAATTTGCCTTACCCCTTAGGTGTATTGAAAAAGAAGTGCTCGCACACTTTTATATTTTTTCAATAACCCCACTGGAGAGCAGAAAGGGTGTCGGTCGAACTATATGGGTAGTCAACTGAACATGTATGTATATTGGTGTATATAATTACAATTTTTCTGCCAGCCATTTACTACTGTATGATTGAGAGCTCAGAGTTGAGGAAAATGTGTGTTTCTGGTGCAATTTTTTTGCGCACGCTATATCGCGACTGGGATGATGCTTCGCCTCATATGGTCACTTGACGCCCTCAAACCCCCTATTCCAAATTCCTGGATCCACCCCTGAAGATATTTGTTTAGAACAACTTTTGCACCATGCCAAATAGGGCTTAGAAAGCCCTGTATTATATTCTATTTGTATGTACATGTAAATTGACTAATTTAGTTTCTCATTTGGGGCCATTTTTGACTTTGATCTGGTGCCCCCAACTTAGACCAATCCAAAGCCCTGCTCAACACATGTATTCCCGGTGGTGCCCCCCTGCATAGAAGGGGGGGGGGGGGGCTACACTATATCCTATTACTAGAAGGTACAGGTGGATACTAGATTCCCTCCCTCTTTGGCATTCTCAGAATATTTTGAAAAGAAGGGGAATTCAAGTTGGGTTTTTTTTAACTAAAATACACTCTTTTTTTCTTTTTTGTTTTGCTACTAACTTTTGATTTTTGATGGAGAATTCCCACAGTTGAGCTAGTCAACTCAAAACTGTCCACAGAATGGCTCAAAAGCACAAAACGGCCAATTTTCAAACATATTGGCAACTATTGTTCAATCAGGTAACGAAAAACTAGCCAATAACTTTGGGCAGCTCATCATAGGCACAATGGGGAATTGACTGTTCACTGGATGGCAACTTTGCCAAAGTAGACACTTCGCCAAGTTCACAAGTTGCTGGAAATGCAGTTTGTCCAAATTTTAAAAAAAATTTTTTTTAAATGGTTTAAAATTAGATTTTTTTGGTTCAGATAGAATCAATAAGTGAATATTATTAAATTCTAAAACCTACCAGTAATATTCTGCATAAATAATATCAAGAAAGAATCCTTCCTGTGAACTCAAAGGAAATGTGGCTTGCCAATAATACTTTGATAATTGTCAGAAAAACTCCAATCCAGGCTCGAAAGGTAATGGGTGCAAAAGAGTCCTTCAGGACTGCCCACCTGCAGCTGACACCATACTAATAAACTATCAAGTGTGCAAGACATGTTTGTACAACATTTTATGACTGGGCTTGAAAGTTATGGTAATTTAATAGAATTTCTTGTCTGGTCCATAAGCTGAAAGTTTGCTGCCATCCCTTGTTATTTATATTGAAAATCGTTAAATTTCTGGTATCGTGTAAATTATCGAACATACAGTGGTGATAAGTTATTCACAATTTCTGATAGAAATCACAAGGTATGTCAGCAGACTTTTCAGCTTTCGGTCCAGATAATGGTAGGCGATGATAAGTTAAAAAAAAACCATGTCTGTTTTTGATACCTTTAATAACTATCAAGTGTCATACTTATAATTATTTAGTGTTATTAATTAATTACTGTGCTGCTACTCACAATTATCAGTGTGCAAAATTTCAAAAATGACTAACCGACTGTAGGATTCAAACGACTAGTCGACATTGACTTTCGTGGAACTGGCTTTCAACGACAAAATCCACAGTTGACAATTCTCTACTTGTAGTACTGAAATAGTAAATTGTCCATCACAGGAAAAAGTGGGTTAAAATTCAACCTAAAATGTCTTTAAAGCTTTGCAAACCAAACACAATGTGCAAATGGGACATTAAAGCAAAGCTTGTGCACCTATGTTTCTGTGCAGTTTCGTGCGATTTGCTACTTCGACAACATCAGTGGGAAATACCAACTCTCAGTCTTTGAAATGTAACGCACATGTTTTGAGTAGAATTCAGATGGTTAAATCAACCAACATAACTCCAGGACATTAAATTCATAGCTGTCAATAAATGTTGTGAAATCAATGATGACTTCAAAGAATGTCTAAACAATACAACGCAATTTTAAATTCCAAGTTATCCAACGCCAGTAACGTCTGTCTGATTTCGCTTTTTTGAATGCATGCAGGGTTTGAAACTGACAAAGTCTCATTAAGTTAAACAGCCTGGAATTAGAATCACTCTTTTCACTGCTCCATTTCAAGAAATTTGTTAAAAGTTAAAACTAACTGCCAATCTCAATAACCTCAAGAATGTAAGTTTCAGCATTTTAGAGGTAAATGTGAATGTAACTTCGGGTCCCTGAAGAGTCGGACCCGATTCTTTTTTTTGAGGAAGACTCTGCCTCCACGGAGACTGAATCTTCTCACCTTTGAATCTGACTGGGCATATTGTGGTTGCCTGGAAGTCGAGATAAGGTCATGGCGGGGTCTCGCAGAAACACACATACATGCATAATTCCTTATTAATTAGCTTAACTTGACATAGTCAAGATAAGCTATTGCCATCACATGTGCGGAAGTCTGTGAGTCTGTTCACATTTTCCTTTAGCAGAGGCTACACCCTGTAGTTCTTGTCCAATCATCACAAAATTTCATATGCAGGTGTGGGGTTATGTCTATATGAGAACGCCCCCTTTCGGTCGCGATCAGTCAACTGTCATGGCTGCCCGAGCCCAAAACCCGAAAACATTTAGCACAGTCTACAGATTGTATTTATGAAGGGATTTCATTGTAACTTGGTAGGATGCCTCTGTATAATATCTAGATGAGAACGCCCCCTTTTGGTCATGATCTGTCAACCATGATGGCTGCCCAAGCCCAAAACCCAAAACTTTTAGCGCAGTCTGCAGGTCATATATAATAAGGAGGGATTTCATTGTATCCTGGTAGGATGACTCTGTATGATATCTAGATGAGAACTTCCCCATTTGGTTGTGATCTGTCAACCATGATGAATGCCCGAGCCCGAAAACCTTTAGCACAGTCTACAGGTTGTATGTATGGAGGGATTTCATTGTAACTTGGTAGGTTGACTTCATATAATGTCTAGATGAGAACATCCCTTTTTGGTCGCGATTGGTCAGCTGTGACATCTAAATGGCCCGAAGCCCAAAAACCTTTAGCACAGTCTACAGGTCATGTTTATAAAGGGATTTCATTGTAACATGGTAGGATGACTCCAGATAATGTCTAGATGGGAACATCCCCTTTTGGTCGTGATCATTTAGGCGTGACGGCTGCCCAAGCCCCAAACCCAAAAACCTTTCGCACAGTCTGTAGGTCATATTTATGGAGGGATTTCATTGTAGCCTGGTAGGTTGACTCCATATAATGTCTAGATGATAACGTCCCCTTTTGATCGTGATTAGTCAGCTGTGATGGCTAGAGGGGGCCCGAAGCCCAAAAACCTTTAGCACAGTCTACAGGCCAAATTTATGAAGGGATTTCAATGTAACTTGATAGGATGACTCGTTTTGGAATAATTTCACTGTAACTTGGTAACTTTCGTTAATATACGTTAACTGTGCGGGCCACATACATTAACTGTAAGGGCCATATTAATCCACCCCTCAATTCTTTAGTACAGTCTACACCTCGTATTATTTTTATTGAAAACATGGCATACAGGGAACAGAAATTAACAAATTCTCAATTATCACAATTCTTGTCTTATTTCATAATCCTTTCATAAACATTGAACATTACCTTTTTCATCAAACACAACACATAGACAAGTTAAGCTACAGTGTCATTGACACTTCTATTTTATTAGCTCAACTTTGGCGACGTCAAATTTGATGTATTGTCATGGCCTGTCATCCATCTGTCCATCCATCTGTCGCGCCGTCAACACGGCTCGGGCTAGAGGCCGTATTTATGAACCGATCTTTATGAAACTTCTTGGGTACCTTTGTTATCACCGTGGGACAAGAACAAGTGTTTTGGGGTCCGGTCTGAGATTCAAGATGGCCACTGGCAGCCATTTGGTACAAAATTAGGTTCAATCAGATTTTTACCTAGAACTTCCATATGAAAGCACTGATTTGAATAAATTTGTGTGTGAATGTTTAGTACCTTGGGATACATCACATATAATATGGGTTTTTTTCTCATGCATAAATTATGCCAATTAGACTAACTTTGATCTATTTAGTGTTACTTTCAGCGCTGTAACTGCAAAAGCCAATAGGGCTCGGGCTAGAGCTCGTATTTATGAACCGATCTTTACAAAACTTTTGGGATATCTTTGCTATCACCGTGGGACGAGAACAAGTGTTTTGGGATCCGGTCCGAAAATTCAAGATGGCCACCAGCAGCCATTTTGTACAATATTTTGTGCAATCAGAATTTTGCTCAGAACTTCTACATAAAAGCTCTGATTTGAATAAATTTTTGTGTGAATGTTTACTAACATGGGATGCATCACATATAATACTTATGTCCTATTCTTTAGACCATTGCAGTCACCTTGTAATTGATATACTATGGTTGACGTGGTCACAACAACACTCCTTTTTCTCTTATTCATTATTGTTGACTTGGTCACAACAAATACTGATTCCTGTCATATTCATTATTGTTGACCTGGTCACAGCAAATGCTAATTCCTGTCATATTCAAAGTTGAACTACAGTGTCATTGACACTTTCATATTACACACATGTGGGATAAAGGCAAAGTTTATATCAAAAACCCTTTATCGCAAACAGGTATAAGATAAATATCAACATTATTTCATTGTGGTCCGAGTAGTGTAGAAGCGGAATTGAGCCTGTACTCCTTGCCGGAGTACCAGTTGATATTCGCAATGTCCCAGCTATATCCGACTGGTAGTTGACTGGAAATACACCCATACAGAAACCGTTGTTAGGATTTACTTTCAGTTCACCATTGGTTTCATTTCCCAGGGGGTATTCGTAGTAAAAACAACATAAATAGCTTTTAATTTAGAAAACCGGTTACTGTGGATAGTCAACTTTTGAATACCGTTAACATGTGAGAATCACTTGGCGACTGTTACAGAAAATAACACACCCCAGTAACATGATGTTATTCGATTTATTTGTGACAAACAACAAGATCTTCAATTGTTTAAGTACCTGTACCTCAGATGGAAGCACATAAGAGTTTACAATTGTCTTTGTGTTTATATGCACACAGGAATTTGTGAGTTCTGATGTGCTAGATGCCGCTTGTCGAGTGGACTTGTGGCCCGGAAAAATACACTTGATTTTTTTGTGCATCTGATGATCAACTTTAAAATTTAAATTTATGGGAACAGGAAAGCCTCGACTAGTTGTCGTCAACTCGACTTTAGGGTATCGACTAGCTTGGAACTTCAGAGTCATTTGAATCCTAACCAACTGAGCGTTCATGAGGTTTGGAGGTGACTAACTGAATACTCGGGCCGCTCTGCTACATAAAAATTCTTGGGAAACTGATTTTTTAGCATTAATAAGTATTCATATTGCGTGGAATTGAAATATATTTAGCTTCTCAAGGCAAAAGTCTAAAGATCTATCAAGACACAAGAAAGGCTGGTTAGATGATAAGAGTGCTAGAAGCTCATAATTGGGCTTTATTCTGAACTGCAGGTACTTAAAGTTGAAGTCTACATATTCTGTGGATGTCCTTCATATTATCTTGGAAGTAAAATTACTTCATCTCTGTCGATTTGCATTGTTATAATTTATAGGAGCACTCTCCCATTAATTGTAACAGACAAAAATTAGCACTCTACCAGTTAAGATACTCAGACTTTACCATTCAAGATGCAACTTTTGACTAACAGGCCATCCGTTCACGTAAATTTAAATTTGCATAACCACCACGCAAACAAAACAAGCATTCTCATCAAATTTTGCACACTGACTTACGCACTTGCTAACATGTCTATTACTGTCAAAACATCCAAACGTTTAGCATAAAGAAATAATTATGCTAGTCAATAAAGTTGTCTTCCATTTTTTTCATTCGCTTGATATTTTTCTTTTCATACGATTTCCAGTTTTTATATTTTTGCATGTAAAAACAGGTTCATGAAAAATAATTTTGGCATAACGTCTAGAATAATTCTGGCGGAATGTCCACAATAATTCTGGCAGAACGTCCAAAAAAGTTTGGTGAACCATCCAAAAGTTTGGCAAACTGTCACTGAAATTCTGGGGAAGTGTCTAATTGTGCGATGAACTGTCCCGAAAGAACTCTCGGCGAAGTTGTCATCCATCAAAGAGTCCAGGATTCGGCACAATTGACGAATTGTGTAATTTACCTGGTTCCGTACTGATCAAATCAGCTACCTTTTCAAACACATGACTTCTCATGTAAAAATACAACTGCCAGTTTCAACAGTTCTTGTACTTAATAGGCATGTGTTATGGCAAAACACATGTACATTGCCTTTTTCGAAATCTTACCCAATGACTCCGACACTCATCGACAAAAGTTTTTTTTCCAATTTTTCGTTTGCAATGAAATTAGGATACAGAAATGACTCTAGTTAGTATCTCTAAAAGAAATGCCAAACATTAAATTCAAAGAAATGTTATAACCTGTATTTTATTAAACACGAATAATGTATTAACAAATAGCAGCTGGGTTTTTTTCTTCATAAAGTTTTCATTTTTAACAGAACTTAATTGTTTTCATGAGATTTGCGAAACTGGACAAAAACATTTACCAGACGATCGACTGCACAGTACAGCACAGCCGTGGACTGGTCGAAATCCATGCATTGACAGTGATGTCCATGTGTGCGTTTACCAGGTAATAAAAATCATCATCGGCCAAATTTTAATTAATGAAGTGCCGAGTTGTACAGGGTACTTGATTAATTAAATTTTTGATGATTTTTCCTATAATTAGTACTTGGAATCTAATGTTATTGCATCAGTGGAAATATTGCCCACTTGTGGAAAGTGACCAGTCTACAGCGGCTGTACAGTAGAATTGAATTTTAAGTCGCTGTTGCCTGGGCTGTTCTGGGGGATGGGGGGTGTCTGGCATTTAGTATTTATCTCCTAATAAAATTGAATTTATTTACAAATTTGTCTCTGTGTTGGCATTTGCTTGGCTGGTTACAATCTAAAAAGTGTAGCCCTTGAGACTTTTTTTTTCCTCCGACCAACAAGGAAATGTGTTAATTGGGAAAAATTCTTATTTTCACCTGGGGGTATACTTGATTTTCAGCCCGAATTTTGGTGAAAATATGCCTATACTGTGAAAGTCTTTGCTCATATACTTAGATCAATATCACTAATTACGACAAAGCTTAAGTTTTCCATCCCAATAATGAACTTGACACCATGGTCGGATGGTGACGGAAATTCGTCAATTTTGAAAAAAGTATTTTTCCGAGGATGTTCCAATTATATACATTTTGGACCAAAATCGTTATTTTTTTTGGGGGGGGGGGGGGGGGGGGGCAGTCAGATATAGAGCCAAATTGGTTAGATGTTCTTTTCTATTACCTTATTGAACACATACGAAGCTTCATATGGCTCACATGATCACCTGAAAAAAATCATTGATTATTGCTACTGAGGAAAAAGTGTAGCTTGGAAATAAACTTTTGTTTTCTCTGTTATTCAATTTGTGTAAGGCCAAAAAAAGTTAAAAATCTGTTTCTCAGGCCCTTCCGATTGCATGGGCTCTTTTTATAACCAATGCAAACTTGAAAAAGAAAAATTATTTTACCCAAGTTAATAAAATTGATAAATTTGTCCCTTAAGTGCAAGAAGGCTTTGCAATGCTTTAGCATTGCAAAGCCTTCTTGCACTCCAGGGACAAAATACACACCACCCATGCTATTCTATTGATTATGAGGCCTAAAATATAAAACAATCCAAGAATATTAATTTTTGACGGCAAAGAAATAATTATAAAAAATAAAATAAAAAAATGCCCGTCCACATGCAATTTTACAAAAACTAGCCTGAGAAACAAGATCTACTTTGTGGGTCCTAAACAGCACAATTTTTGTAATATAAAACAAAGATGATCAAATGAACCGAGATAAGTTGTAATGGACTTTTTGTATCTCGTTTTGTGGGAAATATGTGATAAATTATCTCGGAGAGAAACTAAAAAGTTTGACTGGCTTGGTTATCTTACAGCCAATTTAGCTGGCACTGTATTTTTCCCATTTAGGTCTCTCAGTTGCTATTGGTAGCTTCCTGCATATGAATATTCGGAGGGGCCTAAATGATTGCTAATAACCCAAGGGTGGGTCATTGCCTTGAGCAAAGGTCAAACATGTAGCTCCAAGGTCACAGGCCATTTGTTTGTTTGTTTTTCTATTTTCTAATTTTTTCCAGTCCATAAAAAATCTTTCTGTGGAACAATTTTATTCATACACCCCTCCCCATGGGAACCATGCAAAGTGAAGCAGTGCTTGTGCAGTAAACAAGCTCTGTTTTACTGGTAAAATAGGACCTTGTAACCTATGCCTGGGGTGAAGTCCTCTAAAATGAGCAACATGGATATAAACAGTTGACTTTATCTCCATGTTGCAGTTACGATTAGCCATTGTGTAGAAATATGTAATCTTAAACACCAATCAATAAATAAATACTCATACTTCACAAAAAGACTGTTTATGACCCAAGGGTGTGACTGAAAGTCATAGCACCAATGTCAAGGTCACAGACTGTTCGTTCATTTCTTTGTTTTTCCATTTTAATTTTGTCCTGTCTATAAAAAATTATTCAGTAGACCGATCTTGTTCATACTTCACACAATGATTGCTTACGACCCAAGGGTGTGTCATGATCTTGAGCTAAGGCCATAGCTCCAAGGTCAAGGTCACAGGCCATTTAAAAATGTATTCTATGGACAATCTTGTTCATACTTCACATAATGATTGCTGATTACTCAAGAGTATGTCATTACCTTGATGCAAAGTCATAGCTGAAAGATCATGGAGAAGATTCGTTTATTTGTTTCCTCCTTCCAACTTTGTTTGGTCCAAAAATATTAGGTTGACTGATCTTGTTCATACTCCACACAGTGATATGACTCATTGGTGTGTTGTAACCTTAACCTGAGGTCGTAACTGTATTTATTTATTTATTGATTGGTGTTTAAGGTCACATACTTACGCACAATGGCTAATTGTGACTGTGACAGTTTTACAGGTGGAGGAAGCCGGAGTACCCAGAGAGAACCACCGAGCATTGATGAGCAACTGTCAGCTTCTCATCATTCTAACTCTGGTCAAGCTCTGCTCAAGCAGGGTTACAGTGGTTGAAGACATGGGCACCATTAATGTGCAGTATGTCTTAGTACACAGCATCATCGGGCCCCCATGTTGACAACTGGGATAAAGTTCCTTTGTCATGGACACAACGCGGGCCATCCCGTCCAAGATGGGAATCAAACTCTGGACCTCTAGCATAGAAGTCCAACAGGCTACCACTGAGCCACCATGCTCCCGGTCATAAATGTAAGGTCAAGGTGAGGTACCATTTGATTGTTTTAACTATGTCTGGTTCATACTTCATTTAGGGGTTGCTCATGACTGATGTGTGTAATTCATACTTCACACCGTACTTGCTCTCGAATCAAGTGTGTCATGAGTTTTACCTAAGGTTATACATGTAACTTCAAGATCACAGATCATTCACCTCTTGTGACATACAATGAACACCAAAAAAGAGTATTTATAGGTCTGTACACAATCTATTTTCACTACAATTTTGACAGCACCTTCTTGAGTTTATCTCCATTGTATGACAAACTATCATTATCATGCCTTACCAGAAGCCTGAATATAAGCAACCTGTCATTTGCAAAATGAGGTTCTCAGAGCATGAATTTTCTGATGCTATTAACTACAGTGGGCCAATTTATCCTCTAGGTACATCGTTCTGTTTTAGCTTGAGACCTTGATTCAGACTGAGGTTCACAGAGGGTAAATTTTGTGATGCTACCCTGCTATGCAGTGTAGCATCACCAAATTCACCCTCTGGGGACCTCATTTTGCAGATGACAGTCTGCTTATATTCATGCTTGTTACCAGGGATTCTTATACCCTCTTTTGGAAAGGGGCCAGGGTCCATGTCATTGGGGGAAAATTCACGCCAATTGGGCTCCAATTGGGAAATTGTTTTGGAGAGGAAATACATGCAAAGACTAAGAAATTTTACATTCAAATTGAGCAGAGAACATTAAGACCGACACCTAAGTAACTGCTTGTATTCTACAAGTTTTATAACAAACAGTTACATGGAATCATGTTCACATTGTCTCTGTAGTCTCTATTAATCCTTTTACCTAACCTGAAAAGCAGATGACACTTGCAAACAAAATTCTTGATTAACTAATTTTTTGTCTCAAAAACATAGGTTATGACCCCTCATTGCAACGAGCTTGTTCCACTCAATGAGCTCGTTCCACTCAATGAGCTCATTCCAAAGAGGGGTTATAACCTATGTTTTTGAGACAAAAAATGAAAAAATAAGAAATTAATTGCCGATTTTTAGCTCAACTTGACAAAGTCAAGCTGAGCTATTGCCATCACTTCTCGTCCGTTGGCGTACGTACGTCCACAATTTTCTTTGGCACACCTCACAGGTCGCATTTATGATCAGATCACTTTGAAACTTGGTATGCTTGTTTGGGGTGACCTCTAGATGGGAGCAATCGATTTTCCATCAAAAAATGTTGCTGCGACCAACGTTCTTAGAACTTAGTTTAGTCAGACCTCAATATTTCCCTTTAGCACACCCTTACAGGGAACATTTATCATCAGAATGGTTTGAAACATGGTTTGTTTGTTTGGGGTTACCTCTAGATGGGAGCTATCGATTTTCTTCCATTTTCGTCAAAAAATGTTGCCACAGCCAGCGTTCTTAGAACTTAGTTTAGTCAAACCTCAATATTTCTCTTTGGCACACCCTACAGGGCACATTTATGATGGGATTGCTTTGAAACCTGGCATGCTTGTTTCGGGTGACCTCTAGATGGGAGCTATCAGTTTTCTTCCATTTCCGTCAAAAAATATTGCCGCAGCCAGCATTCTTAGAACTTAGTTTAGTCAAAACTCAATATTTCCCTTTGGCACACCCTACATGTACAGGGCACATTTATGATGGGATTGCTTTGAAACCTGGCATGCTTGTTTGGGATGACCTCTAGATGGGAGCTATCCATTTTCTTCCATATCCGTCAAAAATTATGGCCACGGCCAACGTTCTTAGAACTTAGTTTAGTCAGACCTCAATATTTCCCTTTGGCACACCCAACAGGGCACATTTATGATGGGATTGCTTTGAAACCTCGCATGCTTGTTTGGGGTGACCTCTCGATGGGAGCTATCGATTTCCGTCCATTTCCATCTGTCAAAATGTTGCTGCTGGCAACGATCTTTGAACTTAGTTTAGTCAGGCATCAGTATATATTCCTTTGGCATGCCCTACGGGGCACATGTATGATCAGATCGGTTTGAAACTTTGTATGCTTGTCTGGGTTTACCTCTAGATGGGAGCTATCGATTTTCTTTGATTTCTGTCAAAAAATGTTGCCACTGGCAATGACCTTTGATGAACTTAGTAAAAACTTAGTGCAGTTAAGCATCACTATTTCCCTTTGACACACCCTGCAGGGCACATTTTTATGATTGGATTGCTTGCAAACTTGGTGTGCTTGTGTGGGGTGACATCTATATGGGAGCTGTCGATTTTCTTCCATTTCTGTCAAAAATTGTTGCCGCTGACCTTTGAACTTAGTTTAGTCAGACCTCAATATTTTCCTTTAACACATCCTTCAGGGCACATTTATGATCAGATCACTTTGAAACTTGGTATGTGTGTTCGGGGTGACCTCTAGATGTGAGCTATTTCTTTTTTTTCATTTCCATAAAAAATTATTGTCTCTGCAGAGTATACATGTATTTATGAATTTCCATAAAAAAAACATTGCCACAAGCAATGACCTTATACTTAGTGCATTTGTGCATTAACATCCTCCTTTGGCATGCCTCAGAGGGCACATTCATTATCAGGTTGTTTTGAAATTTTGTATGCTTATGCAGGGTGACAAAGATAGGAGCTATTGATTTTCTTTTCATTTCCATCAAAAACTGTTGCTGTTAACAACAATCATCGAATTTAATTCATTTGTGCATCAACATTCTTTGACATGGCCAACAGGCCACATTTATCATAGGATTGTTTTTGAACTTGGTGTGCTCATTAGGCAAGACCTTTAGATAAGAGCTATTGATTAGCATTCATTTCTGTGAAAAAAGTTGCCATTTACCATAACCTCTGAACATACTGCATTTGTGTATCAGCATTCTTCCTTTAGCCAGTCTTACAGTTTACATTTAAAAATGCATGGATTACTCTGATGTTGTGCACACACAATGCTGTTATGTTGAAATTTCATCAAATAACATTGGTACCAATGATCTTCAGTTTTGCCATTTCATTTATAACTTACCAAGTTCAAGTTTGTCAAGTTGAGCTACAGTGTCATTGACACTTTCATTTAGAATAGCACTGGCCAGTTTTGGCCGTTATGTTGGGTAAAGGGTTAAACTGTTCTTTTACTATTGAAGATGAACTTGTCATTTGCCTTTGAATTAAGAGACTTTGTTAGGCAAACTATTTAAATTTAATGTATAATTTGTGTTTTGAACTGGGTGGTCATAAGGGTTCAGAAAACCGAAGGTTTTCTGAGGCCTTATGAGTCCCCAGTTCAGGGCACCCAATTTGCATTAAATTCTTGTTTGAGTGGGAACTGAGATTGAGAAATTTGGGGTGAGGAAATGGGAAAAATCATGACCAAATGTCATTTGGAAAGAATCCCATAAATGGCCTCTGTGGATACCCAAAAGAATCTCTACTTACCTTAGGATTATATTCGGGGAGCATCGGGGAGCATCCATCAGCTCTACTGATATTTTCTCGTTACATTCTGTTTACATTCTAGACATAGATGGTTGCCAATGCAAATAAAATTCAGTTCCCCTGATTGAAACCTGGAAATAAGAAATTAAGTTCCTAATCTGTTTGCAGGTTTGGGTAACTTATCAGTCCTAACCTGTGGTAACCTGTTTTACAAGTATAAATCACTTTTAATAACTTTCTGTGACAAATTATTGAAATGTAGTTGCAACTCAGAAACTACCTGTAAATTGTACAGATGATTTATTTTTCCATGTTCAGTGATAACTTTCACACTGTTTGAGTTGTGGGAAAGTTCTGGAATGAAAACAAAATGAGGCTTGGTGGCAACTAGCCTCATTTTGTCCAACTCACAAAATTAAAAGTGCTCTGCAGTACACACAATGTGATTTGGTACTGGACTGCTGAGTTGGTGGACATCCATCCTCAGTTAATCTTGCCAGTCAGTAGAAACTTGAGGAATCAGCAGCAAACATGTATATTATGCAGTACTGAAATAGTTAACCGGATAACCGGTTTGAAACCAGTTATCTACCAAACTGATTAGAAAAACCATCAACCGGTTATCTGAAATATCGGTAGTGATCGTCATTCCATGGTTGGAAAGCAGTAAATCTGCCGCTTCTCCTTTGGGATACATTACACCATGAAGCTGTGTTGTTTAAATAAACGACTTTGGCGTTCAAGACTTGTTATTGATCGGCAATTTCTGTGAGCACTGAGCAATCGCAGAAACTTTTCCGTAGTATGTTTACAAATGAACGTTGTCGAGTACTAGACAACGTTTGTTTGTATACACACTATGGAATAGTTTCTGCGAATACTGCTTTCCAAACCCTTTAGTTTTGATCCCATATTCGGTGAAATAATGGCCACGGATAACCTGATATTATCTGGTTATAGCACTAGGTTAGTTGGTTGTGGAAACGGGCCAACCGTTTCAGCCTTAATATTATGGTCTACCAGGTAAACTACCCAGTGGTCATTCATGTGCAAATTTGCTGTTGAGTCCTCAAGTTTATACTGTATAGTCTTTAGATTTTGAAAATGGGATGTGTGCTGTATACTGCTCGCTACTATATGAAGTGCAGCACACTATTGTTAAGTCCTGCATCTGGAAAATGCTTTCAAGAAAATCATCAACGAACATCTGCACACCGCTCACTCCACTGGTGCACAGTACATGTTTGTAAGGATACCAAAAATATATAAAATATCGACAAATGTTTTTCGCAGCAATAATCAAATCTATTTAAGTTCGGTATAATGCATGAAATGCAACTTCAATGGAAAAAGTCAATCAGATGATTCGCCATGGAATGCATGAGCAAAAAGACAGTGAGTAGCTTTACTGGCCTTTGAAGTATGTCAAATTATATTGTTTCCGTATTCTTGTATTCCGTATTCTCAGACAGTGAAGTTTGATTAGTTTTTTGAAGTCTTGGAATTATAATTCATGCTGTATTGTTCACATTTTTGTGCAGGCATTGTATTATTTGGCCTGTTTCCCATGAACAGATTTTAACCATTTACAGAAAACATGATATCCAAATATGTTATTGTAATTTTTTTCCCCAAATTCTTAAAAAAAAGTTTCTACAAAACACGATAAATTTCTGAAAACCATCTAATGTGGCCCCTCATTAGAATGAGCTCAAGAAGGTGTCACATGGTACGGTTTGGTTGAATGTTTTGTCATAATTTGTTTTATTGGGACATTATGACTCATCTTTTGTCTTTCTGTTGTTCAGCACCAAATTGTCTTATTATTCAAACAGTTTTGATTTAGGTAAATGGTAGGTGAGTAAAACAATAATTCAGGCCTGGCATTCTTTAGGCGTGCAGGAGTGCTGCACGCCTACTGCACGCCTAGAAAATATTGAGGAGGGCAATTTTTTGCAGCCTTTGATTTTCTGGAATGCCAGACCTGTTTGGAACTGCCTTTAAAATCTATTATCATTTTGTCACCCCTACTGGCACAGAGAACACATTAGACTTCAGGGGACGATTTGTCAATGCTGTATTGATTCGCAATATTTCATGACACATTCTGTGTCGCATTTCGATGCATTTTGAGTGTAGAAGACACAGATACATAAGAATTTAATGCAACATGTTTAATAATGAGAAGATATGTGTGTCAATTTTTCCACCATGTAGGTGAATTTTGTACAGTTTTTCAGTCACAATATTAATACCCTGAAAAGTGAATATAACCAAAATAGCATACAAGATTTTGCATTGAAAATTTCAGGTGCAATTGCACTCCCAAGCAATCTGAGGAGGGCAATTGTTTTGCACTTCTTGATTTTCTAGATTGCCAAGCTTGATAATTTGTCGAATTTGTTCTGCCCTACCCATGTATCACAATATTTTCTTCATTTCAGCTTCAGAGCTCTTTATCTGAGGAGAGAGAATGTGGTTGTGCCACAATTGCTGGGTTGGTCTCACAAGAAAAAACAATTCCACTGTTGATGAAGAATAATATCATAAAAATACTGGCACCTTTAATGGTTGATCCAAATCCTCATGTGAAGAATAGTGCCACAGGTGCTTTAAGGTAAATCAAGGCATCAGGTCTGTTACATGTAGGGCTGTCACGATTAATCGATTGTCGATCAGACATGAAATCGATTAGTATTTTTCGTTGTCGAAGAATTGGTAAATTTTACCCCATTTTAGATGTTTAATAATTGAAAAGAATTGATGAAAAAACTATTGTTTTTAAAGGTAAAAGGTCAAGAATGTGGACATTAAACCTCAAGAAGCCGTTAGAAGCATTTGTCTTTTAGTTACATTCAAAGCTTTGATGTTCTGAACTTTTGAACCGTCAGTGTAATAATCAAGACCGGTCATCAGTTGCAAACTTCAGTTCAAAAGTTCTGAACATCAAAACTTTGAATGTACCTAAAAGAGGATCGTCTTCATTGTTTACTTGAGACAGGCCAACTGACTTGAACTTCATTTTAAATGACTTCAAAGAGAGTGAAGGGGATCATCTAGGTACGATTAATCGATTATTTGCGACAATTAATCGATTCCCAAATTTAAAAATCGTGACAGCCCTAGTTACATGCAATAGGGTGTATAGATTCAAGGATGAATCATGATGCATAGCAGTGTTTCAATTCAGAAATGTGTGCTACCTTGTCCGCTACCATTTGAAGTAAAGCACATATTGTTGAGTCGTGGAAATGGGAAAATGTTTTCAAGGAAAACATTAAACGACTATTGCATATCATTCACTCAAGAGCTGGACGGATGTACCGATAATCTATTTGGTTTTGGTACTTGCTGTGAGTACCAAATGAGTCTGCCTTGAGAGGTTTGGTTTTTGCCAATTTGGGTATCACTACATGTAGATCGTCACTTGCAGTTGATTTTTTGAAGGTTAAGACTATAATTCCCACCAATTTATTGTTGTTGGTTTGGCATAATGTCTTCGTAATGCTCGCGCTCAAACTCTGAACCTATTGGGAGCCTAAATTGCTCATCAGTCGACTGCACATGCAAGCCTGCATGGGTGCCTCATTCGGTGTTTCAGTGACGTCCAATAACAGTAACTCTTAAGTCTCGTGTGTGGAAGTTCTTCAGTAAAATAAACGCTCATGACTTGCATTGCAACTTATGTTTGAAGACTTTTCAGCAACGCAAGGCAGCGCAACAAACTAGTGCTGACATTTAGAAGCTAAACACAAAGAACAATGTGTGGAATTAAAATCGATGGAATTGAAAAAATCTGCCAAGCCAAGGACTGCGAAAGAGAGCTGACTTTTTATATCACCATTTCAGCACTCTGCTGTACATGTACAGTATGTGGGGAGTGGATTGTAACTAAATCATCCATGGAGTGGAGTTATCACCCAAAGTATCACTTTCAAATTCTGTACATATGGACATAAAACACAAGCAATGTTTCAGTCAATGGACCTAACGTAATTACTCTTAACCCATGTTTGCAAAATAATAACAACACGTTTGCAAAATAATAACAACATGTAACAACAGGTAACTCTGCTGGCAGCCAATATATTCAAGTATAGGTGAATTACATACATAAATAAAACTGCCATAAACAAGACAAAATATCTGTGTCAAACTTTTTCAAGCGAGTGAGATAACTGCACGTCACCCAACCAGCAAAACCATTAACTGGTAAAACTATGGAGAGGTGCACCGACCAAAATGCAGCAATCTCTGTTATTGTCGGGATTTAAAAATGTCTGCTCTTATATTCCCAAAGACAATGACACAGATAATAGCTGGTTCAAATCATCCTTAACGTACATATCTTTAGCCTTATCTGAGACCCAACGTCCGTGACATTTAAATAATCGCTCAGAAACATTGTGATTAGCGGCACTCGTCGCACCCCCGCTCGCAAGCTATGGGTGCCAAAAAACGAAACATCTAACCCTAACTTGGAAAAAGCAATCCGAAAAATATCTCTGGTTCGAGTGTAAGAAATGCTGGTATTTGCTCGCCTTAAAACATACCTATTTTCTGACTTCAAGTAGACCACAGCGCGGAAGATGTAATCCTCACTCAAGGGATCTATTTGAAATGCATCAAAATAGGTGCACAAGAATGAGTAGGGACAAGTTGCCTGTGACGTCTTTCCGATAATGACCCAATTGCCATACCTATAAACATCATTTTTTGCCTTCTCAATAAAAATAAAAATTCGAACAAATAAATCTTCAAACACCACATCACACCCTCTAAGATGTGCTAAGTCATCAAACCCTCTAAGATGTGCTAACTCATCAAATCTGAAAAACCCAGCATAGGCAATCAAACACATTGTTACTGTTCTCAAAAAATAACCTGAATGCAAATCATTATGATAAAGATCCACTAGACTGTGTAACATAACAGGTGTGACTGGGTCCTTGCGAGCGCGGCAGCGGGTAAGAGTGCGCACAGCTGATTCTTTCACCATTTGAGGCAATGGGTGTGAGGTTGGGCCACCTAATAATGAAAGTTTATGAGCCCAAGCAATACTGTACACCGCAGTTTTAACTGAGGAAAAAGAGCTTGTATTTTGCATTATAGTCAATAAATATAAGGCCACGATCCGCCAAAACCATCAGTGCCAGGTCAGTGGGGGTGGGCATTAAACTAAAGAGCGAAGTGATTTCCATGACCGCCGAACCGAGAATGAAGTTATCAGTCCGTGCTGATCCAATTACTATACATTCCAGGATGACCCTGTTCGAATTACAAACTTGCAAACATGAGAAGAGGAGAACCCCTTTTCATTCTAATTCGTGAACTCAAACGAATGAAAATTCATTTCTACTCTTAACCCATGTTTGCAAAATAATAACAACACTTAATTACCATAGGTAACTCTGCCAGCGGCCAATATATTCGAGAATCTAAAGAGCGGGATATCAAACATGGGAATGATGTTATTAGCGGGTAACTGAACCGCTGAAACAATCACAACGAAAATATAACACAGAATGTGCAAACATGCACACTTCGAGAAACTCAGTTTTTATTTATTTATTGTTGTGTAAGATAACAGAACTTTCCGCAGCGATATGGCCAATGGTGTTCACCACAAAGATGTAAAGTCAAGTTTAGCCAATCTTTTAAACCTCACCTGCCAATTCTAGTGGACTTCCTCCACAATAACTGGTGAAAGCTTCAATAAGCACTTTCGGGTCATACAAAAAAAAACTCCTCCAGCAGCCAAAACCGATGACAAACTGGTACACCCCAGAAAAAATCGATACACTGAATGCTTCAATAAGCAACACAAGCCTTTGTTTCAGTAAACACCTGCATTATCAAGCTCAACTGAGCAAACGTTCACTATCAGAACGTGGTACATCTGACTACAAAATATAGTGTGATTAACCGATTATGCTTCCGTCTATTCGCAATGCTAAGACTGAACCTTTAAAATTTTCAGTTCTAAAAAAATCATGGGGGAAAAATACTGGAATGAACAACCCACGTGTATTGTCATAAATGTGAAAATCGGTAATAAACAAGTGAAAATCGCCTTGATTAGTGACCAGGAATGGCCAAAAAACAGCAGAAACCCAAAAAGGCACGACTATCATTCCTTGCGCTTGACAGAAAATAAGATGCTTTATGGTTTTTATCACAAGTGAGATGGGTGGAACTAACCAATTATTTTCATCAGACCACGAGTAGGCAAAAGCACACACCCCACTTGTATTTGGAGTCCAGAACCTTGAATTAAAGTTTTGGCATTTGCTGTTATGGCTGTCCGCAAATCTATCAAATGTATGCAGACCCCCAGAGAATTTCTAGATGTCCGAAAAATGAGTAAGATGTAGACCAGTCGTCAGGGTCTTGAATTTTACTAATGAAATCTTCCTTTTGATTCAAAGTTCTCGGAATCCATTCGCATTCTATTCTGATTCCTGTATTTAAACTTATGTCAAAAACTTTAAGAGCTATTTTCTGCAAGTCAGCTTTCATACTGCCCCTAGAAAGAATTGTGGAAACATTCAAATTATCAGTAAACCACTTACAAATATGACCTGATAAAACATTTCTTAACGACTCTAGGACTGTCAAAACCCCTGTAAGCTCTCTCCATGTAGAGCTTTTACATCTCTCAATATCTGTCCATGTCTTATCATAGTTATGAACGACCATCCCACTGCACTCAATGACATAACCCTCGCAACCGGAAGAACTGGCGTCAGAAAATACGATCCGGGAGTAAATAGTGTGTGATTGTAACTGTACGGAGCGGAATGTGTGTATGTTGGTCAACCAGAACTCCAATTCATTCTGCACGTTAGGATTCTGACAAAAGAGCAAATCCCAAGTAGGGCAGGCGGCAAGCAATAGATATTGACAATACTTGGTCATCAAAAGACAAACGTCACACACAACGTGGTGAAAAGAAATCAGTTTTCCAACAATAGCAGCAAACTGCCTGCCAGACAATATATAATTCACTGACTTGGCTTTTTCGGTTAACCCTTTCAATCGAATTATTTTTTCTTCGGGACAGAAATTGTACCCAACCATAAATCAATATCGAAACCCAACAATGTCAATTGCTGGGTAGGGTTCCAAAGTGATTTATCAGGGTGGGGCACAAATCCAGAACATATGATGTCATTCTTAAGTTCTTAACTGTGGCACTGTCGTGTCGCGCTTTTTCATAAGAAACGGCGCGACCCATACCGTCATCCACATAAACAATTATTTTTATGCCCTGCCGCCGCCAATGTTTTACAAGCTCACGTATAACTTTTGTAAAAATATGACCAGCATCTGAAAGGCCAAATGGCAACACATTAAATTGAAAATATTTTCGCTTGCCATCAGCATAAACCCAAGAAAAGCCAAGGTACCCTTTACTCTCTGAGTGAATGTCGATATGGTGGTAACCCCACTTGAAATCGAATGCAAACATGAAACCGTGCATATCGAGATATTCTAATGCAAAGCCTAAATCTTCGTACTTAACTTTTTCTTTCCAGATATGTCTATTAACGTGCCATAAGTCAAGGACCAAACGTCGCTTGCCTTTATCATTTATAGCTACAGTTAGTGGATTCACAACAAAAGGAATTTCTTCAACTTCTGAAATACAACCTGATTCCAATAACTCATGTACTGCTTGTACTACAAAACCACTATTATCAATGGCCGACCTATTATTTTTAGAATACATTCTAGTCGGTTCCGAAATTAAGGGAATAAGATAACCCTCTTCAGTAGTTTTGAAAATTCTTTCATTGGCCTTAATAGATTTCCTAAAACATAAATTAGCTTTCAGATTTTCACTAAACCCTGTTCATATTCAAAATAATTGTCCGAAAAAGACAAATTGTCCTACGAAATGACAAATTCATAGATTGCTGGGTGATTTGATTGTAAGGAAAAACTACTTATCTGTGGCAAAACTTGGCTGTCACTGCTGGTCCTTATCTGGAAAAGCTGTTTCACTGCCACCACTGCAGTGACGTCTGCAGTGACCAAACTTTCCACAGGAAAAACATTGGTCCGGTAGACGAGGTTGTCTTGGCGAGGAAATGGCTCTCCTTGGATAAGACTTTGTTGCTCGAAAAACACTGTTAACCACATTAACATCAGGATCCAAAGAATTGCTAAACTGCCGTGGCTTATTGAATGATTTGACACGTAACTTATGAACGGCGTCTGCTTCAGCTTTCCGTAATTTCTTGTCATCATCGGAATCATCTGCCAAATCTTTTGATTCATATTCAACTGCCCAGCCCACCTGAAATGAATCAGCGATTTTTATAAGTTTATTGCGATGGTTAATTAAACTTTTACCTTCTTCAATAGCCGCATGTGCCTTGGTAATATTTGGATTAGTTTCGGAAAGGGCTTCCGTCGTATCTTCGAATTTTTCAGCAATGGTACAATTGAACTCAAATTGTTTCTTGTTTCCTTTTTTCTTAAACTCGTATTCATTTGATTTCAGTTTTTAGCTCAACTTTGACGAAGTCAAATTTGAGCTATTGTCATGGCCCGTCGTCCGTCTGTCCGTCTGTCCGTCTGTCCGTACGTCAACAATTGGCTATGGCTCGGGCTAGAGGTCGTATTTATGAACCGATCTTTACGAAACTTCTTGTGTACCTTTGTTATGACCCTGGGACGGGAACGAGTGTTTTTAGGTGTGGTCCGAAATTCAAGATGGCTGCCAGCGGCCATTTTGTACCGATGATGCAAAAATCAGTTTTTTGTACAGAACTTCTGTATGAAAGTTCTGATTTGAATAAAGTTTTGTATAAATGTTTAGTACCATGGGATACATCACATATAATACGGGTTTTTTTCTCGTGCGTAAATTATGCAAATTAGACTGACTTTGATTTATTTAGTGTTACTTTCAGAGCTGTAAGTGCCAAGCTGCTATGGCTCGGGCTAGAGGCCGTATTTATGAACCAATCTTTACGAAACTTCTTGGGTACCTTTGTTATGACCCTGGGACGGGAACGAGTGTTTTGGGGTGTGGTCCAAAATTCAAGATGGCTGCCAGTGGCCATTTTGTACCGATGATGCAAAAATCCGTTTTTTGTACAGAACTTCTGTATGAAAGTTCTGATTTGAATAAAGTTTTGTATAAATGTATAGTACAATGGGATACATCACATATAATACGGGTTTTTTTCTTGTGCGTAAATTATGCAAATTAGACTAACTTTGATTTATTTAGTGTTACTTTCAGAGCTGTAAGTGCCAAGCTGCTATGGCTCGGGCTAGAGGCCGTATTTATGAACCAATCTTTACGAAACTTCTTGGGTACCTTTGTTATGACCGTGGGACGAGAACGAGTGTTTTTGGGTGCAGTCCCAAATTCCAGATGGCTGCCAGCAGCCATTTTGTTCCGACGATGCCGAAATCTGTTTTTTGTACAGAATTTCCATATGAAAGCTCTGATTTGAATAATTTTTTGTATGAATGTTTAGTACCATGGGATACATTACATATATTACAGGTTTTTTTCTTGTGCGTAAATTATGCAAATTAGGCTAACTTTGATTTATTTAGTGTTACTTTCAGCACTGTGAGTGCAAATCCCAATACGGCTCGGGCTAGAGGCCGTATTTATGAACCGATCTTCACGAAACTTCTTGGGTACCTTTGTTATCACTGTGGGAAGGAGTGTTTTTGGGTCCAGTCTGAAATTCAAGATGGCCGCTAGCAGCCATTTTGTTCAAAATTAAGTGAAATCAGATTTTTGCGCAGAACTTCCAAATGAAAGATCTGATTTGAATAAATTTTTGTATGAATGTTTAGTACCATGGGATACATTACATATAATACAGAGTTTTTCTCGTGAATAAATTATGCAAATTAGGGGTCCGGGTGGGACTTAGAAAATTTTGGCCCAAAATCCGGAAAATAGTTTTTTGTGTTTTGATGAATTTTGGTCAATTTTAAGAAGAAGAAGAAAAAAGTTTAGTCTGAAAATATTTTGTTTGGGACTGAAAATTTCCACACAAAAATAATAATCTACAATGATTGGTCTTAATCTGTAGTCCACTACAGTCACCTTGTAATTCTTTTATTATTGTTGACTGGGCCAAAACAAATACTAATTCCTGTCATATTCATTATTCAGTTGTCTTGGTCACAGCAAGTACTAATTCCTGTCATATCCAAGTTGAGCTACAGAGTCATTGACTCTTTCATTTAGTAATTTTGTTGGCTGTGGCTTCTTGTTGCTCAGAGAAGTCATGTTTTAGTGACTCAAATTTTGTGTCAAAATAGTTTTTTAGCTTATCAAACATACTAACAGAACCATCTTCGGTCATGATGAAAACACAGGTAACACATTAAACTAAAGAGCGAAGTGATTGCCATGACCGCCGAACCGAGAATGAAGTGATCAGTCCGTGCTGATCCAATTAATATACATTTCAACACAACCCTGTCCGAATTACGAACTTGCAAACATGAGAAGAGTTGAACCCATTTTCATTCTAAATGGAGAACTCAAACGAATGAAAATTCATTTTCTGTCTGTCCATCCATCCGTCATCTGTCTGGCGTGGACTTTTCATTATTGACTTCTCCTCATAAAATGCTGGTCCGAATTGAACCAAATTTGATATGCATGTTCCTTATCATATGTCAATTCAAGTCTGTTCAAATAAAGTTGCCACGCCGACAGGGGGCACCAAAAGGGGTGTAATTCTGTTAGAACCCAACAAATTGTTTTTAATCTTCTTCGCCATTCAGAATCTTTTGATTTTTGGTATACAACATTCTCAGAGGGATCAGATGTAGGTTTGCTGGATACAAGTCCCTGAGTTCATATTTGGGCTCCCTGTGGGAATCCAAATTTTAACTTTGTGCAATTTGAGGAAATGTGTTTAAAAATCTTTTTTCTAGGGTCAATCAGTCAAAATGTCTTGATATTTGGTATATGCATCTTCAGGGAGGTCAGTTTGAAATTTGTTCAAATCAAGTATCTGGAGTCATATTTGGGCTCCCTGATTAGTGTAATATGAGGAATATTCTCTAAAAATCTTCAACTCCATCAGTCAGAATCTTGTGATATTTGATATGCAGCATCCTTAGGAGGTTCAGTTTCAGGTTTGTTCAAACCAAGTCGCTGGTTTCATATTTGGGAACCCTATAAGAACTTGGATTTTAACTTAGTGTTAAAAAAGTAAATTTGTTTAAAAATCTTTGTTGTCTGATCTACCAGTCAAAATCTCTTGATATTTGGTATATAACATCTTGAGGGGGCGGGGGGGGGGGGGGGGGGGAGGGGGGGGGGGGAAGGGCAGGCCAGTATAACGTTTGTTCAAATCAAGTCCCTGGAGTGATATTTGTGTTAACTGTGTAATATGAGAAAATAGTTTTTAAAATCTTCTTCAGATCCACCAGTCAGAATCTTTTTGATATTTGATAGTGCAGCTACCTTAGGAGGTTCAGATTCAAATTTGTTAAAATCAAGTCACTGGTTTCATATTTGTTTTAATCCAACCGATTTTAGAGTGTAGGGTCCCATCATGTCGGAAATATTATTAGATAAGCTCAACTGGATATTCACATTATACCTACTGTATTTATAATGGGCATGCCCAGCTATGCTTATCTAAATATATAATTATACCCCCACTTTCGAAGAAAATGGGGAGGGGGGTATATTGGATTACATGCGTCTGTCCATCTGTGAGTCCGTCCGAGAATATTCATAATTTTCATAACTTAAGTAAATTATTATGGAACTTGGTATGTAATTAATTTTTATTACTTGTTTTAATTCATTTATGCTTCATCAGTCCAGCAATGCAGTGGGGGTATGCAATAGCTCTTGTTGTTTCCGATCCCACATGGCTAATCTACTAAATTGGTTGTAACATTGAACAAATTAGTTCTCTCAATATATATATATATATACCTGGGGGCATGGTGGCTCAGTGGTAGACTGTTGGACTTCTGTGCTAGAGGTCCCAAGTTTGAACCCCATCCAGGACGACCCATGTTGTGTCCTTGGGCAAGGCACTTTATCCCAGTTGCCTGCATGGGGGATTGATGACGCTGAGTACTAAGGCGTACTGCACGTTGATGGTGCACATGTCTTCAACCACTGTAACCCTGCTGGAGCGGAGCTTGAACAGAGTTGGAATGTTGAGGAGCTGACAGTTGCTCGTCGATGCTCGGTGGTTTTCTCCGGGGACTCCAGTCTCCTCCACCCGTAAAACTGTCACCGTCATGATTAGCCATTGTGCATAAGTATGTGACCTTAAACACCAATAAGTAAATAATAAATAATATATATACCTGATTCTGTTTTGTCTTTCTTGTTGCTGCTCTTCTTCTTGTTGCTGATTGTGCTGGAGCTTCTGCTGTTGTTGTTGCTGGAGCTGCTGCTGTTGTTGTTGCTGGAGCTGCTGCTGCTATTGTTGCTGTTGTAGTTGTTAGTGATACTTCAGCAGTTGTTGAGGGTGCTGCAACTGTTGTTGTTGTTGTTGTGGATGTTGCAGCTGTTGTTGTTGGTGGTGGTGATGTGAATTCACTTGTCATTCCTAATACTTCATCAGGTATACTGTCGCAGTTTTCATCCAAAAATGCCTTCACCTCAGTACTGCTTCCGCTAGTTATAACCTGTGCAAGTGAGGGGTTACACCCATTTGTACACCAAACCATATAGTCTGATCCTTTTTGAGGAATGCCATCACACTCAATCTGGCTCAGTTTTGCAGCAAACCAACTTTTGTCATAATAAAAAAATACACTACAGTGTGTTGGAGCTTTAGTCAACTGTCTTACTCATGATCAATATGTTTGCAGTGACGTGGTTTTGAACTTTGATGACTGAATTTGGCCCTCATATAGCATTGAATGGAGACCAGTTAAATGATGATTGGTCAGAACTTCAAGCACAAGCCCAATTGCCTTTTTTATTGTCAAAACATCATCGGCAAGGGAGACAAGCTGGCAATGTTTTAATAAGAAGGCAATTGGGCTTTGACATCAAAGAAGTCATTTGAGGAATCCGGTAGGTATATGTGTTGTTAAAATTCTGTTGCGGATTAATTTGAAGAAACCTTAAGTGATAGGTCACAATCACTGGAAACACATGCTTGTCAATGTTTTGTTCCAATGTAGGATTATCCAGGGTCTACCCAACTTGTCTGCATGGCTGGACATGAAATCTTCATAATGTATGGAACAAACACATTTGAATGGAATTTAATACCCAAGATACAGAATCAAGGCTTGTGGGCAAATATCCTTTCAATTAGAAAAATGTGGGGAATTGTCTGACGTGCAAATATTCATTTGAATTGAATAATTTTTTGTGTGAATGTTTAGTACCATGGGATACATCACATATAATACGGGTTTTTTTCTCGTGCAGAAATTATGCAAATTAGATGAACTTTCATTTTTTCAGTGCTACTTACACACAGTAAGTACACCTGTCAATACGGCTCGTGCTGGAGTCTGTATTTATGAACCGATCTAAACGAAACGTCTTGGGTGCCTTTTTTATCACCTTGGGACGAGAACGAGTGTTTCTGTGTGCGGTCTAAAATTCAAGATGGCTGCCAGTGTCCATTTTGTACCGAAATTAGGTCTAATCAGTTTTTTGTACACAACTTCTATACGTCTCAGGCTAGAGGCCATATTTATGAACCGATCTTCACAGTACTTCTTGGGTACCTTTGTTATCAACTTGGGACAAGAACGAGTGCTTTTGGGTGTGGTCCAAAATTCAAGATGGCTGCCAGTGGCCATTTTGTACCAAAATTAGGTCCAGTCAGTTTTTTGTCACAAATTCTATACAGCTTGTATTTATGAACTGATCTTCACGAAACTTCTTGGGTACCTTTGTTTTTACCTTGGGACAGGAACGAGTGTGTTTTGGGGTGCCTTTGTTATCACTGTGCTATGAGAACAAATATTTTGGGGTTCAGTCAGACCCACTCTGGGACTCAAAGATTTCTTTTCTAGTTTAGCATCTGACTGTCACCCACCTTTACAATACTTTACCTATACATTTGTTACAGGCTATGGTCAGTATTTATGTACAGACCGTTACAATACTTTATATGTACCTTTGTTATCAGGTCATTACCTAGATGTTTGTCATTGCTGTGTCACATACTATACATGTACATGTCTTAACAAATTTGAGCTACAGTGTCATTGACACTTTCATTTCTAAATAGAAAGCGTGGGCAATTATCTGCTGATGAATTAACTTCCGTGGGCAAAGGTTCGTTTTTTAGTCGAGTTGTGATGAAGTCAAACTCGACTTATAGTTTGGTGAATGGCGGGCGGGCAGGCGGGCGGGCAGGCGTAAACAATTGGTTTCCGGATGATAACTTGATAGTGGTTCAACTCACATTCATTAAACTTCATACGTAGGTTGGTCTTGGTGGGAGGAAGAACCCTATTGATTTTGGACATGCTACGTCGAAGGTCAAGGTCACAGTGACCTTGAACGTAGTAAATCTTAATTGGTTTCCGGATGATAACTTGATAATGGTTCAACTCACATTCATGAAACTTCAGAGGTAGATTGGCCTTGGTGAGGGGAAGAACCCTATTGATTTTGAACTCGCTACGTCAAAGGTCAAGGTCAACGTGACCTTGAACATAGTAAATCGCAACAATTCCTTTCCGGATGATAACTTGATAGTAGTTCAACCTACATTCATGAAACTTCATAGGTGGGTTGGCATTGGTGCGAGGAAGAACTCTATTGATCTTGGACTCACCAGATCAAAGGTCAAGGTCACAGTGACCTTTAACATAGTATATCGCAACAATTGGTTTCCGGATGATAACTTGATAGTGGTTCAACCTAGAGTCATGAAACTTCATAGGTGTGTTGGCCTTGGTGCGAGGAAGAACCCTATTGATCTTGGACTCACCAGGTCAAAGGTCAAGGTCACAGTGACCTTGAACATAGTATATCGCAACAATTGGTTTCCGGATGATAACTTGATAGTGGTTCAACCTTGAGTCATGAAACTTTACAGGCATGTTGGCCTTGGTGCGAGGAAGAACCCTATTGATGTTGGACTCACCAGGTCAAAGGTCAAGGTCACAGTGACCTTGAACATAGTATATTGCAACAATTGGTTTCCGGATGAGAACTTGATAGTGGTTCAACCTAGAGTCATGAAACTTCATAGGTGTGTTGGCCTTGGTGTGAGGAACTATTGTCATAACTCGACATTGGATCGGTGATCCTGAGCGGCATTTTTTTTAATTAAGAAACCGTGGGCAAATGTCTGGTAGGCAATTGTCATGGATTTGTTTCAGGACTTGCAGGTATTCGTCAGGTGTTAAAAAGTCTCTCTCAGAGACCTTAAAGAGTCATCCTGTGAAAAAGTGGGATGAAATGGCCAGGGACAAAATCAGTGGGAAGCTTAATGTTCTGTATATGTCCGCGCCGACTGAGCACCAGTACTTGATGAAATTCTTCTAATTTGAGAGTTTTTCATCTGAACAATTTTTATTTTTAGCTCAACTTGACAAAGGCCAGATAAACTATTGCCACCATGCGTGCGGAAGTCTGTTTGTCTGTGAATCTGTTAGTCTGTGAGTCTGTTAACATTTTCCTTTAGCACAGGCTACACCCCGTAGTTCTTGTCCGATCATCACAATATTTCATATGCAGGTTTGGGGTCATGTCTAGATGAGAACGTTCCCTTTTGGTCGCGATCAGTCAACCGGTATGGCTGTCCGAGCCCAAAACCCGAAAACCATTAGCACAGTCTACAGGTTGTATTTATGAAGGGATTTCATTGTAACTTGGTAGGATGCCTCTGTATAATGCCTAGTTGAGAATGTCCCCTTTTGGTCATGATCTGATGGCTGTCCAAGCCCGAAACCCAAAACCTTTTGGCACAGTCTGCAGGTCATATTTAATATGGAGGGATTTCATTGTAACTTGGTAGGATGACTCCGTATGATGTCTAGATGAGAACCTCCCCATTTGGTCGCGATCTGTCAACCATGACGACTGCCCAAGCCCAAAACCCGAAAACCTTTAGCACAGTCTACAGGTCATATTTTTGGAGGGATTTTATTGTAACTTGGTAGGTTCTCTTCATTTCATGTCTAGATGAGAATGTCCCCTTTTGGACGTGATTGGGCAACTGTGACGGCTACAGGGGCCCGAAGCCCAAAAACCTTTAGCACAGTCTACAGATCATATTTATGAATGGATTTCATTGTAACTTGGTAGGATGACTCAAAAAATTGTCTAGATGAGAACGTCCCCTTTTGGTCGCAATCATTCAGCCTTGATGGCTGCCCGAGCCCAAAAACCTTTAGCATAGTCTATAGGTTGTATTTATGGAAGGATTTCATTGTAACTTGTTAGGTTGACTCCATATAATGCCTAGATGATGACATCCCCTTTTGGTCATGATTTGTCAATTGTGACGGCTACAGGGGCTCGAAGCCTGAAAACCTTGAGCACAATCTACAGGCATTATTTATGAAGGGATTTCTTTGTAACTTCGCAGGATCACTCCAGATAATGCCCAGATGAGAATGTCCCCTTTTGGTTGCGATCATTCAACCATGATGGCTGCTCGAAGCCTGAAAACCTTTAGCACAGTCTACAGGTCATATTTATGAAGGGATTTCATTGTAACATGGTAGGTTGACTTCATATAATGTCTAGATGAGAGCGTCCCCTTTTGGGCATGATAAGGCAACTGTGACGGCTACAGTGGCCTGAAGCCCGAAAACCTTTAGAACAGTCTACAGGTCATATTTATGAAGGGATTTCATTGTATCTTGGTAGGATGACTCCAAATAATGTCTAGATGAGAACGTCCCCTTTTTGTCGCAATCATTCAGCCTTAATGGCTGCCTGAGCCCAAAACCCAAAAACCTTCAGCATAGTCTGTAGGTCGTATTTATGGAAGGATTTTATTGTAACTTGTTAGGTTGACTCCATATAATGCCTAGATGATGATATCTCCTTTTGGTCGTGATTGGTCAACTGTGAGGCTTCAGGGGCCCCAAGCCTGAAAATGTTGAGCACAGTCTACAGGTCATATTTATGAAGGGATTTCATTGTAACTTCGTAGGATCACTCCAGATGATGCCCAGATGGCAACGTCCCCTTTTGGTCGTGATCATTCAGCCATGATGGCTTCCCTCGCCCAAACCCGAAAAACTTTAGTACAGACTACAGGTCATATTTGTGAAGCGATTTCATTGTAACTTAGTAGAATGACTCAGTATAATGTTGAGATGAGGACGTCCCCTTCTAGTTGCAATCAGTCAACCATCATGGCTTTACAGGCCTGAAGCCCAAAAACCTTTAGCACAGTCTACAGGCCATATTTATGAAGGGATTTCAATGTAACTAGATAGGATGACTTGTTTTGGAATAATTTCACTGTAACTTGATAACTTTTGTTGACATATGTTAACTGTGAGGGCCACATACATTAACTGTGAGTTCATATTAACCCACCCCTCAGCTCTTTAGTATAGTGTACACCTCATATTATTTTTTATCAAAAACATAGCATACAGGCAACAGAAATTAACATATTCCCAATTATCACAATTCTTGTCTTTTTTCATAATCCTTTCATAAACACTGAACATTATCCTTTTCATCAAACACAACACACAAGTTAAGCTACAGTGTCATTGACACTTTCATTTCTATTGTAGCCTTATTGCATTTAACCCCCTTCCAAAACAAGTTTTCAAAGAAAAACTTTCAATGCAAATTGCGGGGCGAATTTCAATGCAACCAATTTTTCAGTGGAACAGAGCGTAACCGTAAGCAATTTCGACATTTTTTATGGATGAACTGTCTCCTACACATTTCTTATCAACCTACTCACAATTGTTTACTTCAGGCTTGCACTACAGTGGAAGTCCCTAACTCGGATAAAATACTCTCTATTTTTGTCTTTCCCAAGCAATTTGGGAAAGAAAAGTGGTGCAAAAGCACCAATAAAAAATAAGCCAAAACTGGGTCGAGTGCAACCGGCGCAGACCCAGTACGGGATGCTCTCTCCCAAGTACAACTCCACGACTTCCGTTGCCAGTGCGCATGTACCGTCTCTAAAGACCCATTTTTTTTATAATCCGCTTCGTGTCGAGATGTTTTTGCACGCTTATCAGTGTTTCTCCAGTTCGATGTTTGATGATTCCTGATTCATTGTGCATCAGTGTATCCTTTGTATTCTCAGGAACAGTGTTTTTTATATTCTCTTTTATATTATTTATCCATAATGTATATTTAATTGGTCTCTCTCGAGTCGCGCGCGAATTTCGTGTGCCATGCGGTTCGGACTTATAATATTTCACAATTATTGTTAATGTTTTTTTTGCTAAATTTTCTAATTGTGTTAGAATTTTTGAGAGTAGTCATCCTGTTGTGTGGTTCCCGGTCGACCGTCTGGGGTCTTTGTTTCTGTCACCTTTCTCTCTTCTTTGGGGGTGTTCTTCTGTTTTCTGATTTCACCTTCTCTGCTCCTCTCACCTCTATCATGCCCAGGACAATTCCTTGTGGGCAATGTCTGCTGCCAAAGCATGTGGACGATTTACATTCGTCTTGTTCCTCCTGTTATGGGTGTTCGGCCGAGCAGCCATGTGGTGTCTGTGGATCATGGTCATCCACTTTCTGGGCGTCAGTTAACCGTGTCGTTCGTTCTCGTGGCCGTGCCTCCCACTCACGCGGGAAAGGAGAACGTGGTCGTTCGGGGCCTCCCGAGCCAACCTTGTCTGGTGAGAGTTATTCCTCCTCCGTGGGGGATGTGCAGTCTTTTCCTGTAGGGATACTGCGGGAGCCGTTGAGTGTTCTGGTTCCGGGACTACGGTCCCCCTCCAGTCGACATCTGAGGCTGTCACTAGGGTTGTGACTCCTCCTTTGGAGCCGAGCCGGTGTGCTCTCTCCACTATTTCACCAGCCTCAACGACTCCCGACGTATCTACTACTACTGCTGGTCCGTCTGCTTCGTCGTCAGTTTCAGCCAGCCTCGGCTTTTCGCTGCAGGGGACTGCAGGAATGTCCGGTACTGTAGACACTGGTTTACCCACGATGGGCTATGTGTCTTCCGACTCTGGGGAGGAGTCCGACATGCTTGAGGTCGAGGGCCAGCAGTCTTCGGACTTGGGGGCAGCTCTTGACTTTGTGTTTGGTTTTCTGCCTGATCTCAAACCTGCTAACCAGCCGACAGTGTCAGCCTGGCCGCGATCATCGGTCGCGCGCCAACAGCCTATGGAGCAACCTGCTTCTGGGCGCCTTCGACTGTGCCAGTCGGTACAGGTGGTTGAAGCTTTTTCAGCATTGGACTCCAAGCTGAATTCCAAGTCTTTGAAGACTTGTTCTTCACCAGTGTTGACACCTTTTTGCCTCCTGTGCGTTATCGTTCCTACGATTATGCCAATCCGTCGGTCTGCCAGACTTTGACGGTTCTGGATCAGGACTCCACTTCCCTCGGGCTTTCCAAGCCCAAGTCTGCCCTCATTCCAATGACGACTCTGGAGTCCACGTTGGGCTTATCTAGAGAGATGCTTGGCATGCTTTCTCTCTCAGATCACGTCGTCTCAGCTTTGGCTGCTTATCTGCCTCCAGATAAGTTTGCCGAGGTACAGGCTCCTTTGCGTGTGCTGTCCAAGGCGCTTATGCACCTTACTCACACGCATTCCTGTAACTCGGCTAATCTGGAATTAGTTCGAAGGGACGCTGTGCTGGACACAGGACGATCCCTTCCCGAGGAGGAGCGTGCTGCTCTTCAATCTGCTTCTTTGGCAGGTCTGCAACTTTTCCATGGTTCCGTGTCGACGATCCGGGATGACGTCCTACGTCATTTCAAAGATCAGCTGCTGTTTCGTCAGCTTGATCAGCCTTCTAGGGGAGGCAAGGGCCGTTCCAAGCCTAACATGTACCCTTCTGCTTCCTCTGTGAAGCAAAAGGCTGGTCCTTCTGCCGCCGCCTCTACTTCTTACTCAAGGGGTAAAGGTAAGGGTCGGCAGAATCGAGGGAAGTCTCAGGATTCTTCATTTCGTAGAGGAGGTGGTTTCTCCTCTCGCGGGCTTCATCGGGGCTCGAAACAAAGGTCCTCACCTCGACTCGTCCCAGGTTGGAGGAAGGATAGCATAGTTCGCAGACCATTGGGCCACCATCACATGAGTGTTAGATGTTGTTCGGTCCGGGCTTCGAATATCCTTCCGACGGCACCACACTCTGTCAGGGGTGCCTCTTCCAACCACAGTTCCTTCAGATGTTTTACGTCGGGAACTTTTGTCCACGGAGATTGGCAATCTCCTGGCAAAGGGGGCGATCGAGGTCATCAAGAACGTTCAGTCAGTGGGTTTCTATTCCCGCCTGTTCTTGGTGACGAAGAAGGACGGCCGACTCCGACCGGTTATCGATCGGAGTATCCTGATCGATAACCAGTCTATCATTGCTCCCAAGTGCAGCATGGAGACTTTCAGGTCGGTCCGCCAATCAATTCACCAGGGAGATTTCGCAGCCAGCATCGACCTGCGAGACGCTTACTTCCACGTTCCGATGCATCGGGCGTCACGGAAGTATCTCAGGTTCGCTTTTCTGGGGCGAGTTTACCAGTTCAAGGCCATGCCTTTCGGCCTCAACCTGGCTCCTTGGGCGTTCACCAGACTGATGTCGCATGTGATAGCGTTCCATCGCACACAGTCCAGGGTGACTACTTCGGCATATCTGGACGATATCCTCCAGAGGCATTCCAATGCTGCCTTACTGGAGTCGGATGTCGCCACTCTGTTGAGCTTGCTCACGTCGCTAGGATTCAGAGTCAACGAGGAGAAGTCGGACCTGGTCCCTTCTCAGTCATTTTGTCATCTGGGGATGTCTTTCCAAACCAAATTCAATTTGGTAGCGGTTCCCCAGGCCAAGGCTGTGATTCGCTCAGCTTTTGCTCTGACTCTGTCCCAGTCCACGTCCGCGACCGCTCGGAGTTTTCTCCGGCTGATCGGTCTCTGCGGTTCGGTGACGGATCTCATTCCTCTAGGTCGGCTGCGTGTCAGACCTCTCCAACACTTTCTGCTCAGTCGTTGGAGGCCGAATGTAGATTCTCTGGATCAGGTGCTTCCGTTTCCAGAATCTCTGTATCCTCACCTTCTTCCCTGGACAGATGTTCAGTGGATTACACAGGGTGTTCCACTGGACTTACCCACGTCCGATCGCGTTCTGACGGCAGATGCCAGCGATCTCGGATGGGGTGCGACGTTGGATCCTCTCGGTCTTTCCCTACACGGAATGTGGGACCAGGACAAGCAGCTCTACACATCAACCAGAAGGAGCTTCTTGCTCTTCTTCTGAGTTTCAGGCAGTGGATCCCTCACCTGTCGAATCGCCAGGTCCTTCTGCTATCCGACAATTCGACAGTGGTTGCTTACATTCGGAACCAGGGCGGCACGCACTCGGTTCCGATGTATGAATTAGCTCGGGATCTTCTACTGCTCGCTCAGGATGTTCACGCAGGAGTGGTTGTTCGTCACATTGCCGGTCGTCTGAACGTCCTAGCCGACTCCCTGTCCCGACAGGGCAGGGTTATTTCCACCGAGTGGATGCTTCACAGCGCAGTGTTCCAGTCGCTTTGCGATCTCTGGGGACGTCCCCACATCGACCTCTTTGCGACTCGTTGGAACCATCAGGTGGACACTTTCGTGTCCCCGTGTCCAGATCCTCTGGCTTTTTCCGTGGACGCTCTGTCACTCGATTGGAACGGTCTAGTTGGCTACGCCTTCCCGCCGGTTCTGATTCTTCCTCAGGTTCTCGCCAAAATTCGAACCGCCGGTTGTCGAATCATTCTGATCGCTCCCCTGTCGCCTCAGCGGGTGTGGATCAATCAGCTCTGCTCACTGATGGCGGCGGTTCCGGCACGTCTCCCGCTATGTCGCGACCTTCTTTGTCAAGGTCGCCCGAGGAGGTTTCACGTCGACCCGACTTCGTTGTGCCTTCACGCATATCTTTTGTCAGGTCCTGTCTCCTCCGTAGAGGTTTTTCGAGACGAGCAGTGGAGTGCATTTCTTCTTCAAGGAGGCACTCCACTGGTTTAGCTTATGCAGCTAAATGGAAGGTCTTCTGTCGATGGTGTGCTGATCACTCTGTTGATTATGCCAATCCTTCGATTTCACAGATTGCGGAGTTTCTGGTATATCTGTTTGATTCTCGGGGTCTCCAGCCTGTTACCATCAAGGGTTACAGGTCTGTGCTTTCAGAGACTTTTTCTTATGTGGGGAAGCGTCGTATCAGCACTAATCCTTACCTCTCCAAGCTTGTTCGGCACTTTTTTTTGAAAAGGCCTCCGACTTTGCAGCTTACTCCACGATGGAATCTTTCGTGGGTGCTGCTTTGCTTGGGGGGAGGGGGGGGGGAGGCGCCGTTCGAACCTTTATCCCAGGTGGATATGCATTTTCTCACATATAAGACGGCTTTTCTGATGGCATTTGCTTCGGCCAAACGGGTTAGTGAGCTTCACGTCCTCTCGGTTGACTCGGCCTTTTTTAGGAGCTCTCCCAACAGTGTTACTTTTACCAGTGATTGCTTCTTTTTGGCCAAGAATCAGTTACCAGATACTCCTCCTCCTCCTATCTGTATCAGGGCTCTTCCTTCTGTTGAGGGTAATCGCCCTTTGCTCTGTCCGGTCCGTGCTATTCGCATTTATCTTGATCGGACACGCTTCATACGGAAAGGCAGGAAACGTTTTTTTCTGTCTCTCATTCCGGGTCGACAGAAGATCTCTCCTCAATCCATTTCTCGATGGATTTGTCTTGCTATTTGTACGGCTTATGGTCGTTTAGCAGCTGGCGATTGTATTACCAATCGTATTTCTGCCCACCAGGTGCGGGCACTGTCCACCTCTTGGGCTTATTCTAACTCTGTCAAGTTATCAGATGTTATGCAGGCAGCCTACTGGAGAAATGCTTCTACTTTCTCCACCTTTTATTTGCGCCAGTTACAGGAGCAGTCAGAGGACCTTTTTGCCCTGGGTCCTCTTTCTTCTGCTCAGGCTGTTGTCTGCCATAGCCATTAGGCTTCTTGAAGGTCAGTTTCAGCCTTGTGCTGTTACTGCCCTTTTTCTGTCTGTGTGTCACACTGGCCCATATGTCTCCTTTCATTGTCCTTTACCAATGCTTGCGACATTATGGTTGATAAGCCTCGGGACCTCTTCCTTCTGCTTCACGGTTCCAGTGCACTGGGGTTATGTGTGGGTTGGTTATGTGATTCCCTCCAGCCTTTTGTCTATTCAGCCTGAAGTAAACAATTGTGAGTAGGTTGATAAGAAATCTAAATTTTATAGTAAATTTCCTTTCTTATTATACCTACCACAATTGTTTACATGGAGGCCCTCCCGTCTTCTTATTCAGGTAAGAATCCTTCCTCCCCGCTGATCACATAACTCTAACGTTGACGGATTCAAAAAGAGTGAGTCTTTAGCGACGGTACATGCGCACTGGCAACGGAAGTCGTGGAGTTGTACTTGGGAGAGAGCATCCCGTACTGGGTCTGCGCCGGTTGCACTCGACCCAGTTTTGGCTTATTTTTTCTTGGTGCTTTTGCACCACTTTTCTTTCCCAAATTGCTTGGGAAAGACAAAAATAGAGAGTATTTTATCCGAGTTAGGGACTTCCACTGTAGTGCAAGCCTGAAGTAAACAATTGTGGTAGGTATAATAAGAAAGGAAATTTACTATAAAATTTAGATTTTTTGTTGTCCTGAAATGGTGGTTAACTTTAATAAATTCTAATTAACACGATGCGTGCCATGTGCGATTCGTTGTTTTTGCTGGCACTTTTGTTTTTGAATAGCATTTTGTGCTGGTTGGTATCAGTTGGGGCGTACTGTTGGAACGACTTTGCCATTACAACTCTTTTCAGAAATATAAAATTGGGCTAGTTTAGGCTGTTTTCAGAGCCGTATGACAGATATTAACAGCAGCCGTGTTTACTTTTTTGTGAATGCGGAATCGTTTTGTGTTTTTTGGAAATAAAACATAAGAAAATAAAGTAATCTGCTATGTTTCCCAAGGAAGTTTTGGAGGGCGACTTGAATTTCTCCCTCAATGAAACCAAGGCGACTTGAGGAATGACAAGGCGACTTCTTCGCCCCAGTCACCCACTCGGCTGACTCTTGGTCTACAGGTCATATTTATGAAAGGATTTCATTGTAACTTGGTAGGTTGACTTCATATAATGTCTAGATGAGAATGTCCCCTTTTGGACATGATTGGGCAACTGTGATGGCTACAGGGGCCCGAAGCCCGAAAACCTTTAGAACAGTCTACTGGTCATAATTATGAAGGGATTTCATAGTAGCTTGGTAGGATGACTCCAAATAATGTCTAGATGAGAACGTCCCCTTTTGGTTGCGATCATTCAGCCTTTATGGCTGCCCGAGCCCAAGACCCCAAAACCTTTAGCATAGTCTATAGCTCATATTTATGGAAGGATTTCATTGTAATCTGTTAGGTTGACTCCATATAATGCCTAGATGATGACATCCCCTTTTGGTCAAGATTGGTCAACTGTGACGGCTTCTGGGGCCCGAAGCCCAAAAACCTTGAGCACAGTCTACAGGTCATATTTATGAAGGAATTTCATTGTAACTTCGTGGGATCACTCCAGATGATGCCCAGATGAGAATGTCCCCTTTTGGTTGCGATCATTCAACCATGATGGCTGCCTGAGCCCAAAGCCCAAAAACCTTTAGCACAGTCTACAGGTCATATTTATGAAGGGATTTCATTGTAACTTGGTAGGTTGACTTCATATAATGTCTAGATGAGAACGTCCCCTTTGGACGCAATTGGGAAACTGACGGCTACAGGGGCCTGAAGCCCGAAAACCTTTAGCACAGTCTACAGGCCAAATTTATGAAGGGATTTCGATGTAACTTGATAGGATGACTCGTTTTGGAATAGTTTCACTGTAACTTGGTAACTTTCGTTAATATACGTTAACTGTGCGGGCCACATACATTAACTGTGAGGTCATATTAACCCACCCCTCAGCTCTTTAGTACAGTGTACACCTCATATTATTTTTATCAAAAACATAGCATACAGGGACCAAAAATGAACATATTCCCAATTATCACAATTCTTGTCTTATTTCATAATCTTTTCATAAACATTGAACATTATCCTTTTCATCAAATACAACACACAAGTTAAGCTACAGTGTCATTGACACTTTCATTTGTATGAATGTTTAGTACCATGGAATACATCACATATAATACAGGTTTTTTTTCTTGTGCGTAAATCATGCAAATTAGACTAACTTTGATTTATTTAGTGTTACTTTCAGCACTGTAAGTGCAAATGCCAATACGGCTCGGGCTAGAGGCCGTATTTATGAAGTGATCTTTACGAAACTTCTTGGGTATCTGTGTTTTGACCGTGGGACGAGAATGAGTGTTTTTGGGTGCGGTTCGAAATTCAAGATGGCCGCTGGCGGCCATTTTGTACAAAATTAGGTGCAATCAGATTTTTGCACAGAACTTCCTTATGAAAGCGCTGATTTGAATAATTTTTTGTGTGAATGTTTAGTACCATGGGATACATCTATACTATATTTTAGAATTTCTGTCTGTCTGTCTGTCTGTCTGTCCGCTATAGAAATGAATATGGGGCCATCCAGAGTGCCCAAAATGGGTCTACTAGGGGTACTTTTTTATGGCGGAGGTCCTCGTCAGGTTTAAAAAAGTGTGCGGGGTGGGGGCAGGGAGGGGCACCGAAAGTTATGACCAAATTTATTTTCACCGATATAGGTCTTCAAAGGGGTCTACTTGGGGTAACTTTTTATCAGGAATCTAATGGTGGTGTTTAAAAAAGTGGCGGGGTGGTGGTGGGGAGGGGCAAAATTGATGGATTTCACCAATATAAGTCCTCAAAGGGGTCTACTAGGGGTAACTTTTTACCAGGAATCTATTGGTGGCGGTTTAAAAAGTGATGGGGTTTAAGGCCCCTGCCCAGAGGGCGAGTCCGAGTGTGCCACCCAAAGGGCTGGCTGGGTCGAAAAATATGTGGCCCCTATTTTTTATTTTTTTTGTTGGTACTTTTCATATAACCCCTATATTTTCCCAAGCAACGCCGGGAAACCCTGCTAGTCACATATAATATGGGTTTTTTTCTTGTGCATAAATTATGCCAATTAGACTAACTTTGATCTATTTAGTGTTACTTTCAGCCCTGTAACTGCAAATGCCAATACAGCTCGGGCTAGAGGCCGTATTTATGAACCGATCTTCACGAAACTTCTTGGGTACCTTTGTTATCACCTTGGGAAGAGAACAAGTGTTTTGGGGTTGCAGTCCGAAATTCAAGATGGCTACCGGTGGCCATTTTGTACCAAAATTAGGTACAATCAGTTTTTGGTACAGAACTTCTATATGAAGGTTCTGATTTGAATAAATTTTTGAATGAATGTTTAGTAACATGGAATACATCACATATAATTCGGGGTTTTTTCTCATGCAGAAATTATGCAAATTAGATGAACTTTGATTTATTCAGTGCTACTTATACACAGTAAGTGCACATGTCAATACGGCTTGGGCTAGAGGCTGTATTTATGAACCGATCTTCACAAAACTTCTTGGGTACCTTTGTTATCACATTGGGACGAGAATGAGTGTTTCTGGGTGCGGTCCAAAATTCAAGATGGCTGCCAGTGGCCATTTTGAACCGAAATTAGGTCCAATCAGTTTTTAGCTCACCTGGCCTAAAAGGCCATGTGAGCTTTTCTCATCACTTGGCGTCCCTCGTTATCTGGCGTCCATAAACTTTTCACATTTTCATGTTCTTCTCTGTAACCGCTGAGCCGGTGTGAACCAAACTTGGCAGGAATGGTCTATGGGTGGTCCTCTACAAACGATCCTCATTTTGTTCCTGTTGGATGAAAAACATGGCCGCCAGAGGCATTTCTTTGATTCTGATTGGTGGATTTTCAAAAATCTTCTCCTCTGAAACTGCCAGGCCAAATGTTTTGATACTTCACATAAATGATGACTGAGAACCCCTCTACCAATGATCCTCATTTAATGTTGATCGGGTTGCAAACATGGCCACAATTGCAGCTTATAGTTACTATAGAAACCCTATGTGAAATCACATTTTCATGTTCTTCTCCGGAACTACTGAGCCGATGTGAACCAAACTTGGCAGGGATGGTCTATGGAAGGTCCTCTTCAAACAATCCTCATTTTGTTTGCATGGGTTGTAAAACCTGGCCGCCAGAGGCATTCTTTGATTCTGATTGGTGGATTTTCAAAAATCTTCTCCTCTGAAAATGCCAGGCCAAATGTTTTGATACTTCATATAAGTGATGACTGGGACCCCCTCTACCAATGATACTCATTTAATATTGATCGGGTTGTAAACATGGCCACAATTGTGGCTTATAGTTACTATAGAAACCCTATGGGAAATCACATTTTCATATTCTTCTCTGGAACTACTGAGCCAACGTGAACCGAATTTTGCAGGAATGGTCTATGAGAGGATGGAAATATGTGGCCACCAGAGGCTATATTCTAATGCTTAACCGAATGTCTCTCCTGTCTGCATGAAGATCGGTACTGTCAGCAAAATATTTGTTTTTTGAGAATCTGGTAAGCATTTTTCTCCACTGAGAACTGGGGAAAAAAACCCCAAAATATTGTGTATACAGTACAGGTCAAAATAAGCTGTAGCATAACTGCAATAAACTAAGTAAACTGCTGCTCCTGCACTGACAAGGTCAGAATCTGACATTTTCTGGAAAGCTATCAGTGAGAGCTTTCCAGAAAATGGCGTCAGCTTCTGGTATTATCAGTGTAGGAAGAGAAAGATACATAGTTTATAGGATTAACCTACAACTTATTTTGACTTGTACTGTAAAACAACTTCAACTGTAAAGTAATTATCTATTCGTTCTTATTTATCAGAAAAATAGAGATTGTTGACAGGTGTTTGGAAAGAATGGAAGTTTTTTTTTATATTCTGTTCCCATCATGTCAGCTTAGATTACAGTAATTATATATATCTTTTAAGATCTGACAAAAATTGGAGTAAAATGTGTTTCCTATAACCCTTTACCTTTCACATTTTCTTCTCTGTAACCACTGAGCCGGTGTGAACCAAACTTGGCAGGAATGGTCTATGGGATGTCCTCTACAAACAATCCTCATTTTGTTCCCTTCAGATGAAAAACATGGCTTCCAGAGGCATTCTTTGATTCTGGTTGGTAGATTTTCAAAAATGTTCTCTTCTGAAACTGCCAGACCAAATGTTTTGAAACTTCACATAAATGATGACTGGGACCCCCTCTACCAACGATCCTCATTTAATGTTGATTGGGTCACAAACATGGCCACAGTTGCGTCTTATAGTTACTGTAGAAGCCCTATGGGAAATCGCATTTTCCTCTTCTTCTCTAGAAAAACCGAGGTGACATAAAAACAAACCTGGCAGGGATAGTCTATGGGAGGTCCTCTACAAAAGATCCTCATTTTGTTCCCGTGGGTTGAAAAACTTGGCCGCCAGAGGCATTCTTTGATTCTGATTGGTGGATTTTCAAAAATCTTCTCCTCTGAAACTGCCAGCCCAAATGTTTTGATACTTCACATAAATGATGACTGAGACCCCTCTACCAACGATCCTCATTTAATGTTGATCGGGTTGCAAACATGGCCACAATTGCAGCTTATAGTTACTATAGAAACCCTATGGGAAATCACATTTTCATCTTCTCTGGAACTACTGAGCCAACGTGAACCAAATTTCGCAGGAATGGTCTATGAGAGGATGGAAATATGTGGCCACCAGAGGCTATATTCTAATGCTTAACCCAATGCCTCTCCTGTCTGCATGAAGATCGATACTGTCAGCAAAATACTTGTTTTTTGAGAATCTGGTAAGGGTTCTTCTCCACTGAGAACTGGGGAAAAAAACCCCAAAATATTGTGTATACAGTACAGGTCAAAATAAGCTGTAGCATAACTGCAATAAACTAAGTAAACTGCTGCTTCTGCACTGACAAGATCAGAATCTGACATTTTTAGCTCAACTTTGACGAAGTCAAATTTGAGCTATTGTCATGGCCCGTCGTCCGTCTGTCCGTACGTCAACAATTGGCTATGGCTCGGGCTAGAGGTCGTATTTATGAACCGATCTTTACGAAACTTCTTGTGTACCTTTGTTATGACCCTGGGACGGGAACGAGTGTTTTTAGGTGTGGTCCAAAATTCAAGATGGCTGCCAGCGGCCATTTTGTACCGATGATGCAAAAATCAGTTTTTTGTACAGAACTTCCGTATGAAAGTTCTGATTTGAATAAAGTTTTGTATAGATGTTTAGTACCATGGGATACATCACATATAATACGGGTTTTTTTCTCGTGCGTAAATTATGCAAATTAGACTGACTTTGATTTATTTAGTGTTACTTTCAGAGCATTAAGTGCCAAGCTTCTATGGCTCGGGCTAGAGGCCGTATTTATGAACCAATCTTTACGAAACTTCTTGGGTACCTTTGTTATGACCCTGGGACGGGAACGAGTGTTTTTGGGTGTGGTCCGAAATTCAAGATGGCTGCCAGTGGCCATTTTGTACCGATGATGCAAAAATCAGTTTTTTGTACAGAACTTCTGTATGAAAGTTCTGATTTGAATAAAGTTTTGTATAAATGTATAGTACAATGGGATACATCACATATAGTATGGGTTTTTTTCTCGTGCGTAAATTATGCAAATTAGACTAACTTTGATTTATTTAGTGTTACTTTCAGAGCTGTAAGTACCAAGCTGCTATGGCTCGGGCTAGAGGCCGTATTTATGAACCAATCTTTACGAAACTTCTTGGGTACCTTTGTTATGACCGTGGGACGAGAACGAGTGTTTTTGGGTGCAGTCCCAAATTCCAGATGGCTGCCAGCAGCCATTTTGTTCCGACGATGCCGAAATCTGTTTTTTGTACAGAATTTCCATATGAAAGCTCTGATTTGAATAATGTTTTGTATGAATGTTTAGTACCATGGGATACATTACATATATTACAGGTTTTTTTCTTGTGCGTAAATTTTGCAAATTAGGCTAACTTTGATTTATTTAGTGTTACTTTCAGCACTGTGAGTGCAAATCCCAATACGGCTCGGGCTAGAGGCCGTATTTATGAACCGATCTTCACGAAACTTCTTGGGTACCTTTGTTATCACTGTGGGACGAGAAGGAGTGTTTTGGGGTTCAGTCTGAAATTCAAGATGGTCGCTAGCAGCCATTTTGTTCAAAATTAAGTGCAATCAGATTTTTGCGCAAAACTTCCAAATGAAAGATCTGATTTGAATAAATTTTTGTATGAATGTTTAGTACCATGGGATACATTACATATAATACAGAGTTTTTCCCGTGAATAAATTATGCAAATTAGAGGTCCGGGTGGGACTTAGAAAATTTTGGACCAAAATCCGGAAATTAGTTTTTTGTGTTTTGATGCATTTTGGTCAATTTTAAGAAGAAGAAGAAAAAATTTTAGTCTGAAAATATTTTGTTTGGGACTGAAAATTTCCACACAAAAATAATAATCTACAATGATTGGTCTTAATCTGTAGTCCATTACAGTCACCTTGTAATTCTTTTATTATTGTTGACTAGGCCAAAACAAATACTAATTCCTGTCATATTCATTATTCAGTTGTCTTGGTCACAGCAAGTACTAATTCCTGTCCTATCCAAGTTGAGCTACAGAGTCATTGACTCTTTCATTTGGAAAGCTATCAGTGAGAGCTTTCCAGAAAATGGTGTCAGCTTCTGGTATTATCAATGTAGGAAGAGAAAGATACATAGTTTATAGGATTAACCTACAACGTATTTTGACTTGTACTGTAAAACAACTTCAACTGTAAAGTAATTATCTATTCTCTCTTATTTATCAGAAAAATAGTGATTGTTGACAGGTGTTTGGAAAGAATGGAAGTTTGTTTATATTCTGTTCCCATCATGTCAGCTTAGATGACAGTAATTATATATATCTTCTAAGATCTGACAAAATTGGAGTAAAATGTGTTTCATGTAACCCTTTACCTATCCAAAAGCTATTTTGAAAGAGAATACTGTCTGAAAAAAATTGTAATTTTCAAAATATTTAAACCCTTTTTTACTGATTTTTTTTGTTGAAACAAAATTCATAAATGTGTGCATTTTCAAGAAAACCTCATTTAATCTTCATCGGGTTGTAATTATGGCTGCATTTGTGGCTTATAGTTACTATAGAAATCCTATAGGAAAATCACATTTTCATCATCTTCACTGAAAGTACTGAGGCAATGTGAACCAGACTTGGCAAGTATGGTCTATGAGAGGTTCTCTACAACTGTTACTCATTTTATTCCTGTTGGGTGAAAAACGTGGCCACAAGAAGCATTCTTTGATTCTGATTGGTCAATTTTGAAAACTCTTCTCCTCTGAAACTACAGGGCCAGATGTTTTGAAATTTTGCATGGTTGATGGCTGGGACACCCTCTACCAACAATACTCATTTAATGTTGATCGTTTTGCAAACATGGCCACAATTGCGGTTTATAGTTATTATATAGAAAAACCCTATGGGAAATCACATTTTCATATCTTCTCTCTGGAACTACTGAGCCGACATGAACCAAAAACTTGGCAAGAATGGTCTATATGTGGCCCTCTACAAACGATCCTCTTTTTGTTCTTGTTGGTTGGAAAATATGGCCACCAGAGACATTCTATGATTCTGTTTGGCGGATTCAAATGTTTTGAAACTTCAGGTCATTGAAGACTGGGACACCTACCAATGATCCTCATGTAATGTTGATGTAATGTTGCAAACATGGCCACAATTGCAGCTCATAGTTACCATGGAAAGACTATGGGAAATCACATTTTTATATGTAGTTCCAGGTTCGCGATTACAGGCTCTGTAGAGCCTTTAGTTTGTTCACAACATCTGTACGACTCAGGCTAGAGGCCATATTTATGAACCGATCTTTACGAAACTTCTTGGGTACCTTTGTTATCACCGTGGGACGAGAACAAGTGTTTTGGGGTGTGGTCCAAAATTCATGATGGCCGCCAGCAGCCATTTTGTACCAAAATTAGTGCAATCAGTTTTTTGTACAGAACATGTGTATGAAAGTTCTGATTTGAATAAATTTTTGTATGATGTTGAGTAACATGGAATACATCACATATAATACGTTTTTTTTTCTTGTGCAGAAATTATGCAAATTAGATGAACTTTGATTTATTCAGTGCACATGTCAATACGGCTCGGGCTGGAGTCTGTATTTATGAACCAATCTTCACGAAACTTCTTTGGTACTTTTGTTATCACCTTGGGACAGGAACGAGTGTTTTTGGGTGCCTTTGTTATCACTGCTATGAGAACTAATATTTTTGGGTTCAGTCAGACCCACTCTGGGACTCAAAGATTTCTTTTCTAGTTTAGCATCTAACTGTCGCCCACCTTTACAATACTTTACCTATACATTTCTTACAGGCTATGGCCATCATTTATGAACAGACCGTTATAATACTTTATATGTACCTTTGTTATCAGGTCATTACCTAGATGTTTGTCATTGCTGTGCCACATACTATACATGTACATGTCTTACACAAGTTGAGCTACAGTGTCATTGACACTTTCATTTTTATTAAAAACATAGCATACAGAGAACAGAAATTAACATATTCCCAATTATCACAATTCTTGTCTTATTTCATAATCCTTTCATAAAAATTGAACATTATCCTTTTCATCAAACACAACACACAGGCAAGTCAAGCTACAGTGTCATTGACACTTTCATTATAAAGAAAGAATTAACGTGAGCCATTTGTCATCTTCACAAATACATGTATGCACAAGTATGTGATGTGCCCGTAAATTAAACATCCAGAAATAAATGAATGCACAAAACAATATTCAATGAAGAAATTGTTGTTCGGATTCTTCATTTTCAGATATCCGATATCGGAGTTTGTTTTTTTTTAAATATTCGACAGCTGTGGGTGGACTGTGGGTAGGAGTATCCGTAAGTACCTTTCTTAGGGGTGGGGGCAATGGCCAAGTACCCTTCTTAGAAACGATGCTTGACGTGATGGCATCCATAGATGGAGCTGAAATACACGTGTTAGAAAAAAATCTATATAAAACTGAAGTGAAATCAGCTGCGGGACGGTCTCAATAGTGAACACAGACACTCAACCAACGTTTATCATAATTTTAAATAATAAAAAAATATAACGTATATTACCAACACTAAAAACATGTTTTTTAGTGTTGGTAGGATATTACATGTCCTTGACATAATAAGTTAAATTTGAATAATACAGCAAAGAAGTCATTTGAGGAATCCGGTAGATACATGTGTTGTTAAAATTCTGTTGCGGATTAATTAGAAGAAACCTTAAGTAATAGGCGACAATCACTGTAAACACATGTTTGTCAGTGTTTTGTTCCAATGTAGGATTATCCAGGGTCATCTTGTCTGCATGGTTTGACATGAAATATTTTTATCTTCATAATGTATGGAACAAACACATTTGAATGGAATTTAACACCAAGATACAGAAACAAGGATTGTGGGCAAATATCCTTCCAATTAGAAAAATGTGGGGAATTGTCCGACGGGCAAATATCCATTTTTCTAAATAGAAAGCGTGGGCAATTATACGCTGATGAATTAACTTCCGTGGGCAAAGGTTCAGGTTTTTTTAAATTAAGAAACAGTGGGCAAATGTCTGGTAGACAATTGTCATAGATTTGTTTCAGGACTTGCAGGTATTCGTCAGGTGTTAAAAAGTCTCAGAGACCTTAAAGGGTCATCCTCTCTGTGAATAAATGGGACAAAATGGCCAGGGACGAAATCAGTGGTAAGCTTAACATTCTGTGTATCTCCATGCCGATAGAGCACCGGTACTTGATGAAATTCTTCGAATTTGAGAGTTTTTCACCTGAACAATTTTTCTTTTTATAAAGAAAGAATTAACGTGGGCCATTTGTCATTTTCACAAATACATGTATGCACAAATATGTGACGTGCCCGTAAATTAATCGTCCAGAAATAAATGAATGCACAAAACAATATTCAATGAAGAAATTGTTGTTCGGATTCTTCATTTTCAAATTTTCCGATATCGGAATGTTTTTTTTTAATATTCGACAGCTGTGGGTGGACTGAGTACCCTTCTTAGGGGTGGGGCAATGGCCAAGTGCCCTTCTTAGAAACGATGCATGACGTGACGACATCCATAGGCGGAGCTGGAATACACGTGTTAGAAAAAAATCTATATAAAACTGAAAGTGAAAGCTGCTGCGGGACAGTCTCAATAGTGAACACAGACACTCAGTCAACGTATTATCATAATTTTAAATAATAAAATAAATATAAAGTATGTTACCAACACTGAAAACATGTTTACATGTACTTGACATAATAAGTTAATTTTTAATAATACAGCAACACAATACGATGGGTTCCAGTGCTCACAAGCACATGATAAATGGCCGCTTACTTGAATTACACACATGCTCACTATCAGTGAATATTAAGAACTGATTTCCTTTGACACAGAAATTTTCTATTGTTCTGCTCAAGCATGAATGCCAGCCAGTGGCACGCTCCTGTTTAAAATTTCATTTGTCATGTTCCTTTCACGATGCTCTTGGTCGTGACATGACATGGCTACATTCGCACACGTCGCAAAAAAGGCAAAAAACTTGACGCGCGTACTGTAAACACTCAACTGGTTGAGTGCTAGAAACCACAATCAGGGCTTTCAAAAAAATGAGGGTGCAATAGCAAAATCCAACATATTTTTATACTGTACCAATGACCCAGACATAGCTGGTGCTAACTCTTAAAATATAGGGCCAAACACAAATTTTGCCCCCCAATCCCCAAAATTTGCATCTAAAACCAAAGAAAACATGTCCTGAATGGCCCTCCACACTTCACCTCTACTGCGCATGCGCAGTGTCAAGGACGTTCCGAAATTGGCGCCATTAATCATTCTAAGTTTGGCCCTTCATCAGTTAACATCTGACTGATCTTTGTGCTTGTAAATCTCAGTTTAAATGATGCCAGACACATAAATATTAGTGAAATGGTGATTCTAAGGAGGATAGAGAAGGAGGAGAGGAAAAATGTGTGACAGAATATTATCAGGGCTGTAACTTAAAATTTTTTAATGAAATTATGTTAAGTTACCTATTTTCGAGGCAGCAGCCATTTTGTTGTCAATCTGATTATTTAGTTACACTGATTTTTCAGTGTTTTCCTCTCTCCCTGTCCTTTAAGTCCCCCCTTGCTATTCTCCCATGCTTTTGGCATAGTTTCTGTAATTATTATTACTAAATTTTCTTGGGAGTTTTAGCTGAATAACAGAATGAATTCTGTTCTTTCCCCATGTTTACGTCTTCACCTACGGGTGGTTAGGCGTTGTGTCTGCATCTACCATCTGATGTTCTGCAGTTTCTTCCCTGGAAGTCTCTGTTTTGCATCAGATAGTGTATTTTTGGTAACTGATTCCGGGCCTGGGTGCCTGGAGTCTTATTTTAGTGTTTTTACATTCATTGTTTACATTTGCAACAGCCCTCTGTGTGAGGGGGGGATTTCTTGACAATAATATCTTGATGTTATTTTAATCATAACTAGTTACATTATTATTGTTCGTAAGTGTTGAATAAATTGTTTAAAATATTTTTAAAATTTTTGTCCACACTTAGGCTTGGGATCCATTGGGGCTCAACGTTACTTTTCAGAAACTTGGGCTGTTCTGAAAAAATATTTTTTCAAAATATTTTGATTTCAATTATTTTTTCTATATTAATGGATCATATTATTATTATGTATTTTGATTGCCAGGGGTTGGTGCGAGTACCAGGACTTGTTTTCTTTTCACATTGAAAGGATTTTGATCAATTGTAATAAGAGGAAGTCTTCCTCTGACTTTTATAATCATTTTATATGTGGTCAGTGTACTCGCATTAACTCCTGTTCTGTATCGTATGATTTCGATGACAACATGGGAAGCGTATGTCACGGTATGTTAGTGGGGAATTGGACACTCTGGTCCTTTCCCCGCAGGGTCACTCTACTTTATCAATTTCTATTTCAGACGATCAAGATTAGGGTGATGTATCTGTGATGTCTTCCAACAGTGTGCCTCCGTCGTCACAATTAATGAAGGGCTAGCGGAAAAGTGCTCATGTAAATACGCCAATTGCCTAAGAGGACCCTAGTAGGTTCGACGGCCTTTGACGTCCGCTAGCTCGCCCGGTGTAGCGTCCATTCATCGAATGGTTCGGCAGCCGGGTTCGTCCGTTGCGGTCTAGAAGGAGTTTTGGGGTGATGCGAGCACTATAAATCAACCAAATGCACACCCAGTGATGGCGGATTAGAGGGAGAACGGAGGAAGCCTTTTAGTCCGGTTCATAGCTCGTTCTGGTCCATCCGGACGGCGAGCAAGAGAGGCCCCTCTCTCGTACAACAACATCTGGCCTCAGATGTTGTGGTACAAAATGTTTCGCATTCGGAGCATACGTCCGTCGCTTGGAACGCTCCGACATATAGTCAGTCCGGAGTAGATTGTCAATAGCACTTCCTCATTCTCATGGTAGCGCACACGACCGCTCTTGGCTACGTGACCTCGGATATCCAGTCAGCTTCGCCAGTCAGAGAATCATCGGCGACCAGGTCACACCATCCGGTAGCCAGGGACACGAGGCCTGCAGACTCCGGACGTTCGCATAGGAAAGTGTGCGGGAGTCAACGTACACGGAGCTTCCGGCGGCAATGCATCGTAAGACCGCTACTGCACAGGCCTCGGGAACGGACGTGCTTTCCTAAATAGCACAGTTTATCGCAGCATCTCAGCATCAACTGAATCTGTCGCATATTTTTTATCCGACGATGCTGGGTCGGGACGCTCTGCGGAAGCGGGTACGGACGTCCGAAAATTTCATCCGGTCCGACGGGATACCGAAAGGGATTTGGAGGATTTCGAGCTTTCCCTTTCAGAACAACATATGCTGTTGTGTATGTCATCTGACTTGATCTTCTACAGCTTCTTTCGTCGGACAGAATGCTGCGATGCCGGATAAGAAACTGATAGCGTCGGTGGACTTAGAAATTTTTGGTTCGGTTCAGGGACATCGTCCCTCAGTTCCGACATAGTCCAATAATGTCACACAAACTTTCGAATTATTGAACGACGCTATATATATTATTATTATATGCTTGCTATAACCAAGCATTTCTGGTTTCTTGTTCGCAAAGTTACGGAGATGTCTTTCAAAAGTGTGCCTCTGTCGTCATAGTTAATGAAGAGCTAGCAGCAATAAGTGCTCAAGGAATATGTCTATCGCCTAAGAGATCCCTTGTAGGATCGACGGAGTGACATTCGCTAGCTCACCCGGTGTAGAGTGCATTCATCGAATGGTTCGGCTGCCGGGTTCGTCCGTTGCGGTCTAGGAAGGAGATTTGGGTGATGCGAGCACTATAATTATTTTAGTACTCACCCAGTGACGGCAGATTGAGGACAGATCGGAGGAAGCCTGTTAGTCCGGTTCCTGGCTTGTCCAGGTCCGTCCGGGCTGTGAGCGAGAGAGGTCCCTCTCTCGTCCAACAACATAGGGGACCGCATGTTGTGGTTCAGATATTTTACATTCGGAGCATATGTCTGTCGGTCGGGACGCTCCGTTATATTGACAGTCCGAGAGACTGTCGATAATGCTTCCTCATCCTCACAGCAGGGCACACGACCGCACATTGGCTACGAGACCTCGAGTATCCGATCAGTTTCGTCATTCAGTGATTCCACGGCGAATAGGTCACGCCATCCGGTAGCCAAGGCACACGAGGCCTATACACTCCGTTCGCTCGCATATTGGTAGTATGCACGGGGTAACGATCACGGAGCTTCCAGCGGCAATGCATTGTAGGACCGCTTCTCCTCAGGCCTCAGTGACGGACGTGCTATCCGAGTTAGCACAGTTGTTTCGCAGCATCCCAGCTTTATAGGGTCCGACAGGATGGCGAAAGGGATTCGAAAGATTTCGAGTTTTCCCTTTCGTAGCATCGGAAGCTGCCATTCATATCTTCTGGCATTATCTTCCAGTGATTGTTATTTCGGACTATATTGCTGCGATGTTGGATAAGAGACTTATAGCGTCATTGGACACGGAATTTTGGATCGGTTCAGGGACATTGTCCCTGACTTACCGACACAGTCCAATAATGTCATTACAACATGTGTTTTATTTTTCGACGCTATATATGCATATAAGCCTGCTACCAAGCATGATAGTTTAGTTTCTTGTCCGCAATGCTCATTTCTGCCGTTTTATCATTTATACGAATAATTTATTTTGGCAGAGCAGGGCATACCGAGAGTTCATATGCGTCTAGACGGCGTGGTTAAAGACTGGAAATATTCTTTTTCGCCGTCTATGTCTTTTCCAACCACAATGTTGGAAACGACAATGATGTCTAGTAGACTTAACTTAGACGCTTTATCATACGTAATCCACCTTACTGAGGCGTTATCATTACGTCTTCAAGAATAGATTTATGGGATATTATTCTCAATGTGATTTCTTTTGAGGGCAGTAGTTTGTTCACGTATAACTCCGCCCTTCAGTGGCTGATTGGAGTTGGTTAGACGTGACGCAGCCCTAGCTACATCCACGCGCGTGGATAGTAAGGTGAAGAACTCTCTCAGAGTCGCTTCATTCTCGGAGAAGCCTCTCTTCGACGACAACTTTTCAGCAATCCATGAATTGCTCGATTTACACGTTCTCTTGTCTCTAGTGTTACAAGAGTTTCAGACTGGGGCAAACATTCGGTGGTTGACTCAGAGAGTGCCACTGCAGTTGCCGGATCCGAGTGTTATAGTTATGACGGTTGCCAGTCAAACAGATTGGGATATAATATTGATCCCAACGGATTCGAAGTGCCAGGGTCTTTGGGTTCCGCAGTCTCTAAGCAAGCAATTATCTTCCGCGGAATAATGTTTTTTAGGCTTGCTTTATGTCATTACATGAACATTATTCAGAAATGCATGTCCAAATCCTGTCCGTTAATTCGACAGTAGTGGCGTATCTCCGGAACCAGGGAGGCACTCATTCGTTTCCGTTATTCAATTTAATGGAAAGAATCCGTCTGTTGGTTATAGTACACCAAGTTCTGTTTCGGTCCGTCATATTCCGGGTCGTCTGATTGTTTTACCGGACTCCCGTTCACTTAGGGGTCGCTTGTTGCCGTCAGAATGGACTCTCAACAAACAAGTATTCAATCAGATTTGCTATCTATGGGAGTGCCCAATGATAATTTATTTACGACACAGCTTGCTAATCAATTGCAGACGTATGTGTTGGCTTGTCCGGATCTCTGAGCTAATGTTGTTAACGCTCTATTGATCTAATAGGACGGAATGATAGGATACGCGTATCCTCCGGCGCTGTTGTTTCAATAGGTATTGCTAAGATAAACAACCACAATACATTTCTGTTGATAGCATCTCTATCTTCACAGAGACCGTGGGTAATTTACTCTGATGTCTACTGTGGGACTTAACGCGAAATCTTCCTCAATGAGAGGATCTTTTTTCGCTGGGTAAATCGTGTCATCTTTATCACAACCTGCAAGGTCGAAACCTTCACGTATTCCGTTGTGTGGTCCGTATTGCATTGTAAGCATTGTACTGGACGAGCTTTGGACGCGATTTCTTACTATAGGAGATCCTCTTCTTCGCTATTCTATGCGGCTAAAGTGGAGGCTCTTCCGTCGTTGGTGTAGGGATCACTATGTTCATATTGTTGATCCCTCCATACTACTCATTGCAACTTTTTAGTATACTTGTTTGACAAGATCTACTGCAGCCTGTTATTATTAAGGTTATAGGTTTATGTTACCTCATACCTATGCACTCTATGATAGTTTACAATTGAGTCTTATGTCTCTTTATCTAAGTCAGTTAGTAACTTTTTGATAAATAGACTTAGAATCTTTAGATTAAATTCCTATATGGAATTTAACTTCGGTTCTTATTTAGCTAAGTAATCATTTGAGCCTCTGGAAACAGTAGTTTTCAAATTCTGACCTTTTAGACAGTAATTCTGTTGGCTTCTCTTTTACAGAAGAGTCAGTGAGTTTGATGCACTATCGATGGATGATTTTCACTTTCGTAGTTTCGGAATCACTACTTCCTTTACTATTTAGGTTGGATTTTTGCATAAGAGTTAGGCTCCTAATATCCGGAACCTTTTGTTATTAGGGTCCTTCCGTCTTCGTACGGGCATAGGCCTTTACTCTGTCCGGTTAGAGTTTATGTATTTATAAACAGATATCTGTTTATTACTACGGGCGTAAGCTTCTTCTGTCTTTGATGCCTAATAGAAGGACGTTACGCTCCATTCTATTGCTAATGGATTCAATTAACTATCGGTACTGCTTATGGTATATCATTGACTCAGCAGTTGTGCTTAAGATTTCGGCTCATGAAGTAAGAGTTCTTCTACATCTTGGGCTTACATTTATAGTGTCGCTATTATAGATTTTTGAAGGCTGCTCATTGCGCTCAGCCATCCACATTCATGAATTTTTATCTCAAAAATATCGAGTCCATTTCTGGAGGCCTCTATTGTTAGGTCTATTATCTACTGCTCAGAATGTCATTCACTTACAGTTGCTACTATAGCTAGGTAGGCTGTCTGTTTCGGCAGTGACTCCGTTCTGCTGCCCTCTTCGCTCTGGGCTATTTGACCCAGGGCAAGAAAAAGGGGGGGGGGAGGGTGTTCCCTTGGGTCACCTGTTTTACTATGAAAACAAGGGGATACCTCCTCCGGAGTTAGTAATTCTGAGCTGTTATTAGGATGGTTGTTTAGTGAGAAGTTTATGTTTTAAAAATTCATTCAAGTCTTAGTTTTTAAAGTATAGCTTTTGAATATAGCACGTGTCAACGGACATGATTATGCAATCCTCAGACACTTTTAAGGAGTATAAGAGTCTCTATTCTCTAGACTTACTTTATTTATTGGCTTACTTTAAAAATTATTAGTATAAGGATTATATTGGATATTAATAGAGTACATGTATGTATGATGCTCAATTTTGGAAGGTGTTGTATCTTTCTAATTTATCATAAATAAGAAAGATACATGTAAGGCCTATTACTTCTTTTTCTCTAGAGGGGATGACTCTATTTTATATTATTGAGCGTATTCCATCTTGCTCTATGTCCTTGGCCCTCCAGCCTTTTTACTATTCAGCTATGTCTGGGTCATTGGTACAGTATAAAAATGTTAAAAAATTTATAGTAATTTCTATATTTTTTATACTTAACAATGACCCAGACGGGGATGGCCCTCCCAGGAGTTGGGAACTCTTGCCTCCCCGCTGAGTACATAGCGCTTACCAGGCACTGGTTATTAGAATGATTAATGGCGCCAATTTCGGAACGTCCTTGACACTGCGCATGCGCAGTAGAGGTGAAGTGTGGAGGGCCATTCAGGACATGTTTTCTTTGGTTTTAGATGCAAATTTTGGGGATTGGGGGGCAAAATTTGTGTTTGGCCCTATATTTTAAGAGTTAGCACCAGCTATGTCTGGGTCATTGGTAAGTATAAAAAATATAGAAATTACTATAAATTTTTTAACTTTCCTTGCTCGTGTTTCATATTCAGTAGAACCCAAATAATATTTTGTTTATATAAATATGTTTTTTTTTTTACACTGAAAATTTGGGGGCCGGGTGGGACTTGGAAAATTTTGGACCAATTAGTTTTTTGGTTTTTTATGCACTTTGGTTAATTTTAAGAAGAAAAGAAAAATTTTAGGCTGAAAATATTTTGTTTGGGACTTCCAAAATTTCCGAACAAAAATAAAAAAAAATCTTTTTTTATGCGTTTATCTCAATTTTGGGACGTATAAGTGCAGGAACTGAAAATAGAAGGAAAAATCCTGTGTATTGCGTGGGCACAACTGCTTCATCTAGTTGGTATATGCTTTTCTTAGGAGGGGCGTATGCAGCTTATTCAAATCAAGTCCCTGGTTTGATGTTTAGACTACCATGTCAGGTGAGCGCCCTCAGGCCCCCTGGGGCCTCTTGTTTATTTTAATGACATACTATTTTGGGTACTGATGCTTTATTAACATGAGACAATGCATGTTTGTTCAATAACTTAACTTGACATAGTCAAGATAAGCTATTGCCATCTCGCGTGCGGAAGTCTGTTGGTCTGTTAGTCTGTTCACATTTTCCTTTAGCACGGGCTACACCCCGCAGTTCTTGTCTGATCGTCACGAAATTTCATATGCAGGTTTGGGGTCATGTCTAGATGAGAACGTCCCTTTTTGGTCACGATCGGGCAGCCGGTATGGCTGCCCGAGCCCAAAACCCGAAAACCATTAGCACAGTCTACAGGTCGTATTTATGAAGGGATTTCATTGTAACTTGGTAGGATGCCTCTGTATAATGCCTAGATGAGAACGTCCCCTTTTGGGCATGATCTATCAACCGTGATGGCTGCCCAAGCCCGAAACCCAAAAACTTTTAGCACAGTCTGCAGGTCATGTTTAATATGGATGGATTTCATTGTAACTTGGTAGGATGACTCCTTATGATGTCTAGATGAGAATTTCTCCATTTGGGCGTGATCTGCCAACCGTAACGACTGCCCGAGCCCACAACCCGAAAACCTTTAGCACAGTATACTGGTCATATTTTTGAGGAGTTTCATTGTAACTTGGTGGGTTGAATTCATACAGTGTCTAGATGAGAAAGTCACCTTTTGGTCCTGATTGGGCAACTGTGACGGCTACAGGGGCCCGAAGCCTGAAAACCTTTAGCACAGTCTACAGGTCATATTTATGAAGGGATTTCATTGTAACTTGGTAGGATGACTCCAAATAATGTCTAGATGAGAACGTCCCATTTTGATCACAATCATTCAGCCTTGATGGGTGCCCGAGCCCAAAAACCTTTAGCATAGGCAAAAGGTCATATTTACAGAAGGATTTCATTGTAACCTGTTAGGTTGACTCCATATAATGCCTAGATGATGACATCCCCTTTTGGTCATGATTGGTCAACTGTGATGGCTACAGGTGCCCGAAGCCCAAAAACCTTGAGCACAGTCTACAGGTCATATTTATAAAGGGATTTCAGTGTAACTTCGTAGGATCACTCCAGATGATGCCCAGATGAGATTGTCCCCTTTGGTTGTGATCATTCAACCATAATGGCTGCCCGAGCCCGAAGCCCGAAAACCTTTAGCACAGTCTACAGGTTATATTTATGAAGGGATTTCATTGTAACTTGGTAGGTTGACTTGATAAAATGTCTAGATGAGAACCTCCCCTTTTGGACACGATTGGGCAACTGTGATGGCTACAGGGGCCTGAAGCCCGAAAACCTTTAGAACAGTCTACAGGTCATAATTATGAAGGGATTTCATTGTAGCTTGGTAGGATGACTCCAAATAATGTCTAGATGAGAACGTCCCATTTTGATCGCGATCATTCAACCTTGATGGGTGCCTGAGCCCAAAAACCTTTAGCATAGGCAAAAGGTCGTATTTATGGAAGGATTTCATTGTAACTTGTGAGGTTAACTCCATATAATCCCTAGATGATGACATCCCCTTTTGGTCGTGATTGGTGAACTGTAATGGCTAGAGGTGCCCGAAGCCCGAATATCTTGAGCATAGTCTACAGGTCATATTTATGAAGGGATTTCATTGTAACTTCGTAGGATCACTCCAGATGATGCCCAGATGAGAATGTCCCCTTTTTGTTGCGATCATTCAACCATGATGGCTGCCCGAGCCCAAAGCCCGAAAACTTTTAGCACAGTCTTCAGTTCATATTCATGAAGGGATTTCATTGTAACTTGGTAGGTTTGACTTTATATAATGTCTAGATGAGAACGTACCCTTTTGGACACAGTTGGGCAACTGTGACAGCTACAGGGGCCCGAAGCCCGAAAACCTTTAGCACAGTCTACAGGTGATATTTATGAAGGGATTTCATTGTAGCTTGGTAGGATGACTCCAAATAATGTCTAGATGAGAACATCCCCTTTTGGTCATGATCATTCAGCCTTGATGGCTGCCCGAGCCCCAAAACCTTTAGCATAGTCTATAGGTCATATTTATGTAAGGATTTCATTGTAACTTGTTAGGTTGACTCCATATAATGCCTAGATGATGACAACATCCCCTTTTGGTCGTGATTGGTCAACTGTGATGGCTATAGGTGCCCGAATCATGAATATCTTGAGCATAGTCTACAGGTCATATATATGAAGGGATTTCATTGTAACTTCGTAGGATCACTCCAGATGATGCCCAGATGAGAATGTCCCCTTTTGGTTGTGATCATTCAACCATGATGGCTGCCTGAGCAATGTAATTTGATAGGATGACTCGTTTTGGAATAATTTCACTGTAACTTGGTAACTTTCGTTGATATGCGTTAACTGTCAGGACCACATACATTAACTGTGAGGTCATATTAACCCACCCCTCAGCTCTTTAGTACATGTACACCTCATATTATTTTTATCAAAAACATAGCATACAGGGAACAGAAATGAACATATTCCCAATTATCACAATTCTTGTTCTGGAAAAGCTATCAGTGAGAGCTTTCCAGAAAATGCTGTCAGCTTCTTGTCTTATCAGTGTATGAAGAGAAAAGATACATAGTTTATAGGATTATCCTACACAACTTATTGTGACTTGTATTGTAAAACAAGTGGAACTTTAGCTTGATATCTTCAGCTGTAATCTAATTATGTTTGACACATGTTGACAAATCTAGGTTACATTGTAAATTCTCTTTATTATCTTGCAATCATGTCAGCTCAGATGACAGTAATTATTGTATATCTTTTAAGATTCCTGTAACCCTTTACCTGTCCAAAAGCTATTTTGAAAGAGAATACTATCTGAAAAAATTCTAATTTTCTAAATATTTTAACCCTTTTTTACTGATTTTTTTTGTTGAAACAGAATTCATAAATGTGTGCGTTTTCAAGAAAATCTGCTTTGAAACTACAAGGCCAAATGGTTTGAAAAAACTTAATGTGACTGATGACTGTAACCCCCTCTACCAATGATCCTTATTTTAATCTTCATCGGGTTGCAATTATGGCTGCAATTGTAGCTTATAGTTACTATAGAAACCCTATAGGAAATCACATTTTCATCATATTCACTGAAAGTACTGAGCCAATGTGAACCAGACTTGTCAGGCTTTGTCTATGAGAGGTTCTCTACAACTGTTACTCATTTTATTCCTGTTGGGTGAAAAAACATGGCCGCCAGAAGCATTCTTTGATTCTGATTGGTCAATTTTGAAAACTCTTCTCCTCTGAAACCACAGGGCCAAATGTTTTAAAACTTCTGTTTGATGGATTCAAATGTTTTGAAACTTCACGTGATTGAAGACTGGGACACCTTTTACCAATGATCCTCATGTAATTTTGATGTAATGTTGCAAACATGGCCACAATTGCAGCTCATAGTTACCATGGAAAGCCTATGTTAAATCACATTTTTATATGTATTTCCAGGTTAGCGATTACAGGCTCTGTAGAGCCTCTAGTTTTTATTAAAAACATAGCATACAGGGAACAGAAATTAACATATTCCCAATTATCACAATTCTTGTCTTATTTCATAATCCTTTCTTAAACATTGAACATTATCCTTTTCATTTGTTATTTGAAGGAATGTACTGATGATATATCAACCCTGTGGGTACCCAGGGAATTACAAGTGGAGCAATGCTTGTTTCCATTGGTGGACATCAGTGTACTACTGTTGTTTTACTTGTAAAAGGGATCTTGGCAGCCAACACCTTGTATGTGGACAGCAGGGGTTTTGTCATTGGATGCTGTACCAACCAGCATATTTGATACTAAATTGTGGTCAAGCAATCAGTAGCTTGATGATGTACAGATAATTTACTCAACATTGTTCATAAGATTTTCAAATTGCATTTAATTGAATGCATTGAAGTGCCATCTGCAATGCTTCTGCATTCCATGTGGCACCTTGTTGCAGTACCCAGTGGGTACCCAGGGAATTGCAAGTAAGACAATGCGTGTTTACATCAGCGGACTACTATTGTTTTATTTCCAAAAAGGACCCAGGCAGCCAACACCTTGTATGTGGGCAGCAGAAGTTTTTGTGATTGGCAGATTGTCTCTGCTGTTGTCACGAAGTCCCTGTACCAACCAGCACATCTGACACTTAATTGTGATGAAGCAATCAGTTGCTTGATGAAGTACAAATACTTTACATAACATTCTTCACAATACTTTCAAATTACATTTACGAAGTACTTTTCATATTTTTTTCTGAGATTTTCTGTATTTTTTTAAAATCATTTGAATTTATTTATCATTTATTTACTTGCTTTTAGCTCAACTTTGACGTAGTCAAATTTGAGGTAATGTCATGGCCCATCGTCCATCTGTCCACAATTCAATACGGCTCGGGCTAGAGACCGTTGAGGCTCCAACTATTTTGTGTCCAAGCATTGCCATTGCTGGGATAGTCGGGCTGCATACGTGACATCACTCTAGTTCATTTTTAGCTTAACTTGACAAAGTCAAGATAAGCTATTGCCATTACGCGTGCGGAAGACTGTGAGTCTGTTCACATTTTCCTTTAGCACGGGCTACACCCTGCAGTTCTTGTCTGATTATCACGAAAATTCATATGCAGGTTTGGGGTCATGTCTAGATGAGAATGTCCCCTTCTGGTCACGATCGGTCAACCAGTATGGCTGCCCGAGTCCAAAACGCGAAAACCATTAGCACAGTCTACAGGTCGTATTTATGAAGGGATTTCATTGTAACTTGGTAGGATGCCTCTGTATAATGCCTAGATGAGAACATACCCTTTTGGGCATGATCTGTCAACCGTGATGGCTGTCCAAGCCCGAAACCCGAAAACTTTTAGCCCAGTCTGAACGTTATGTTTAATATTAGGGGATTTCATTGTAACTTGGTAGGATGACTCCTTATGATGTCCAGATGAGAATTTCCCCATTTGGGCGTGATCTGCCAACCGTGATGTCTGCCCGAGCCCAAAACCCGAAAACCTTTAGCACAGTCTACAGGTCATATTTATTGAGGAATTTCATTGTAACTTGGTGGGTTGACTTTATATAATGTCTAGATGATAAAGTCCCCTTTCGGACGTGATTGGGCAACTGTGACGGCTACAGGGGCCTGAAGCCCGAAAACCTTTAGCACAGTCTACAAGTCATATTTATGAAGGGATTTCATTGTAACTGGGTAGGATGATTTCAAATAATGTCTAGATGAGAACGTCCCATTTTGATTGCGATCATTCAGCATTGATGGGTGCCCTAGCCCAAAAACCTTTAGCATGGGCAAAAGGTAATATTTATGGAAGGATTTCATTGTAACCTGTTAGGTTGACTCCATATAATGCCTAGATGATGACATCCCGTTTTGGTCGTGATTGGTCAACTGTGATGGCTACAGGTTGCACCGAAGCCCGAAAACCTTGAGCACAGTCTACAGGTCATATTTATGAAGGGATTTCATTTTACCTTCGTAGGATCACTCCAGATGATGCCCAGATGAGAATGTCCCCTTTTGGTTGCGATCATTCAATCATTATGGCAGCCCAAGCCCGAAGCCAGAAAACCTTTAGCACAGTCTACAGGTTGTATGTATGGAGGGATTTCATTGTAACTTGGTAGGTTGTCTTCATATAAAGTCTAGATTAGAACGGCCCCTTTGGACGCAATTAGGAAACTGATGGCTACAGGGGCCCGAAACCTGAAAACCTTCAGCACCGTCTACAGGCCATATTTATGAAGGGATTTCAATGTAACTTGATAGGATGACTTGTTTTGGAATAATTTCACTGTAACTTGGTAACATTCGTTGATATACGTTAACTGTGAGGGCCACATACATTAACTGTGAGGTCATATTAACCCACCCCTTAGCTCTTTAGTACAGTGTACACCTCATATTATTTTTATCAAAAACACAGCATACAGGGAACAGAAATGAACATATTCCCAATTATCACAATTCTTGTCTTATTTCATAATCCTTTCATAAACATTGAACATTATCCTTTTCATCAAACACAACACACAAGTTAAGCTACAGTGTCATTGACACTTTCATTGTCTCAAAAACATCATTGAACTCGTTCCAATGAGGGGTCATAATCTATGCTTTTGATGCCAAAAAAATAAAAAGTTAGTTAATCAAGAATTTTGTTTGCAAGTGTTGTCTACCTTTCATGTTAACTGGTAGAATGCTTGATGCCCATATTTGGGTTTTATGCTGGTATGAAGGTGCAGCAACTTAAAGGCTTCCATGTTTTGTATGTGTACTTCATATTATTTTTCAGGTGAAATTATATAATCTGTACAGGCACTTTCCCATAAATTGTAACAAGGCAAAATGCATGAACAAATTTGACAACCAACAATAATTTAGCACTCTCTAGATTAAGAAGTAAATCTGGCTTCTACATTTCAAAAGTAGACTCCAAGCTTGGCTCAAAACCCAAAAACCTTTAGCACAGTCTACAGGTCGTATTTATGAAAGGATTTCATTGTAACTTAGTAGGATGACTCTGTATAATGTCTAGATGAGAACATCCCCTTTTGGTGATGATCTGTCAACCGTGATGACTGCCCAAGCCTGAAACCCGAAAACTTTTAGCACAGTCTACAGGTCGTATTTAATATGGAGGGATTTCATTGTAACTTGGTAGGATGACTCTATGGAGTCTAGAAGAGAACTTCCCCATTTGGTCACGATCTGTCAACTGTGATGGCTTCCCGAGCTCAAAACCTGAAAACCTTTAGCACAGTATACAGGTTGTATTTATGGAGGGATTTCATTGTAACGTAGTAGGATGACTCCATATAATATCTAGATGAGAATGGCCCCTTTTGGTTGCGATCATTCAACCGTGACGGCTGCCCGGGCCAAAAACCTTTAGCACAGACTACAGGGCGTATATTTGTGAAGGGATTTCGTTGTAGCTTGGTAGGGTGACTCAGTATAATGTTTAGACGAGAACGTCCTATTTTGGCCAGATCGGTCATCCATGATTGCCGCACCGACATGGGAGCTAGTTTTGTTTAGCACAGACTACAGTTCATATTTGTGAAGTGATTTCATTGTAACTTGGAAGGACAACTGGATATGATGTCTAAATGAGATTTTCGTATTTTGGTCATGATCAGTCAGCCGTTACCGCCACCTGGTCACGCGACCTGGATTCATTAGTACTGTCTACAGGTTCTTTTTATAAAGGGATTTAATTGTGACTTGGAAGGATAACTTGGTTTGATATCTAGATGACACTTTCCTGTTTTGGTCATGATCAGTCAACCGTGACTGCCGAGCTGTCATGTGACCAAGATTCCTTTAGCAAAGTCTACTAGTTATATTTATGAAGGGATTTCATTGTAACTTGATAGGATAACTCATTTTGAAATAATTTCGCTGTAACTTGGTAATTTTGGTAGGCATACATTAACTGTGAGGGCCACATTAACACACCCCTCAATTCTTAGTACAGTCTACACCTCAAATTATTTTTATTGAAAACATAGCACACAGGGAACAGAAATTAACACATTCTCAATTATCACAATTTTTGTTGTATTTCATAATCCTTTCATAAACATTGAACATTATCCTTTTCATCAAACACAACACGCAGTCAAGTTAAGCTACAGTGTCATTGACACTTTCATTTTTGGTATCTTATGAGGTGAACTCATTTAAAAATATATTAAATAATTGCAGTTTACATTTCACTCTTGCGAGGTGACAAGCGATTATACAAGTTTGCATTCAGGTCAAGGTCCCAAATGTCAACTTGGATGTAGTTCCACTGTCAGTGTAAATTTTAGCTATAGAAATCTCATTGCTGGCGTGTTTACCACGGTTGGTGTGTAAAGCTAAGGTTTATGTTGTAGGCTTTTTATATATAGTAGAATAGGTAATCATGGTATAAATACAGTATAAAAAATAATGTGATTACTTTGCTATTTTTCAGGAATTTGAGCATAGATGGAGGTTATGATACTTGTGTTGAAATGATAGACAAAGATGTCATGACGCCACTTGTCGCACTCATTAAACAGGTGAAGACACTCAATTTTTCCATTCTTCTTCCCATTCATTCTGCATATCCTAACATTCGAGTGATTTCTCTTTCATCATAATATATCAGAGTATAATAGAACTATGTCATGGTTGCAAGAAGTTGTAACTTTTTTGCATGGTAAGTTGAATATCATTTGATGCAAGTAGAAACATTTATGTGATTCCAATACACATTTCTTCTGAAATTACACACGAATAATACTTTTTTTACTTGACCGTAGAATAATTTCATGTAGAGCACTTTTGAAAAATTCTTCTTCTCTCCCCAGGCCTTTAACCCTTTGAACACTGGTGATATCATCCATGTCAGTTCAGTGACAACAATTGGAAAAGTCCATGTTAATTATTTGGGGTAAACCAATTAATATTTTCAAAGTACAGCTACACTTTGAAAATATTAATTGGTCTACCTCACACATTCACATAGCAGCCATGTTACTTAATGAAATTATGACGTATCATGGTTCTGGGCCAGAAAAGCTGCTGCTCGCATTCAAAGTGTTAAATTCATTTATTTTAGGGTTACTGTTTTACCCTGATCTGGGGACATTAAAACCGTAAATAACAGTTTTATCCTGTTATGTTTTATTGTCATGCCTTTCTTTGAGTTTCTATGATCATATTATGATGGAAGTTATTCTAAAATGCAGAATAGACACAGAGAATTATATATATATTTTTTATGCCTTCACACCTCCTCTAATTAGGGGACGCCTATAAAAGGTGTGAAATTGGGGTAATCTAAAGGTCTTTCTCTCCCAGCTTTGTCCCATCTCCCTTAACCCTCTGTTGCATGTAAAATTAAGGAGAAAAAATCAAGGAAAAATCATCTCAACTAAGCTTTCTAACAAAGAGCATTGAGAGGAACATCATCCTTGCAGACTTAACATTGCAGTACCAAACCTCGGAAACTGGGAACAGAAGTAAATAAAACCAGAATTAAGGACATTCTGAGTGCACCCAGCGGCAAGATTCTCCCAATTACAGTGAAAGAAATCCAAATGGATATCTGAATTCACATTGCAGATATCTGCTGCAAAAAGAGACACCCCTGTTGCCATACACTTCAGTGGTGAATTCAGTGAGAGACTTGAGGTACCGGATTATCCTTGTCCTCAAATCAGACCCCGATATTGTCGAAACCAGAAAGCACAGGCACAAATGTGGAATATAGGGCCTAAAAAAGTTAAAAATCGGTTTCTCAGCCCCTCCCACATGGTCCTTTTGGCTACCACTTGCTCTCTTTTTATAACCAATGCACACTTTAAAAAATTAAAATAATTTACCCAAGTTAATAAAATTGATAAATTTGTCCCTTGAGAGCAAGAAGGTTTGCATTGCAAAGCCTTCTTGCACTCAAGGGACGAAATGCACCACCACCCATGCTATTCCTTAGATTATGAGGCCTAAAACACAAAACAAACTATGAACTTTTGGTAGCAAAGAAATAATTACAAAAATAAAAAATAAAATAAACTAGAGGAAGTGATTGTACCTTCGGAACAATACACAGGATTTTCCTTAGTGGTTTTACTCACTGTTCTACTCAGAAAGACCCATGGGAGCTCGATACCAAATAAAAATTTGAATTTTTTTCGGTTTCGTGAAATGTTTTGGCAGAAAGATGTTAACCAACTACCATTTTGTGCTCTTGATTAATAGAGAAGTGTATTACAGTCATTCCTGTGAAAAGTTCAAGTCAATCGCCCATTCCAGTCCAAAGATATCGGCTCTCTCATATTTGGGCGTTTTGGGCGGTTTTGGCTGAAAAAACATTTTCTGCAATATGCGGATAGTTTTATTTATCAGAAGTAATGAATCTAGACATAATAAAGTAAAAAAAAACAAGAATTTTTTTTTCAATTTTTGGTCACAGTGTCCTGAAGCCATGTTTGACTGCTAGCAGAAGCCAAGCGAAGAACAACTCAAATTCCAAAAGACGACAACTGTTCATGTACACTGTGAATTCAACATTTCTAACCTTAGAAGCTTTCAAATCGGCCCCGTTGTTGAGTACTCAGACAGCAAAGTAGCCGGGTCGTAACAAAAATTTCCGACTTTTGGTCGAAAATTTCAAAGTCCAAAGCGGACCGAAAATTTTCAGTGTAAAAAAAAAAAAAAAAATTGTCTCAAAATTGAACGAAACACATAAAAAACGAGAAAAAAAAATTTCGATTTTTTGACCGCCATTTTGGATTAACGAAAAATCGAAACAAAATTATTTTGATTTTTCTTATAAAGCGGTATTACAGCCTTCAATTTGGTTCCCTTTTAGAGGGCTCATTATATTTAAATCTCGATATTTCAATCCAAAATGGCCGGTTTTCGAGATAACTTTCGGTTTTGTGAAAAATTTTGGCAGAAAACATAAAAAATGGAAAAAAATACCGATTATGTTTGTTTTAGACAAGAGTAATTCTGACAAGTCTGTCAAGAAATTAAGTCGAGAGCGTTTTTCCTTCATGAGATATTGGCCTATGAATGTTTGGGCGTTTTTGGGCGTTTTTGCCCAACAAGGAACATTTTGCCCCAAATACTGATGGTTTTATTTATTAGGACTCATGGCCGTCATTGACAGTTTTCATTTATGAGAACTAATGAACCTAGGCATAATAAAGTAAAAAAAAAACTAAAAAAAACGGTTTTCAATTTTTGGTCACAGTGACCCGGAGCCATGTTCGACTGCTAGCAGAAGCCAAACGAAGAACAACTCCAATCTCAAAAGACGATAACTGTTCATGTACACTATGAATTGAACATTTCTAACCATAGAAGCTTTCAAATCATCCCCGTTGTTGAGTACTGTGACGGCAAAGTAGCCCAGTCATAACAAAAATTTCCGACTTTAGGTCGAAAATTTCCAAGTCCAAACCGAAAATTTTTCTGGTGCAAAAAAAAATTTTTTTTCGTCTCCAAATGGCCTGAAATGCATAAATAACCGAAAATAAAAATTCGATTTTTCGGCCGCCATTTTGGATTGTCGGAAATTCGAATTGAAATTTTTTTGATGGTTTTTACAATTTGGTGACACAGTCTTCATTTCTAAGCCATTTTAGATGGTTCAGCATATCCCTGTCCCGAGATTGAGTTCAAAAATGGTCAAATTTTGAATTTTTTTTTCGTTTTGAAAAACGTTTTGGCAGAAAGGTGTTAACTACATACATTTTTGTACCATATGCTGATAGAGGGGTGTAGTGCTGACATGTCTGCAGAAATTTCAAGTCAATCGCCCTTTCTATTTCAAAGATAAGAGCTGCCGATTATTTTTGTGTTTTTTGGCATAAAGGGTTAACTAAACCATTTTCAGAAAAATGGGAATATGACGAGGGCTTACAACTTATGACCCCTTATGAGTACAGAAACTTTAAAAAAAATCATTCCGAGCGTTTTCGAGAAATAGTGAAAATAAAAAGTGTGGAAGAATAATAATAATAATAATAAAAAAAAAAAAAAAAAAAAAATAATCATTGCAATAACAAATAGATTTTCCCTTTAGGAAAATCCAAAAAATTGCCCACCCACATGCAATTTTACTAAAAATGGATTGAGAAGAGGAGGATCTACTTTGTGGGGCATAATGGATTTACACACTACGTGTGCTCACACCAATCAGACTGAACAGGAAGGATTTCTACTTTATAGGAAAAAAAATCAAGAAACAAATTTTGTACAAAATTTGCATGGATTTTCCTGACTAATTTGAGAATGGGACTAAGGTCCTTCCAAATGGAAAAACTATTATCATTGGGAAGAAAATTGGAATTTGTTAATTTATGAAAAGTTGCTCATCAAGTCACCTTTTTTACTTATTGTCAGTCACTTTCCATGCTGGACATAAATTCCATTCAGTTTCAGTTTTGTGAGAATCTTATGAGAATCTACTGTACATTCCTTATGGTGTGCAACAGTTTGCAAGATTTTTTTTTACAAGAATCACATTCTAGAGTCTTGCCAAATTATAAGCCCTGCCATGATGTCCCTCAACCCTTTTCCCAACGAATCAGCTGTATCTGCCTGTGCAATTTAAAAATTGACCAGTTGAAAAAAAAAAAAAAAAATCAGAAAAACTTCCACAGACCCATATGTGACTCCCCCATTCGAAGTCATTGGATATGGTTGTGTTGAAATTTTTTGAACAATTTTGAGAAAAAACTATTAAAATAAAAGGTATTGATATTGAGTGTGTTGGGGAAGGGTTAAGCGCCAAATTCCAGCTTCAATAAATTTTGACACAACAGCACAGTGTATGAGCCCTACAGGGAGACTTCTACACTCTTTACATTCTTATGAAAAGTCATTGAATTTTGGCCTCTTCTTTGAAAAGTGCTTGAAATTGTTTCTATCCTTAACAGTACTGGATCCCCCTCCCCCCTCCCACCCCTGAAAAAAACATTTCATGATATATTGCCCACATATATGTCATGTCAGAAAATTAGTCAAGAACAAAATCTCTCTGATCTCTATATTTATTTATTATTTATTTATTAGCTTAACTTGACAAAGTCAAGATAAGCTATTGCCATCACGCGTGTGGAAGTCTGTTAGTCTGTTCACATTTTCCTTTAGCACAGGCTACACCACGTAGTTCTTGTCTGATCATCACAAAAATTCATGTGCATGTTTGGGGTCATGTCTAGATGAGAAGGTCCCCTTTTGGTCATGATCGGTCGATCGGTATGGCTGCCCGAGCCCAAAACCCGAAAACCATTAGCACAGTCTACAGGTCGTATTTATGAAGGAATTTCATTGTAACTTAGTAGTATGCCTCTGTATAATGCCCAGATGAGAACGTCCTTTTTTGGTCATGATCTGTCAACCGTGGTGGCTGCCCAAGCCCGAAACCCCAAAACTTTTAGCACAGTCTGCAGGTCATATTTAATATGGAGGGATTTCATTGTAACTTGATATGATGACTCCGTATGATGTCTAGATGAGAACTGCTCCATTTGGTCGCGATCTTTTGACTGTGGCGACTGCCCAAGTCCAAAACCCGAAAACCTTTAGCACAGTCCACAGGTCATATTTATGGAGGGATTTCAGTGTAACTTGGTAGGTTGACTTCATATAATGTCTAGATGAGAACGTCCCCTTTTGGACATGATTGGGCATCTGTGACGGCTACAAGTGCCTGAAGCCCAAAAACCTTTAGCACAGTATACAGGTCATATTTATGAAGGAATTTTATTGTAACTTGGTAGGATGACTCCAAATAATGTCTAGATGAAAACGTCCCCTTTTGATCATGATCATTCAACCTAGATGGCTGCCCGAGCCCAAAAACCTTTAGCATAGTCTATAGGTCGTATTTATGGAAGGATTTCATTGTAACTTGTTAGGTTGACTCCATATAATGCCTAGATGATGACATCCCCTTTTGGTCATGATTGGTCAACTGTGACGGCTATAGGTGCCCAAAGCCCAAAAACCTTGAGCACAGTCTATAGGTTATATTTATGAAGGGATTTCATTGTAACTTTGCAGGATCACTCCAGATGATGCTCAGATGAGAAAGTCCCCTTTTTGGTTGCGATCATTCAACCATGATGGCTGCCCGAGCCTGAAGCCCGAAAACCATTAGCATAGTCTACAGGTCATATTTATGAAGGGATTTCATTGTAACTTGGTAGGTTGACCCCATATAATGTCTTGATGAGACCGTCCCCTTTTGAACACGATTGGGCAACTATGACGGCTACAGGGGTCCGGAGCCCGAAAACCTTTAGCACAGTCTACAGGTCATATTTATGAAGGGATTTTATTGTATCTTGGTAGGATGACTCCAAATAATGTCTAGATGAGAATGTCCCCTTTTGGTCACGATCATTCAGCCTTGATGGCTGCCTGAGCCCAAAAACCTTTAGCATAGTCTGTAGGTCGTATTTATGGAAGAATTTCATTGTAACTTGTTATGTTGACTCCATATAATGCCTAGATGATGACATCCCCTTTTGGTCGTGATTGGTCAACTGTGATGGCTACAGGGGCCCAAAGCCTGAAAACCTTGAACACAGTCTGCATGTCATATTTATGAAGGGATTCTTTGTAACTTTCGTGGGATCACTCCAGATGATGCCCAGATGAGAATATCCCCTTTGGGTTGCGATCATTCAACCATGATGGCTGCCCGAGCCTGAAGCCCAAAAACATTTAGCACAGTCCTCAGGTCATATTTATGAAGGGATTTCATTGTAACTTGGTAGGTTGACTTCATATACTGTCTAGATGAGAACGTCCCCTTTTGAACACAACTGGTCAACTACGATGGCTACAGGGGCCCGGAGCCCGAAAACTTTAGCTCAGTCTACAGGTCATATTTATGAAGGGATTTCATTGTATCTTGGTAGGATGACTCCAAATAATGTCTAGATGAGAACGTCCCCTTTTGGTCGCGATCATTCAGCCTTGATGGCTGCCCGAGCCCAAAAACCTTTAGCATAGTCTGTAGGTCGTATTTATGGAAGAATTTCATTGTAACTTGTTAGTTTGACTCCATATAATGTCTAGATGATGACATCCCCTTTTAGTCGTGATTGGTCAACTGTGATGGCTACAGGGGCCGAAGCCTGAAAACCTTGACCACAGTCTACATGTCATATTTATGAAGGGATTCATTGTAACTTCGTAGGATCACTCCAGATGATGCCCAGATGAGAATGTCCCCTTTTGGTTGCGATCATTCAACCATGATGGCTGTCCGAGCCCGAAGCCTGAAAACCTTTAGCACAGTCTACAGGTCATATTTATGAAGGGATTTCATTGTAACTTAGTAGAATGACTCAGTATAATGTCGAGATGAGGACGTCCCCTTTTAGTTGCAATCTGTCTACTGTCATGGCTACACAGACCTGAAGCCCAAAAACCTTTAGCACAGTCTACATATTTATGAAGGGATTTCAATGTAACTTGATAGGATGACTCGTTTTGGAATAATTTCACTGTAACTTGGTAACTTTCACTGACATATGTTAACTGTGAGGGCCACATACATTAACTGTGAGGTCATATAAACCCACCCCTCAGCTCTTTAGTACAGTGTACACCTCATATTATTTTTATTAAAAACATAGCATACAGGGAACAGAAATTGACATATTTCCAATTATCACAATTCTTGTCTTATTTCATAATCCTTTCATAAACACTGAACATTATCCTTTTCATCAAACACAAGACACAGACAAGTCAAGCTGCAGTGTCATTGACACTTTCATTCATTTATTTATTGGTGTTTAAGGTCACATATTTCTGCACAATGGCTAATCATGACCACAACAGTTTTACAGGTGGAGAAAGCCGGAATACCTGGAGAGAACCACCGAGCAACGTTGAGCAACTGTCAGCTCCCCAATATACTAACTCCACACAAGCAGGCTTAGCATTGGTTGAAGACAGGTGCACCATCAAAGTGCAGTATGCCTTAGTCCACAATGCCACCATGCCCCCACAGGGGCAATGGGGGTGGGGGAAGTGTCTTGCCCAAGGACACAATGCGTTTGCCCCAGGTGGGATTTGAACCAAGGATCTCTTGGCTTGCAGCCTGTAGCTCTACCTACCAAGCCACTGCACCCTCCTTCCACCCCAGTCTCCATAATGTCCTTTGCTTTAGCATTGCAGATGGCATCTTGTTGCACACAAGGAGTGATGTATATCTAGCTAGTTGGGTATTCCAGAAATCAGGTCCTTAAGGCTGCAATTCTTTGTGTTGTTCAAAGTGTTGTAAGCTCATATGAAAATTATAATTGTTATTAAAAATCATGGTGAGCGTCCTTCAAAAGTGCTAAAATAGTGCATGAATTTGATCGTCTATTAACAGTGGGAACACTGTTCAAAACCGTGATAAAAGGTAGCTGGCAGTGATGTCCCAGCTTGAAGTCATTGCCAGACAAAGCAGACATTCAGGGTGAGGTGTAGAAGAATTTCTAGAAGATTTTCCAGAGCTTTAAGAGTTAATGTTCTTTTTTCATTTAGAGGAATTGGGAATTAGCGACTGGTGACAGGGAGAAAATAGACCATTTGACATTGTGAGAGGGGCTGGTAAATGAACCATTTAGACAACTAGAAAACTCCTGAAATGAGTTTCAGAGCTTACCTTTTCATAGTGTTTTTTGGTCGAGTTGTGTTAACAACCAAGACCAATGGTTTGGTGATGGTAGGCATGCTTCCAGGCATCCCCACACTGTTAGCGCAATAGTTTGAACAACTGTTCTCTGTTTTGACCAAAATTTGCCATGCAGGTCTTTTTCAATATCTCAAACAAGTTCAGAAACTGACCCGGCACGATTTTTTGTTGCAGATTTATGGCCCTTAATTCATCAATTTTTGCAAATTTTGAGCTTATTAGCGCAATAACTTGAATAAACTTTCTTCGATTCAACTAATATTTGCCAAACAGGTTCTTTGCAATAATAACTCAAGCGAGTTCGAAAACTGGCTCAGCCCAATTTTTCATTACAGAGTTATCGGCCTTAATCCATCAATTTTATGAACTTTGAGCTCATTAGTGCAGTAACTAGAACAAACATTCTCCAATTTGACTAATATTTTCTATACAGGTCTTATGTACTAATACCTCAAGGAAGTTCAAAAACTGGCATGGTCAGATTCTTCGTTACAGAATTATATTCCTTAATTACTCAATTTTTACGCATTTTGAGCTCATTAGCACTATAACTTGAACAAATGTTTTCCAGTTTGTCTGATTTTTACCGTACAAGTCCTTTGCAGTAATATCTCTGGCAAGTTCAAAAATTGGCCATGTACGATTTCTCATTAAGTAGTACATTTTATGAATTTTGAGTAGTGTTGGGACGACTATCAAATTTCCCTGTCGACTAGTCACCTGCTATCAGTCGCCGACTAGTCGGTCTGTTACACATGCAGCAATCAAAATGTCCAAACTGGTTAGGGGTAGGCTGTTATTTTGACCTTATAAACGGAAATAATCACAACAAAACTAGAAACCGCTATCGTCTCAACTCATCGATATTATTCTTGATAATGCGTCACTGTAACTGCTTCTGTCCAAAAGTACACGGAGAACCACTGAGCAACGACGAGCACCTGCCCGCACCCGCCCGCACCCCAGCATCATAAACCTCGATCTCATATCCCCCAGGGGTCGAAATAACGCTTGTTGCCGACAAGTAATTTCTACCAGCGACAACCAAAAAATAGAAGTGCTTGTCTTGGGCGACAAGTGCTATTTTTGGATTGAGTTTCATATTAAACTTGAAAAGCTATGTGCTGTTAAAATAGTAGAAGAATGTTTTGCGAGAGGAGCTGTTAAAATCATTAAATAGTTGCCTAATGTATTGAAACATTTATTATACGGTCTATCAATAATGATACTATGACATTTTTTTTACCACAAGGGCAAATCCAGGCATCGGCACACTTGGTATGTTCCCCCCTCCCCCACTAGTTTTACCCGGAGATGGGTTGTGCATTGTGGATATCTGCATCGGGTGCGAGGTAATTGCATCTTTTCGGATTAAATTTCAAAATTTGGTTGACAGTACATACCGGTAAACTTGAGCCTAGGTGCGCCTCCCCCCCGCCCCCACCCCAGCCCCACAGTTTTTCGTAAAGTCCTTCATCCGCCACTCAACCAACTCTGAACCGGTATTGGGATGTAACGACTGTGCGAATGAACTCACCAGAAGCATAAAAATGTCTGTAATGTAGAAAGGTAATTCTGGTCTAAGGGAGGTAATCAAATTAGCTATCAAAGAACTCAGCTATTTTCGAAATTGCTGACAGGGCTTTCGCCATACATGATGCCCCATATCTCTCACCAAATTTAATTTGCTTCGTTCCACAGCTGATTTTAAATAATATAAGTGATCTTAGACTTTGATATCACAAACCTTTTCAATTTTTTATTGAGTTTTGGTCATTAAAGCCTTAATGGTCACGCTGGTCACCATTGTAGTGTCGTTAAGCTGACAAGTCACAACAACAGAACAAACCTTTTCACCTCAAGGGAAGTTTAAGATGCCAGTATTGCAGTCTCTCTGGCGGATTGCCGGTTTGGGGTTCCAGCCTTAAAACGTCCCCCGCGCAGTCACTTAACTGTGGCTTAATTTATTCTTTTTTTCAGATGAAAGAAATATACTTGAAATTTTATCGAGTAGCAAAAGCAAGTGAATCGTCAATTTATTCTATCATGTAACAGAATACCCATCAAACTACTAGTCGACTACCGATTTTCTTGTCGACTACTGCATAAAAAATAACCGGTAACGATTAGTCGACTAGTCGTCCCAACACCAATTTTGAGTGCGGCAATTTTTACGGGTTTTGAGCTCAAAGTGATGACATTTCTGATTGTCAACAGAGAGTGCATGAAGAAAGTAGCCACAATTTGATGCTTGCATCTCCGATGTGCACCTCTTGTTCATTTGCTGTTTTGGTGCCAGTGCAGTATGATGTTTGAACAATTTTACAAAGGTTGTAAACCCTTTACCCAGTGTGACAATAAAAAAGCATACAACCTTATTCACACATGATTTGCTGTGGTTCTTTGAAGCCTAGGAAGTCCTTCAATTAAAACTGGGTTTCAAGTGCTTGAAAGTACTTGAAATTTGTGTATTGGCATTGAAAGTCCTTGATATTTAGGGTTGCTTAAATGTTTGAACTTGAACTAGGAAATAAGAGACAATTAGTTTGGCATTAAAATATGTCAATACTTGTGGTCTAGCAGTTAGTTGTTTTCAGTAAAGTGTCATCTGCCTGAATTGGCAGATGACACTTGACTAAAAGTAACTGCTCAGTTTGTATGACCTACTGCACAACCTCAAAGACAGGCAGCAGGGAGTCAGGGGCCTGTGCCGTTGGGAAATTTTGCATCATTGAGTCTCCAATTGGGAATTTGTTTTGGACGGGAAAAACATACAAACACTAAGACATTTTACACACAAATTGAGCAGATAATATTAAGACCAAAGAATCCCTGGGCAGACTTAACTTCTATGTGTTAAACATCTGTATTCTTAATCAAAAGTCTTTGGAGTCCCAGTTTTTGTGGCATTGAACTTCAAACCAAAAAGTCCTCAGTTCGATCCCTATGAGGTGTAAGTGCATTGTATCCTTAGTCAAGGCTCTTAATCCCGGTTGCTCACACATGGGGAGTGGTGGCGCTATGTACTAAGGCGTACTGCACATTGATGATGCACTTGTCTTCAATCAATGCTAACTCTGCCTGTGCAGAATTAGTATGTTGGGGAGTCTGACAGTTGCTTGCCTTTGCTCGGTTGTTCTCTCCAGGTACTCCCTCTACTCCTAAAACTGCCTGACATAAGGTTTGTGATGAATTGATTATATATTTATTATTTATTGGTGTTTAAGGTCACATACTTATGCACAATGGCTAATCGTGACCGTGACAGTTTTACGGGTGGAGGAAGCCGGAGTACCCGGAGAGAACCACCGAGCAACGACGAACAGCTGTCAGCTCTCCAACATCGTAACTCTGAACTCTGCACCGCAGCACAGGCAGGGTCAGATTGGTTGAAGACATGCGCACCATCGCCGTGCAGTACGCCTCAGTACACAGCGTCATCGTGTCCCCATGTAGGCAGTCGGGGTGAAGTGTCTTGCCCAAGGACACAACGCGGTTGCCGCAGGTGGTATTCGAACCGAGGACCTCTCGGCTTGCAGCCTGCACCTCTACCAACTGAGCTACCACGCCCCCAATTGATTATATAAACTTGCTATGAACCGATAATTTCCCAAAATATTCGGCCGATTCTGATGGTTTGAATAGGGCACAGAAAAAAATCAGTTGTCCCCCATTATACCACTGTATTTCATTGATAAATCACCATCTACGAAAGCTTATTAGCACATAAGTTCTCAGTTAGTACATTTTTAGTGCTGGACAATACTAGCCGAAATAATATTTGCAGGTTTTTGTTTTTTTTTTGTTGTTTTTTTTAACCCTTTACAGGGTTTCCGCTAGCGGAAAATTTGTGGGTCTAGTAGTTTAAAGAAAGTGAAACTCAGATGTCAAAGGTGTCTGAGGGGGCCTGGGGTTCTCCCCCCAGGAAAATTTTGATTTTTAGGCGCTCTCTGGGGCACTCTGGTCGCTAAAATGCTGAATAATTGAAGTGGAAAATATGAATTTTTTCTTCCTACAATTCTCTAAATTCCCACAGGACACACAATACTACATCTGGTCAGAGGTTTCATAAAAATACAAACCCAAAACAACACAAATTCCACGAATCCTGACAGTGACTGCGACGCTTTTTTATATTTTTAGTAAACTTTGTGTGTATGCTTCAGCTTTGTTTACAACCGCTCACGGTAATATTCGAAAAGAACCATGATGCTGACGTGTGACGTCATGCACATGCAATTACTTCATTTATCGCACGAAATAAAAGCCAGTGATTTCGGACCAAACACGACAATTTGAGTCCGAAATTTTATAGGCGACGTTGAGGATGTAAACTTTGTTTCCCCTTCTCGTCTGGGGGTTATAAAGTATCAGGTTGTCGCCAGTAATAGTAGGCATAGTATACAACATAATTATGCCTATATTACGTGGAAACAAAGGATCCTGAGTGTCGTTATGATACAGCATGGTACTCGACATTTTAACCACCAGCTTTTCTGACTGATCATAGTATGATCGGCGGGGGGAATGGGTCCGGTCGACGGACCTGCAGCCAGTCTAGTGGAAACCCTGCCTTTACCTAACATGATAAGCAGACAACATTTGCAAATAAAATTCTTCAAGCACTAATTTTTTTTATTTTTTACGACAAAAACATAGCTTATGACCCTAATGAGCTTGTTCCAATGAGGGGTCATAAGATATGTTTTTGTGACAAAAAATGAAAAAGTAATAAAAATTGAATGGTGAATTTTGTGAATAGCGCTGACCGGTTTTGGCCATTATGTTGGGTAAAGAGTTAATGAAGATTGTGATTAACGAAATAATCACACAATATTGTTCTCTTGTGAAGTTTGTATTTATTTTGGTAAATAGTTTTTATACAGTTTTGTGGATAAATACAATACACTCGGCTGTATTGACGAGAAATATACTTGGCAAACATACTTTATGTCTCCATTTAATCATAACTTTGCTGTATTTCTTTGTTGTGAACTTGTGTCCATGCGTAGTTTACAGATCGATAGGCAAGGGACATATCGGAATTTAATATTCATTTTTCAACTCTTTACCTTTCTTGATGTGGTTCTCTAAAATTTACTCAGCAGTCGTAATTGGAGAGAAACATCAAGGGAGGTAACTTAATTGAACAATGAATTTGACAAACTGAAAACGTGGTTGTGACAGCCATTCGACATAACAATCATTGGCCATTAAAAAAAGATTGTTTTGGGGTTTTTTCTCCAGTTTTTTTCTCCTATTGTGTTGTGATGTCAGCGGCATTTAATAACATACAGATAAACAGCTGAACACATTGTATTTATTCATTATCGTTATGTACTTAATTCAGCATTGTGCATCATCAAGGTCGAAGGACGAAGGCCAGTGACTTCGATCAGACAGGAAACTGTGCCAATCTGGTACTGATTGCAGGTAGTAAAATCCCTTAATATCTCAGCTCTGCAGATTCTTATATTCTGCTATGCACTACATACAAGTTTAATGGGCAAACGTCATTGAAATGGGCAGATATCAAAGAGATTTTTAATTGTGTTGTGTAAACAGTCCTCAATAAGGTCCTGCAGGGGTCCTTGAAACTCCTTACATTAACATTATCAAGACCATGATCACCGTCACAAAAATTGCCATTCCAATTGTCTCATTTTTTCAATTTTTGCCTTCAAAACATTGAGCTCATTCCATTTTTAGCTCAACTTTGGCAAAGCCAAATTTGAGCTTATGCCATGGCCCGTCATCCGTCTGTCCATCAACAATTGGATACTGCTCGGGCTAGAGGCCATATTTATGAACCGATCTTTACGAAACTTCTTGGGTACCTTTGTTATGACCGTGGGACGAGAGCGAGTGTTTTGGGGCTGCCAGCTGCCATTTTGTACTGACGATGCAGAAATCTGTTTTTTGTACAGAACTTCCATATGAAAGCTCTGATTTGAATAATTTTTTGTATGAATATTTAGTACCATGGGATACATCACATATAATACTGGTTTTTTTCTCGTGAGTAAATTATGCAAATTAGACTAACTTTGATGTTTTTTGGTGTTACTTTCAGCACTGAAAGTGCAGATGCCAATACGGCTCGGGCTAGAGGCCGTATTTATGAACCGATCTTTACGAAACTCCTTGGGTAACTTTGTTATCACCGTGGGACGAGAACGAGTGTTTTTGGGTCCGGTCCGAAATTCAAGATGGCGGATGGCAGTCATTTTCTGCAAAATTTGGTGCAATCAGATTTTTGCACAGAACTTCTATATGAAAGTGCTGATTTGAATAATTTTTTGTGTGAATGTTTAGTACCATGGGATACATCACATATAATACGGGTTTTTTTCTCGTGCAGAAATTATGCAAATTAGATGAACTTTGATTTTTTCAGTGCTACTTACACACAGTAAGTACGCATGTCAATACGGCTCGGGCTAGAGTCTGTATTTATGAACTGATCTTCACGAAACGTCTTGGGTACCTTTGTTATCACCTTGGGACGAGAACATGTGTTTCTGGATGCGGTCCAAAATTCAAGATGGCTGCCAGTGGCCATTTTGTACCGAAATTAGGTCTAATCAGTTTTTTGTACACAACTTCTATACGGCACAGGCTAGAGGCCGTATTTATGAACCGATCTTTACGAAACTTCTTGGGTACCTTTGTTATCACCGTGGGATGAGAACGAGTGTTTTTGGGTGTGGTCCGAAATTCAAGATGGCCACCAGCAGCCATTTTGTACCAAAATTAGTGCAATCAGTTTTTTGTACAGAACTTCTGTATGAAAGTTCTGATTTGAATAAATTTTTGTATGAATGTTTAGTAACATGGAATACATCACATATAGTACGGGTTTTTTTCTCGTGCAGAAATTATGCAAATTAGATGAACTTTGATTTATACAGTGCTACTTATACACTGTAAGTGCACATGTCAATACGGCTCGGGCTAGAGGCTGTATTTATGAACCGATCTTCACAAAACTTCTTGGGTACCTTTGTTATCACCTTGGGACGAGAAGGAGTGTTTCTGGGTGCGGTCCAAAATTCAAGATGGCTGCCAGTGGCCATTTTGTACCGAAATTAGTTCCAATCAGTTTTTTGTCACAACTTCTACACAGCTCATATTTGTGAACTGATCTTCACGAAACTTCTTGGGTACCTTTGTTTTCACCTTGGGACAGGAATGAGTGTGTTTTGGGGTGCCTTTGTAATCACTGTGCTATGAGAACAAATATTTTGGGGTTGGGTCAGATCCACTCTGGGACTCAACGATTTCTTTTCTAGTTTAGCATCTGACTGTCACCCACCTTTTCAATACTTTACCTATACATTTGTTACAGGCAACGGTCAGTATTTATGTACAGACTGTTACAATACTTTATATGTACCTTTGTTATCAGGTCATTACCTAGATGTTTGTCATTGCTGTGTCACATACTTTACATGTACATGTCTTTGTCTTGACAAGTTGAGCTACAGTGTCATTGACACTTTCATTTTCTCTCTGCCATGGGAAGCCTTTTGTTGAATTAAAATATCTATTACCGAATCTTTTGATACAATCATAATATACATGTACAAGCTTATTGGTTTCTTTTTTTTTTTTAGTTCGGTGTGAAATGGTCTGTCGAAGATGGTTGTAGCAAGAAAGAAAAAGATTTAAAACTTGAAATTTTCAGTCAAGCAACTCAGCTGCTGTGGAATTTATGGTATTTACCTTTTCAACGGTTCAGAAATACATTATTTAACTGCTTAATATGACGATCAAGAATGTTTCTTTTATGAATCATTTTTTCAGTCTGACAAAAGAGAGTAAACTTTTTATACTGGAGCTGTAGATGTTTGATGTTTGCTTGTGAGAAACATACAGACCAGAAACAGGGGCATAGCTAGGTTAAATGAAATGTGTGTGAGGGGGTGGGAGTGGGGGGATACAAAATATTTTCCACACTTAATTTAGCCTTGTACTGAGTTAAGAGTGGGTAAACCACAAAAGTGAAGGACCAGGGTCTTTCCCAAAGAACACAATTAACTTTTCGTGGCAACTGGAGCACCCAAAGTACATTTTAACGCTCTGCCCACTGAGGTTGAAAAAATTGAATTTTCAAGTCACCAATTTTTTTTAAGAAATGTAACTGGGAATTTAACCAGTTTACTCTTGTGTGACAGACTTTTTCACATCATGCAGCTAGAAATTTAACCAGTTCAGTCTTGCGGCAGAGAATTTTTCCCATCATGCAGCAAGGAATTTAACTAAATTCAGTCTTGTTTGACATAGACTTTTTCCCACCATGCAGCCTCCATGGAATTTAACCAATTCAGTCTTGTTTGACAGAAAATTTCTCCAATCATGAAGCCAGTAATTTAAACAATTTAGTCTTGTTTGACAGAGAATTTTTCCCATCAGGCAGCCAGGAATTTAACCAGTTCAGTCTTGTTTGACAGAGAATTTTTTAACCAATTCAATTTGTTTGACAGAGCTCATTGAGCGCTGTCAAACAAGATTGAATTGGTTAAATTCCAAGTTGCATGATGGGAAATTGAGCTTGACAAACAAGATTTAATTAGTTAAATTTCTAGTTGCATGATGGGAAAAATTTGTGACTTGAAAATTTATTTTGTAGACACTGTGTGGAGGGTTAAAGGTTTAAACACCCAAAAAGTGAAATAATTGTAGTTAAATGACCAAAGAAATATCAGGATGTGAGTACATGAATCAGTGTTAGGGATATCAGGTATGAATGGATATAAGGTTGATATTTTTCAGAAGTTGGAGGGGGTGGGGAAATGAATGACCCCATCTTGTTAGGCCCCAGAAAATAGATTTTCTGTTTCTCAAGCCATTATTTATAAAATTTCCTGCAGGCGGGCATTTTTTTATTTTATTATTTTTTTTATATTTCTTTGCCATCAAAAGTTTATGTTCTAGGCTTGTTTGAGGCCTCATAATCTACACAATAGCATAGGTGGTGATGTATTTTGACCTCTGAATGAAAGAAGGCTTTGCAGTGCTAAAGCATTGCAAAGCCTTGTTGCATTCAAGGGACAAATTTATCAATTTTATTAACTTGGGTAAAATATTAGACATAAACCATTTAAATTTTTTTTTTTTTTTTAAGTTTGCATTGGCTATAAAAAGAGAGCATGTGGCAGCCAAAAGGACCATGCCGGAGGGCCTGAGAAACAGATTTTTAATTTTTTAGGCCTTATGTATCTGAAATAAGTTGTAGAATGACCACATAGAGACATTGACCCCATTTTTATAAGTTGCTGAATTTCTTCTGGTGTTAGATGTTCTTGGAAGTGTTTACATTTTACATTGAAGGTTTCAAGGCCTTTAACTTTAAAAAAAAAACATTTGTTTTTTTTTGACATAGTTCATGAAAAATAATTGAATTTTGTCAGAATATTATCACTGGGGCTTATTTCTTGCCCCTTCACAGGTTATTTATTTATTAAGTTTTAACGACACTTTAACAGCCAAGGTCATATCCTGTCGATTTCAGTTTTATGGGTGGAGAAGCCAGAGTACCCAGGGAGAACCACTGAGCAACAATGAGCAGCTGCCAGCTCCCCAACATTGTAACTCCGCACTGCCGCCCAGATGGGTTTAGATTGGTTGAAGACATGCGCATCATCGATGTGCAGTATGCCTTAGTACACAGCATCATTGTGCCCCCATGTGGACAACCGGAGTTGAGTGCCTTGCCCAAGGACACAATGCAGGAGTCCAACTAACCAGGCTCGATGTTGTTTAACTTTGGTGATCTGACGAGAACCGGTTACCGCAATGCCACCACGCCCCCTATTAACAGGTTACTACATATAATATGCTGGTAACCTATAGGTAAAAAGAGTTGTAATGATTTTCCATCTTCTCTGTTTTTTCAATGCCAGCCATGTTCCTCCCTTTTTACTGTTTAATTTTTTCTGACTATAATTTGTAGAATGGTCATGTTTGCAAGCAGCTCAACTACAGACAACCAAACACTCATGCATGCAATCATGATATAACGGTGCTCCAGCACTTCTATAATTTGTGGTTATCCTCGATCATGGCATTGTTTGATAAATGAAATAATTAATGAATTTAGCTCTAAGTGAGTCTAGTCCCTTCAATGAACAGAGGCGTGACACAGTTATTTTTAGGTCATAATCAGAGTAACAAGTGGAGTATAATGGCGATCTTCTTTTGCAAATTATTTCTGCTGGTACTGCAGCTAATATCCAACTTATCCAAACTTGGATGGCAAGTCCCCAAAATAATTTTTTAGTATGTACCACACTCAAAAATTGATTTTCAGCTTTACTATCCAAGTTAGGACTAATAGGCAGGGATTGAAATAAACTGTTTGTGATAATGTAATTTATCCCATAAATAGACATTTATTCGAACAATAGAAGACTTGGATAAATTTTTGCTTTATTCACCTAGTATCAGCTGTTAGTAGGGTGATAAATTTTTCCCGTAGGTTTAACACTGAAAGAATTTATTCCTATAATAATAATAGAGACAAACTTGTTGACCTCTGACCTCTACCACATTCGTGTTGTCATGACCTAATTTCATTTTGTGGGAGACATAATGAGCCGATGTTTATAAAATGTTGATTGTCGCTGAAATGTTTAGTTTTAGAATATATGACACATCTCAACTCTGTCTTACAAGAAAACGAACAACAATTAACAAAGAAAACACAAAGTAAATCAATCGAACCAAGCGTTGGAAAGCATACATGTTCGATTGTGAAAGGCAGGGAGCATGATGATTGATGTTTCGTTTTCCAAAGTAGGAAAGTGTAAATAAACAAATGCACTTCTCATCTGCTTTGTTTATAAAACTCAAGTTGAATCGACGATGAAAAAAATAACAATAAACAACGAAAATAAAGATAAACATTGTTCATTTAATAAAGTATTTTTGCAAGTTTAACTCAAGTTTGTAGGCGAATTATTTTTAGACAGAAATGTATCACTGCACCTTGTTTATTTTTTGCAGTTTTGCTTGTCATTTCAATCAATTCAATTCAATCTTTATTTCACAGCATACAAATACAAATGAGAGAGAGTAAAGTTAAAAAATTATTGAATGATGTATAAATGTATACTGTGGGCAATGACATAGCCTTGTGACTGTCTTCCTGTCATCCCCAAGAAATATAAATAATAAATAAAATAGAATGCCAAATGGCAAGTGTTAAATTCAAGTTAAATGTAGTCGATCCAGACAGCAGGTAGTTGTTGCATTTTTATTAGCATCCTTTACATTAGAATTGAGTATTGTTTCCACATCATGGATCAAATTCCCAAGAGTTCTGTCTCGGATTGTTTTAACCCGTCAATCAACTGTGTTTCCGAATCCTAATCGAATCAACAGTGTTTCCGAATAAAAAAATTTTTTTTTTATATGCATTCCTTAGTAGGCCAGTACAATTATCGTAGGCTAATGGGGTGATGTAAAAACCAGAAAACCACGGGACAACCTTTTCATCTGCTTGTGGGAAGAGAAGAGATGAAGGTAATAACTTCCCCGAGAGTTCCAACTAGGTGAAGCAGTCAGTGCATCTTGGGTTGGAACACCTAACATTGACTTCATATGCGTTTAAAAATTGATTGAATAAAGTTTTGTTAAATGCCTTTCGGGTGAGGGTTTTTATTGTTGTGTCTAAGTCATTCCACAGTTTGGGAAAATAAAAATATGGAAGAGCGTCTGAGAACTGAGTGCGTGGTTTGTGTGTGATTAGGTTTCCATATTGCCTAGTATTCATACCAGATGGGTTAGAGTACACTTGGAATGTATTATCAAAACTAACAGGGAGGTTGTTTGTAGACCAGTCGTACATGAATAGAAGTGAATGTAACTTGTACAGATCATTAAATTTCAGGATTTTAAAATGTTTGAAAAGAGGATCGGTGTGTGAGTTGAACTTTTTGTTCACTATGATATGCACAGCCTTTTTTTGAAGATTCACAATTTGTTTAGTGGCTGGTGTATTGCCCCAAATTTGTATCCTGTAAATTAAATGGCTTTGAAATAAAGTGAAATAGAGTATACGTAGTGTCTCGAGCGGCAAAAAATTCCTGACTCTATTCAGGATATAAATTGCCCTGGATAGTTTTGTACAGATTACGGATACATGATGATTAAATCTATGGTTCTCGTCCATGTCAGTTCCTAGGAATTTTATGAATTCGTGTTGGCGATTATTACCTGCTATTATTAAGCTTGAGTTATTTAGTGAAATTTGGGTTTGTACATTGTTGAAATTGTAATTGTCATTTTGGGGATGAAGAAGTAGGACCTTAGTTTTATTAGCATTTAATGATAACTTATTAGCTAGACACCAGTGATTGATTTTTGACAATTCATTGTTTGCCCTCTCCGCTAGGAGGTTGAGGTCATTACCGGATGCGTAGGATGTTGTGTCATCCGCAAAGGATAAAATACTCATGTCGGTCGACTCACAAATGTCGTTGATAAAGAGCACAAACAAAAGAGGACCGAGGACAGAACCCTGGGGTACACCAGTAATCATATTGAGTCGATTTGAGGATTCACTCGCTAATTGCACAAATTGAGATCTCTCAGAGAGATAGTTCTGAAACCAAGAATTAGCTATACTTCTAATTCCGTAATGTTCAAGTATCCTGACTAGGATTTCATGGTCAATAGTGTCGAATGCTTTGGAAAAATCTAAAAAAATAGATAATGTGCAATCTTTGGTTGCATTGTTATTCATTATGGAAGCGTAGTTGATAAGATGCATTATCGGATGAAATGTTGAGTGTCCCTTTCTGAAGCCAAACTGATGGTTATAAATAATGTTGTTTGCATCTAAAAAGTTTGTTAACCTTTTGTGCATTAATTTCTCTAAGATTTTAGAAAATGAGGGAAGAATACTTATTGGACGATAATTGTCGAATGACTGTTTATCTCCGGATTTAAAAATTGGTATTACTTTTGCAATTTTCATTTTTGATGGTACAATTCCAGTTGAGAATGAGGTATTAATAACATGGGTTAAAGGAACAGCAATTTCTTGTATAATGTTTTTTAGTAGTTTTGGAGAAATGTTGTCATTACCAGCAGAAGTTTTTATTGGAAGATTTTTTACAGAAGATACGACTTCTTCAGGGCTTGTGGGTGATATTAAAAATGATCCAGGGACGCTGTTTTTGAGGTAATCTGAGAATCGATGTGTGGAGCTTGTCATGTTATTGGTAATTCGATTTCCAATATTAATAAAGTAGTTGTTAAATTTATCAGCAATTTGGATAGGGTCAGTGAACTCTACATTATCATCAATAAACGATGATGGTAGGGGAGGCGGAAGGTTTGACTTATTTATTGCTTTGTGGAGAATTTCCCAAGTTTTCTTAATGTTTCCCTTATTTTCTGAAATTAATTGACTATAATAATTTTTTTTAAGTTTACGTTTCAGTTGCTTAAAAATGTGACAGTAGGTTTTGAATCTTGTAATATTGTCGTTGGTTGGGGACCTCAGCTTTTTTTTCAAGCAGTTTGTGTTTGTTTAGAGATGACTGTAGAAGACCGTAAGTCATCCATAGTTCTTGTTTTACGTATTTTTTCGGGGTCTTCTTTATCGACGGTGGGAAGGCTTGATTAAACGTTGTATGAAGAATTGATAGGAGCTGATAGGCATACATTATTGAAATCAGATTGAGATAGTAGGTGTTTAAATAAGTTGATATTCCTTGTATTGAAGATTCTCTTTGGTTGGAATGTATTGTCGTTGGATTTGGTACTATTGGGTTTTTATGTAAAATGTTGCGAAATGATCGCTGACATCTGCAATGATTATTCTGGAGGTATTAAAGTCAAGTTTACTACATAAAATATGGTCAATTATAGTCGCTGAATGATTTGTTACTGTTGTAGGTTTGGTTATCATAGGTGTGAATCCGGTGCTGAACAGAGATTCTAAATACTGATTAGTTTTCTGGTGTTGGTTAAAGTTTGGTAGATCTATATTGAAGTCGCCCATCAGATAGGTTGTCTTCTTCTCAGAAGTGATTTTATCGAGTAAGTTGGAACATTGAGATAAAAACAAGTCAAGATCGGCTTTTGGTGCAGTATTGGGGCGATAAATAATTCCTACAGTTGATTTGTAATTTCCAGTGAGTTCAATAAATAGTGATTCAAACACATGGGGAATGAAAATGCTTAAGTCGTTCCTAGTTTTGAATGGTATAGAATCTTTAACAAAAACACCAACCCCACCCCTACCATCATCATCGGAGGGACGAGGACGTAGAACAAGCGAATGATAACCATCTAAGATGTAAGAGATGTTTTCCTTTACATTGAAAGTTTCAGTGATACCTATGATGTCAAAGATATTACCATTTGTTTGGAGATCACAAATCAGACTCTGTAGTTGTTCAAAATTGGCATTCAAGCTTCTACAATTAATGTTAAGTAAAGCAAAAGATTTCTTACACGTGCCTACTGTTGAAGAGAACGTTCCCGGAGTGTAGTATTTGCAGTTATTCCTGTCGGCATTGAGTGGAGAAATAGGATCATCTTCTGAAACACAGTCAATTTCATTGTTGAATTGTGTAACAAAGTCAAAGGCTGCATCGTTCTGAACATCAGCAAGCGAGACTAAGTTAGTCGTCATAAAGTTTGGTACACAATGAAGGAAACAAAGAGTTTTAATAACACAAGTGTTCTACTCTGCTGTCTAGATTACTGTGACTTGAGGTACAGTTGGAGAAGTTGGGACAAGAGCATGAGTCCTGAAATGTGGACTTAGGCAATCTGTCTTATTATGAACCCGGGAGTTGGTTGGATGGGTTATGAATAATCATAGGTACTAGGTATTCTGTAAGGAGAGGTTATTTTTGCGTGTGGGTCGGGATATATATTGGTGAATATAAGAAAACAAAATAATATGGGTGCACATGATAGAGGGCATTAAAATGTGGGTTGAACTGGTAACACATTCACATTGTGGTCATGCCCTCACATGGTTTATCAGTTTGTACGCAAAGTGCATCATGGCTGCTCAGTATCAGCCATGCTGCACTTTGAGTAAGTATTCACGTGGTGTTCAATTTGGGTGGGAGAAAATGAATTTTCACTAATGGAGAGATATTCTATCGTTTGGATAGGAATATATTTGGATATATTGCAGCAACCATGCCACAGTCTGAGAACAGGTGGTAATACAAGTAAGTTGTGTAATTATTCAAGTGACGTTAAACAGGGGTATGAGAATCTAAGATTTCAGTAATGCTATGATATTCAAGCATGCGAGTGTAGGAATTATTGGAATAAATAGTGGAAAGCGCGAAAATATGACTGCACACAATAAAGGGCATTGAAATGTAGTTTGAACTGGGAGTCACTTTTCCATTGTGTTTCAGCATTTATGGTTGTCAATCTGCACACAAACTTCACCATGGCTGTTCTGCAGCAGCCATGTCGCAGTCTGGGAGCAGACGGTAACACCAGTAATTGGTGTAGATAATCATTTTGTGTTTCGTAAGGGTATGAGTATCTGGGTTTTTTGTTATTAAAGGATATTCTAACGTGGGGTTAGGATATATGTTTGGTGAATACACAAAAGCAAAACAATATGTCTGTACATAATGGAGGACATTGAAATTTCATTTGAAGTGGGTATCACTTTTCTAATGATTAAGATGCCAGGTTTGCAGTTAGAACAAACTGCACCATGACTGCTCTGCAGCAGCCATGCTGCAGTTTGAGAACAGACGTCACCTTCAGTAAGTTGCGTAAATGTTCGTAAAAGGTTCAACCAGTGTTGGAAGCTGACATTTCAATAATGGGGTGGATAATCTAACATATGGGTGGGGATACGTTTGAATAAATACATAGATACAGGATCATGTTGTTGGACATAATAGGGGACATGATGCAGTTAGGGAGCAAACTGTTACACCAGTAATTTGTGTGCATATAAATAATCATGTTGCGTATCGAAAGGGTATGATAAACTGAGGTTTGTGCTATTAAAGAATCCAGTAAGTTGAGATAATATGGGTGCACATGATAGGGTGCATTAAAATATGGGTTGAACTGGGTAACATATTTTCATTGTATTGTAGTCAAGCACTCACATGGTTTATGAGTCTGCGCACAAACTGCAGCATGGCTGCTCTGCAGCAGCCATCCTGCAGATTGTGAACAGACAGCACCACGATTCATATGATGTTAAACCAGTGTTAGAAACTGACATTTCATTAATGGGTGGATAATCTAACATATGAGAGTGCATATCTTTGAATAAATACATAGATATAAGATAATGTTGTCGGACATAATAGGGGGCATGATGCAGTTAGGGAGCAAACGGTGACACTAGTAATTTGTGTACATGTAAATAATCATGTTGCGTATCGAAGTGGCATGATATTCTCTTTTTTTGCTATTAAAGGCTCCTTTATGTTGATATAAGATGGGTGCACATGATAGGGTGCATTCAATGTGGGTTGAACTGGGTAACACATTCTCATTTTGGTCAATCACTCACATGGTTTATCAGTCTGTGCACAAACTGCAGTATGGCTGCTCTGCGGCGACCATGCTGCACTTTGTGGACAGACCGTTAAGTTGAGTAAGTATACACGTGGATTCAAGTGGGTAACACATTCTCATTTTGGTCAAGCACTCATATGGTTTATCAGTCTGTGCACAAACTGCAGCGACCATGCTGCATTTTGTGGACAGACCGTTAAGTTGAGTAAGTATAAATGTGGGTTGAAATGGGTAACACATTCTCATTTTGGTCAAGCACTCACTCAATCGAATTGGACCAATGTGCTTCTCACTTCTTGCAGTGTTTTGTAGCAAGTAGCAGCACAATTTCTTCGAGACTGCCCTGTATAAATGATTTATGGGATAAACAAAATAAACGTATAGTGTTTTCAAGTAGAAAATTTATTCTACTCGTAGGATTAAGAATGAAACCAACGAGCCTCTGACGAGTCAGTTTCATTCTTAATCCTACGAATAGAATAAATGTTTTACTTGAAAACACTGCACTTTTATTCTATATATATCATTTCTTTCGTGAAACAAGGTGCCATCTACAATGTTACAACATAGCAGAGATGGTGCCTTGTTCCACTCAAGGGGTGATGTGCTATTGTACCTGTGCAGGATAACATTCATATGCAACTGAAACTTGATTCAAGAATTCTATTTGCAAGTGTCGTCTGCCTTGTGTGATAGGAAAAGGGTTAAATCTGTTTTCAGTTTGTTTTGTTTTGTTTTCCAGTGAATGTAGCAACACAGCATTGAATACATTTAACAGAGAAGATTTAATCACATATTTATTACCATGTTTGCAATATGAAGTGTATGGATTCACCGTAGCTCTATCTGCAGGTAAAACAAAGTGGTGAACTCTTGTAATTGTAGACCCACCTTATCACTGAAAAACATTCTGCTAACATGAATATTTCCAGTTTGACGGAGCCCATAGCTCTATTGAATAAGATACAATAAATTGGAGGCCCATATACTGAAAGTACTATAGCACAAAAAGATCTGTAAACTTGAAAATCCCTCTCTCATATATAGAGGATATGGAATGAGTGTTTTTCTCACATAATATTTATGAAACGAGTCCAAGAATTTTCCGTTTGGGCGAGCCCAAACGGAAAATTCGGACGAGTTTCATAAATATTATATGAGAAAAACACTCATTTCATATTCTATTTATCATATGACACACACACACGCACAAATTAGCCACTTAGTATGACTTTTTAACCCATCACCTAACTTGAGTTGCAGATGGCACTTGGAAAAAACATCCTCGTATAACTGAAAATTTTCAATTTTTACTTCCAAAACATAGGTTATGACCCCTCATTGGAACGAGCGTGACATGCTAGTTCCAATGAGGGGTCATAACCTATGTTTTGGAAGCAAAAAGTGAAAATATAAAAAAAATGAATGGCGTTTTTCTTGTATTGCGCTAGACGGTTTTTGCCGCTACGTTAGGTAAAAAATTAATACAATACTAGAGGAAGTGATTGTACCTTCGGAACAATACACAGGATTTTCCTTAGTGTTTTTACTGACTGTTCTACTCAGCAAGTCCTAAGGGAGCTCCATAGCAAATAAAAATTTGAATTTTTTTCGGTTTTGTGAAATGTTTTGGCAGAAAGATGTTAACCAACTACCATTTTGTGCCCTTGATTAATAGAGAAGTTTATTACAGTCATTCCTGTGAAAAGTTCCAGTCAATTGCCCCTTCCAGTCCAAAGATATCGGCTCCTGCATATTTGAGTGTTTTTGGACGGTTTTGGCTGGAAAAACATTTTCCGCAATATGTGGATAGTTTTATTTATCAGAACTAATGAGTCTAGACATAATAAAGTAAAAAAAACACAAGAAAATTTTTTTCAATTTTTGGTCACAGTGTCCCGAAGCCATGTTTGAGAGCTAGCAGAAGCCAAACGAAGGACAACTCCAATTCCAAAAGACGATTACTTTTCATGTACACTGTGAATTCAACATTTCAAACCTCAGAAGCTTTCAAATCATCCCCGTTATTGTGTACTCTGACCCCAAAGTAGCCCGGTCGTAACAAAAATTTCGGACATTTGGTCGTAAATTTCAGTCCGAATCGGACCGAAACTTTTCAGTGTAGAAAAAAAAGTCTCAAAATTGAACGAAATGCATCAAAAACGAAGAAAAGGTTTTCGATTTTTTGGCCGCCATTTTGGATTAATGAAAAATTGAAACGAAATTCTTTCAATTTTCCTTATAAAGCGGTATAACTGCCTTCAATTTGGATCCCTTTTAGAGGGCTCATTATATTTAAATTTCGATATTTCAATCCAAAATGGCCGATTTTCGAGATAACTTTCCGTTTTGTGAAAAATTTTGGCAGAAAACATAAAAAATGGAAAAAAATACCGATTATGTTTGTTTTAGACAAGAGTAATTCTGACAAGTCTGTCGAGAAATTAAGTCGATAGCATTTTTCCTTCACGAGATATTGGCCTATGAATGTTTGGGCGTTTTTGCCCAACAAGAAACATTTTCCCCCAAATACTGATGGTTTTATTTATTAGGACTCATGGCCGTCATTGATAGTTTTTATTTATGAGAACTAATTAATCTAGACATAATAAAGTAAAAAAAACACAAGAAATTTTTTTTTAATTTTTGGTCACAGTGTCCTGAAGCCATGTTTGACTGCTAGCAGAAGCCAAAGGAAGAACAACTCCAATTCCAAAAGACGATAACTGTTCATATGCACTGTGAATTCAACATTTCTAACCTTAGAAGCTTTCAACTCATCCCCATTGTTGAGTACTGTGACGGCAAAGTAGCCCAGTCGTAACAAAAATTTCTGACTTATAGTCGAAAATTTAAGTCCGAACAGGACCGAAAATTTTCAGTGTAAAACAAAAAAAAATTTTTCATCTCAAAATTGAACGAAACGCATAAAAAACCCAAAAAAAATTTTTTCGATTTTTTGGCCGCCATTTTAGATTAACGAAAAATCGAAATGAAATTCTTTCGATTTTTCTTATAAAGCGGTACTACTGCCTTCAATTTGGATCCCTTTTAGAGGGCTCATTATATTTAAATCTCGATATTTCAATCCAAAATGGCCGATTTTCGAGATAACTTTCCGTTTTGTGAAAAATTTTGGCAGAAAACATAAAAAATGGAAAAAAATATCGATAATGTTTGTTTTAGACAAGAGTAATTCTGACAAGTCTGTCAAGAAATTAAGTCGATAGCTTTTCTCCTTCAGGAGATATTGGCCTATAAAGGTTTGGGCGTTTTGGGGCGTTTTTGCCCAACCAGAAACATTTTGCCCCAAATACTGATGGTTTTATTTATTAGGACTCATGGCCGTCATTGATAGTTTTTATTTATGAGAAATAATGAATCTAGACATAATAAAGTAAAAAAAAACAAGAATTTTTTTTTCAATTTTTGGTCAGTGTCCCAAAGCCATGTTTGACTGCTAGCATAAGCCAAATTAAGAACAACTCCATTTCCAAAAGATGATAACTGTTCATGTACACTGTGACTTCAACATTTCTACCCTTAGAAGTTTTCAAATCGTCCCCCTTGTTGAGTACTGTGACGGCAAAGTAGCCCGGTGGAAACAAAAATTTCCAGCTTTTGGTCGAAAATTTCGAAGTCCAAACCGAAAATTTTTCTGGTGCAAAAAAAATTTTTTTTTTGTCTCCAAATGGGCTAAAACGCATAAATAACCGAAAATAAAAATTCGATTTTTCGGCCGCCATTTGGATTGTCGGAAATTCGAATCAAAATTTTTTCGATGGTTTTTACAATTCGGTGATATACTTCATATCTAAGCCATTTTAGATGGTTCAGCATATCCCTGTCCCGAGATTGAGTTAAAAAATGGTCAAATTTTGAATTTTTTTTTCGTTACGAAAAATGTTTTGGTAGAAAGGTGTTAACTAGATACATTTTTGTACCATATGCTGATAGAGGGGTGTATTGCTGACATGTGTGAGAAAATTTCAAGTCAATCGCCCTTTCCAGTCCAAAGATATGAGCTGCCAAATATTTTTGTGTTTTTTGGCATAAAGGGTTAACTAAAACATTTTCAGAAAAATGGGAATATGACGATTAGTTACAACTTATGACCCTTTATGAGTACAGAAACTTTAAAAAAAAAACGTCAAGAGCGTTTTCGAGAAATAGTGAAAATAAAAAGTGTGGAAGAATAATAATAATAATAATAATATAATAATAATAATAATAATAATAATAATAATCATTGCAATAACAAATATATTTTCCCTTTAGGAAAATCCAAATAACCCAACCTAAATAGGACAGATAACGTAAATTCTCTCTACTGAAATTATGCAAATGTGACCCCGTTATATTTTGTTTAGCCAATCAAATTCTCCAGTTTTAAAATTGACAAATGAAAGCTCCCAACTCTAATTATGCAAATTATGAAAATATGGCCCAGTTGTATTTTGTTCAGCCAATCAATCTAGTTTTGAAATTGACCAATGAAATTGACGGAAGGCTTTATTTATCACTGATTAATATGAAAACAAAATTTCAAATGTTTTAAAGTGAACAAAACGGACGAGTCATATGATAAAAGCATGTATGTGACGGATGATAAAGATTCTTTCTTACATAAAACGAAAAATCAGAGGGATTATTGTAGCATTATGTTGTCCTAATTACACGCCTGATCTCCATTTGAAGCAGACAGTAATTATATTATGAGATTTCATGGTTGGCTGATTGTAGAGTATAAAAATCAGTGTCAAATAGAATGGCCCATTTTTTAAAGCCAATGCAGTTGCAGAATATTAATCGGCCATTTTTTTCACATCATCGCCATCGGTTTCATTCTCACCTGTGACTTAAAAGCATGCAGACCTGCTAATTACCATGACAGCTCAATTGGAAATCCCAATTTAAACTACAGAAGGCTCTGTCAGCTCTGGATGTCTCTTGTCCTTTCAACTGGACTCTCCAGATGATAGACAAGAGCGTCCATCTGATGCTGGAATTTAACTCATAGGAGGATACCACCACCACACCTCCTGGGAGAAGTAGCACCTTTAGTAAGAGAAACCCCTCTCACTCTGGTCCTCACTCAAAGGAGTCTTGAAAGAAGAAGAGTCCATCAACCAAGCACATGGACACCCGGTGCTTGGAAGCCTGGCTTGAGAGGAGAAGAGCAGAGACAGAGAAACAGGAAGAGAAGAAAGTGTCATCCATCAAATCACCACCACATTCCCCTCCCATACCAACCCCCACCTCTTCACCAAAGAGGTTAGAAGGCAGGAAAGTGGAAGAGGAGTTGGAGATCACCCAATGCAGACCTGGATCTCCTATCTGCTTGGACCAATCAAGACAGGGCTCTGACGAAGGAATGCGACGACAGCCTGGAAGAAGAGATACTATCTGCTGAATTCATTGAAACCCTGATGAGCACCCCTCCAAAATCTACGGATCTCTCAAAATTGACTTCATGGGTTCTGTCAGCCAATACAGAAAATTTGTAGAAGACCACTGGGAAGATAATGCAACCAAAGAGAAACTCCTAAATTATCCAGACAAAGTCATAGAAGCCCAAAAGATCCGGGACCCGGATTTCCACGACACATGAAAGACGTACTTCCTCAGAAAAACAAGAAAAATGGCAAAAAGAACAGATGCCACTAACCCAACCCCAGCCTCTTTCCTCCTTTAACGTGCCCAGACATGTTGCACAATTTCTAATTTACAGTAAAAGAGGGTAAAAAGGGGCTTATAAGCCTACCAGTAATATCTTGGTTGTATATTTGTCACATCTTGGTATGAATAAAACACAGAATTGCACTACTGTATTTATTAGTACAGGAAAGCACTGATAATATTTAGTGTTCAAGAAATATCACTCTCTGGAGCCATTTCCAAACTCTGCACTTCATTTTTTGAAGAAAATCTCTCTGTCATCTACTGAAATTGAAATAAGACACCTTCAGAAAACTTCTTTGACTCTTGTACATCACTGAAGTAGAACTGTTGAAATGTTTTAGCTGATGACCAATTTGCTGTTTTTAGAATGTTTTGAAGAGTGATCCCTGATTTAAAAGCAGCCAATGTAGCTACACCCCTTGTTGAATGTGGGTGAAAGATGGATGTATCAATCCCACCCGAGGATTTGCATTGATTTGCCTTCCTGTGTTAGAAAACTCATGAAATGGGATACTTCTGCTTCAGATGGATTGATCGTATTAACATGCCTTTCATTTACACCAAAGATTCCAGTGTTTCCATTCAAGAGTATATTGCTTTTCAGATGATTGTCACTATGACTCAGTGATGTAGTTGGCAGCTGTGCTAGAAATTTATTTTGACTGCATATATCTGCTGATACAACACATGCCTGAAGGCACAATTTGCCCCCCAGGGGGGGTGATGCATTTTTTGGCGATTTTTGAGGTGAGGTAATGTGAGTAGATCCTCTCTTGGAGGGATGAATGATGGCTTTTTGACAAGAAGTTGAAGCAGAAGTGGAAACCAAGATTGAGTTGGTCACTTTGGTAGAATTATTAATACTTTCCTCACCTGATCATGTTGGATCATTGTTGGGATCTTGACCAGCAAACTGAAAGGAGGAAAACTATGTGGTAAGAAATCAGTCCATTTCAGTGTGAAAGCATCAATATGGGAGGCAGTAGGATCTAGTATCCAAGAAACATTTTCTAATTTGAAAATTTATGACTGAGGCAAAAAGATCAATATCTGGCAGAAAAGTTTTGCCCGAAATTTCTTTGAATATCTTCTCATTTAATTTCCATTCTGTTGAATCTCAGAATTCGCTTGATAACCAGTCAGCTTCACTGTTGGAGATCCCAGGTGTATGTGTTGCAGAAAGTTGAATATTTATCTCATGTGCCCACCCAGAGAAAAATGTTTTACTGAGAAAAAATAATTTCAGTTTGGTTCCCCCATGCAGTTAATATAAGATACAGCAGTAGTGTTGGCAGATTCAATGCAAATATGACAAGACAAGTAATGAGAACACAATTCCTTCTAGAGTCCTAAAAACATGGCTTTTAGTTTTAATAAGTTTATATGATTTATATGTGAATTTGTCCATCTGCCAATTTTGTTTCCAGAGGCTGCCCCCTAACCAGCCAAGGATTCATCTGTTTGGTTGGTAATGGAAATGTCAGCTGGCAGTATGAGCTGCCCATTCATTTTATGCACATTATTTAACAACCAAGTTATTTCTCCTTGTGCAATGGCTGAGAAGCGAACTAAAGCATAAAAATCATGAGCATTAGCTATCAATGAATCATTTTTTAATGCATCAAGCACCCTGTAATTTATACATCCAAGCTGAACCGCTTTCATTGATGAAGTATAAATACCAATCAACTCTGCTAATTCTTCTTTGATATCGACAGATGTTAAAAATTGCATTGGCAGCTTATTTTGTATAAAGCTTACTTTTATCCAGTAGAATAGAATGGTTAAAAAAAATCCCTATTGGTTTGATCACAAGGTACTTTTTTCAGGACTTTGAAAAAGTGCTGAGTCAGCACTTTTTAACACTGTAGACAATGGGAAAAACATTAAAAAATCTTCTCCAGATGCAGCAGGCAGAATCTTTTGATATTTGGTATGCAACATTGTAGGGTGGATCTGATTCAAGTTTGTTCAAATCGGCCCCCTGGGTTCATATTTGGGCTCAGTATAGGATCCCGATTTCGAACTTTGTGCATTTCAGGCAAATTTCTTAAAAAATCTTCTTCTCCAGATCCAAATTTCTTCAAAAATCTTCTTCTCCAGATCTAGTAGGCAGAATCTTTTCATATTTGGTATTAGAGATGAGCCGATTAGTAAAATGCCCCATCAGACGAATGCCGATTATTTTAGACAACAATCGGCCGATACCGAATGCCGATGTCAGATGGTTTCTTTATTATTCAAGCTGACTGCAGAAACTGAGTGATTTACCTTAATCAGAATCCCCATCAACCCAGAAGATAACACACTTTTACCATACTGACTCGTGTCGAAGCCCATACTCGTGTCGAAGCCCACCCCCCGCTTTTTCAGATTTGTGAACCAGGGTGCCTTACTCGAGTCACAGTCCACCCCCCAAGTTTCAAATTTTACGAAAGTTGTTTGAGACAAGACGTCAAATTTACAGGCATCAAATGGGAAAAATAGCTTGACTTGTTGCAACACTGTACTTACCAAATAGAACTGCAATACTGTATTATGTATATTTTTTGGAGTTGAGATTTTTGTGTTGTTAAATTCGTCTTTTGTGTAATACATTATGTCTGTGTTCAGTGTGATAAGTCTTCATTAAAATATTATCCCAAGCAAAATTGACTTGTTTATTTTTTTGTCGACCTCGTTTTTCGAAGCTGTCACTTGTTTCAAATGAGAGTGCAGGCTGCTGTCAATAGTTGTCTGAAACACGCCCACAACATATAGTTTTTACAGTTTTCACAGTGGTCGAATATCATCAGAAAGATACTGATTGAACACTGCCACTTTCAAGCGGGGCACAACTCATTGTAAAAGAACACTGCCACGTTCGAGCGTGCACATCTCATTGTGAAAAACAGGTATTCAGAAATTAATGAGAAAGTGGTAATTAAAAATAAAAAATAATTACAACTCTGGTATTTGAGAATTTTTTAACAATATAACCAGGAATATGATTTATGACATATTGGTTCAATAAATCATGCTCATTTATCATTTCATCATGCTCTGCAACATGTGAAGTTATGACTTTCAGTGTAAAATCAAATTTTCAAATTTGCCAAGGGAGGCAACTATTTTGTTATTCATATTCCGCTGTGTAAATTTTATCTGGTCTTCATATGAAGAATTTTTTTATTGATTTTGTGTGAAGCTTTATTTTGTTTTACGCATAATAAAATGTACATATTAAAAAAAACAGCTATTTTTAAACAGACTATGTTTGCCTGTTTTCAAGGGGGTGGTTTGCAGTGTTGATTGTCAACTTACGTCCATTTCTGGCTTCGAGAGTAAAAAAAAAATGAAAACACCACATGGTTTTCTGCTTGTTTTATTCATTAAATTGAGGATTAAAACTCGAAATCTGAACTGTATGTACAAGATAATTATGAGAATTTTTAAAGCAAATTCTATAAAATTGGTAGGTGGTTTCCACGTAACATACCCAGTGGATACTTACTTGTCTTATATCGACAATTTCCGACGCATCCCAACGTGACTTGCAAGCACTAAGTCCCCCCCCCCCCCCCCCCCCCCACCACCTTCCCATCACCACCGCTTTGCAATTTATCCACTGCAAGCACCTCCTGGGCTTCGACACGAGTCAGTACGGTAATACTCACTTAAATAAATTAAATAACAGACATCAAAGGGTTAATTTTATGTCAATGAAGCACCATCAGTGCAGAATATTTTCGATTTAAAATAAACAGCTAACAACTGAGTCGAGAACTCATCACGTGCATCGTCACGGTAAATTGTGTTCTGAACCTTTGATGCGGTTTACATCAACAATGGAAACAATTCATTTCAAAGTCGGGTCTTTGCCGAATCGCCCCCTACACAGGCTTTGAAGTCGATTATCAGTTATTTGGAAGAAAATGTTTAGTGAAAATCAAAAGCCGTTGTTGGAACCACACGTTTTAAAGTAGGAGTTTCTTTTTGGTAAACCCATATATGGGATTGTGTCACACGAGTTATGACGTTGCACTGCATTATCTATTTTTATCATGTGCTCCACACAATTCAACATGAGAAAAATTCAGTGGCTGCTTCGTGTTGATAAATCCCACCCCGAATGGCCCGATATTAAACTTTTTGCACCCAAACCTTTCACAATTAACATGGATTACTAATATGGAGGAATTATCAGTCCAATATATATTTAATGAGACGATGAGCGTGGTTGAAAGAAATATTGCAACATTTTGCAGAATGAAGTACAGTTTGGGCAGTGAAGAGTGTCCGTATTCACATGACGGATAAAAAACAACTCGGTACACAGTTACACAATCAAAATCTTTAATATAATATTCTGCCCTTTTATTCACGAACCATCATTTACATGGTATCAGTAACAGACGAGTTACGTACCGATCGCTTGCCACTGGTTGTCCCATGAAGTGGAAGAAAGTTCATCAATAACACTTTCTCTTTCACTGAGTTTCAGACAATCGGCGAGGGCCGATGTTTAATCATGAGTGCCGATGGTGAACCGATGGGTGCTTATCGGCCGAGTGCCGATGTTACACCGATTAATCGTCTCATCTCTATTTGGTATGCAACATTGTGGGGTGGATCTGATTCAAGTTTGTTCAAATCGGCTCCCTGGATTCATATTTGGGCTCACTATAGAAGCCCGAATTCGAACTTACTTCATTTCAGGCAAATTTCTTAAAAAAATCTTTTTCTCCAGATCCAGCAGGCAGAATCTTTTGATATTTGGTATGCAACGTTGTGGGGTGGATCTGATTCAAGTTTGTTCAAATCGGCTCCCTAGATTTATATTTGGGCTCACTATAGAAGCTTGAATTCGAACTTAGTGCATTTCAGGTAAATTTCTTAAAAAATCTTCTTCTCCAGATCCAGCAGGCAGAATCTTTTCATATTTGGTATGCAACATTGTGGGGTGGATCTGATTCAAATTTGTTCAAATCGGCTCCCTAGATTCATATTTGGGTTCACTATAGAAGCTCGAATTCGAACTTAGTGCATTTCAGGCAAATTTCTTCAAAAATCTTCTTCTCCAGATCCAGCAGTCGGAATCTTTTGATATTTGGTATGTAACATTGTGGGGTGGATCTGATTCAAGTTTGTTCAAATCGGCTCCCTGGGTTTATATTTGGGCTCGGTATAGGAGCCCAAATTTGAACTTAGTGCATTTCAGGCAAATTTCTTTGAAAATCTTCTTCTCAAGATTCAGCAGGCAGAATCTTTTGATATTGGGTATGCACCAAGCTTAGGGGGGTGAGATTCAAGTTTGTTCAAGCCAAGTCCCTGGGTTCATATTTGGGCTCACTGTGGTAGCCCGAATTATAACTTAGTTCAAAATGAGGAATTTTCTTTAAAAATCTTCTTCAGAATGTTTTGATATTTGGTATGCCGCATCCTTAGGGGTGAGATTCAAGTTTGTTCAAGCCATGTCCCTAAGTCCATATTTGGACTCACTGTGGGAGCTCGAATTGTAACTAAGTTCAAAATGATGAATTTTCTTCAAAAATCTTCTTCTCCAGATCCAGTAGGCAGAATCTTTTCATATTTGGTATGCAACATTGTGGGGTGGATCTGATTCAAGTTTGTTCAAGTCGGCTCCCTAGATTCATATTGGGCTCACTATAGAAGCTTGAATTCGAACTTAGTGCATTTCAGGTAAATTTCTTAAAAAATCTTCTTCTCCAGATCCAGCAGGCAGAATCTTTTCATATTTGGTAAGCAACATTGTGGGGTGGATCTGATTCAAATTTGTTCAAATCAGCTCCCTAGATTCATATTTGGGTTCACTATAGAAGCTCGAATTCGAACTTAGTGCATTTCAGGCAAATTTCTTCAAAAATCTTCTTCTCCAGATCCAGCAGTCGGAATCTTTTGATATTTGGTATGCAACATTGTGGGGTGGATCTGATTCAAGTTTGTTCAAATCGGCCCCCTGGGTTTATATTTGGGCTCAGTATAGGAGCCCAAATTTGAACTTAGTGCATTTCTGGCAAATTTCTTTGAAAATCTTCTCAAGATTCAGCAGGCAGAATCTTTTGATATTGGGTATGCACCATGCTTAGGGGGGTGAGATTCAAGTTTGTTCAAGCCATGTCCCTAGGTCCATATTTGGACTCACTGTGGGAGCTCGAATTGTAACTTAGTTCAAAATGAGGAATATTCTTTAAAAATCTTCTTCTTCAGATCCAGCAGTCGGAATGTTTTGATATTTGGTGTGCAGCATCCTGGTGAGATTCAAGTTTGTTAAAGCCAAGTCCCTGAGTTCATATATGGGTTCCCTGTGGGAGCCTGAATTATAACTTAGTTCAATATGAGGAATATTCTTTAAAAATCTTTATTTTTAGATCCACTGGTTAGAATCTTTGGATATTTGGTATAAGCTTTTCTTAGGAGGAGCAGATGCAACTTGTTGAAATCAATTCAGGTGAGCGCCCTCAGGCCCCTTGGGGCCTCTTGTTGAGTATGTTTTTTCTGATCAAATTTGATAGCTGCAGGGATTTTCTCATATTGAAGAAGGGGTTGGGGCCAAAATGAAACAAAATTTTAAAAAATCTTCTCATGAACCAGACGTTGCAGAGACTTGATATTTGGTATGCAGCTTCCAGTTGAGGTGTAGACTCAAGTTTGTTCAAGTGAAGTTTGATGGGCAATATTTGCCTTTGTTCTGGGAGGGGCAAGAATTTTCACCAAGCCCAAAATTTCTATTTTCCAAACCGAGAGGCACATTTGAACCAAATTTGATATGAGGGCTTATTGGGTCATAAGTACTCAATTTTTGTTCCCGTCGCCCCATGGGAACCACAGGAGCTAAAAATATTAAAATGCCCATATCTCCAAAACTACACAGCATTGAGAATTCTTATTTGGTGTGAAGCTTCCTTAGGACCAACAGAATGGAATGGTAAAAAAAAATTGCTATCGGTTTTATCATGGGGTACTTTTTTGGGACTTTGAAAAAGTGCTGAGTCAGCATTTTTTAACACTGTGGGTAATGGGAAAAACATTTAAGACTACTTTTCTCCCAAACCACTGTTCCAAAAGCTTTCAAATTTCACATATAACATCTTTGGAAGATTGTTTCACACGCTTATTGAAATCAATTTCCTGGGTCCATATTTGGGCTCTCTGTGGGAGCCCAGATTTTTAAATTAGTGCAGTATGAGGAATATTCTTAAAAAATCTTCTTCTTCAGATCTACCAATAGGAGTCTTTTGATATTTGGTATGCAGCATGCTTAGGGAGGTGAGATTCAAATTTGTTCAAGCCAAATCCCTGGGTTCATATTTAGGCTGAAAATTTGGGGTCCCGGTCCGGACTTAGAAATTTTGGACCAAAATCCGGAAATTAGTGGTTTGGTTTTTTATGTGTTTTGGTCAATTTTAAGACGAACATTTTTTTTTTTTTTTACTCTGAAAATTTGGGGTTTGGGCCGGAGTACCTGGAGAGAGCCATCGAGCAATGGCGAGCAACTGTCAGCTCCCCAACATTCTAACTCCACACAAGCTGGGTTAGCATTGGTTGAAGACAAGTGCACCATCGATGTGCAGTACGCCTTAGCACACAATGCCACCATGCCCCCACATGGGCAATGGGGGTGAAGTGTCTTGCCCAAGGACACAATACAGTTGCCGCAGGTGGGATTCGAACCGAGGACCTCTTGGCTTGCAGCCTGCACCTCTACCTACTGAGCCACCATGCCTCCTCACACTCAAGCTACAGTGTTATTGACACTTTCATTATTGTCAGAATCAGTATTATTATTCAGATCTACTTTTGGTGCATCCACATCTATCGCACCTAACATTTACCTTGTAACTGTTTACACTGGTGTGTTGAACACTATTATGCCAGTACGACTTAGTCAAGGAGGCATTATTTTTGGAAGGTGTTTCTTGAGTCATCAATGGCTTTCCGCAACTTGCCTTATTACACTTGACCTTGTCTAGCCTGCTATTTAATTCTGATATTGTCTACAGTATTTCGTGAAGGACTTCAGAAGTATTTGATATGGGTATTGCAACTGTGTTGTATTTATTACCCATGTCAGCTTTTAGCTATACCTGTCTTTGTTTTTAGGCCTTCAAAGACCGTTTCAATTTTATCATTCAAAGCAGAAACAGCAGGATTATCTCCCTTTTGTTTATGCTTCCATTTTGCTTTTTTCAGAAATGTCTGATATAGTTGTGATCAAAAGCAGCTAAGCCACGACAAATGCACTTTCATGTAGAATTTTTGATAATTTTCTACTTGATTTAACTGCCTCATGATCGGTCATATAACCCCTGAAACTGCTTCTCTAAATCGGAGACCCAAAGATTGATAACGTCCTCATCCTGGCTGTGAGCTTCACTTTCATGATCAACGATGTTGGCATTCAGATGCAGTGGATCATTAGAGTCACGCCATTATTGGGAAATGTTTTTAAGACATTATTATATTCTAGACTTGAAGTAAATGAAATAGTGATGTGATGAGGCATGCAACTCTGCAACAAAAGATGGGTGAGACTAAATTTTATACCCTGCAATCAGCTAACCATGAAATCTCATGATTTAATCACTGTTCTTCAAATAAAGATGAGGCATGCAATTAAGACAACATAATGGTACAGTAATCCAGAAGACTGAGTTTTACTTGAGAAAGAAAGAATTTGAGGGTTATCTATACCAGGCTATCAAAAAAAAAAAATTGTTTCTCAGACACTTCCCTCTTCATTCAAATTTTGCAAAATAAACTACCTTCATCAGAATTCTACGAACAATTTTTTTCACTTGCTTTATTTTTATCCAGTCAGAATTGACACTGAATAAAACTGTTGTGTCTTCAAATTGTTGAATGATAAATGATTCCAAGAGTGTAGATATTTCAAATTTCTGAGACATTTCAAACTGTTTTCAGGGATATAAGGAAATAAAGAAATCCAGTGAAAATTATCTGACAAACTAGAGTTCTTTTTAATAGCCAAATTCTGCAATAGATAACATAAGATTTATATATTAATTTCCTTTGTTCTAATTAAAAGAGAAATTTAGAGTAAAGCAATGATTAATAGTTTAGTGTTTGTAAGTTAACCCTCTGTACATTGATTTGGAAATGGGTCGCGGTGGCATTGCGGTAACCGCTTCTCGTCAAATCACCGAAGTTAAGCAACGTTGAGCTCGGTTAGTCATTGGATGGGTGACCATCTGAGTGATCGAATTGGACTCCCACGTTGTATCCTTGGGCAAGGCACTTAACCTTGATTGTCCACCTGGTGCATGATGACGCTGTGTACTAAGGCATACTGCACGTTGATGGTGCACATGTCTTCAACCAATCTAACCCTGCCTGTGCTGCAGTGCAGAGTTACGATGTTGGGGAGCTGACAGCTGTCACTGACAAATATGACCTTGGTTGATAAAGTGTCATTAAACCCAAATAAATAAATAAATTAAGTTGATTTGGAAATAACAAAATTTCAAGCTGCAGTTACAGTGGAACCCACTTAATTGTATATCTCTTAAAAGAATAACCCTGTTAATTGAATAAAATGTCCAAACACAAAACCATTTACCATACCTTCTTTATAAATTCCACCTGTTAATTGCATGGAGGTTATAGTAAAAACTCCTGTTAACTGAATAAAAATTCTTGTAATATGTCAAGAAATTACACTGGCAGTTACCAAATTTACCTAGTTTATAGACCTATGTGGCCTCAGTACATCCAATACAGGCATTTAGTCTACTATATCTTGTTTGACAGAGCTCTATGAGCATTGTCAAACAAGATATTTATTTATTTATTTATTTATTGATGTTTAAGGTCACATATTTATGCACAATGGCTAATCATGACCGTGGCAGTTTTACGGGTGGAGGAAGCCGGAGTACCCGGAGAGAACCACCGAGCAACGACGAGCAGCTGCCAGCTCCCCGACATTGTAACTCTGCACAGCAGCACAGCCAGGGTTAGATTGGTTGAAGACATGCGTACCATCGACGTGCAGTGTGCCTTAGTACACGGCGTCATCGTGCCCCCACGCAGGCAATGGAGATGAAGTGTCTTGCCCAAGGACACAACACGGTTGCCGCAGGTGGGATTCGAACCGAGGACCTCTTGGCTTGCAGCCTGCACCTCTACCTACTGAGCCACCGTGCTCCCGCCAAACAAGATATAATAGACTAAATGCTCAGTTTATCTCTAGAATAAAGGAAAGTGACTAAATCTGTGTTAATTGAATACTCCTGTTAATTGAATAATTTTACTGACAAAATGGCTATTCAATTAACAGGATTCCACTGTATTTCCCATATTGCAATTAAGAAATTAACCAAATCAATCTCATTTGATAGAGCTCTTAGTTGCATTATGGGAATAAATTACTAGTTGAAAGTTTGTTATTTTAACATCAATGTACAGTTAACAGGGTCATGCTATTAATTAACATTTAATTGAATGGGACCCACTGAACTGTTTATACAATATCAAGAGACTTTCCCCGCCCATTCATTTATAATTCAAGTATATCCAGTTTGCATACATATGATTCCTCTAGAGAATTTTCATCATAACTTGATGAATGTTTTTCCAATTGTATAAATGTTTTTGCCTGTTCTCATTCACCTGTCAACAAACTGTGGAAGGTTTAATGGTGCAATTGAATAGAAATTGTTTCAGGTGAGGTGGAAATTAGTTGAATTTCATTAACCTGTTAACCAAAAATAATAATTTGTAATTGCAAACTAAGAAATGGGTTGTTGTTGAAATTGGGCAATGGTACATTCAGTTTAATATTGATAAATTAATTTACAAATTAATATTCCTGTAGGCTGTTTACACTAGTTTTCATCTTGAGTATTCAAGACTGTGTTTATAAGTCTACGTTGAAGAGTTATTATAAAACTGTCATCTGCACAAAAGTTGATATGTGTTATTGCCCTGGACTCTTTCTTTCATCAGATAATATGTCACTGGTAAAGGTAATATAATTTTATGTACATAAAATCTTCTCTTGTCAGACAGTAACATTTGATAGACCAACCATTTACTTTTTACAACAAAGTTTCCAAAAACAACTTGTTGCATTAGCAGAAAGCTACACTCTGTATCTGACTAATATAAATGAATGTTTTAAATATTGCTTTAACGTTTCCCATTGAGAGGATCCAGTTAACTTTGTCAGGTATTTCCTCAAGTCATTGGAGCTATGGTTTAATCCCGCAAATGGGATTTTCCTGGTTACTGTTTCTGAAAGTTGGTACAAATGCCAGAAAATTTATAGACTAGAACTGGGAATCAAAGGTTGCAGAATGCAACCTTTGATTCCCGGTACTGTCCTATGAATTTCCTGGGTATTAGGACTGATATTCAGAAATGAGAACTGGAAAATTTCAAGTAACGTGACTGACTTTCAAAAACGAGAACCAGAAGATTCCCGTTCCTGGGATTAAACCCTAAATGTGATCTGATTCAGAAAGAATGTTCTGTTGTAATTACAGTACAGTGGAGCTCACTGAATTGGATATCTCTTAACTGAATAACCCTCTTAATTGAATATAATTTCTCAACACAGAACCATTTACTGTAAATTGAATATAGGTTATAGAGTAAACTCCTGTTACTTGAATAAAAAATCTTGCAACTTGTCTAGAAATTACCCCGACTCTCCCCAGTTTTCCATTGTTTATAGACCTATTTTGCTTCAGTACATCCAATACAGGCATTTAATCTATTATATCTTCTTTGACAGAGCTCCATAAATGCTAAGTTTTTCTCTAGAATACAGGAAAGTGACACAGTGTCTGTTAATTGAACACTCCTCTTAATTAAATAAATTCCATTGGCAAAGTGGCTATTCAATTAACAGGGTTCCAATGTACTTTGTAACTAGTATGACTGAAATGAGTTTCTCTCAAAATGAAGTCAGAATATATGTGTTTGAGAAAGACCTAACCAAAAAGTGATTGGTAAACATTTTTCTTATGCATTCATCAGATAGTTGCATCTAAGCACTTAATTCTACGAACTGCACCTCAGAAGAAATCAGCGACAGTACTTGTCTTTTTCAAATTTCTCGGATGCCATAGAATTAAGAAAGGACGCTTGTTTTGTTTACATTGGCATGGCGGGGGTTTGAACCCACGCCGAGAGAGTTTCCTTTGGCACCAACCACCTAGCGAAACTATACTGAACCACGCACACCACTCGGCCACCGACAGACCCCAAAAGGGAATGCTAGTTAACCAAGTATATACGAGGCCAGTACAGAACACACGGAATACTCAATTATTTAATTATTCATCAGATAGTTGCATCTAAGCACTTAATTCTACGAACTGCACCTCAGAAGAAATCAGTGACAGTACTTGTCTTTTTCAAATTTCTCGGATGCCATAGAATTAAGAAAGGACGCTTGTTTTGTTTACATTGGCATGGCGGGTGTTCGAACCCACGCCGAGAGAGTTTCCTTCGGCACCAACCGCCTAGCGAAACTATACTGAACCACGCACACCACTCGGCCACCGACAGACCCCAAAAGGGAATGCTAGTTAACCAAGTATATACGAGGCCAGTACAGAACACACGGAATACTCAATTATTTAATTATTCATCAGATAGTTGCATCTAAGCACTTAATTCTACGAACTGCACCTCAGAAGAAATCAGCGACAGTACTTGTCTTTTTCAAATTTCTCGGATGCCATAGAATTAAGAAAGGATGCTTGTTTTGTTTACATTGGCATGGCGGGGGTTCGAACCCACGCCGAGAGAGTTTCCTTCGGCACCAACCGCCTAGCGAAACTATACTGAACCACGCACACCACTCGGCCACCGACAGACCCCAAAAGGGAATGCTATTTTTCTTATGTCTTTTTATAATTTTGTTTGTGAAACATCATATGATATAATTCTAAACCTTCTGTGTGGTTGTTTGTTGGTGGGTGAGGGGGTGGGGGTGATTATATAATTTATTACAAGGTATATTTTGCTATGCAAACTGATGGAATTTAAAGTAGATGATGAAGCATTGTATGCTGTATCTGAGTAATGGACATGTCTCAGATTATGTAAATATGGTAGATAATGAAGAAATTACTGAATGTTTGTATTTGTTTTTTTTATCTAAAATTTCAGCTCAGTGTATAAATGCTGTAACAGAAGATAATAGCAGAATTGTAAAATATTGCAGATCAGAGGAACCATTGTCATTACTGATGTCTTTGTGTACATCCTCAGTCAACTCAACAGAACATGCTCTTCTACGGACTCTTGTATCTGGTAGGTATGCTTCTCATGAAAAGAAGTGTAGACAAAAAAGCCAAAAGGCAAACTAGATTAATATTCAATCTACTAATGTTTCAGATTAAACTGGATCTTATCAGTAACAATGTCTTTAACTGTCATATAATTCAGAATTGTATTATAAGACAGAACACATTGAGGGTGGAATACAAGGACTGGAATGAATGGCCTGAAGTTGGAGTTAATAGTAAGTGCAGAAAGATATTCGTGAAAAAACAGGAAAAACTTCAACAAAGGATTGCTGATTTCTGTTTCAGGTTCGAATTGTGTTCTGTATTTACCACAATTTGAATTAAGTGAAGGAAATTAATTTCCAAAGAAAAATATCACCTTAACCCTTTACCCAACGCAGACGATATCAAAATTTATTATTTTAAATATAATTTTTTAAAATTTTTCTAACAATTTCAATAAAATCATATCATGTGACCCCTCATTGGAACGAGCTCAATGAGCTTGTTCCAATGAGGGGTCACATGATATGGTTTTGTTGAAATATTTTGAAAAATTAAATTTTTTCAACTGCTCAATTTGCATATTACGCGGGCGGATGCAGGCGATTTGTTAGGTAAAGGGTTAACTGTTGAGTGCTGGTAGCCACTATCATGGTTCTATTGAAAAATGCTGGAAGCCGCGTTAGAGGTATCACACTGTATGCATTAGCTTGATGTTTGATGAGCAGTAGAAGAAAATTTTTTAATACAAAATAGTTTGGTTGCAATTTATTGGAGAGTGCCTATTGGCATTCTCCAATAAATTTGTAACAAAACAATTATTTCTGGACAAAATCTTTCTAAACTAAGGCTACTCATGCGGATAACTGGGTATTCTTGAAAAAAAAAAAAATGCCCATGTTTCAAATCACCTTTGAAAAATTGATACTTTATTCTGTAGATAGTTTTTACAGGGTGGTGTGTTTTGTTCTAAAAAATTTGATTAGCAGTTTTTTCTTCCTAGGATTAGAAAGTCCCCAGATTTGATCAGCAACTTTCAAAGTGGGAACTAAAACATTTTTTTTAGTTTTTATATTTTTTTTTTTATTCAGATGTAAATTGCTTATTTACAGAAACAGAAAGCTTCAATATCAATGATTATTTTAAAAAAATGTACAAATATACTTGGAGTAAACAAAATAGTATTTTTAGTCTGATAATTGTTAAGTTGTAAAGTTATGTATAAAATAGAAGTCTGTTGTTGCTCAGCCTAGCTACAAATAACAAAGCAGTTGGATGCATAAACTGCCAAGATGTCGTTTTTCATGCAGGCTTGTCCTTGGAGACTTGATCAAGTGCAGAATAAACAATCAATCAACTCCCATTTTGTTCTTATCTCATCGCGTCTTTTACTGGGATAAGAGTAAATGGACATAAGTTCCAGATTCCTATAGTTTTTTAGTTGTTCAATGAAGCCCTGGTATGTTGGAAGAGTTTTTGCAGTAGTAGATATACTTTTTGTAAACAAGTATGAAGAAGTTTGTTCTGGTATCAGATAAGAGTAATTTGTTGCTTTGACCTAAAATCACCAGTTCTTTAGTTAGCAATAGTTGTGTATTTCATTTTTCTTTTAAATCTTCTGAAAAATTCAGTAAAATAGTTTTTGTAATAGAACAGTCAGAATATAAATGTGGTATTGTTTCCTTTGTATTGTTACAAAAGGTACATAGTTCAGTTTCGGAGAGTTTACATTGACAGAGTTTTGAATTTGTATATAAGATTTTATGTAATATTTTGAATAGTAAACTCTGCATATATGTGTCATCTGTTAATGTGAATGGGTTTCTGTATAGAAACTGCCATTCGGTAAGCTGTAAGTTTATATTCAGAATCTCATTCCATTTCTTTTGGGTATTGAAAGGGGATACAAAAAACTGGTCGAGTAATGTAGGGTAACAGTGTTTGACAAACTTTTTTTTGTAGATTTCAACATGTCAATGTTTTTGTTTGTTACTTCGGAAATTTTCGCGTGCTTTTTTATCACAGCTTTCCAAGATTTGGGAATTGCGTTAATTACGCCCTGATAAACTGTAAATGAGGTTTTAATCCTGTACTTATTTGTGAAGTCAGTAAAACTTAGGAAGCTTTTGTTCTCAGTCAAGAGATCGTTAATGAAATAAATGCCATTTTTACACCATTGTTTGTTAAAGAAGAGTTCATTGAGAATTTTTATCTCGTCGTTGTAGAAGATAGTTTGTGTGAAAATTTTAGACGGGTTTGAGGTGTCTCTGTCATCTAAAAGAGACCAAGTCAACAGTACATCCTTTCAAAATTGATCTAATTTGTTTCCTATCTTCTGTAACCTCTCTCTGCGCATAAGCCAAATTTTATAATATCCAAAACTTTCTAAGTCATCTAGAATAAGTGTTTTCCAGGGACCCATTACAGAGGAATCTAATAGTCGGGTGGCATATAGTGATTGAAGTTTGCGTGTGTCCGTCCTTGTGTGTGTCTGTGTGTCCATGTGTGTGTGTGTCCGAGCCAATAACTCGAAAACTGTTAGGGCTACAGTCATCAAACTTCACACAATTATAAAGGAGGATGTGTTACACACTATAGCCAGGTTCGTACCTTCAAGATCCAGGTCACATTTCAAGGTCACACTAAAAATCGGTCAATATTCGTGTCCCAGCCATAACTCCGAAACGAATCATAGTACAATTGTTAATCTTTTTACAAATGTTAAGGACAGTCAGAAGGTGTGTCGCATGTATTAGTTTCCGCCGCATCTGCAAGGTGAAGGTCACAAGAGGGGAGGGGGGGCATGTGTTACCTTAGTAACATTTTTCTTGTTTTTACCCATATTAACTTAAGATCATGACTAACTGTGGGGAAATTTTGATTCCTCCATTTTCTATTGAGACAATAATTGTATCTCGCTTTATCTTTTCATTTTTTCCAGACCACAAAAAATTTAAAAACATTGTCGGAAATTTACTTAAGATATCTTTTGGTGGGTCGGGCAAAACCATTAAATAGTGTATTAAAATAGGTAACGCTAGTGTTTTGATTACAGTGGATTTTCCAAGTAAAGTTAGATGATGGAAAGACCAGTCATTTAGTAGTTTTTCAATTTTTTTCATCTTATTTAGATAATTATTTAGAACATAGTTTTGATTAAATAGGTTGTATTTTATACCCAAAATTGTAAAAGAATTGGCATGATTCCAGTAAACTTTTTCACATGTTGGGGCTTCTTCATCGCAACTTCGTTTTGAACCAATCCAAATTACCTGATTCTTGTCAAAGTTAACTTTTAAACCGGATATTGCTGAGAATAACTTTACTCTTTCCAAAGCATTAGTTAATGAGTAACCGTCGTCACTGATAAACAAAGTAGAGTTGTTTGCATACTGACTAATTAAATATTCCGATCCGTTTATGTTGATGCCGTTAATAGTGGGATTAAATTTTAGAGCTGCTCTTAATATTTCTGCACTCAAAATAAAAAGGTACTGTGATAGAGGGCCACCCTGTCTAATGCCCCGCTGTATATTGAACATGTCGGAGCAGTGACCATTATTCAGCACACAGCTGAAAATATTACTGTAAAAGGTTTGAAGCCATTTTATAATAGGTGGGCCAAAATTTAAAAATCTCGGTGTTTTTTTCTATAAACGACCATTCTGAGGAATCAAAAGCTTTTTCAAAATCTAGTAGTGCAAGTATCCCCGGAATATTTTAATTCGCGCATTTAGTGAGAACATCAAAGGTTAACCTCGTGGATTCTCCAATATATCTATCTTTCATAAAACCAAGTTGAGTATCCGAGATAAGTTTTGGAAGAACTGCCTTTATTCGGTCAGCTATGGCTGATGAATCAATTTTTGCATCTACATTAATAAGTGATCTCTTGGGTTTATTTTGTTTGGGTATACATGTTATGATTCCGTTTCTTTGGGTTATTGACAGTTCTTTCCTTGAGTAACCAAAGTTAAGTGACTTAATCACATAACCGCCGATGTCATTCCAGAAGAATTTATAGAATTCCGACCTAAAGCTATCAGAACCAGGACTTTTATTACTTTTCATAGATTTCAAAACATTTAGACCTTCCAATACTGATAATGGTCCTTCGAGAGAATTCTTTTCTTCTTCGCATAGTAAGTTTAGGAAAGGATTTTCCTTATCAAAAGACTTATTTTCGGTTTCTAGCAAATCTTCCTTGTGTGTTTTGGACATATAAAGATTTTGATAAAATTCTTTTTGTTCTTCTGGAATATCTTGTATATCGGTCACTTCTGTTCCATTGTCAGTTTCTAAAATACAAATTGTTTTTAGCTCACCTGACTGAAAGTCAGGGTGAGCTTTTCTTATCACTCTTCGTCCGTCGTCTGTCGTCCGTCGTTTGTCGTCTGTCGTCCTGTGTGAAGGTGGTGTTTGAGCCTCTTTCTCCTAAACCACTGGCCACATTGTAAGTAAATTTCAAAGTAGTGGTTATATACGGGCATTTGGGTTTTTCTTCAAATTGGATTTCTGCTCATATTGTGGAGTGGGGTGGGGCCAAAATGCACAAAATTTTTAAAAATCTTCTTCTCATGAACCAGCCATAGCAGAGACTTGATATTTGGTATGCAGCTTCCATTTGAGATGTAGACTCAAGTTTGTTCAAGAGAAGTTTGACAGGCAATATTCTGTTCTGAGAGGGGAAAGAATTTTTGCCCCACCCAAAATTTCTATTTTCTGAACCCAGAGGCCGATTTGAACCAAATTTAATATGAGGTATTATTGGGTTATAAGTACTTGATTTATGCCAAAAAAAAATATTCCTGCAGCCCCGTGGGAACCGCAGAAGCTAAAAATAGAAAAAAATTAAAACGCCCATATCTCCAAAACTGCATGGCACCGAGAATTTTTATTTGGTGTGAAGCTTCCTTAGGACCAACAGAAAGGATTGGTAAAAAAAATTGCCATTGGTTTTATCATAGGGTAAAGTTTCGGGACTTTGAAAAAGTGCTGAGTCAGCACTTTTTAACACTGTAGGCAATGGGAAGAACATTAAAAAATCTTCCTCTCCAGATCCAGCAGGCAGAATCTTTTGATATTTGGTATGCAACCAAATATTGTAGGGTGGATCTGATTCAAGTTTGTTCAAATTGGCCCCCTGGGTTCATATTTGGGCTCAGTACAGGAGCCTGATTTCGAACTTAGTGCATTTCAGGCTAATTTCTTAAAAAATCTTCTTCTCCAGATCCAGCAGGCAGAATCTTTTTATATTTGGTATGCAACATGGTGGGGTGGATCTGATTCAAGTTTGTTCAAATCAGCCCCCTGGATTCATATTTGGGCTCACTATAGAAGCTCGAATTGGGACTTAGTGCATTTCAGGCAGATTTCTTTAAAAATCTTCTTCTCCAGATCCAGCAGGCAGAATCTTTTGATATTTGGTATGCAACATTGTGTGGTGGATCTGATTCAAGTTTGTTCAAATTGGCCCTCTGAATTCATATTTCGGCTCACTATAGAAGCTCGAATTGGGACTTAATGCATTTCAGGCAGATTTCTTTAAAAATCTTCTTCTCCAGATCCAGCAGGCAGAATCTTTTGATATTTGGTATGCAACATTGTGGGGTGGATTTGATTCAGGTTTGTTCAAATCGGCCCCCTGGATTCATATTTGGGCTCACTATAGAAGCCCGATTTCGAACTTAGTTCATTTCAGGCAAATTTCTTAAAAAATCTTCTTCTCCAGACCCTGCAGGCAGAATCTTTTGATATTTGGTATGCAACATTGTGGGGTGGATCTGATTCAAGTTTGTTCAAATCGGCCCCCTGGGTTTATATTTGGGCTCAGTATAGGAGCCCAAATTTGAACTTAGTGCATCTCAGGCAAATTTCTTTAAAAATCTTCTTCAGATACAGCAGATGAATGCTTTTGATATTTTTTATTCAGCATCCTTAGGGGAGTAAGATTCAAGTTTGTTCTAGCCATGTCCCTAGGTCCATATTTGGGCTCATTGTGGGAGCTCCTTCAGTTCAAAATGAGGAATTTTCTTTAAAAATCTTCTTCTTCAGATCCAGCAGTCGGAATGTTTTGATATTTGGTGTGTAGCATCCTTAGAGGAGGGGGGGGGGGGGAGATTCAAGTTTATTAAAACCAAGTCCCTGGGTTCATATATGGGCTTCCTGTGGGAACCCGAATTATGACTTAGTTCAATATGAGGAATATTCTTTAAAAAACTTTTTTTTTAGATCCACTGGTCAGAATCTTTGGATATTTGGTATAAGCTTTTCTTAGGAGGATCAGATGCAACTGGTTGAAATCAATTCTCGGGTTGATATTTAGGCTACCATGTCAGGTGAATGCCCTCAGGCCCCCCTGGGGCCTCTTGTTTCCGTATAGTGCCTTTTTTTCCAAGTTACAAAATTACTTTATAGGTTTTTCTCCTTCAACTTTCCATTTAGATTTTGTTCTCAATATTATTCCTTGTATTGGGTGGGTTTTGAGCATGTGCGTGTATTGTGTAAGTGTGCCTAAATGGTTATGAGGATCAGATGAGTGTGTACATCTAATCAGGATGGATATGTACAATGAGTAATCGTCATCATTGAGTGGTCTATATTATCTGTGCACAGAACAAAAATCTCATCCCTGAGCAAAAGTGTGTAAGTTAAAAGGAAGGACATGCGTGCGTGAACTAAAACATAACATGATCACATGTCACAAATCATTATTCCATGAAAAACATGTAACTTTTCATACATTTTTAGCTCAACTTGACAACTTCAGCTATTGGGATATGTTGTGATCTGTTGTCCGTCCATCCCGTCGATATGTCTGTCCGTCCACAATTCCTTTAGCACACCCTACAGACCCCAGCTCCCACCCAATCAGTTCCAAATTTCATATGTGGCTTTGGGGCAATGACTAGATGGCAGCTATCGATTTTTTTCGAATTTTGTTGAAAAACGTAGCCGCCAGTTGCCATCTTGGGATCTGCATATAAATTACCCAACAATTCCTTTAGAACACCCTACAGGTCACAGTTCTCACCCTATCCATCCCGAATTTCATATGTACATTTGGGGCAATGTCTAGATGGGAGCTATCAATTTTTTAGCTCATCTTGACAAAGTCAAGCTGAGCTATTGGCATCACTTCTCATGCGTCGGTGTACGTACATACATACAAACATATGGTACGTACATACGTCCAGGCATACGTACATCCACAATTATCTTTGGCATACCTCACAGGTCGTATTTATGATCAGATCACTCTGAAACTTGTTATTCTTGTTTGGGGTGACCTCCAGATGGGAGCTATCGATTTCCGTCAAAAGATGTTGCCGCTGACCTTTGAAATTACTTTAGTCAGACCTCAATATTTCCTTTTGGCACACCCTACAGGGAACATTTATGATTAGATTGCTTTGAAACCTGGCGTGCATGATTGGGCTGACCTCTAGATGGGAGCTATCGATTTTCTTCCATTTCCGTCAAAAAATGTTGCCGTTGGCAACAACCTTTGAACTTAGTTTAGTCAGGCATCAATATATTCCTTTGGCACGTCGTACAGGGCACATTTTTAGCTGCGACTAGCAGCTCTATAAGTGGCAGTGTCAGTCTGTCTGTCTGTCGGTCTGTCGGTCAGTCAGTCGGTCGGTCTGTCTGTGACCAACGAGTTTCAAAACTCAATAACTTTTGAAATACTTGATGGAATGACTTTATATTTGGCATGTAACTGTATCTTATTGATGTCTAGCCACTGTTCAATGCATGTGTTGTTCCAAATATTTTTATTGGAGTTATGGCCCTTGATGAACTTAGAATGTCGGTCGGTTCGGTCGGTCTGTCTGTGACCAACAAGTTTCAAAACTCAATAACTTTTGAAATACTTGGTGGAATGACTTTGTATTTGGCATGTAAGTGTATCTTATTGATGTCTAGCCACTGTTCAATGCATGTGTTGTTCCAAATATTTTTCTTGGACTTATGGCCCTTGATGTACTTAGAATGTCGGTCGGTCTGTCTGTGACCAGCGAGTTTCAAAACTCAATAACCTTTGAAATACTTGATGGAATGACTTTATATTTGGCATGTAAGTGTATCTTATTGATGTCTAGCCACTGTTCAATGCATGTATTGTTCCAAGTATTTTTCTTGGAGTTATGGCCCTTGATGGACTTAGAATTCTGTGAAATTGCACCACCCGTCGCAGCTACGGCGTCGATGTCGCGATTTTTATCAGATCGGTTTGAAACTTGATATTCTTGTTTGGGGTTACCTCTAGATGGGAGCTATCGATTTTCTTCGATATCCGCCAAGAAATGCTGCCGCTGGCAACGACCTTTGATGAACTTAATGCAGTTATGCATCCAAATTTCCCTTTGGCACACACTGCAGGGCACATTTATTATCGGATCTCTCTGAAACTTGATATGTTCGTTTGGGGTGAGCTCTAGATGGGAGCTATCGATTTTCTTCCATTTCTGTCCAAAAATGTTGCCACTGGCAATGACCTTTGAACTTAGTTTAGTCAGGCATCAATATATTCCTTTGGCACGCCCTACAGGGCACATTTATGATCAGAATGGTTTGAAATTTGGTATGTTTGTTTGGGTTACCTTTAGATGGGAGCTATCGATTTTCTTCAATTTCTGTAAATAAAACGACCTTCGATGAACTTCATGCAGTTATGCATCAATATTTCCCTTTGGCGCAGCCTGCAGTGCACATTTTTGACTGGATCGCTTTGAAACTTGGTGTGCTTGTGTGGGGTGATATCTATATGGGAGTTATCGATTTTCTTCCATTTCTGTCAAAAAATGTTGCCGCTGGCAAGTTAGTTCAGTCAGGCTTCAATATTTCCCTTTGGCACACCCTTCAGGGCGCATTTATGATCGGATCACTTTGAAACTTGGTATGTGTGTTCGGGGTGACCTCTAGATGTGAGCTATTGATATTTTTATACCTTACCAATGACCCAGACTTAGCTGGCGCTAACTCTTAAATTCTAGGGCCAAACACAAATTTCCCCCCCCCCCCCCCCCCCCCCCAAATCCCCAAAATTTGCATCAAAATCCAAAAAAATAGATGTCCTATATGGTCCTCCATACTTTTATCCACTGCGCATGTGCAGTGTCAAGGAAGTCCGAAATTGGAGCCAAATCCTCATTCTTTGTTTGGCCCTTCAATCAACATCTCACTGATATCTGTGCTTATAATCTCAGTTAAAATGATGCCAGACACATAATCATGAGAGAAATGGTGGATCTAAAGATGAAATAAAAGGATGAGAGGAAGGAACAGTGGAAGGATGTGTTCAGGGCTGTAACTTATAATTTTTATGCAAAATTATTTCATGTTCCCTAATTTTGGGGCATGGGCCTGATATTTTCATTCTTGCTATGAAATTTCCATTGTTTGTTCAGTGTTTCCTCTCCCTTTCGTTAGTACCCCCCCCTTGCTATTCTTCCATGCTGTTGGCATAATTTTTGTAATTATTTTTACTGAAAATTCTTGGGAGTTTTGGCTTGGTAACAAAATGTTTATTCTGTTTTTCCCCATGGTTACGTCCTCACCCTAGGGTGGTTAGGCATTTCGGTCATGCATCTACCATCCGATGTACTGCAGTTTCTTCTCAGGAAGCCTCTGTTTTACATCGGATGGTGTTAAAATTGGTTACTGATTTCTGGCCATATTTTCAGTGCCTGGAGTCTTGTTTCCAGTTTTTATTCACTTTTGTTTACTTTGACAACGGTTACTTCTGACAGTGATTCCTTGTCTTCTATTTAGTTCTGCTCATAGCCAGATACATTACTATTGTCCGTAAGTGTAACATTAATTTTTAGACATGTTTTAAAATTTTTGTCCACTCTTAGGCTTTTTTGGGATCCATTTGGGCTCATCGTTCCCATTGGGAACTTGGGCTCATTTGGAAATTTTTTCGAAAAAATTTTTTATTTTGAATTATTTTTCGAAATGTTTGTAATGGATTATTTAATTATCATGTATCTTGTTTTCAAGGGCTAGTGCGAGTACGATGACTGTTAAAAATTTTTCAAAGTGAAAGAATTTTGTTCAAATTGTAACTCGAGGAAGTCTTCCTCTGTTTCTCATGCTCAGTGTATTTCTTGTAATCAGTGTACTCGCACTAATTCTTGCTCTGTGTGTGCCAATTGGGATGACAAACATTGGAGACATGTGTCACGGTATATTGTTAGTGGTGAGAGGTCCATGCCGGTCCTCTCGCCACTGGGTCACTCTAGTTTTTCAGACTCTTTTTCAGAAGAACAAGAACAGGGTGACGTTTCCGTGATGTCTTCAAGAAGTGTGCCTCCGTCGTCGCAGTCAAATGAAGAGCTAGCGGCTAAAGTACTCTATGAAATTCGGCAAATGCCTAAGAGGTCCCTAGTAGGATCGACGGCATTGTCGCAAGCTAGCTAGCCCGGTGAAGCAATCATTCATGAAATGGTTGTGATGCCGGGTTCGTCCGTTGCGGTCCAGGAAAGGAGATCAGGTGTTGCGAGCACTATAAACACGGATCGTGCACACCCCGCGATGACGTATCAGAGGATGGAACGGAGGAAGCCAGTCAGTCCGGTACCTAGCTTGTCCAGGTCTGCCCGCGAGCGAGAGAGGCCCCTCTCTCTTACAACAACATCTGGGCCCAGATGTTGTTGTACGTAATGTTCGTCAGTCGGAGAATACGTCCACTCCTCCTGCTCGGGACGCTCTGTCGTATAGACAGTCCGGCGGGCTAGTCTATTGGCTTCCTCATCCTCACAGCAGCACACACGACCGCAACTTGGCTACGTGACCGCAGATATCCAGCCTGCTTTGCCGACCAGGGATTCCACTTCGATCAGGTCACGCCATTCGGTAGCCAAGGACACGATTTTCCCTTTTCGAATAACATAAGGTGGCCGTGGATTTCATCCGGCAACACCTTCCAGAAGTTGCTCCTCCAGACCAAAATGCTGCATTACCTGATAAGAGACTGATAGCGTCACTGGACACAGACTTTTTCAGCCGGAATAGGGACATTGCGCCTGAGTTTCCGACCCAGTCCAGTAATGTCACGCGGACATATGAACTTCTGAATGACGCTATATTCAAGCTAGCCTCTTAAGATTGGCAAATCCGGTTTCTTATCGCCTCATGCTCTACAGCTGCCTTTCATCAATAATAGAAAAAAATTTGAAACGGCAGGACAGGGCATGCCGAGAGTTCCTCTGCGTTTAGACGACCAGACAGAAGACTTGGAGTTGTCATTGCCGGCGTCCATGTCGATTCACTCCAGTACACTGGAGACGACAATCTCGTCTAACAGAATCAGTTTAGACGCAATATCTTATGCAGATCACCTTACCAGAGCGTTATCATTACGTCTCGAAGGGAAAGAATTCCAGGATGTTCAAACTTCCTTAAGAGTTCTTTCGAGGGCCGTAGCATATTCTATGTATAACTCCACCCTTTCAGTGGCAAATCTGGAGTTAGTCAGACGTAATGCTGCCCTGGCTGCATCCACAAGAGTGGATAGTAAGGTGAAAAACCCTTTTCGAGTCGCTCCGGTCTCCGGAGAGCTTCTCGTCGACGGGAAGCTTTCTATAATCTGTGATCAGATTACTAAGAAAGCTTCAGATTCTCTGATTTTCAAATCCGCTTTGAAAAAGTCGGACTCAGCAGAGAGGAGTAAGGCAGGCACTTCGGGGGCAAATACGTCCAAGGGAAGTTCCTATAAAGGATCTAAGAAAGCCTCTACATCTTACTCAAGAGACCGTCAGAGTAGCGACTCAGGTAGGAGTCGTAATGCTGGCCGAGATAACCAGTCAGATGCCCCTAGGTCGACTGGGCGAGGTGTGAGTCGTGGAGGATGTGGTTTCTCCTCCCGCAAGCCTCGCAGGGCCAGGAGGTGATGGTCTAAACCTCTATTGTGTTCTAGTGGGCGGAAGGCTATCAAGATTCTTAACCAATTGGTTGTCAATTACGGATGACCCATGGGTACAAGGGGTTATTTCCGAAGGTCTAAAACTGTCCTTCAAGGACAAACCTCCGTTAACTCGAAGTCCACGTTGGACTCAGCTTCCGTCAAACGTTCAGAAGAGAGATTCGCTTTTATCAGAAGTTCAATCTCTTCTGGACAAGAACGCTATAGAGGTCGTAGAAAACCAGGAATCTACAGGTTTCTACAGTCACCTATTCCTGGTTCCAAAACCAGACGGCTCGTTTCGTCCAGTTATAGATCTGAGCTGGACAAACAAGCTGATCGTGGCTCCGAAATTTTATATGGAGACCATCCGATCGGTCGGAGCGAGCATTCGAGTGAACGATTATACTGCGAGCATAGATCGCAAGGATGCGTACTTTCACGTCATGGTACATCCGGCATTCAGAAAGTATCTTCGCTTCGCTGTCCTAGGAGTGCTTCAGTCTGAATCTAGCGCCCTGGGCCTTCACTCGAATAATGAACTCGGTAATGACTCATTTCCGAGCTCATTCGTCTGTAGTAACATCGACCTACTTAGACGACATTCTTCAGAGGTACGGCAACAAGTTAACACTTCAGAACGATGTTCAGAGTCTGCTTCAATTGCTCCGACGTCTCGGTTTCATAGTAAACGAAAAGAAGTCGGATCTAGTGCCGTCCGAGTCATTCACCCACCTAGGAATGAGCTTCGAGATGCACAACAATCTCGTTCGTCTGCCATTAACCAGAGCAAAATTAGTTAGTTGTTATGCTTGCTTTTGTCTTCACTCAGATGTAGTAACAGTGAGAGAATTCATGAGACTGACAGGTTTGTGCGGAGCCGCTGCGGATCTTATTCTGATGGGGCGGCTACGCACTCATCCACTCCAGATATTTTTGACTTAGAATTGGAGTGTGAAGACTCATTCGCTCAAAACGAACATTGTCTTGTCGAATCAAGTGAAACAAGAGATTCAAACTTGGGCAGATATTCAGTGGTTAACTCAGGGAGTACCACTGCAACTGCCGGATCCGATTTTTACAATAATGATGGATGCGAGTCAAACAGGTTGGAGCGCAACTTTGAGCCCAACAGATTCGAGGTGCCAGGGTCTTTAGGATCTGCAGTTCCTAAACAAGCACATAAATATCAAAGAGATGATGTCAATTTGGCTTGCGCTACATCAGTGGATGAACTTTATTCAGAATTCGCATGTTCAAATTCTGTCCGACAATTCGACAGTAGTAGCGTATATTCGGAACCAGGGAGGCACGCATTTCATTCTGTTGTTCAATCTAACGGAAAGAATCCTTCTGTTTGTCCAAGAGCATCAAGTTCTTCTATCGGTCTGTCATATTCTGGGTCATCTGAACGTTCTAACGGACTCCCTTTCTCGGAAAGGTCGTATGTTGCCGTCAGAATGGACTCTCAACAAACGAGTATTCAATCAGATTTGCTACCAATGGGATCGTCCTATGATAGACTTTTTTGCGACGCATCCCAACAATCAGTTGCAGATGTGTCGCCATGCCCAGATCCTCGAGCATTTGCAGTAGATGCCCTCTTGATCTCTTGGGACAGAATGATAGGATATCCTCCAGCTCCATTGATTCAACAGATATTGCTAAAAATGAAGCAATCTCACTGCAAGATTCTGTTGGTAGCATCTCTGTCACCCCAGAGACCATGGATAAATCTACTCAGGTGTCTGTTGTGGGACATTCCGCGAAAGCTTCCTCCACTGGAGGACCTTCTTTCGCAGGGGAAATTGCGCACACTGTATCACAACCCGCAAGGTCTCAACCTTCACATAATTCCGTCGTGCGGTCCTTCTTGCACAGCAAGCATTTTACAGGTCGGGCAGTGGACACAATTTCTAACTGTAGGAGGACCTCCTCTTCGCTAAATTATGCTGCTAAGTGGAAGGTTTTCTCTCGATGATGTAGGGATCATTCTGTTGATTTTTATGATCCCTCCATTCCAGACATTGCTAATTTTCTGGTCTACTTGTTTGACGAGATCAACTGCAGCCAATAACTATTAAGGAACACTGCCTGCATAACTATAGTTGCAACTGTTTAGCGGACGACATTCTGAGCAACAGATAACTGCAATGTTCCGGCACTGTCTCTGTCCTGCTGCCCTCTTCGTCCTGGGGTATTTAACCCAGAGCAAGGGGAAGGGGGGGGGATGGTGTTCCCTTATACCACCTGCTTTATAGTGAAAAGCAAGGGAATACCTCCTCTGGAGTCACTAATTCTGAGTCGGTGCCGAGATGGTTTCAAACTGTAAAGCTAATGTCTATCTCATTTATGTAATATTTTTAAAGTGTAGCTCAGTGTGAAGCATTTGTATATGTCACGTGTCATACGAGCATTAATATACAATCCTCGGACACTTTTAAATGAGTATAAAGAGTCTCATTCTCTGGACTATCTTTATTTATTGGCTTTCCTTTAATAAATTAGTGTAATGGGTTATACTGGATGTTAATAGAGATCATTGATGTTATTGTGCTCAATTACGGAATGGTACTGTGTCTTTTTTTTTTGGTATAAACAAGAAAGATACATGTAAAGCCCGTTCTCTTCTTGAGGGGATAATTCTGTTTACTTGTAATTGAGTCTATTGGATTATCCTTTATGTCCTAGGCCCTCCAGCCTTTTTTCTATTCAGCTAAGTCTGGGTCATTGGTACAGTATAAAAATGTTAAAAAATTTATAGTAATTTATATATTTTTTATACTTACCAATGACCCAGATGGGGATGGCCCTCCCAAGAGTTGGGAACTCATACCTCCCCGCTGATTACATAACACTTACCAGGCACTGGTTGTAAGAATGAGGATTTGGCTCCAATTTTTCGGACTTCCTTGACACTGCGCATACGCAGTGGATAAAAGTATGGAAGACCATGTAGGACATCTATTTTTTGGATTTTGATGCAAATTTTGGGGATTGGAGGGGCAAAATTTGTGTTTGGCCCTAGAATTTAAGAGTTACCACCAGCTAAGTCTGGGTCATTGGTAAGTATAAAAAATATATAAATTACTATAATTTTTTTACTTTTCTTCATTTCCATAAAAAATTATTGTCATTATCACCAGCCTTTGAACTTACTGCATTTGTGCAGCAACTTATCCCTTTTGTACTCTCTGCAGGGTATATTTATTAATTTCCATGAAAAGAGAGTGAAAAAAATTTTGCCACAAGCAGTGACCTTCAAACTTAGGGCATTTGTGCATTAACATCTTCCTTTGGCATACCTCAGAGGGTGCATTCATTATCAGGTTGTTTTGAAACTTTGAATGCTTATGCAGGGTGACAAAGATAGGAGCTATCGATTTTCTTTTCATTTCCATCAAAAACTGTTGCTGTTAGCAACAATCTTTGAATTTATTGCATTTGTGCATCAACATTCTTTGACATGGCCTATAGGCCACATTTATCATAGGATTGTTTTTGAACTTGGTGTGCTCATTTGGCGAGACCTTTAGGTAAGAGCTATTGATTAGCATGCATTTCTGTGAAAACAGTTGCCATTTACAATAACCTCTGAACTTACTGCATTTTTGTATCAACATTCCTCCTTTAGCCAGTCTTACAGTTTACATTTAAAAATGCATGGATTACTCTGACATTGTGCACACACAATGCTGTTATGTTGAAATTTCGCCAAATAACATTGGTACCAATGATCTTCAATTTTTCTATTTCACTTATAACTTACCTAGTTCAAGTTTGTCAAGTTGAGCTTCAGTATCAATGACACTTTCATTTCGAATTTTGTTGAAAAACATTGACACCAGTAGACATCTTGGATTTGGATATAAATTGTTCAACAATTCCTTTAGCACACCCTACAGGTCATAGCTCTCACCCGATCAGTCCCACATTTCATATGTAGCTTTGGGGCAATGTCTGGATGGGAGCTATCAATTTTTCCAAATTTCATTGAAAAACATGGCTGCCAGTGGCCATCTTAGATTTGGCATATAAATTGTCAACAATTCTATTAGCACACCCTACTTATCTAGCTTTGGTTTGCTGTCTACATGGGAGCTATCGAATATATTTCTGAATTTTGTTGAAAAACATGGAAGCCAGAAGCCATCTTGGATTCGGATATAAATTTTCAACAATTCCATTAGCACACCCAACAGGTCACATCTCTCATCTGATCTTCTATGAAATTCATATAATTAGCTTTGGTGTAATGTCTAGATGGGTGCTATCAAATTTTTCTGAATTTCATTAAAAAATATGGCTGCTAGCAGCCATCTTGGATCGGCATTTGAATTGTCAACAATTCCATTAACACTCACCCTGCAGGCCGCATCTATCACCCAATCTTTTTCAAATTTCATATGTAGTTTTGGTGTGATGTCTAAATGGGAGCTATCAAATGTTTCTGAATTTTGTTGAAAAATATGGCCGGCAGTGGCCATCTTGGATTTGGCATATAAATTGTCAACAATTCCATTAGCAGACCCTACAAGCCAGACCTCTCACCTGATCTTTTTCAAATTTTTTATGTAACTTTGATATGATGTCCAGATTTTTCTGCAATCTGTTGAAAATGATAGCCGCCACCGGTCATCTTGGATTTTACATATAAATTGTCAACAATTTCATTACTATACCCAACAGGCCCCATCCCTCACCCGATTTTTTTTCAGGTTTCATTTGTAGCTTTGGTGTGATGTCTTTTCTGTAGAAACTTGAGTAAGTGATATGGCATTACTGTATCTTTAAGGGGCATGGTGGCTCAGTAGGTGCAGGCTACAAACTACAAGCGGAGAGGTCCTTGGTACGAATCCCACCTGCAGCAACCGCGTTGTGTCCTTGGGCAAGACATTTCACCCTCATTGTCCCATGTGGGGGTGCGGTGGCATTGTGTACTAAGGCATACTGCATATTGATGGTGCACCTGTCTTCAACCAATGCTAATCGTGCTTTTGTGGAGTTAGTATGTTGGGGAGCTGACAGTTGCTCGGTGGTTCTCTCCGGTTACTCTGGCTTCCTCCACCCATAAAACTGTTGTGATCATGATTAGCCATTGTGCAGATATTTGTGATCTTAAACACCAATAAATAAATAATACTGGATCTTTCTGTTTAGTTCCGTCCCTTCTTGGATAAGTTGAGCTGCAGTGTCATTGACACTTTCATTAACTCTTAACCTGCCGAGTATATTTTTATACTAGAACCAATGGCCCAGTCTTAGCTGGTGCAAACTCAATAAAATCAAGGACCAAACACAAATTTTGAACCCCCCCCCCCCCCCCCCCCCCCCCCCCCCCCCCCCCGCATCCCCAACCAAAATTTGCATACAGTACCGAAAATTAAAAGTCGGTCTGGCCCCAGCACCCAGGGAGAGACCAGAATTGGCGTAAAGCATCATTCTTTTGTTTGGCCCAAGTCAGTAAAATTCTCATTTTTGAAGATGCCAGACACAAATCAATGATGGTTTTCATGGAATCAACAGTGTAGCAGGATGTTGGAAGTGAATAACGATGGTTGGATGTTCAGGGCTGTAACTTTATATTTTTTATGTTTCCCAATTTTGGGATATGCTTCTGAATGTCGTCATTATAATGTGACTCCACTGCTGTTTTGTTAGTATTACTTCCCTTCCCTCTCCTGAACCCTCCTATTATACTCCCAAGCTCTTTCAGGTTTTTTATTGAGAATTTTTTATTAAAATTCTTGGGAGTTTAACTTGTTTTACGGAATAGGTACTCTGTTTATCCCTTGTGTTTACGTCCTAGCTTTGTATCAGGTGGTTGTTGATCGGTTACTGACTTTGGGCCTCTGTTGTGCCTGTTGTTGGTTACTTTCCGTTTTTTCCTCTTGACATTGTTGTCTGTTTAATAACGTTATGGATACATACGTATTAATTCAGTGTTTACTTAAAAGCAATTATTGTTTTTCCATTAGGAAACATATTATATCTTATTCCAGTAGCTTAGCTTTAATTAGGTAGTGTTTGTCCACACTTAGGCTCTATCAGGATGCCCTTGGGCGCATGAGGTTCCCTTGGGATACTTAGGCTTCATTCAATATTTTTCAAAAATTTGTTTTAATTTATTTCGAAAATTTTTGTGATTGTCTATGTTATGTATCCTTGCGATGTTTATTCTGTATTATTATTGGGAGAGCAGCAGACTTATGATTTTGGCTTCATTATTATTGTATCTATTATAATAATTGGTACTTAGTGTAAGCCCAGGAAGCCTCTGGTTTAAATGCTTGTTGTTTGCCGGTAGTCGCTGCACTCCTTCAGTTCTTGTACTTTGGGATGCAAACATTGGAAAAGGGTGTCGACCTGCATGGTGGGTGGTGAAGATCCGATGTAGGAGCTTTCACTGCAGGCTAACACTAGTCTTTCAGTCTCTTTTTCAGAGGAACAAGAACATGGTGATGGTGCTTTGACACCTGTCCGTTACGTGCTGTCGTCATCGCACTCTGATGTGCCCCACTCTGATGAGTAAACAGAGCTGGCTGCCAAGGTGCTCATGAATTAGTTAGTTTGCTTAATCCTCTGCATGCAGCTAGCTTGACCGGTGAAACTGTCTTCCCTATATGGGAGCTGGGACGTCGGGTAGGTCCGTTGCCGTTGAGTAGTATAGATGTGGGTAGAGCGAGCAACTCATAAACTAAAGCTCACCCAGCAATGAGGGCAAAAGGAGAAGAAGCCTGAAAGTTTATCTACGGGATGCTCCACGAGATCTGGGGTCAAATCGCGAGTTGGAGATCCCTCTCTGTCCCGTTAGCAGTCAGAGTCGATTGTGTCCATTGCGAGAAACTATAATGAGTCGGAGCACCCGTCCGAAATTTGTGAGTCAGGATGTTCCTTCCACACTGCAGCCAGGGTCGGCTGCAGTTATGGCTCCTTCTTCCTACATGGAAGTGCTCGCAAAGGGCATTAGCCTACAAGTTTCTCAACGGGATACTCGGCAATATCTGGGGTCAGATTATGAGTTGGAGAGCATTCTCCGTCCCGTTAGCAGTCTGGTTCAACTGTTGTCTGTCGTGAGAAACTTCAATGAGTCGGAGCACCCGTCTGAAATGTGTGAGTAGGGACGCTCCTTCTTCACTTCAGGCGGGGTCGGCTGTTGTTACGGCTTCCTCTTCTTCCATGGAAAAGCACTCTAAGGGGTAGAAGCCTATAAGTTTCTAAACAGAATGCTCGGCGAGGTCTGGAGTCAGATCGCGAGCTGGAGAATCCTCTCCATTCCGTCAGCAGTCGGGGTCGACCGTTTCTGTTTTGTGAAACTTAAGTGAGTTGGGGTGTCCGTTCACACTTGCGGTCCTGTATACTCCTTCCACATCACTGCAGCCGGGGCCAGTTGTAGCTATGGCTTCTTCTTCTGCTTCATCGATGAAGCATGTTAGACTGCAGACTAGTTGTCCAATTTTGCATGTTCATGCTCTTCCACGGAGGTGTTCCCAGTCTTCACCACCGAAGTTGCAGCTAGTGTTTTGAGGTATATTTATACTGGACATGCGTCGAAAGATCTGGGGGTCAGAGCTTCCTCCCGTGAGCAGCATATGGTGAAGAAGCAGATAACTGCTGTTCTGCCTGCAAGTCTCGTTCACGGACCTGCTGCCGCAGATTACGCAGCTTATCGCACCATCCAAGTAGTCGCAGGTTCAGCCATTAACAGTCTCCGGTAGTGAGTTGTTGGGCATTGCTGGGTTGGTCCAGTCATCTGTACATTTGGATGGTGTTGACCATGTTTTTCAGATGGAACATTCAGGTGGTGAGAGGGCTGCGGATGTTGATTCTCCATCCCTCACGGAACAGCACATTAAGACTTTGAATTTTATTCATAAGTTCTTTCGAATCTTGTTCCATCTGAACAAAAGTCTTGTGTTTGCTAGGCAATAAACAGCTTAAGGTACCAGGCGAAGGAAAGATGAAGACCTTTCCTTCCTAGATCTTTCTGCTCAGGTGTCGAAGGCCTTTGGTCTGCTTAATGACTCCTCCCTTGGCCTAGCAATAGCATCAGAAAGGCAGTGATCTATTCTTTATGAATAGAAGATCAATAGCTTATAGTTAGGCTGAGACAGCTGTCTTGTTTGGAATAGAGCCATTACAAGGAAAAAGTATGTTTTTTCCTTCTCGGTGTTGTATTCCTAGGCGACAGAGGCATTTAGTTCTATTTTTGATGCCATAGTAGCCTTATGTACTATTAAAGCGGTCTTTTCTTATACATTAGCGACTAACATCATAAGTCTCCATTTAGTGAGCTGTCTAAGGCCGCAGGGTAACACACAGATATCTGTCTTCACCGATATATGACTTTTAGGCTGTGTTAGCTAGCTTTTTGGAATAAGGCCGTTAGAAGGAAAGATTACGTTCTTTCCTTCTCGGTGTGGTATTCCTAGGCATCACAGGCATTTAGTCCTATTGTTGTCGCCTTAGTATGTCTTCTGTGAATTAAGAGCGGTCTGTTTATATGACATTAGTGGCTAACGTCATAGTGGCCTTATATATTTTTACACAGTATACCAATGGCCCAGACATAGCTGGTGCTAACTCTAAAATATCTAGGGCCAAACACAAATTTTGCCCCCCAATCCTCAAAATTTGCATGCAAAACCAAAAATTAGAAGTCCTAACTGGTCCTCCATACATTTACCCTCTGCGCATGCACAGACGTCAGGAAGTGACCAGAATAGGTGCCAACACCATTCTTTGTTTGGCCCTTGTCAGATAACAACAAACTGACTTTTGTGCTTTTTAAATCTCAATTAATTATGATGCCAGACACAAATCAATGGTTAAATTGGTGGATCCAAGGACACAACGGGATGAAGGAAGGAAGAAACAGTGGTTTGAAAACATTCAGGGCTGTAATTTTATAATATTTATAAAAATTAGTTCATGTTCCCTAATTTCGGGACATGGGCCTGACGTCATCATTGTTGTTAATGATTTTTCCACTGTTGGTTAAGTATTCCTTCCCTAACCTCCCTTGATACCCCAGTTAAACTCCCAAGCTTTTTGGAAATTTTTTATATAAAATTTCTTGGGAGTTTAACGTGTTATACAGAAAGTTTTTTCTGTATATCCCCAGGGTTACGTCCTCACCCTTAGGGTGTTTAGGCGTTTTTAGTCATGCATCATACATCCAATGTATCGTTTTTTCTTCTGATGAAGATCTTGCCTTACATTGGATAGTTCAAAAATCTGTTACTGACTTCGGGCCGTGTTGCCTGGGGTCTTGTTTCCGGTTTTCAGTCTGACGTTGTTTACATTAGCAACGTTTATTATTTATGTGTAGGTTTCTATTTTTGATATGGTAGGTCTGTTGTAAGATACATTATACAGTCCCGTAGTGTGGCAGTTAATTTTTTGGAGGAACAAATTAATTTTGTCCACACTTGAACTCATTTGGGATACATTTGGGCACTTCGTTCCCTTTGGGAACTTGGGCTCTTGTCAAAATTTTTCAAAAATTTTTTTTGTGTAAACTATTTTTCGATTTATATTTTGAATGTTTTTGTTATGTATCTTTTTATTTGTATTTAATGTGGAATTGGTGGGAATACGATCGACTTAGTCTGCTTCATTATGTAAGCATATTGCTCTTTAAGCAAGGTGAGGAAGTCTTTCCTCTTATTTTCATGTAGGTTGCCTTGCTTGTAGTTGATGTACTTCTATTATTTCTTGTTCATATGTGTCTCATGGGATGACAAACGTTGCTGACGGGTGTCACCGTATGTTGTTAGCGAGCGACCACTGTCGGTCCTCTCGCGATGAGAGGCTGCCACCAGTCCTCTCCACCTAAGGTCACTCTAGTTTATTAGTTTCTATTTACAGACGAACAAGAACATGGTGATGTTTGCGTGACGCCACCAGATAGTGTGCTTCCGTCGTCACATTAAATAGTCAATCAGAGCTAGCAGAAAAAGTGCTCATGAATATTAGACAGGGCAATAAACCACAATGTGGTTTCAAATCCCTGTCGCCAGCTAGCTCAACTGGTGTAGCGGTACACCACCTGAGGGTACCGTGATGCCGGGTGTGTCCGTTGCGGTCAAGGAGAATAGAAAGGGTAGAGCGACCACTATAATATAATATCAATATATGGCTCACCCTGCGACAACGGAAAGGAAGAAGCCGGCAAGTTCAGCATGAAGCTCGGCGAGGTCTGAAGGACCGCGAGCGAGAGAGCCCCCCTCTCTCTTCTATTATAACATCTGGGGCCAGATGTTATGGATCGGAACTTGCGTCAGTCGGAGCATACGTTCATGCCTCCCGTCCAGGATGCTCCGTTCAGTTTACAGCCGGAATCGGCTATAATTACGGCTTCTTCAACGTCTACCAAGCACACACGACTGCACCTTGGCTACGTGACTTCTGATATCCAGCCTGCATCGCCGAGAAAGTCACTTTTTGTCAGAGAAGTCACACCATACAGTAGCCAAGGAGATGAGGCCTCATTTATAGGGACGTCCGTAGAAAAGAGCCATCTCGGACAAACTGTCCCAGGAGCAGCCGGTGGCTATGCAACAGAAGACCGCTGCTCCTTAGGCCTCCATAATGGACTTGCTGTCGCGGATTGCGCAGCTCATCGCACCATCCCAGCAAATGCAGAAGCAGCCGACAGCAGTCTCAGAACTTGAGCTGTCGGAAGGTGCTGGGTCGGTCCAGTCATCTGCACGTTCAGATACCGATGACCGTGAGTATAATCTGATTCAGTTGAAGGATAAAAGGGATTTGGAGGAGAATTACCCTTCCCTTTCGAAACAGCAGGGTGGCGATAGCGCCTATGCATCGATACTTCCCTGAGTTTGTTCCTGAGAATTAGAATGCTGCGACAGCTCAAAAGTAGCACTTTTCAATCGCTAAGGCAAGGCCTCATATATCGGGACGTCTGGAGAGAGTGCTGTCTCAGAACACTGTCCTGGGAGCAGCCGGCGGCCAGAAGACTGCTGCTCCTCAGGCCTCCATTACGGTTTTGCTGACGCAGATGCGCAGCTCCTCGCAGCATCCCAGCAAGTGCAGTAGCAATCAACGGCAGTCTCAGAACCTGAGCTGTCGCATGGTGCTGGGTCGGGCCAGTTATCTGCACGTTCAGATGCCACTGACCGTGATTTCAGCTGATTCAGACGAATGATGAATGGAGATGGAGGGGATTTACCCTCCACATTTGGAACAATACAGGGTTGAGAGGATTTATTCCATCAACACTACCCGGAATTTGTTCCAACGAATCAGAATGCTGTGTCTATTTACAAGAAACCGCTAGCGTTGTTGCGCGCTAAAATTATCTGGAAAAAGAGAAGGAAATGTCTTTTCCAGTTAAGTATAGACAGGTGTCACAGGCTTTTGGCCTTTAAGATGACTCCACATTCAACTTTCCAGTGGAAAGAAGTAAGGCGGTTTCTTGTCATCATCTTTCGTAGTTCCGCTGGTCGGAAAACAGGGAAGATGTATTGAGAGTTCCTCTGCGTTTGAATGAGTAGGCTAAGGACCTAGCTATGGCCTTACCTTCGTCATTCATTATTCGCTTGGTCACAATTGAGACGGCATTTATTCATTCAGAGCGAATTTAGACTCACTGTATTATGCAGATCACCTTCAAGAGCTGTGACGCAATGTCTTTATGGAAAGGAATTGGACCACGTTTGTACATCATTTAGAGTCCTTTCCAGGGCTATATATTTATCACGTATAACTCTGTCTTAACAAGTTGCTAATTCGGAGTTAAATAGATGTGACAGAGCCCTTGTGTCGTCATCCTTAATAGATGACAAGCTGAAAAACTCTCTTATTAGAGTCGCTCCGTTTTTCACCGATAAGCTTTCATTGGTTTATGACCAAGCTACAAAGAAAGCATCAATACTCTGCTCCTTATGTCGACATACAATCGACCCGCAATAGCAGAAAGGAGTAAGGGAGGACGTCCTAGACAGAAGGTCGCCTATAAGGACTCCTCGTGAGGGTATAGTTAACCCTCCTATAATTACTCTAGGGATCGTCATATAGCGACTCGAATACGGGACTTACTTCTGATCGAGACTTCCGGTCAGACGCCCCTCAACTGCTGGGTCGAGGCTCGTCACGAATAGATGCAGTTCCTCCTTCCGTAGGCCTCGCAGGTGCTACAGATGTGAGTTAGGTCCTCTGTTGTTTTGCGGTTGACGGATAGTTATCAAGATCAGCATCAATCTGGATAACTATTACGGAAGACTAGTAGGCGAGAAGTGTGGTTTCGGAAGCCCTGCGGCTATCTTTCCGAGAGAACCACAACTAAATTAATGTCTGATGGACAATGCTTCCGTCTAATCCTTGCATAAGTCTCTCCTATCAGAGGTAAATTTTTCCTTCAAAATGATGGTAATAGTGGTCATCGAGAATCAAGATTCTTGAGAATTCTGTAGTCACCTGTTACTCGTACCGAAGCCAAAGAGCTCGTTCCGACAGATAATAGAATGGAGCTTGATAACAAGTTTATCAAAGCTTTAAAAGTTTATTTATGGTTATCATTTAGTCGGTTAAAATGAATGTTTGAGTGATTGACTATGCTATAAGCATAGATCTAAGGATAGCTTTGGTCTAAAGATAGCGCCCTGCGCTGTCACTCGAATATTAACTTAATAATGTCTCATAACAAGTCTGTTTTGTCTGCTATTATCCAGAACGAATTAGTTTTATGCGACTGATAGGGATGTGCTGAGCAGCTACGCATCTTGTTTAGATGGGCGGCTTACGCACACGTCCCCTCCAGTTATTCTTACAGAACTAGAGTGTGACAACGCATTCGCTCAGGACCAGTATTGTTTTAACGGATATTGTAAACAAAAGGGTCCATATTGAGGCAGATTTCTTATCAACCTGCCTTACAATTGTTTACTACAAGCTTGCACTACAGTGGAAGACCCTGACTCAGATAAAATACCTTCTATTTTAATCTCTCCCAAGAGATTTGGGAAAGAAAAGTGGTGTAAAAAACACCACAAAAAAAAAATAAGCCAAAACTGGGTCGAGCGCCATCGGCGCACTCCAGTAGGGGACGCGTTTCCCTTAGTACAATTCCATGACTTCTGTTAACCAGTGCGCAAGCAGTCATCAATTAATCATTCTTTTTTTGTCTGCGACACGTGGAGGATGTGTCGCCATTTTGCATTACGAAACAGTGATAATTCAACTCATCGATAATGGTTTTCCTGTGACTGGAATTATGGATCTGAAGATCGTATAATAACAGGACTGTGTTTTATATATTCTCGTTAATATTTTCAACCACATTTTCATGGAATTTTATTTATTTTTTCCGATTTCGTGCATGATTTTTGAAATCGTTTCCGCGCGGTTCAGACATAAAATTTTTCGGTTGATAAATTTTAATATTATTATTGGAGTTACGTGTCTATTAGGGACTGTATGGACAGGATTTCTTCACTCTGTTGAGGGCTAAATTTCTCTTGTTTTAGGTCCCTGTCGGCCATCTGGGTTCTGTTGTGTTCCCACCGGTTCTTTTTTCTGCTGCCACCTCTCATAGTTGGGGGGGGGGGGGGATGCTGTCGTTTTGGGGCCTCCTGACACAACCACTTCTGGTGAGAGTTATACCCCTCCATGGGGGATGTGCAGCTCCTCCCACACCCATGGGGTGGGGGGTGGGGGGTGGGAATGCTGTCGTTTCGGGGCCTCCCGACACGACCACATCTGGTGAGAGTCATTCCCCCTCCATGGGGGATGTGCAGTTTTTTACCGTAGTGGATACTGCGGGAGCTGTTGGATGTCTGGTGAAGAGATGCCTGGTTCCGGGACTTTGTGCCCTCTCCAGTCGACATCTGAGGCTGTCACTCGGGTTGTGACTCCTCCTTTGGAGGCCAAGCTAGGTTGCTCTCTCCCCTTTTCCGCCAGTTTCAACAGCTCCCATTGTATCTGCTGCTACTGCTGTTCCGTCTACAACATCATCGGTCATCGTTTTAGCCGGCCTCGGCTTATCCCTGCAGGGGTCTGCAGTGATGTCTGTAGTGTGGTTGTGGGGTATCGGTCTCAGCCTTCCCAGACTTCAACTCGGCGAAGTCGGAAGTGTCTGCCGACTGAACCCCCTGCTGTGTCCTCTCAGCCGTTGAGCACAGCAGTTTTATCCCTGCAGGGGTCTGCAGAGGTGTCTGGTAGTGTAGACGTGAGGTATCGGCCTCAGCCTTCCCTGACTTCAACTCGGCGAAGTCGGAAGTGGCTGCCGACCGAACCCCCATGCTGTGTCTTCTCAGCCGTTGAGCACTGCAGTTTTATCCCTGCAGGGGTCTGCAGAGGTATCTGGTAGTGTAGACATGGGTTATCGGCCTCAGCCTTCCCTGACTTCAACTTGGCGAAGTTGGAAGGGGCTGCCGGCCGGATCCTCTACTGTGGTCTCTCAGCTGTCGAGTACCTCAGTTTTTCTCATTGGATTCGGATGTTCATGGTGGGGTCACCATGAGCTCCATGGCGTTTCCGTCCACGCACTCTGGTCCCATGGCAGTTTTGTGTGACCAACGCTTTTTGTGCAGCCTGGACCGCAGAGGTCCGCGGCGACTCTCCTGAGTTTCCGCTCTGTTGATCATCAGGGTATGTGATACCCCAATACACATCTGCCTTCAGATGTTTTCAGCTGCAGCCCATCGCCCCGCATCGGGTGTATTTGAGGATCATGACCCTTCGCTGGTAAATGGGTCAGGAGTGAATCCACTTTGTTGGTTCGTTCCCACGTCGTACCATTCCGACAGTCAGTGAGCTTAGGGAGGCCCTCTCCTTGCTCACTTAGGTTCTGTCCAAGAGCCTTTTCCGTTGCTTCCAGCGAGGCTACGAGTGGTTTCCGGGCACCCTCTGTTGCACCGCCTCCCGGGATTGGAAACGGGCTGCTTTCTGATCCCCCTGGTGTACCTACACCATGGAAGGCATCAGCTGGTTTGCCCATGATGGATTATGTGTCTTACGAGTCATGGGATGAGTCCCGACATTCCTGACGTCGAGAACCAACAGTCTTCTGACTTGGGGGCAGCTCTTGACTTTGTGTTTGGGTTCCTTCCAGGTCTCAAACTGTCAAACCAGCCGACAGTGTTAGCTTGGCTGCGATCGTCGGTCGCACGCCTACAGCCTGTAGAGCAACCTGCTTCTGGGTGCCTTCAACCGTGCCTGTCGGTACAGGTGGTTGAAGCATTTACAGCTTTGGACTCTAAGCTAAGTTCCAAGGCTATGAAGACGTCATTCTTCATCAGGGTTGACACTTTTTTGCCTATGGTGCATTATCGTTCCTACGATTTCGCCAATCCATCAGTCTGCCAGACTTTGATGGTCTTGGATCAGGACTCCAACTCCTAAGCCATATGGAGACTCTGGAGTCTGTGTTGGGCTTATCGGGAGAGATGCTGGAATGCTTTCTCTCTTCGATCATGTCGTCTCTGCTTTGCTGCTTATCTGCTCCCAGATGAGTTTGACGACGAACAGGTTTTTGTTTTGTGTGTGCTGTTCAAGATGCTCATGTATCTTCTCACACACATGCCTGTAACACGGCTAGCTTGGAATTAGTTCGCAGGTACGCTGTGCTGGACACAACATGTTCCCTTCTTGAGGGGCAGTGCTCTACTCTTCGATCTGCCTCTATCGGCAGGTCTGCGGCTATTCCATGGTTCTGTGGCTACAGTCCAGGATGACTCCCTTTGTCATTCCATTGATCTGCTGCTGCTTAGTCAGCTTGATCGGCCTTCTGTTGGAGGCAGGCGCCGTCCAAAGCCTAACAAGTACCCTTCTGCTTCCTCTGTGAAGCTAAGGGCTGATCCTCCTGCCGCCACTTCTACTCACAGGATAGGGTAGGCGTCGGCAGTAGTCACCTCGGTTTCATCCCAGGTTGAGGCATTCCACTCAGTTGCGAGTGCCTCTTCCAACATGAGTCCCTTTCAACATTACACGTTGGGAACTTTTGATCACGGAGATAGGCAATCTCCTATCAAAGGGGGCGATCGAGGTCATCAAGAACTTTCTTTCAGTGGGATTTTATTCCCGCCTGTTCTTGGTGCCGAAGAAGGACGGCCAACTCAGACAGGTTATCGATCTGAGTATTCTGACACAGTCTATCATTGCTCCTCAGTTCAGCATGGAGGCTTTTAGATCGGTTTGCCGCTCCATTCACCAGGATGTTATCCAGTTCAAGGCCATGCCCTTTGGCCTCGACCTGGATCCTTGGGCCTTCACCTGTCTGATGTCGCATGTGTTAGTCTTACATCGCACACAATCCAGGGTGTCTTCTTCGGCTAATCTAGTTGATATCCTCCAGAGGCAATCCAGTGCTGCTTTACTGGAGTCTGATGTCGTCACACTGTTGAGTCTACTCATGTCACTAGGGTTCAGAGTCAACGGAGAGAAGTCGGACCTGGTCCTTTCTCCATCGTTTTGTCATCTGGGATGGACTTCATCATCTCGGAGTCTTCCCCGACTGCTTGTCTCTGCGTTCCGGTGACGGATCTCATTACTCTAGGTCGACTGCATGTCTGACCTCTCCAGCACTTTCTGCTCAGTCGTTGGAGGCCGAATGTTGATGCTCTGGTTCTGGTGCTTCTGTTACCGGAGTCTCTTCCTCGTCACCTTCTCCCCTGATGGATGTTCAGTGTATTATGCAGGGAGTTCCGTTGGACTTCCTCACGTCCGATCGTGTTCTGACGGCAGTCGCCAGCGATCTCGGATGGGGTGTGACGTTGGATCCTCTAGGTCTTTTCCTTCACGGGTCATGGGACCAGGATCTAGCAGCTCTTCACGTCAACCAGAAGAAGTTTCTTGCTCTTCTTCTGAGTTTCCGGCAGTGGATATCCCGCTTTTTCGAATTGTCAAGTCCTTCTGTGGTCTGACAATTCTACGGTGGCTGTTTACATTTGGAACCAGGGCGGCACGCACTATGTTCCCATGTATGAATTGGTTCAGGATCTCCTACTGCCCGCTCAGGATGTCAATGCCGGAGTGGTGGTTCATCACTTTCCCGGTCGTCTGAACTTCCTAGCCGACTCCCTGCCCCGATGGGGCAGGTTCATTTCCACCGAGTGGATGCTCCACATGGCGCTGTTCCAGTCTCTTTGCGATCTCTGGTGTCGTCCCAACATCGATCTCTTTGCGACTCATTGGAAACATCAGGTGGACACTTTCGTGTCCCTGTGTCCAGATGCTCTGGCTTTCTCCGTGGACGCTCTGTCCATCCTTTGGAACGGTCTTGTCGGCTACGCCTTCCTGCCGGTTCCTATTCTGCCTCAGGTTCTAGCCTTGATACGAACCTGCAGTTATTGAATCCTTTCGATCGCATGCCTGTTGCCTCAGTGGGTGTCGATCAATCTGCTCTACTCTCTGTCAGCGGCGGTTCCGGCATGTCTACATCGTGACTTTCTTTGCCAAGGTCACCCGAAGAGGTTTCAAGTCAACCCGACTTCATTGTCCCTTCGCGCATGTCTTTTATCGGGTCCTGTCTCCTCCATAGTAGTTATTCGAAATGAGCAGTGGAGTTGCTTTTCTTCTTCAAGGAGGCACTCACTCCACTGGTTTAGCCTCTGCGGCTAAGTGGAAGGTTCTTCTGTCGATGGTGTGCGATCACTCTGTTGCTTCTGTCACTCCTTCGATCACACCAATTGCGGAGTTTCTGGTATATGTTTGATTCTGGGGGTCTCCAGCAATGGGTACAAGTCCATGCTTCGGAGACCTTTTTTATATGTGGGGCAGCGTCGTATCGGCACTCATCCTTGCTTCTCCAAACTTGTTCTGCACTTTTCCATGAAAAGGCCTAGGACTTTGCAGTTAACTCCAAGATGGACACTTTCTTGGGTGCTGCTGTGCTTGGGGAGGGGGGCATTCGCACCTTTATCCCGGGTGGATATGCGTTTCCTCACATGCCAGATCTCTCCTGAATCCATTTCTTGATGGATTTGTCTTGCTATTCCTGCAGCTTCCGCTCATCTAGCAACTGGCGATTGTATTACCAATCGTTTTTCTGCCACGAGGTGCATGCATTGTCTTCCTCCTGGGGCTTTTTACTAACTCTGTCATGTTGTCAGATGTTATGCTGGCAGCCTACTGGACAAATGCTACCTTCTCCACTTATCTGCAACAGTTGCAGGAGCAGGCGGAGGACCTTTGTTCTACGGGCCCTCTTTCTTCTGCTCAGGCTGATGTCTATCCCAGCCATTCAGCTTCTTACAAGGTCAGTTCCAACTCCATGCTGTTACTACCCTTTCTGTCTGTGCATCGCACATCACAATATGCCTCATCTCTCATTGTCTTTTACTAATGTTTGTGATGCTATGGTTTGATAGGACTAGGGATCTCTTCCTCTGTCCACGGTTCCAGTGCAATTGAGTTATGTGTGGGTTGGTTATGTGATTCCCTCCATCCTATTGTCTATTCAGCATGTAGTAAACAATTGTAAGGTAGGTTGATAAGAAATATAAATTTTATAGTAAATTTCCTTTCTTATTATACCTACCGCAATTGTTTACATGGAGGCCCTCCCGTCTTCTTATTCGGGTAAGAAGCCTTCCTCCCTGCTGATCACATAACTCCTATGTTGGTGGACTCAAAAGAATGATTAATTGATGACTGCTTGCGCATTGGTTAACGGAAGTCGTGGAATTGTACTAAGGGAAGAGCATCCCCTACTGGTGTGCGCCAATGGTGCGCGACCCAGTTTTGGCTTATTTTTTTTTCGTGGTGTTTTTTACACCACTTTTCTTTCCCAAATCTCTTGGGAAAGATTAAAATAGAGAGTATTTTATCCGAGTTAGGGTCTTCCACTGTAGTGCAAGTCTGTAGTAAATAATTGCGGTAGGTATAATAAGAAAGGGAATTTACTATAAAATTTATATTTTCAGTGGTTAACTCATTAGTTCCGCTGCAACTGCCAGATCCGGCTTTCACGATTATGACTGGTATGAGTCAATAGTTTGGGGCACAACCCTGAGTCCTACAGACTATAAATGCAGGGGTCTGAAACCCTCGGTTTCTGCAGAAACACATAATCATCAAGAATGATGTCAATATTGTTAGCGCTACATCAATGCGTTCACGCTTGTTCAGAGATTGTTGGACAACTCAACAGTGGTAGCGTACATCAGGAACCAAGGCTGCACCCATTCACTTTTGTTATAATACCTAACGGAGAATCATTTTCCTGGTCATCTCTCTATCCGTCATATACCGCGTCGTCTGAACGTACTAGCAGACTCGCTCCTCTGAAAGGTCGCCTGTTTCATATGTACAGACGCTCAATATGCGTTTATTTGTACAGTTTTGCTACCAGTGGGATCACCCCATGATTCTTTAGTTTGTGACGCACTGGAACAATTAGTTACCGTCATTTGTGTCGCCATGCCCAGATTATTGAGCGCAGGCAGTAGACGCTCTGCAAATTCATGGGGAGGAATAATAGGATATGCGTATCCTCCTATTCATTTGATTCAATAGCTTATGTTTAAGTTTAAACAGTCAATCCTACTGGTAGCACCTATGTTGTCACAGAAATCTTGGATCAATATTCTCAAGTGTCTGTTATGTGACGCTCCCCAGAAACTTTCTCCATGAGAGGGTCTTCTTTCAGGGGAAGTTTTATTCTTCATGTTCCTCTCCGTCCATAGTGGCATATGGAGTCGATTAGACTTGAGGGAACCATTGCGGTTCTTATATTTTTTTATCTTAACTGACACATGTACAATTAAATAATACAGGTGAGGGGATTTCGTTACGACTTCGAATTCACCCCCACCATGAGAGAACCATTGCGGTTCCTATATTTTCCTGTTAACTGACACAAGTACAATTGAATAATGCGGGTGAGGAGATTTCGTTATGACTTCGAATTTCCCCACCACACTCAGATACTTCCTTATGTGTTATAGGCAATTACCCGCAAGCTTCATTAATCTAATAATGCATTTTATGCATTTATGTTGTGTTTTGTGGTGACCTCATGGGCTCATCCGCTTTTTAGCTGAATTAATGCCCTGTTAGTTTGGTTGATTTGTTATATACAAGCGTTTATTTATAAATCATCACAATTAAATTGCTACTCTTGAGTACCTCGCAGGCTGCATAACCAGTTAACTGGTATTCCGATGATTACATGCTAAATATATATGCGCTCGCGCATTATTATTATTAGGCTAACGCTTTATTGTATTTGGTGGACCTTGAAATAATAATCTATTTTGGGGGCGGTCCGTGTAGGAGCCTGTTAATCATACCTATGTACATCTCTAGATCCAAGTTTCTATTTTGTTTTGTACTCATATTACACATGCTTTTACGATCATAGATATCGGATTATTCACGTTGGAGAGTGTTGTTACTGGAATTTATTGTACAGTGGACACCTATGGATTACTAAGGAAGTGTGTTTTCTCTTCAGGAATCGTTCAGTGTGGCTTGATTAGATATGTGTATGTTATATTTTTATGTATCACTGGTTTACGATGTATCTGTGTACGTTGTCTGCAGTGCATGCTATTTAGTGTGCAATATTAATTACCAGGATCGCCGCTATAGCCGTAACTTCTGAAGTAATGTTAAGCACCATTTATTAATCTTGAATTAATACCTGAGTGCCTGTTCGACGATTAATTATATTGTTTTTGGGTACCGCTCTTATTATTTCCAGAGCTCTCCCCTTTTTTCTTTTGAAGATTTCTTCAAAAAAGTGTGGGGGAGTTTACCCATAATCTGGCTTAAAATGTATGTATCTCCGAAGGATGCTGTTTTTATCCGTATTTATATCCTGCATACAGCTGAAATGTTATTGTAAGGCGTATGTTTGTGGGAGATTTTCTCTTTTTCTCAGATATGCCATCCTAATTTTTGGGGCTTAGTCCGGACTAGCCTTGGAAAATTAGTAACTTGTCTTCATACTTACAATAAGGAATTACTTAATTGGGCTCCTTGTTTAGATTATGTCTCCTCTATTACTGTATAGAGAGACATACATGTAATTCCTAACTATTCTAAGTTCCTTCATCATGGATTGCAGTATTGGAATTATTCATAAGTCTTATGCCCTCTACCTATTTACGATTCAGTTATGTCTGGGCCATTGGTATACTGTGTAAAAATATGAAAAATTTATAGTAATTTGTATAGTTTTATACTTACCATTGACCCCAGACGGGAAAGGCCCTCCCATGAGTGGGCACTCATACCTACCTGCTGAATTATTGAGTAATACTCTCTTTTACAAAGAATGGTGTTGGCGTCAATTGTGGTCACTTCCTGACATCTGCGCATGCGCAGAGAGTAAATATATGGAGGACCAGTTAGGACTTCTAATTTTCGGTTTTGCATGCATATTTTGGGGATTGGGGGGCAAAATTTGTGTTTGGCCCTAGATATTTTAGAGTTGGCACCAGCTATGTCTGGGTCATTGGTAAGTATAAAAATATACAAATTACTATGAATTTTTCATATTTCACAGCAGTATTTTCTTATACATTGCTGCTAACGTTGTAAGTCTCCATTTAGTGAGCTTTCTAAGGCTGCAGGTGACACAGATATCTGTCTTCACGGAGATGAATACTAATAAGCTGTGTTAGCTAAGCTGAGACTACTATCTCTTTGGAATTATGGCCGTTAGAAGTACGGCCCTTTATTCCTTACCTTGAGCAACTAATGTCTTAAGTCTCCAATAGTGAGCTTTCAAGGTCGCAAGTTACACCGAGATGTCTGTCTTCATGGAAATGAAGACTTCTTAGCTCTGCTAGCTAATCTGAGACTGCTTTCTCTTTGGAATTTGGCCCATTAAAAGGAAGAGTATGTTGTTTCCTTCTCGGTGTTTTATTCTTAGGTGTCTGAGACTTTTAGTCCTTTTGTTGACACCTTATTAGAATTAAGTGCGGCCCTTTTTCCTTAACTTGAGTGACTAACGTTGCAAGTCTCCGATTAGTGAGCTTTCTAAAGTCACAAAAATTACACTGAGATATCTGTCTTCATGGACATGAAGACATCTAGCTACATTTGCTAGGCTGAGACTGCTGTCTTTTGGGAATAGAACCGCTAAAAGGAAAGAGTACATTTTCCCTTCTCTGTATTGTTTTCTTAAGTGTCACAGACTTTAGTCTTATCGTTGACACTATAGTAGCCTAACTAGAATTATGAGCGGTGTTTTTTTCAACTAGAATTATGAGCAGTGTTTTTTTCCTATCATTAGCGGCTAGCATTGTAAGTCTCCTTTAGTGAGATTCTAGTGCCGCAGTTAACAGCCATATAATTGCCTTCACGAATAGAAAGACCTTTGGCTGCTTCAGCTTGGCTGAGACCACTGTCCTATCAGACAAGGTACCGTTACAAGAGAAGAGGTTGTTCTCTTCTTAATGGTATTGTTTTTGTGTTAGTTGTCTGAGGCTTTTACCCCTACTGATGACGTCATATTAACTTAGTGAGATTAATGAGCGTTCTTTCGAATGCCTGTAGTTAACTCCTTTTTCAGGAATATATTTCCTGCTACAATCAGAACGAGGTGCAAGGAGTTCATCTAGGTTTTTATGATCGGTTGCCGGAACTTAGTTTTTCATTGCCCACTTCATTTTTAATCCAATGTATTGTTGGGGATTATATTTCCACTCGGAGGATTGTATATTATGTCTATATCGTGTATTGTTTGGCGCCATGGTGTACTGTCTTGATTTCAAGGGCTAAGTCAACGCTATATCCGTGTGTATATTCCTTGCAATAGTGCCATGTTCAACACGTCCCTCTCCATCATTAGTGGCATTATGGAATTGGTCAGATGTGAGGGAGCCCTACAGTTTTATACTATTCTAGATAACTAACACTAAAGAGTTAAGAGTCGCGCCGGGTTAAATGGGTGATGCTTGTTTTGATGACTAACTATAAGTTTTTATTAGCTGTATTATTTTATTGAGAATAGCAGCAGCAGTATAGCTTTGGGAATGTACCATGAGATTTCCTTTTCCTATAGTGAAAAAGGAATTTGTCACAGTTCCAAGCTTTAGTATTACTGCTCCAGCCTTACTTATCTGGCGATTCAAGTAATGTGGGTGGGGGGGGGGTTTATTATATTTATTTGTCGACCGCCCTCCCACCGATATGTTAAGAGGCGATTACAGGGCAGGTCGTAGTTCTCGTCCTGTAAGCCTTATATGCATTCAATTATATGCATGTCTTTCATTGCTGTTCAATTGGCGGGTGGGTTGTGGTCTAACAGTGACTTCAGGGGCACATCCACTTTTTACTTGGTTTGCTTCCTGTGGTTGTTCGTTCATAAGTCCCTGGGTTGATATTTGGGCTCCCTGTGGGAGCCTGTATAACTTAGTTCAATATGAGGAATATTCTTCAAAAATTTTCTTCTTCACATCCACCAGTCAGAATCTTTTGATATTTGGAAAACGGCATCCCACTGAAGGTTTGTTTGTTCAAGCCAAGTCCCTGGGTTCATATTTGGGCTTCCTATGGGAGCCCGAATTATAACTTACTTCAATATGAGGAATATTCTTAAAAATTTTTATTTTTTTAGATCCACTGGTCTGAATCTTTGGATATTTGGTATAAGCTTTTCTAAGGAGGGGCAGATGCAACTTGTTGAAATCAATTCCCTGGGTTTTATATTCAGGCTACCATGTCAGGTGAGCACCTTCAGGCCCCCTGGGGCCTCATGTTTATACTTACCAATGGTCCAGATGGGGATGGCCATCCCATGAGTGGGCATTCATACCTCCCTGCTGAGTTATAACATTGGTAGGCACAACTTGGAAGAATGATGCTTGGCGCCAATTCTGGTCTCTTTCTGGGTGCTACGCATGTGCAGTACTAAAAGTATGGATGGCCAGGCCAGATAGGACTTTTAATTTTCGGTATTGTGTGCAAATTTTGGGGATTGGGAGGTTCAAAATTTGTGTTTGGCCCTTGATTTTATCGAGTTTGCACCAGCTAAGTCTGGGCCATTGGTAAGTATAAAAAATATACACATTACTTTAAATTTATCATTTTCAAGATATTTTTTAAGTCACGGCTGCCTCATGGCAGCCAAGACTAGATTTGATGAAAAATCGATCCAAATTTAACTGAAGAAATCTTTAGTGAAAAAATACATTCAATTCACAATGGAAAAGTTTGATTAAATGTGCCTAAATTATACTTATTTCAGTGGCAACCGAAAATCTTGTCCTGGGCAGGAGCATCTGCAAGCTGTATTTAAGGAGTTAAGGCCCTGCAAAGTAGATCTTCTGTTTATCAGGCCATTTTTGTAAAATCGCAATGGGACACGCAGTTTTTTACTTTATTTTTTATTTTTGTAATTATTTCTTTGCCATCAAAAGTTCATGTTCTTGGTTTTAGCAATTTTATTAACTTGGGTAAAATATCGGACATAAACCATTTAATTTTTATTTTTTTAAGTTTGTATTGGTTTTAAAAAGAGAGCATGTGGCAGCCAAAAGGACCATGCATGTGGGCCTGAGAAACAAATTTTTAACTTTTCCTTATGAAGTTGATTTATAATTTAGTAGAATGACGAACCATGACATGGATGAACTGCAATAGCTTTTAGTAATTTCTCACAACCCTCAGCTGTAAGTTGACGCTCTCACCATAGAATGAGAAATTCATTTCATCACTACAATCATTTTGTGAAGAATCAAATTGCTGCACTTAATCTATCAAGATGATGCCGCCGCTTACAGTTGAGAACTATAGTACATTGGATAAAGGTGGGCACTGCTATGAGGGAGGGGGTGGGGTGGAGAAGGGTAGCATAGGTCTAACTTGAAATTGGAATGAATATACTTGTGTGTTATTTAACACACTTGCCCATAATAGGTATGAAGATTTTTTTTAGAAAGATTGCCCAATTCTTATACAGGTTTTTTCAACTCACGTAGGAAAATGACAATTTAAAATACAGATGCTATAAATCAACTTTCAAATCAAATCCAGTTGTTGGTTGTTTGTTGCTTAGGAGATCACCTGGTTGCCTTGGCAGTTGAGCAGGAGATTACCTGTATCCGCAGTGGTCACATTGGACCTCCTCGGGTTATGAAGTTGTCACTTCAGTTTGTTATAACTGGTAGAGTGCTAAATTATTTTGCGAAGGCGATTTGTAACGTGTATTTTTTCCCCCGATTTTATTTCTACAAGCAAAGAGAGCCTTAGTTTTGCAAGATTTTCTTGCAGACATGTTAACTCTCCCGGAATGCCCGGGAAAATTCCGGAATTCAATGTAAATCAGTTTTGGACCAAAAATCCCGGAAAACAACAGTCAAATATTTCGCTCCCGTTGTAACTTATGAAAAACGTTCGGAGTCAAATCACATGCATTTCAAACTCTGGTAAAAACTCACGAAGCAGTAAAATATGGATTTAAGTTAAATTTATTTGAGAAAAGGGTATTTTATGATATATATTTCAACTGTGTGCATGTTTATTTCTGGGTTTTTTCTTCGGAGATTCGTTATCAATGTGCGAGTGTCGAAGTGAAAATAGGTGACTTACTTTCAAAAAATTGAAAACTCCATCTTCATTTGAATGCAGTTTTTGGAAATTAATAAAATATATGAAAAGGAATTAAATAATATATATTTATTTATTCCTTCATAGAATAGCTTTAATTCTTATCCCTTTTCCAAAATCAAAACATAAACAACAACTATTTAGCACAGTTTAAAAGTAGGTTAAAGTCGCTTAGGATGCCAAAAAATTATGACTGCATATTTAAACACAATGGACTTATTTTCTAACACTACATTTATTCTGTTGTGCTGACTACAGAACTGTTGACTGTTGGCCATCTGTACCCAGAAAATTTCAAATGGAATTAAAAAAAAATGCTTCAATGATGAAAAGAAAAGTTTTGTGTAGGGCACAAACGTCCCACATGCAAGAAATTTGATCAAGATACTTTCTAAGTACTAATGTTCTTGAAGTAACTGAACATTAGGAATCTTTTCCTGTTAACATTTCCAGACTTGGGAAATTATTACCTAAGTAGACTTTGATAAGAGCAAACCACAGGTGGAGGTGCTCTGTGGAACAGTGTGGGTGGGTGGTGGTGGGCTCATGAAGTAGAGGATCGGGGGGTGGGGGTGGGGGTGGGTCAAATCAACAGTTATTTTATGATTTTTTAGCATAGCATAAATGCATCAGCATAGTTGACAACTATTTCTGGATATAACCTGGTGTTAATTTGGTTGGTGATAAAATGTGTTCTTTTTATTGATAGTTCGTCCCCTTGAGTTCCAATGTGTTCTATGCACCTACTGGCACATAGAACACATTGGAACTCAGGGGACAAGTTGTCAAATGAATTGCTGAGTTACCTTCTAATAATTGCTTTTATAGACATGAAGGCATGTAATAAACGTGTGAATGGGTTAATCGATATGACACTTGTGTTATCACGAAATGATAAAAGGAGAGGCCCGCAGATGTGCCATATCGATTAACCCATTCACAAGCGTGTGTCGTACTGTGTATAACCTATGATGTGCAAAATTCCAAGTTACAGATTTCTCATTGAGCTCTGTCAGACAAGATTTAATTGGTTAAAATGTGTTTTGGGAAAAATCTGCTATTTGAAATTTTGTTACTTTGACATCCGCATGCAGAGGGTTAAACTTGGATCTAATGCTGTATTATTTATCAGATCCTTGGCTTCGTAAGGAAACATGTACTTAAAAGATAAGGGTTTCCAGAAAATTATTGTTCTCTTTTAATTTTTTTTTTTATTAAGATATAGATGGTGAAAATATATGCAAGAGATTGATGAGATACACAGTTCTATAGCTTTGTGTGCATTCAGTTGTGTATTTTTGCAAAATTGCCATAATAATAATAATAATAATTTTAAAGCCTAGAATCCACACACGGTGCTCAATGGCTGTACAATAATTGCATACATACATATACACACATACACATACATTCTCTCACAGATACATTGATACATGCATCACTATTATCATTTATTGGTGCCCAATGCCACATCAGAAACTGAGGCTATATCGTGGCGATAAGCGACAGAACCTAAAAGAAAAAGGGTATTGAATTAGAACAAAATAAAACAAAAACAAAACAAACTACAACTTTACCAAAACAAGTATGTGAGCGTAACTTGACGAGTAACGAGGCAATCCTAATTGACTCAGTCACACCCACGCACCTGGTTATGTCAGTTTATGACCAAAATTAAAATACCACTGAAGGAAATGCCTTTCGAAAAAGGTAGGTTTTAGTACCAGACTTGAAGTGATTTACTATTTTTTATGTCGATTGGAAGAGAATTCCAAAGCCTTGGGCCAGCAACTGCAAAGGCCCTATCACCAGCACTAGTAAACTTAGATGCGGGCTGAACCAGACTGAGTTAACCTGATGACCTAAGAGACTTTAGTGCAGATCGGACAGGTAGGATGGTGCAGATCCTGTGATACACTTAAACATCAAAAGGACAATTTTAAATTGAATTCTTTGCTTAACGGGTAGCCAGTGTAACTATTATTATTATTATTATAAAAGCATATTTTTATACTGTACCAATGACCCAGACTTAGCTGGTGCTAACTCTAACAAAACCAGGGCCAAACACAAATTTTGCCCCCCAATCCCCAAAATTTGCATCCAAAACAAAAAGAAATCATGTCCTAAAGGACCTCCATACTACGCCTCTACTGCGCATGCGCAGTGACGCAGTCGTCCCGAAATTGGCGCCAATTATCATTCTCTGTTTGGCCCTTCATCAGTCAACATCTCACTGATCTTTGTGCTTGTAAATCTCAGTTTAAAGGATGCCAGACACGTAATTTTTGGAGAAAATGTGATTCTAAGGAGGATAGAAGGAGGAGAGGAAAAAGAAGTTGCCAAAAATAATCAGGGCTGTACTTAAAATTTTTTGATGAAATTATGTTAAGTTGCCTATTTTCGAGGCATGGGCCTCTTGTTGTCATTCTTGCTAATTGTTGCACTGCTTATTCAGTGTTTCCTCTCCCCTAGCCTTCTAAAGTCCCCCCTGGCAATTCTCCCATGCTTTTGGCATATTTTTGAGAAATTTCATTTCTAAAATTTCCTGGGAGAGTTGCTTGGTTACAGAATGTTTTCTGTTATTTTCCCCATAGTTACGTTTTCACCCATGGGTGTATAACGTTTGTGTTCTGCATCTTCCATCTGATGTTCTACAGATTCTCCCCTGGGAGTCTCTGTTTTGCATCAGATAGAGTGTAATTGATGACGGATTCCGGGCCAGTTTTTTCAGTGCCTGGAGTCATGTTTTCTAGTGTGTTTACACTGTTTGTTTTCATTGGCAACAGCCTTTTTTGAGGGGGGCTGTTTGCCTTTGTGGTAGTTTATCTCATTATAAGATACATTTATATTATCCGAAAGTGTCTCATTAATTATTTTATATAAATTTAAAATTTTTGACCACACTTTGCCATCGGATCCATCGGGGCTCAACGTTACTTTTCAGCAACTTGGGCTTCTCTGAAAAAATATTTTTTCAAAATTATTTTGTTTTGCAATTGTTTTTTCATTTATTAATGGATCATGTTATTATGTATCTTTGTGTCAGGGGTTTTTGCGAGTAACTAGGACTTTTTGTTGTTCTTTCACAATGAAGGGACGTTGTTCAAATTGTAATAGGAAGAAATCTTCCTCTGACTTTCATGATCATTGTATTAATTGTAGTCAGTGTTCTCGCATTAATCCCTGTCCTATATGTGAACATTGGGATGAGAAACATTGGAAACGTGTGTCACGATATGTTGTTTCTGGAGAAAGAGCGATGCCGGCTCTTTCTCCGCAAGGTCACTCTACTCTCTCAGTTTCTATTTCAGAGGAACCAGAACAGGGTGATGTTTCCATGTTATCTTCTTCAAGTGTGCGTCCGTCGTCACAAATGAATTCAGAGCTAGCGGCAAAAGTGCTCATGGAGATTAGACAAATGTCGTCCGCTAGCTCGCCCGGTGTAGCGTCCATTCACCGAATGGTTCGGCAGCCGGGTTCGTCCGATGCGGTCCAAGAGGAAATTTTGGGTGATGCGAGCACTATAAACATAGTAGATGCACACCCGGTGACGGCGGATAGTAAGCGAGAACGGAGGAAGCCTTTTAGTCCGGTTCATAGCTCGTCCAGGTCCAGCCGGGCCGCGAGCGAGAGAGGTCCCTCTCTCGTACAACAACATCTGGGACCAGATGTTGTGGTACAAAATGTGTCTTTAGCGGAGCATACGTCCGTCGCTCGGGACGCTCCGTTGTATAAGCAGTCCGCAGAGACTGTTAAGGCTTCCTCTTCTCGTCAGCGCACACGACCGCACCTTGGCTGCGTGACCGCCGATATATTACCAGCTTCGCCGATGAAGGATTCTTCGGCGACCAGGTCACACCATCCGGCAGCCAGGGATTCGAGACCGATGGACTCCGGACGTTCGCATAGGAAAAGTATGCGGGAGCCATCTGATGCGGAGCTGCCCTCGGCGAAGCAGCGAAAGACTGCGCCTCCGCAGGTCTCGACGCCGGACATTCTTGTGCAGATAGCACAGCTTATCGCAGCATCCCAGCAGCCGACAGAAACGGTGTCGGATCGAGAATTATCCGACGGCGCTGGGTCGGTACGCTCCGCCGAAGCATCGGGGGCGAACGACCGGAAACATCGTGAGGTCCGACCGGATGGTGAAAGGGATACGGATGACTTGGAGCTATCCCTTTCGGAACAACATAAAGCTGCCGTGGACTTCATCCGGCACTTTCTCCCTCAAGTTGTTCCGTCGGGCCAGACTGCTGCGCTTCCGGACAAGAGAATTATAGCGTCATTGGACTCTGAATTTTTTGAGCGGTTCAGGGACATCGCTCCCGAGTTTCCGTCGCAGTCCAATAATGTTGCTAGAACATTTGAATTATTGAACGACGCTATATTTAAACTTGCTTCCAGGACGGGGAAAGCAGGTTTCTTGTCCGCTAATACTCTCAACCTGCCTTTCATTAATGCAAGGAATAAATTCGATACAGCAGGACAGGGTATACCGAGAGTTCCTCTGCGTATGGATGACGTGGCGGAAGACTTAGAGCTATCATTACCGTCGTCAGCTTCTATTCCAACCGCGGTGTTGGAAACAGCTATTGCGTCTAACAGAGCCAATTTAGATGCCTTATCTTACGCAGATCACCTTACTAAGGCGTTATCACTGCGCCTTCAAGGGGAAGAGTTTCAGGATATACAATCCTCTTTAAGACTTCTTTCAAGGGCAGTAGCTTATTCCACGTGTAACTCCGCCCTTTCAGTGGCAAATCTGGAGTTGGTTAGACGTGACGCAGCCCTAGCTACATCCACACTAGTGGATTCTAAGGTGAAGAACTCTCTTAGAGTCGCTTCGGTCTCAGGAGAACTTCTCTTTGACGGCAAGCTTTCCGCTATTTATGATAAAATTAAAAAGAAAGCTAATGATTCTCTGTTGTTCAGATCGGCTCCTAAGAAGTCGGATACAGCAGACACGAATAAGACAGGCACTTCTGGGTCTAATGCGCCCAAGAGAGGTTCCTATAGAGGTTCCGGTGCGTCCTCTTGGTCTTATTCGAGAGACCGTCAGGATAGCGACTCTTGTTCGGGACGTCCTTCAGGCCGGGACAATCGGTCAGACGCCCCGAGGTCGACGAGGCGAGGTGCGGGTCGTGGAAGACGTGGTTTCTCCTACCGCAGGTCCAGGAGGTGATGGCTTAAACCTCTATCGCGTTCCGGTTGGCGGAAGGTTGTCGAGTTTTTCACAAGAGTGGGCGTCGATTACGGACGACCCTTGGGTGAGAGGAGTGACTTCGGAAGGTCTGAAGATATCCTTCAAACGAAAGCCTCCATTAACTCGAAGTCCAAAGTGGACTCATCTTCCGTCAAATCCACAGAAAAGAGACGCTCTGTTATCAGAGGTGCAGTCTCTTTTAATGAAGAACGCGGTAGAGGTCGTAGAAAACCAGGAATCTCTGGGATTCTACAGCCATCTGTTTCTGGTTCCGAAACCAGATGGCTCGTTCCGTCCAGTCATAGATTTGAGCTGGATAAACAAGCTGATCGTCGCTCCGAAGTTTTATATGGAGACGATTCGATCGGTCAGAGCGAGTATTCGGGTGAACGATTATGCAACGAGCATAGATCTCAAAGATGCGTACTTTCACGTCATGGTACATCCGACATTCCGAAAGTATCTACGCTTTGCAGTCCTGGGAGTGGTGTATCAATTCCGGGCGATGTGCTTCGGATTGAATCTAGCACCCTGGGCTTCACTCGGGTAATGAACTCGGTAATGATCTACTTCCGAGCTCATTCGTCTGCGGTAACGTCGGCCTACCTGGACGACATTCTTCAGAGGTACGGCAACGAGTTAACGCTTCAGAACGATGTTCAGAATCTTCTTCTATTGCTCCGACGTCTCGGTTTTATAGTAAACGAGGAGAAGTCGGATCTGGTGCCGTCCAAGTCATTCACTCATCTGGGAATGAGCTTCGAGACGCACAACAATCTCGTTCGTCTGCCGTTAACCAGAGCGAAATTAGTCAGTTGTTACACTCGCTATTGTCTGCACGCAGACAAAGTCACGGCGAGAGAATTTATGAGACTGATAGGTCTGTGCGGAGCCGCCGCGGATCTCATTCCGATGGGGCGGCTACGCACACGTCCTCTTCAAATTTTCCTGACTCAGAATTGGAGTGTGAAAATTCATTCGCTCGATGTAGACGTTCTCTTGTCAGATCAAGTGAAACAAGAGATTCAGACTTGGGCAAACATTCAGTGGTTAACTCAAGGAGTTCCGCTGCAGTTGCCGGATCTGAGTTTTACCGTTATGACGGATGCCAGTCAAACAGGTTGGGGTGCATCATTAATCCCAACGGATTCGAGATGCCAGGGTCTTTGGGATCCGCAATTCCTGTGCAAGCACATAAACATCAAGGAAATGATGTCAATTTGGCTTGCGTTACGTCACTGGATAGACATTATTCACGATGCTCATGTCCAAATCCTATCCGACAATACGACAGTAGTGGCGTATATACGGAATCAGGGAGGCACTCATTCAGTTCCGTTGTTCAATCTAACGGAAAGAATCCTTCTGTTTGCGTTAGAACATCACGTTCTTCTTTCGGTCCGTCACATACCGGGTCGTCTGAATGTGCTAGCAGACTCCCTTTCACGAAAGGGTCGCTTGTTGCCATTGGAGTGGACTCTCAACAAACAAGTATTCAATCAGATTTGCTACCAATGGGAACGGCCAATGATAGACTTATTTGCGACACATCTCAACAATCAGTTGCAGACGTATGTGTCTCCGTGTCCGGATCCAAGAGCATTTGCAGTAGACGCTCTGTCGATCCCTTGGGACGGAATGATAGGATATGCGTATCCTCCAGCGCCGTTAATTCAACAAGTATTGCTAAAGATAAAACAATCTCAATGCAAGATTCTGTTGGTAGCATCTCTGTCGCCACAGAGACCGTGGATAAATCTACTCAGGTGTCTGTTGTGGGACCTACCGCGGAAGCTTCCTCCACGAGAGGATCTTCTTTCGCAGGGGAAATCGCGCCAACTCTATCACAACCCGCAAGGTCTCAACCTTCACGTTTTTCCGTTGTGCGGTCCTTCTTGCATGGCAAGCACTTTACAGGACGAGCAGTGGACGCGATTTCTAACTGTAGGAGGACCTCCTCTTCGCTAAACTATGCGGCTAAGTGGAAGGTTTTTCGTCGTTGGTGTAGGGATCATTCTGTAGATATATTTGATCCCTCTATACCAGACATTGCAAACTTTCTAGTATACTTGTTTGACGAAATCAAACTGCAGCCTGTTACTATAAAGGGTTATAGATCTATGTTATCTGATACCTATGCACATCATGATAGTTTACAAATTGGATCTAATGTCTCTTTATCGAAGTTGGTTAGAAACTTTTCGATAAATAGACCCAGAACTCTTAGATTAATTCCTAAGTGGAATTTAGCTTGGGTTCTCCTTAAATTGAAGAAAAAGCCATTTGAACCTCTTGGGACAGTAGATTTCAAATTCTTATCTTATAAGACAGCTTTTCTCTTAGCTTTCTCTTCTGCCAGAAGAGTCAGTGAGCTTCATGCACTATCGGTGGATGATTCTCATTATCGTAGTGTTGGGAACACTATCACCTTCACTACTAATGTGGGTTTTTTAGCAAAGAATCAGGCTCCTAATAAATATCCGGAACCTATTGTTATTAAGGCTCTTCCGTCTTCAGACGGGCGTAGGCCTTTACTCTGTCCTGTTAGAGCACTACGTATCTATAAACAGAGATCTCAGTTTATCAGAAAGGGACGGAAACGTTTCTTTCTGTCTTTGATGCCTAATAGAAAGGACATTTCAGTCCATTCTATTGCTAGATGGATTCAGTTAACTATCCGTACTGCTTATGAAGATTTATCTTCTTCTCAGCAGTCTGTGCTTAAGATTTCTGCTCATGAAGTAAGAGCTCTTTCTACTTCCTGGGCTTATGCTAATAGTGTTGCTATTACAGATTTAATGAAGGCTGCTTATTGGTCTCAGCCATCCACATTTACGAATTTTTATCTCAGAAATATTGAGTCCATTTCTGGAGACCTGCATTGTTTAGGTCCGTTATCTGTTGCTCAGAATGTCGTCCACTAAACTGTTGCAACTATAGTTATGCAGGCTTTCTGTTCCAGCAGTGACTCCGTCCGGCTGCCCTCTTCGCTCTTGGCTATTTGTCCCAGGGCAAGGGGAAGGGGGGGGGGGCGGGTGTTCCCTTAGGTCACCTGCTTTATAGTGAAAAGCAAGGGAATGCCTCCTCCAAGTCAGTATTTCTGAGTCGCTTCCGGGATGGTTTTAAAGTGTAATATTAATGTTTAAATTCATTCATGTCTTATTTTTAAAGTGTAGCTCGGTGTGAAGCATTTGTATATGTCAAGTGTCAAACGGGCTTTAATATACAATACTCGGACACTTTTAAATGATTATAAAGAGTCTCAATTCTCTGGACTACTTTATTTATTGGCTTGCTTTAAAAATAATTAGTATAAGGGTTATACTGGATGTTAATAGAGAACATGAATGTTATTGTGCTCAATTATTAAGGGTAGTGTATCTTTCTAATTTAATATTAAATAAGAAAGATACATGTAAAGCCTAATACTCTTTTTCTCCTTAAGGGGTTACCTCTTTACTATATAGTTGAGCTTATTGGATTTTCCTCTATGTCCTAGGCCCTCCAGCCTGTTTACTATTCAGCTAAGTCTGGGTCATTGGTACAGTATAAAAATGTTAAAAAATTTATAGTAATTTATATATTTTTTATACTTACCAATGACCCAGACGGGGATGTCCCTCCCTGGAGTTGGGAACTCTTGCCTCCCCGCTGATTACATAGCGCTGACCAGGCACTGCCAGTAAGAATGATAATTGGCGCCAATTTCGGGACGACTGCATCACTGCGCATGCGCAGTAGAGGCGTAGTATGGAGGTCCTTTAGGACATGATTTCTTTTTGTTTTGGATGCAAATTTTGGGGATTGGGGGGCAAAATTTGTGTTTGGCCCTGGTTTTGTTAGAGTTAGCACCAGCTAAGTCTGGGTCATTGGTAAGTATAAAAAATATATAAATGACTATAAATTTTTTAACTTTTATGGCGCCTTTTTTACTATACAGTATTCAAAGGCGCTTGGTATGGTGAATACAGATTATAGTGAAAATTTATAGACATTTACCTATTAAAGGCTTGTTTAAATAAATGAGTTTTAATTGCTTTTCGAAATTTATATAAATCGTTTTCTTTGCGGACATCAATGGGAAGAGAATTCCACAGTTTTGGACCTGCCACGGAAAATGCTCTGTCTGCGAAGGTTTTACAATTACTTCTCGGTACAAAAAGTTCACAAGTGTTCTTTGATCTTAGATTTCGCGTGTGTCGAATTTTGTGGATCATGTTTTTCAAATAGTCTGGGGCGCCTCCATAGATACATTTGTGAACAAATGTCAAAATTTTAAACTGAATTCTTTTTGCTACTGGCAACCAATGTAATAATTTCAATGCCGCTGTACTGCTATCATATCTTGATTTTCCCAGAATAAGTTTAGCTGACATATTTTGAATTTTTTGAAGTTTTGACAGAGGATTTGGTGAAATGCCAAATAGAAGTGCATTCCCGCTGTACTCAGAGAGTACTGGTGTTATATGGCAGAACTTTTGAGTTCTGGCTATGACCCGTGCAGCACAATTTTGGATGTGTTGTAGCTTTTCAAGAAGAGATGTTTTAGAGCCAATCAGAAGAGAGTTGCTGTTGTCGAGGTGACTGGTAACAAAGGCGTGGACAAGCTGTTGTGACGTCTGCTTATCAATGAAGGATCGAATTTTGACAATATTTCTTAAGATGAAAAAATGCACTGCGAGAGACATGTTTGATAAATTCATCAGCGGCCAAATTTTCATCCATGAAATAACCTAAGTTTCAAACACAGCTACTGGGTTTTGTCACTGAACCTCCTATATTGAGGGACAGTTTGGATATTTTTGAAAGTTGATGGGGTAGACCTATATATATTACTTCTCTCTTGTCATCGTTCAATTTAAGTAAGTTTTTAGTCATCCATGCCTTGATGTCTGAAATACAGTTCAATCTTACTGCATGCTTCAGGCTCAAAGGCATGAGTAAAACTAATATACAGCTGTGTGTCATCTGCGTAAAAATGAAAGTCAAGGCCATGGCTTCAGATAATGTCACCGAGAGGTCTGTGTGTGTGACCATTAAGGTACGACAAAAAACAATTAAGTGCTTGGTCAGTAAGGCCTATTCTCACTGCCAGTCTTTCAATAAGTATGTTATGCTTTATAGTGTCAAAATCGGCACTTAAATCCAACAAAACAAGACATGTTAGGTTACTGTTTCTGTACTGCAATTAGATCTGTATGCAGATTGGTTAACTTCGGCCAGGCCGTGGGCTGCCAAATGAGAATTCAGCTGAGAAGCCACCACACGCTCAATAATCTTTGATAGGAATGGAAGATTAGAGACCGGTCGGTAGTTTTTCAGAACCTCTGAGTCAAGTGTTGGCTTTTTGAGAAGAGGTTTTACTAAAGTGTGTTTCATGCTTGTCGGAAAGATGCCAGAGTGGAGGGAGGCATTGACCAGTTTCAAGATCAGTGTAGTTAACTCCAAAAGAGATGCTTTTAACAACCAAGTTGGAATGATATTTAGCATGTATTGCTAAGATGGTGCCTTGGATATTAACCTCTGGATATCTGTTGTAGCCAAAGGTTTGAATTGGGACAACTGTGCAACAGCTTTAACACAGGTACATGGCATGTCGGCCATCTGTCGAAGATCGGATTGTGAGCTTGTATCAAGTGAAGCTCTGATAGTCTCAATTTTTTCAGAAAAGAAAGAAGAAAATCTATTCGCAAGGTCTTTGGATGACGAATGCTCTGGGAGTACGATTGTCTTTTGATGATACAGAAGCTTCTCAGGAACGACAGACAGTGCATTAGGGGAATTAACATTAGCTGACAATAAGTCCGAAAAGTATTTCTGTTTTGCAGATTTGACCAGTTTGTTAATAACATTTCGCTGGTTAACAAACATCTCTCTGTGAACACATAGTTTCATTTGCCGCCACTGAAGCTCTAGTTTGCGTCGGAAATCTTTTACGCGCCTAATCTCATCACTGAACCACTGTGAGCAAGGGTGTATGCTAAAAGTGTGTGTTTGCTTAGGCGCAAACTTGTCAATAACCTCTTGAAGTGAGCCAGTGAGGATGTGTTCAATGCTGGCAATAGTTTGCATCGCGTTAATTTTAGCGACGGGAGACGAAGCAATAGCATCCGCAAACTTAGCAAGGTCAGTACTTCGGTACTTGCGGTATGTGACTTTCTTCCGGACAGGGGAGGGATGAGGAAGTGACAAATCAAAGATAATCATAAAGTGGTCAGAGATTGCAGGATCAACAATTAATACATTTTTAACAAGATCAGCCTTGGATTCTCTGATGATCAGCAGATCTGATGTGTGGCCATCTCTATGGGTAGTCCCACGAACATGTTGGCGTAAATTCATTGAATTGATAAGATCACGTAGTTTAGAAGAATCACTGGAAGTTTTCTTCTCTATATGGAAATTGAAATCACCTCCAATGACGAATTTTCTTGGCAGCGCAGTAATGCTTCCTAGGAAGTCTTGGAATTCGCTAATGAACTAGTTGACAGTGAATTTGTTTTTGGAGCTCTGTGGGGGTCGATAAATGACAATGAGGACTGAGTGTGAGTTGATCGTTACAATGGTGCCATGTCTACTAGGAATGGAAATTAGCATAACTTTAAAGGATGCAGATTAGTTTGAAAATCACACTTTAGTTTTCTGCATTTTAACTCCTAACTGGTAGAGCGCTGAATTATTTTCGGTTATCAAAATTTGTTCACATGTCTTTGCCTTCTTACTATTTATGGGAGAGTGCCAACAAGGAAAATTCTCACAGACTAAATATTTTTTTTTCAAAGGTAGGATGAAGCATATCTGCTGAGTATGAAGTGTTTACGTTACAGCACCTGAACTTCTGAATAAAGCCCAAATTTGGGCTTTCAGGATATCTACCAGTTAACCCTCTACCCAACACAGACGTTATCAAAATTTATTATTTTAAATATCATTTTTAAGCTCAACTTGACAAAGTCAAGCTGAGCTATTGCCATCACTTCTCGTCCGTCGGTGTACGTACGTAGTATGTACGTACGTACGTCCACAATTTCCTTTGGCACACCTCACAGGTCACATTTATGATCAGATCACTTTAAAACTTGGTATGCTGGTTTGGGGTGACCTCTAGATGGGAGCTATCGATTTTCTTCAATTTCCGTCAAAAAATGTTGCCGCGGCCAACGTTCTTAGAACTTAGTTTAGTCAGACCTCAATATTTCCCTTTGGCACACCCTACAGGGCACATTAATGATTGGATTGCTTTGAAACCAGGCATGCTTGTTTAGGGTGACCTCTAGATAGGGGCTATCGATTTTCTTCAATTTATGTCAAAAAATGTTGCCGTGGCCAACGTTCTTAGAACTTAGTTTAGTCAGACCACAATATTTCCGCTTGGCACACCCTACAGGGCACATTTATGATTGGATTGTTTTGAAACCTGGTATGCGTGTTTGGGGTGACCTCTAGATGGGAGCTATCGATTTTTTTCCATTTCTATCAAAAAATGTTGCCACGGCCAACGTTCTTAGAACTTAGTTTAGTCAGAAGACCTCAATTTTTCCGTTTGGCATACTCTACAGGGCACATTTATGATCGGATTGCTTTGAAACCTGGTATGCTTGTTTGGGGAGACCTCTAGATGGAAGCTATCAATTTCTTCCATTTCCATTGAAAAATGTTGCCGGGGCCAACGTTCTTAGAACTTAGTTTAATCAGACTTCAATATTTCCCTTTGGCACACCCAACAGGGCACATTTATGTTCGGTTTGCTTTGAAACCTGGCATGCTTGTTTGGGGTGACCTCCAGATGGGAGCTATCGATTTTCTTCCAATTCCGTCTGTCAAAAAATGTTGCCGTTGGCAACGATCTTTGAACTTAGTTTAGTCAGGCATCAATATATCCCTTTGGCATGCCCTACAGAGCACATTTATGATCAGATCGGTTTGAAACTTTGTATGCTTGTTTGGGGTTACCTCTAGATGGGAGCTATTGATTTTCTTCGATTTCCGTCTAAAAATGTTGCCATTGGCAATGACCTTCGATGAACTTAGTAAACACTTAGTGCAGTTAAGCATCAATATTTCCATTTGACACACCCTGCAGGGCACATTTTAGGTTGGATCGCTTGCAAACTTGGTGTGCTTGTGTGTGGTGACATCTATATGGGAGCTGTCGATTTTCTTCCATTTCTGTCAAAAAATGTTGCCGCTGACCTTTGAACTTAGTTTAGTCAGACCTCAATATTTCCCTTTAACACACCCTTCAGGGCACATTTATGATCGGATCATTTTGAAAATTGGTATGTGTGTTTGGGGTGACCTCTAGATGTGAGCTATTGCTTTTTGTCATTTCTATAAAAAATTATTGTCGTTATCACCAGCCTTTGAACTTACTGCATTTGTGCATCAATTTATCCCTTTTGCAATCTCTGCAGGGTATATTTATGAATTTCCATAAAAAAAACCCAAAAAAAACCCATTGCCACAAAGCAATGACCTTCTACTTAGTGCATTTGTGCATTAACATCTTCCTTTGGCATGCATCAGAGGGCACATTCATTATCAGGTTGTTTTGAAACTTTGTATGCTAAGCCGGGTGACAAAGATAGGAGCTATTGATTTTCTTTTCATTTCCATCAAACACTGTTGCTGTTAGCAACAATCTTTGAATTTATTGCATTTGTGCATCAACATTCTTTGACATGGCCTACTGGCCACATTTATCATAGGATTGTTTTTGAACTTGGTGTGCTCATTAGGCAAGACCTTTAGATAAGAGCTGTTGATTAGCATTCATTTCTGTGAAAAAAGTTGCCATTTACAGTAACCTCTGAACATACTGCATTTGTGTATCAACATGCTTCCTTCAGCAGTCTTACAGTTTACATTTAAAAATGCATGGATTACTCACTCTGACATTGTGCACACACAATGCTGTTATGTTGAAATTTCATCAAATAACATTGGTACCAATGATCTTCAATTTTGCCATTTCATTTATAACTTACCAAGTTCAAGTTTGTCAATTTGCATATTACGCTGGCGGATGTGGGCGATTCGTTAGGTAAAGGGTTAAGGGCCTATTCCAACTTTGATCACTTTTACTGCAACAGAACAGGTGCCCCTGCATTCTGTCTCAGTATTAACTCACAAGTTAAATTCTAAATTTGTTAGCAGTTTTTGCAGGTCTTGGCTGCTGGACCAACCTGTAACAACTGCAAAGCCACAGGATTTAGACTGTCAAGAGTGTAGCAAAATATTTTTAAAAATCTCCAGGCCCTTAAGAGTTAAGGTCTGATTGATTGGAGTTCTGGGTATCATAGAAGCATCATTGATAGGCATATAATAACTTTTTGATATTTTCAGGTGCCTTGGTGAATATATTTGGTAAAGAACTGATGTCAGCCTCAGGAAATCTAGTGTCTGGGATTGTTTCTTCACTCTCTGATGTGTTATCACTTGATGCCATATCAATGTTCAAGGCTGTTGTTGATGAAATAACACAGGTAGTAATTTTCTTCATATCAATGGATTGATTACTCCTAAAAAGGTTTAAAATCTGTTTCTCAGCCCTTCCCGCATGGTCCTTTTGGCTGCAACATGTTCTTGTTTTATAACCAATGCAAACTTGAAAAAATAAAATTTAAATGGTTTCTGTCTGATATTTTACCCACGCTAATAAAATTTATAAATTTGTCCCTCAAGTGCAAGAAGACTTTGCAATGCTTTAGCATTGCAAAGCCTTTTTTGCACGCACTGGACAAAATACACCATCACACATGCTATATTATTCTGTAGATTATGGGGCCTGAAACATAAAACAAATCAACAAAAATGAACTTTTGATGGCAAAGAAATAATAACAAAAATAAAAAATAAAGTAAAAAACCACCCGCCCACATGCAATTTTACAAAAAAATGGCCTGAGAAACCAGATCTACATAGTGGGGGGCTCTAATTTCTTATTTCATTAACACTAAAATATTTTTATACTATAACCCAACGGCCCAGACTAGCTGGTGCAAACTCAAAGTTACCAAGGGCCAAACACAAATTTTTAACCCCCCCAATCCCCAAAATTCACTTGCAAAACCGAAAATTAAAAGTCCTATCTATTCCTCCATACTTTTACTCTCCGTGCATGCGTAGACTCCAGGAAGTGACCGTAATTGGCGCCGACATCATTCTTTGTAGAAGAGAGTACTACATAATAATTCAGCAGGGAGGAATGAGTGCCCACTCATGGGAGGGCCATCTCCGTCTGGGCCATTGGTAAGTATAAAAATATACAAATTACTTTAAATTTATAATATTTTTACACTATAACCCAATGGCCCAGATGAGCTTAATCGTAAAAAGGCAGAGGGCCTAGGACTTCAGAATTAGTAGATCAACATAGTTCCAATCCTGTAATCCAAGGTGAAAGGAAATTAAAATTATTAGGAATTACATGTATGTCTCTCTATACAGTAATAGAGAAGACATATCATAAAAAAGGAGCCCAGTTGAAGTAATTCCGTATTCAACTGGATATAACGAGTTCCCAATTTTGAAGGCTAGCCCGGACTAAGCCCCCAAAATTAGGATGGCATATTTGAGAATGAGAGAATATTCCCAACAAACATACACCATATACAACAAAACTCCAGCCATATGCAGGATATAATTACAGACAAAACAGCTTCACTCATAGTTCCATACTTATCAAACTGAAAGAGAGGTGAAAAATCCCCTCCCACCCCCTTTTCTTTTGAAGGAATCTTCAAAAAGAAAGGGGAGCGCTCTGGAATCAGTAAAAGCGTTACCAAAAAACAATGTAAATATTCGTCGAACAGGCACTCGGGTATTAATTATTATTAATAAATGGTGCTTAACGCCACTTCAGAAGCTAAGGCTAGAGTGGCGATCCTGGTAATTAATATCGCCTGTTTGTAAAGTATACTGGAGTCGGCATATGCAGATAGGTCGAAAACCGGTGATATAATATATAACATACATAGATAGAACCACAATGAACGATCTCTGGAGAGTAAACACACTTCCGAGGTTACCCACAGGCGACCCCATTCAGGCGTACAGTAAATTCCAGTAAGAACACTCCCCGACGTGTATTATCCAATATCTATGAATCTATAAACGTGCAAATATACGAGAGTGAAAGACAAGGTGTATTCGATTGGGTACCGACATTAATAAAACCCTGGATCTAGAAATGGACTAGGTATGATTAACTGCTCGACACGGACTGCCCCCAAAATAATTCATAATTTCTAAGGTCCATAACATACAATAATGCGTCTGCCTAATAATTTATTTATTATGCACGTGAGCATTGAAATCCTGTATGTAATCATCGGAATACCAGTTAACTGGCTAGGCAGCGTCCGAGGTACCCAAAGACTAGCAATTTATTTATGATGAATTATGCGCTTGTAAATGACATATAGACGAACAACCACAGGAAACCAACCAACTAAAAAGTGGATGTGCCCATGAGGTCGCCACAGAACACGACCCAGCCGCCAATTGAAACATCATGAAATGCATGTATGTATTTAAACTCATACGAGGCTTACGGGAAGAAAACTACATCTTGCCTGGTAATTGCCTCTAAACACATTGGTAGTGTGGGGGGGGGGGGGGAATTCAAAGTCATATCGAACCCTCCTCAACCGCATTACTCTAATCATTCTTGTGTTAGACATCAAATAATATAGGAACCGCAATGGTTCCCTCACGCCTAACCTACTCCATTATGCCACTATGGGTGGAGAAGACATGAAGAACAAAAACTTCCCCTGATAAAGAAGGTCCTCTCGTGGATGAAGCTTCCGGGGAACGTCCCATAACAGACACCTGAGAAGACTGATCCAAGGTTTCTGTGACGACAGAGGTTCTACTAGTAGGATTTCACAATGAGACTGTTTGATCTTAAACATAATCTACTGAATCAACAGAATTGGAGGATATGCATATCCTATCATTCATCATTCATCCCCATGAGATCGACAGAGCGTCTACTGGATACGCTCGATAGTCTGGGCATGACGACGCGAACGTTGGTAACTGATTGTTCCGGTGCGTCGCAAACAGATCTGTCATGGGGCGATTCAGTAGGTAGCAAATCTGCCCAAATACTCGCTTGTTGAGCATCCACTCCGATTGCAACAGGTGACCTTTCTGAGAGAGCGAGTCTGCTAGTACGTTCAGACGACCCGGTATATCACGGATAGAAAGTTGAACATGATGATTCATGACATATAGGAGAATCTTCTCCGTTAGTTGGCATAACATCGGATATGAAAGGGTGCCGCCCTGGTTCCCAATGTACGCTACTACTGTCAAGTTCTCCGACAAAATCTGAACATGGACATCTGTTATTATGTGAATCCAATGTAGCGCTAGCCATGTTGACATCATCTCTTTGATGTTTATGTGTTTCTCCTCGAACCAAGGGTCACAAATACCCTGACACTTCAAGTCTGTGGAACTTAGGGTCTCGCCCCAACCCGTCTGACTCGCATCCGTCATAATCGTGAAAGCCGGATCCGGCAGTTGCAGCAGAACTCCCTGAGTTAACCACTGAATATCTGCCCAAATCTGTTCCCTTTGTTTTGCTAGATCCGTTAAAACAATACTGGTTCAAGCGAAAGCATCTTCACACTCCAGTTCTGAGTTAAAAATATCTGGAGGGGACAGGCGCGCAATGGCCCTTCGGAATGAGATCCACAGCCGCTCCGCACAGCTCCAACAGTCGCATGAATTCCCTCACTGTTAATGTGTCTGAGTGTAGACAAAAGCGAACATAACTGACTAATTTCGCTCTGGGTAACGGCAGATGAACCAGATTGTTGTGAATCTCGAAGCTCATCCCTAAGTGAGTGAATGACTTGGACGGAGCTAGATCTAAACCTTTTCTCTTTTACGATGAAACCGAAATTTCGGAGTAATAGAAGGAGACTCTGAACATCGATCTGAAGAATAATTCTGTTGCCATATCTCTGCAGAATGTTGTCCAAGTAAGCCGACATTACCGAGCTCAGAAGTATGACAGTACCAAGTTCATTATTCAAGTGAATGCCCAGGGAGCCATGTTCAGACCAAAGCATATTGCTCTGAACTGATACACCTTCCCTTGTACGGCAAACCGCAGGTACTTTTTGAATGTCGGATGTACCAGGACATGAAAGTACGCATCTTTAGATCTATGCTTGCTGCATAGACGATCACTCGAGCGCTCGCTTTTACCGACCGAATGGTCTCCATATATAAATTTTTGGAGCCATGATAAGCTTGTTTATCCAGCTCAAGTCTATTACCGGTTGGAACGAGCCGTCTGGCTTCGGTACAGGATCAGGTGACTGTAAAAACCTTGAGAATCCTGATTCTCGATGACCTGTATTGCATCCTCTTATAAGAGAGCCTGTACCTCCTCTAGGAGAAACTCTCTTATGCAAGGATTTGATGGAAGTTTTGTCCAACACGGACAACTTGTTAGTGGGGTTTTTGCTGGGAATGATAGCCATAGGCCGTCCGAGACTGCACTTCTCACCCACTGATCTTCCGTGATTGTTATCCAGTTTTTTGCGGAGCTTGATAACCTTCTGCCAACTGGCCAGCAATAGAGGTCTAAACCATCCCCTGTATGACCTGCGAGGCTTACGGGAGGAGAAACCACGTCCTCCCCACAAAGAACCTCGTCTCGTCGCCCTAGGTGCGTCTGACCGATAGTCCCGATCAGACCTATGACCCTTTCCCAAGTTGCTATACTGACGACCTCCAGAGTAATTATAAGAGGGTTTCTTGTACCGTCGTGAGGAGTTTCCTTTTGACGATTTTTGTCTGGAACGCCCTCTTTTACTCTTGTCTGCTGAAGCGGGACGTTGATACATCGACTTCAAAAGCAGAGCACTATATGCTTTCTTAGTAGCCTGTTCATAGACTAACGAAAGCTAGTCGTCGAAAATAATATGTCTGGAGACCGGAGCGACTCGGAGAGAGCTTTTCACCTTGTCATCTATCTGTGACGATGACGCAAGGGCAGTATCACATCTGATTAACTCTAGATTAGCCACTGTTAGTGCGGAGTTATACGTAATTGTCCTGGAAAGAACTCTAAGAGAGGTACAAACGTCCTCAACCTCCTTTCCTTTGAAACGTTGTGCCAGAACTCTTGTAAGGTGATCTACGTAAGACATAACGTCCAAATTCGCTCTATTTGAAGAAATTGCCGTCTCAATTGTGAATGATACAGGTAAGGATACCTCTAGATCCCCGGCCTGCTGATCCAAATGCAGAGGAACTCTTTGAACATATTCCATAACCGTTTTTAAATGAACGTGGTCCAAAAAACGGAATGTATACGGAAGATGAAGATAAGAAACCGCCTTCTTCCTCGCACTCAAGAGGATAAATACGGCGTTGTCTATATGGCCGAAGGCCTGCGACACCTGTATAAACTGAACCGGAAAAGAAAGGACTTCCTCCTTTGTCCGGATAAAGTCTGAATCCATCGACGCCAGCGGTTTCTCTCTTATTGTCGCAGCATTTTGATTCGGCGGAACAAAATCAGGGTAGTATTGATGGATGAAAACCATCGCAACCATGTGCTGTTCTGAAAGGGAAGGGTAATCCTCTTCCTTATCCCTTTCACCATCGAAGAGAATCAGTTGCAAATCTTGGTCCATTGCGTCTGCGTGAACAGACGACTGTACCGACCCAGCACCATCCGACAGCTCAGATTCTGAGTCTGAGGGAAGCTGCACCTGCACTTGCTGGGATGCAGCGATCAGCTGCGCAATTTGCAACAGCAAGTCCGTCATTAAGGCCTGAGGAGCAGCGGTCTTCCGTTTCTTAGCCGTATGCTGCTCCTGGGATGGTGTGTTGGAAACGGATCCTTTCTCCGAACTTCCCGATGATCGAGGCCTCGTCTCCCTACCTACTGAATGGTCCAATTTCACGGGCGAAGAGTGATTCCTTCTTCGTGGAACAGGCTGGATATCCGAAGTCGGGTAGCTAGGATGCAGTCGTGTGTGCTTAAATAACGTAGTGGAGGAAGCCGTGACTGAAGCCAACCCCGGCTGCAGACTTGATGGATCATCCCGAGCGGTGGGCGGACATACACTCCATCTCGTGCAAGTTTTCGGCCTTGTGAAACATAGCGGAGGAAGCCTGGACTGAAGCCGACCCTGGCTGCAGACAAAACAGAGCATCCCGAGTGGAGGGCGGACATATGCTCCGGCTTGTGCAAGTTTCTCAAAACAACATCTGGCCCCAGATGTTGCTAGATTAGAGAGGGGGGCCTCTCCCACTCGCGGTCTATCAGACCTCTCCAAGTACAAGAACTTGCTGACTTCCTCCCTATTTCTGTCGTCGCTGGGTGAGCTCTTTATATTAAAGAGCTCGCTCTACCCACATCCACTTCTTATGACTGCACTGGACTTACCCGGCATCATGGCACCCATGGACGGAGTACCACTTCACCAGTCGAGCTAGCTGCTTGCAAGAGATTAAAACCCTTAACAAAAGGCCCTAACTCTTGCAATAATGAGCACTGCAGCTAGCTGTATATGCTCCATAGAGCGCGACGACGGTAGCACACTTGGAAGGGTGTCAGAATATCATCACCATGTTCATGTTCCTCTGAAATAGAAACTGAAATAGAATGAAATAAAACGCGGTGAGAGGCCTGGCCTCAGAACCTCACTGCCAACAACGTACTGCAACACCTGACTCCAACATCAGTCAACCCAGTGAACACAAGAATGACAAGAGTCCGCAGGAGTGCATCAGCTAAAGTCGATATCAATCCTCCAAACTCCACAACAAAATATATATGCTACTCAAAGTTTGCTAAGCACCAAGTATATCCAACAACCTGTTTTACATTTTAGTTGAAATATTGTTATGAAAAGTGTATATACTTTTTATTTAATTATATCTTTTATGATTTAAGTACAGAAATTAAGATTTTGTTTGTGTTTGACATTATTTTTTAGCTTTTGAATACATAACCATGGAAAATGGATATTATTGGTATAAGAGGAAATTTTTCAAATTTGCCAAAAAAGTTGACGGAGCTAACTGGTATGGGTTCAGTATCGAGTATGAGACCCATTATTGTTAATTACAGCCTGACAATGCCTTCCCATGCTCCCAGTCAGGTTTCAGATGGTCCTTTGTGGGATGTTGTTCCATTCTTGGACCGTAATGGCACCAAGCTCCTGGACACTTCTTGGTTGGTTGGACGGGCTGAAATTGCAAGCTGCAACTCATTCCAGACATGTTCGATTGGATTGAGGTCAAGGGATCTTGCTGACCAATCAATACGCTCAATCCCCTCCCTCTGTCGGTACTCCCGGACAGCATGGACAACATGAGAATGGGCATTATCATTCATCAGAATGAATCTATGACCCACTGTATCTGCATACAATCTAATGTGCGCATCCAAGATCTCATCAATATACCGCTGTGCAGTCAATGTACTATGGTCAAGGACACAGAGCTCTGTACGTCCATCCCAGCTGATGCCACCCCAGACCATTATTGACCCTCAACCATAGCGGTCATGTTCAGCAATGTTGGCTGCATGGAATCGCTCTCCTGGTCTTCTCCATACCCTAGAACGCCTGTGTGTTGTCTAGGCAGTACCTTGACTCATCTATAAAAAGGACAAGTCGCCAATCTTCTCTGGTCCATCCAACGTGGTCCATGGCCCATTCATATCGTGTCTGGCGGTGCTTCTGGGACAGCTGAATACAAATAAATGGTCTTCTCGATCGGAGACCACCTGTGTGCAACCTTGCTTGGATAGTCTGCATCGAAACATTTACCCCGGATGCATTCTGAAGGTCACTGTCAAGCTGGGTTGCTGTGGCAAAGCGGTTCCTACCGGCCTGAATGATCAAAAACTGGTCTTCAGCTGCAGATGTTGCCCTGTCTCTGCTACCACCATGTCATCTGACTAATGTGCCATTCTGCTGAAATCTTGCCAGGGTCTGGTGATCACCATATGGTGCACACCAAGGGCTTCACCAACCTGACGATCGGTTACCCCTTGTTCCACCATCCCTACAGCCCGCCACATTTCTGTTTCAGACAAATGTCTTCTTACATTTGCATTCAACATATTCAATCCTTACATCGCAAAGGTTTGTGTTGAAATGAAGATTGAATACCCTGCACATGTCATGTACATGTTTACAGTACACGAAAACATCATGAAAATCAAGGGGTACATACTTTCCATAACTGTGGGCTTAGCAAACTTTGTGTAGTATATATAACTAAGATACTTGAATAATGGCAATCAAAATTAAATTCAAAATATTTTTTGTAAACAAAAAATTTTGAAAAAACCCCCAAAACGCCTAAGTTCCCAAAGGGAACATTAAGAGCCCCAGGGCATCCCTATAGAGCCGAAGTGTGGACAAAATCCAAATTTTTTGAGCTATACTACTGGAATAATAATCCATGTATCCTATAGTAATTCTACAGTAATAGAATATAAAAAACTGCCTATATTTGAGGACGTTGTCAATGTAAACAACATCAATGTAAACAAGATATCAGGCACACAAAAAGGCCCAAAGTCAGAACCAATTAAAATGCTATCAGATGCAAAGCTAGATCTTCATACAAAGAAAAAATGATACATCGGATAGAAGATGCCAGACTAAACGACCTAACACCCATAGGGTGAGGACGTAACCCTGGGGAAGGACAGAATAAAAATTCTGTAATACATGTTAAACTCCCAAGAAATTTAATAAAAAATTTCAATAAAAATTAGCCAAAAAGCTTAAGAGTTTAACAGGAAGGGTTCATGGAAGGATAGGGAAGGAATACTTAACAAACAGTGGAATAATCATTAACAAAAATGATGACGTCAGATGTTCTGAAATTGGGAAACATGAAATAATTTTATAATTATAAAGTTACAGCCCTGAACGTCAAAAACCACCGTTGAACACTTCCATCATCCAATAACTGCCTTGGATTCACCAATTCTTGCATTGATTTGTGTCTGGCATCCTCTAAAAAGGAGATTTAAAAGCACAGATGTCATTTCATTGTTGATGACTTTAGTGCCAAACAAAACATGATGTTGGCGCCAATTCGGTCACTTCCTGGTGTCTGAGTGGAGAGTAAATGTATGGAGGGCCAGATAGGACTTTTAATTTTTATTATCTCACCTGACTTTCAGTCAGGAGAGCTATAGTGATCACTCACCGTCCGTCGTCCATCGTCGTCCGTCGTCGTCCGTGAACATGGTGTTTGCGTCTTCTCCTCCCAAACTGCTGAACCAATTTAATTGATATTTGAGATAATAGTTTGTTATGACATCGCAATTTGATTTTGTTCAAATCAAGTTGCCTCGCCCGTGGGTAGGGCCACACCCAAAAAGTGTGCTGAAATCTTAAAAAATCTTCTTCTCATGAACCAGCACTAGCACAGACTTGATATTTGGTGTGCAGCTTCCTTTTGAGGAAAAATCTTCTTCAGATCTACCAATAAGAATCTTTTGATATTTGGTATGCAGCATCCTTAGAGGGGTGAGATTCAAGTTTGTTCAAGCCAAGTCCCTGGGTTGATATTTAGGCTGAAAATTTGGGGTCCCGTTGCGGACTTAGAAATTTTGGACCAAAATCCGATAATTTTTTTTTGTTTTTTATGTTTCGGTCAATTTTAAGAGAAAAAAAAAAAAAAATTTTTTACACTGAAAATTTGGGGGCCGGGTGGGACTTAGAAAATTTTGGACAAAAATCCGGTACGCGTTTTAAGAAGAAAAAAAAATTTAGACTGAAAATATTTTGTTTGGGGAAAAAATTCTGTTTTTTATGCGTTTATCTCAAATTTGTGATGTAAAAATGCAGGAACTGAAAATAGAAGGAAAATCCTGTGTATTGTGTGGGCACAATTGTTTCATCTAATTGGTATATGCTTTTCTTACGAGGGGCGTATGCAGCTTATTCAAGTCCCTGGTTTGATATTTAGACTACCATGTCAGGTGAGCGCCCGCAGGCCCCTGGGGCCTCTTGTTGGTTTTGCGAGCAAAGTTTGGGGATTGGGTTGTTCAAAATTTGTGTTTGGCCCTTGATAACTTTAAGAGTTAGCACCAGCTAGTCTGGGCCATTGTGTTATAGTATAAAAATATCTCCTTTTTTCGAGGCGTCTGTACAACCTGCTTCAGCAGACAAGAGTAAGGAGGACGTTTTAGATCTAAACATTGAAAGGGAACTCCTCAATCGGGTACAAAAAACGTGCTTACAATTACTCTGGAGGTTATCAGTATAGCGTCTCGGGAAAGGGGCGTAAGTCTGATCAGGGCCGACGGGATGAGATTCTTCGTGGGCAGGTCATACAGGTGATGTTCAAGACCTCTATTGCTTGCTAGTTGGCGGAAGGGAATCAACCTTTGCGAGAAACTGGATAGGAGTCACGGAAGATCAGTGCGTGAGAAGTGTAGTCTCGGATGGCCTACGGCTATCATGCCCAGGGGAACCCCCACTAACAAGATGTCGGCGTTGGACAAATCTTCTGTCGGATCCTTTCAAAAGAGAGTCTCTCCTAGTGGATGTACAGGCTCTCTTATTAAGGAAGAAATAGAGGTCATCGAGAATTAAGATTCTGAGTTTTTACAGTCATCTGTTCCTCGTACCGAAGCCAGATGGCTCGTTCCGACCGGTAATAGACTTGAGCTGGATAAACAAGCTTATCGTGGCTCCACAATTCTATATGGAGACCATTCGGTCGGTAAGAGCAAGCATTCGAGTGAACGACTATGCGTCAAGCATAGGTCTATAGGATTCATACTTTCATGCCTGGTACATCTGGCATTCTAAAAGTACCTGCGGTTCGCCAAACAAGGGAAGGTGTATCTGTTCAGAGCAATATGCTTTGGTCTGAACCTGGCTCCCTGGGCATTCACTCGAATAACGAACTCTGTACTGTCATACTTCCGAGCTCATTCGTCTGCGGTAAAGTCGGCTTACTTGGACAACATTCTGCAGAGATACAGCAACAGAATTATTCTTCAGATCGATGTTCAGAGTCTGCTTCTATTACTCCGACGTTTCGGTTTCATCGTAAACAAGAAAAAGTCAGATCTAGATCCATCCAAGTCATTCACTCACTTATGGATGAGCTTCGCGAGTCACGGCAATCTGGTTCATCTGCCGTTACCCAGAGCGAAATTAGTCAGTTGTTATGCTCGTTTTTGTCTACACTCAGACACATTAACAGCAAAGGAATTCATGCGACTGATGGGGTTGTGTGGAGTGGCTGCGGATCTTATTGGGCTGTCTATGCACGCGTCCCCTCCAGATATTCTTTACTCAGAACTGGAGTGTGAAGACGCAATCGCTCGAAACCAGTATTGTTTTAACGGACCTAGTAAAA